>VZDJ01007747.1:37811658-38045052 GCA_008694505.1 Cyanoderma ruficeps | reverse complement strand
CCCCCCAATCTGTAACACTATGCAATAATACATTAAATACTTATGTTTTGGCACAAACTTGAGAGGGAATTTATTGGAGAACACAGGGGTTTAAAAATATGACTAGGTTGTTGCTTGGCCAAGAATATGCTATTGAATTTTGGGTTCTTTCTTTTTATAAATATGAGTTTAATTTCTATCACATATTCACATTTCAGAGCTGAAGAAAGACCAGTTAAGAAAAGAAAAATGCAAAACTGCAGTTTCCAAAAGAAGAAGCTAAAATTAATGGAAGCCATGTTGGAAGAACAAAAGAAGTTGAGCAGAGCCATGGAAGAGACCTGTAGAGAAGTGCGCAGGATCCTGGATCAGCAGAACATCATTCAAGTTCAAAGCTTACAGTTACAGGAGAGAATGATGAATCTACTGGAGAAAATGATCTCCAAGTCTAATGTGTAGTTTCCTTTGTGAATGCCTCTGAGATTACTATTGCTATTATAGATAACCATTTATTGCACACCATATGTGTGTCTGTTGCCCTATTCCCAGGTTTTCCATGGAAATTAAAACCCTAGTGTAATCCTAGTTCAGCAAAGAAAACATAATGCAGGGCGAGAGCTATCCAGTATGATAAAATTAGTGCAATATATGCCTAAGTTGAATTATTTTTATACAGAAAGGTTAAGGGATAAATAGCTCGGGGAACTGAAGTACTATTTATGCCTAAGTCAGGTATTGTTTCGCAAACAGTGGTGTTTTATATTGCTTCCCATCAAGGACTGCAGCTCAATCTGTTTTAGGAGAATGAAATAGTGCATTTTTAAACGTGGTTATTGCACCTTGATTTTGCTGATGATTAAACCCTGTTTTGAAACATGTGCCTGATTGTACAAGTGACCTATGGTTCTTGTGAAGAGCTAGTTGGGACCATGAGATACATAGTTTTAAACTCCATGCCTGATATGAATAGTACTCTAAAGTATGAGGGTAAAAATAGTCTATTCAAATACATTTTTTGATATAAAAAGAAATTCCCCAAACCACCTTACTATATACTGAATACTAAAATGTATAGAAGATACTTGAAGTTGCTTTTGATATTAAATGTTTAATTTTTTTTCATTATTAACTGGAATCTGTTGACTTAACAAACAACCAGCAACGAGAACTTTCATTTATTCTCTATCACAAAAGAAAAGTATTGTACTGTGTGTATATACATATATATATAATGTCTATCAAATGAAATAAAGAAAAAGAAGAAACTTACTCCTTGTTGCTGGACAGATAGTATGCTTTGGGACAGCTAAGGGTAGTGGGAATGATAACCACAGTGAGAGGTTCACAGTTACTGATCGCGGGGTAAAGATCGGCTGTGCTGATGCCCAGATGGACAGGGATGCACCACACGAGGGAGCCGCAGGCACGGAGGATTGTACTCAGGGAGCCGAGATGGAGCACCAGCTCGTGTTTGGCTCCTCCACAAAACCTGACATTTAAATAATCTTTCACTTAAATTCCAAAATTGGCCGGCAGAATTTCCTATATGCCTTTTCCTTTTGTGTTCTCCTTAAAAAAACCCCCATATTTCTGCCTGTTTAACTGTATAGGCAAGAGCAAAGTTTGGATTGCAATATAGAAACTAAAGAATTCGTACCAGGAACTCAGGCCATTTTCCATTATCATTACTGAATAATGTCTCCTCTTGAAACTTTGTCTTTGAAGGTGTTTGCATTCTCCTATATAATTTAGTGTGTTGTTGCCCATGTAAAGGTGAGCTAAAATATTTTTAATCCTTGACACAACAAATTAATCTCTAATTATGCTTGCTGAACAGGGTAAAGGTTATAGTCACCAAGCGAATTAGTAATATGTGGAAATATTTCTTAGAAGATCCTCCAGGTATGAAGATTAAGAATTATTGAACAGCTAAATGTGGCCTATTCCTAGAGTTTAATTAATGATAACAGGATAAGGCAAATGTAGTAGAAGACTGAACTTGCAGAACATGGTGGCTGCTGAAATATAAACAAAGGAACTGTCCCTCACCCCACCTTTACTACGGTGATTCTGTGACTGGAAAAATGGCAAGTTTCTTTTCTGATTCTGCAAAGATAGTTTTACACATTTCAAATGTAGATCTGTCACAGATTCAGGTAGGCTACATGTTCAGTGCTTCCTGACACTTTAACTTGTTTACAGCAAGATATAAAGAAATTCTCCCCTGACTCCACAGGAATTAATTGTATTTACTGTTACTATCTACTTGACTCATATAGTAATTAAATCCAATTAATGAGCAATAACAATGGAAGCACAGCTGAACCTTGTACTGTAGAGTAGGTAGTCCCCCTCTGTCCATGTTATTGTAGCCCCAGATCTGTAGCAACACAAGAATGGAGAAAAATCTTATTCCTTGCCTGCTACCACAAGGAACCATGTCATACAATCCCTTTTGTAAATGTGTGGACCTGCATTTTAAAATGAGTTAGGTGTTTTGTCCCCAGAATTATATGAAGAGCTCCATTACAGACAGGTAAATCAGTTTATAAGATTGCTTCCAGGATAATTCCTGATTAATTTATACCAATTTCTTCTTGTATCAACACTGATTTTGCTGCTTTATGTAGCATTTTCTCTTGAGAGCCAGAGGTCATGCCCCATGCAACCCTTCTTCTGATGGGTAATATTCTTTTATAAGGTAGGATTTTGATGATTTTGATGGGTTTGATGACTAAGAGGTTTTGCTAATTTCGGTCTTTTGAGTTCATCCATTTTAAGGGTGAGTGACCAGAATGATACACAGCATTCCAGATGAGACTCTGAACATTGTCTTACATAACTGCTTTAAACAAAATGGTGTTTTCTGGTGGTTGTCAGATTTTTTTTTTCTATATACAACGTCACTTTTTGTAGTTAAATCTAGAAATTCAATTTTAAATCATCATCTCTTTAACAAAAGGCTTTATTCCCATCCATGAAGATTACCTATGTTCTAGCCCTGTTTTTGCCTCGAGAATGAAAACAGCAAAGCTGTAGACAAATAAAAGTTTCATGTATCACAGAACTTTTTAAATGCTTTTTGACAAGCTGAAAATTCCCCACCTACTCATCATTTCTTTGTGCTGCTTTTTCTTTTGTTCCTGTAAAGACTGAACATTTACTTGAAAAAATAGGTTGAGTGTTTTTTGTGGGGATTTCTTTTTTTGTTTAAGGTAGTCACAGCCTTTTCATCTGTATGGGACAGTTAGCTGCAGGTACAGATATTTGAATGTTTGTGATACTCAGACAAATTATAACTTGAAAGACCTGTCTAGAATTAAAATTCTTGGTAGAATTCCTGGTTTTGCAGAACAGAGACAGACACTGCTTCTGTGTCTGTATGACTAGGGAGTTGAGTATAATAAGTATTCAAGGGGAGCACATGAGGGGTTACCCAAGCTTATCATTTTTACCATGACATTAATGGAACTCCCTCATGCCTTCTAGAAGTGTGATCAACAAAGAAACTGAAGCATAGGAAAACAAATTTCTTATTTTCAGGGCTGTAACGGGGTCAACTCAGTTTGATATCACTTTCGCCAAATGAAGAGCTTGTATTACATATACACACACACAGATGGTGCAGATGGAAAAATTAAATGGGGAGGAAATACACTGCCTGGAGGCAGGTGACTTTTTAAGTGATGTGACAATAAAAGGAAAGGAACCTGAGGAGGCAGATGAGAAAATGAGACATCGAGAAACATGGAAGCAATTTAGAAGGAGATTTTGATGAAAGATGGGAAAAAATACTTTGGACAAAGGGGCAGTGTAAATAAATGCTTCCAAAAAACCCCAATAATGACAGGAATGAGGGAACACAACACCTTAGAAAGTGAAAATGAAAGAAAAAATATAAAGCTGAAGGAGAAAGCTTCGAGTATGAAAATCTAATGCTAGTGAAATTCTGTATATTTTGAATAGAGAGCCCCTACATGTTTTTTCCTTTTTACTCCTTGACTTCAAACTGGAGAATTTTGAGATTTCAGTTTATTTCAGGCCTTGCCAAGTTTAACAGTTATCCACCAGACCAGAAGATATATTTATGGACAAGGAATATCTTTTATCATATTCTCCATAAACTGCTCTCTCTTGCAAAGAACAAAACCAGAACAAAACCATCTATGCAGATTTTTTTCCCCAGACTTAGCCTGCCCAATTCCGTGTAGGCCAATAGTTTACAACTCTGTAGACTTATCCTTAGTAGACAGCCTGGTTCTGTGAACAGTCTCCTGTTTTAAAGTCAGTGGGACTACCCAAATGAATAAATACATTGAAATCTTCATGTATGTGTTTGCAAGATCACTTCCTATGCTGATAATGTAATGTGAAAGACAAATTTAAAAAAGAAATTTAGGAACATTTGGTGGTGTTATGTCAGCAAGTAAATACTAACCATCTGGTCTCTAGATTGCTAATCTATTTCCCCTGATTTTATGGTAGCATGCTTCCTGTGTCTGCAAGCTTGAGACTACATCATTAAACTTTTGTGTTGATCTTTTTTAGTGTTTTAACAGAAACATTTGAAATTCTTTGCCATTTTGGGTGCGAATTTTTCTTCCTATGCGTATTTTTTTCTGGCTGGAAATTTTTCATTCTGTTACAGCTTATTTTAAGGTGTTTATTGAGCCACATTTCTAATAAGGATGAATAATTTCAGGTATGTTCTATAAAAAGCAGACCAGTCATCCACAGTGAATGACATCCAGTTATGTAGGGCTGACTAATTACTACCTGTAATTAGGCTGTAAGATCTCAGTTTGATCTCATTATCACATAGTACGAGGTTGAAGGGTCCCTGGCTGAGCCTTTCTTGGCTTTCTTTGCTGCAGCAGCAGCACCCTGGCCACTCATACTGAGCTTGCTCCAGGACCCTCACGTCCCTTGCCACAGAGCTGGTCCCCAGCCAGCCAGATCCCCACCTGTGCTGCACTCCTGGATTGTATTTTCCCAGGTGCAAATTCTTGTCCTTGTGGAACTTCATAAAGTTCTTTCCAGCCTACTCTTCCAGCCTATCCAAGTCTTCCTGCAGGGTGGGTCTCTCTCCCAAAGTGTCTACTTTCCCCCTCAGCTTGGTATTTTCAGCAAACTTCATCAGGATACACTTGATCCCATCCTCCAGATCACTTATGAAAATATTAAACAGACATTGGCCCTATAATGATCCCTGGGGGACCCCACTTGTCACAGGCTGCCAGTTTGAAAAGGAGTTATTTACCACCACCCCCTGGCTGAGTCTGCACTTCGTGGACCACTTGTTTAGATCCTAATGCATCCATTACTGTAGGAGGAATGTCTGAGAAAGCGTATTGAAAGCCTTGGAGACAATGCCCATCGCTCACCCCCACATCAGCTGAGCAGGTTATTGTGTTGTCAGGTGATCAAGTTTGTCAAGCATGACTTGCCTTTGGTGAATCCCTGCTGGCTTTTCCCAACCATGTGTTTCATTTGATTTCTGATAGCCCCCAGGAGAGTTTGTTCCCCAACTTTCCCAGAGGATGGAGTAAAATTGACAGGCCTGTAATTTCCTGGATCCTCCTTTAAGCCCTTCTTGTACATGGGGTGACATTAGCCTTTTTCCAGTCTTCTGGGATGTCCCCTGATATCCACAACTTCTCCAAGATTATGGAGAGCATCCTTGGAATGCTCATTCTTGGAACATCAGCCAGCTCAGTTAACAACTCTGGGATGCACGACATCAGGACCCATCAATTTGTAGGCTCCTGCGATAGTTCACAAACAAGCTCTTCTTTCACTGACACTGTCTGTTGGTGTTTGTATAAACCTGGATTTTTGATCCCAGGACCTGTGTCCCAAGGTGAAGACAGGTGAATGTGTTGGCAATCTCTGCCTTTTCAGCATTATGGGTGACCAGTTCACCTCTGCTGCTTAACAGTGAGTCAGGATTTCCTTCTGTTTGTTATGTACTCGAAGAACCCTTTCTTGTGTTTTTTGACCTCTCTGTTCAATTTCAATTTGAGCTGAGCTTTTGCTTTTTTTAACTGCATCTGCTCACCCTGGAAATGCCCTTGTAGTTCTCTATGGGTTTTCCATCTCTGGTATGCTTCTCTTTTGGTTTTGACCAGACCCAAAAGCTCACATTTAAGACAAGGGAGTCTCTTACTCCACCTACTTTCCTTACCTTTAAAGAGTATGAACTGGTTTTGTGCTTCCAGGAGAGCATCCTTGAAAAACGGACAGCACTCACAAGTTCCTTCATCTTCCATGGAAGCCTCCCAGGGAATCTATCCCAACTGAGCTCGAATCAAGCTAAAATTCTTGATTGTATGTTGTTACCTTAGGACTAAGTTCTGGATTACTATGCATCACAAGAAAAAAAAATTAATTGGTGCATACCATTAAAGGTATAAAATTTCTAACAGACTGAAATGTTGAGAAGCACTTATCACAGCTTGAGGAAGGCTTGTTTCACTGAGGGAAGCTATAGGAATATCAATTTTCTATGAACTGCAAAATAAACATATTTAGAAAATTAATTAAAACTACTTAAAAAACTCTCCATGATCCTCATTCTTCTCCCTAGAGGTTTAACTATAATTTATCTTTAATTCAATATAATCAGATCAAATGCAATCTCTTTTATGAATGCATTAAACCTTGCCCATGTGAACTTATGTTAACTACAATGCCTATGCTTTCTTTAAACTTACATGAATAAGGTTTTATAGTTTTCCTTTTCATTGAATTTATCTTAGAACTTTACTAAATGAAGATTAAATACACTGGTGTTAATTCTTTAACAAAACTAACTGTGCACGTAGGGTTTAAATCTATAGCTCATCTATAGATAGCTATTTCAGGGAGTTAAGCCAATTTAGAGCTAGTTCATGTTTGTTAACAATCAGTTAAAAATGAGACTGAATTTCACCAGAGTTAAAATGGCATAATACAGATTATAACAGAAATGATGGCCTTGTTTTGTGCCTCCTTGCTGCCAAGAAGTTCTTGTGATTTGGTTCGTACATTTTCATGAGAATAATCCATGGCCTTGTTTTAGGAAGCTGGTTAAAAAAGGCATACTGTACATTGAAGAACTTTATTCTTAAGCAGACTTTCCTTCTGTAACATTATCTGTATGTGTTCATTCACGCAATGAACTCCATGCAGTATCCCACACGCATCATGGTTTGCTTGCAGAAGGGTTCCAGCATCTTCAGCTGACAGCCCTGTACTGAGGCACCAGGAATCGGTCACAGCTGTGCTTCTGAATCTCTCAGCTGGAGACACAGCAGTCTCGTGATTTTGCCTTGTCCACCCCAAATGAAAAGAACTTACTTTTGATGTGTAATGTATGTGGTTTAAGTCCACTATTAAGAAAAGTACGTCTTATGAAAAAAAGCATAGGCTAATTTTCTATTTCAGTTGAAATTAGGATGTTATGCCAGGCAATAGTTTGGAGGATGTGAATTATCAGGGAAAGAAGGTGAGAATGCTTATGGAAGACCAGCCATAATCACCAGGACTTCAGCAGGAACTGCCTGGCTCACCCAGCTCATGCAAGTGACCACAGATGTTGTATTCTTAAAAAGGTGAAAGAGGAAGTAGGCTGCCACAGGTTGAAATAAATAATCCATTAACATTCAACTTTTACCATGGGACTGAAATTTTAGTAGGAGTCAAGACCTTAACCTAGTTCTAAGAGGAACTTAAGAAGCCATGGATAAGGTACTGAGAAGAATTCCACACATGTTGTCAAGGCCAAAATGACTCTTAACAAATGAACTTTCATTTCAACAAGTCATTTAGAATAACTGCAAGTCTAGTCTTAGATGTAACCAAAGTTTTGGTAGAGCACAAAAAATTGTCCTCTTTTATGTAAGTATATCTCAGTGCATTTTATATGAGTTTTAATTGCTGAAGTTAAACTAATAATCATGATGGCTTTTACTTGGAATGTGCAAGTACCTTCTAATTTAATTTCAAAGCCATTCAGAATCTAGCTATGAGGTGGGGGAAGATGAAGTCAGTCTGAGCTAAAGCAGATTTGAGAGCCAGGGCAGAATCCTGTCATTCTGTGTTATTAGGAATGGTGGTGCAAAACCACCTTTGCCAAGGTGGACCTAAATGTCACTGCAGTCATGCCATGCCTCGTCAGCTGAACTTCAGGAGAAGAGAGAACCACATGCAGAGCTATGTCTCTGGCAGGTGTCGCAAAGACAGACTGAACTTGGTCCAAAAGGACTTTCCGTCCTCTCCAAAGTTTGTAGGTAAAAAGCTTGGCTGAGGAAATGGAAAAATGCTTCGACTCGACTTTGCCACATACTTGACTGGAGCAAGGTGAAATACGTTTTCTGATTCTTGGGTTAACTACTGAGAGTAGAGGATCTCTCCTCCTCATTTTAATGCTGCAGTTTGTCCTGAAGCCAGGGTCTTTTATCAGGGGAATTATGTTAAATAGGAATATGCAAAGTCGATTTCTCTGTCTATTACTCGTGCCACCTCTTCAGTGCCTCAGGCTCTTATTTTCTTTTCATAGAATCATATGTGAATATGGAGAACTGTAAGCATGTTTTTTTCCTGAGGTTTAGGGATTTGAGGGGCATTTTTAGACTGGCATTTGTACCTCATTTGTACTTAGGAGATGTGCTTAGTGATAACTCAGCCAGCAGGGTCCTGATGTGTCACCCTTGTATGGTGCAAGAACCTGCGAGTCACACTGGAAATGGCTTCAAAGAGGAAAAATGAAGGAGACAGGAGCAGAACACTGGAGGATATCATGCATTTAGCTGGCGGTTTAGATGCAAGGATAGAACTTGCTCGCTCTGTGAGTATTGCAGAATAAGACAATAATGAGTTTCTTGGCATGGTACACTTGGAGCCACAAGGAATAACTCCCTGAGATATCCGTTTTCCTTAAAACCCCAAAAATACATAGTACTTCTTCAGAACATGTAAATTCAGCTGCTGGATGATATACATTTTTAAACCCAATGGAACTGAAGGCACTCTGCTTAAATGAGCCCAATGGGACAAGAGATACAGCTTCAATGGAGCTACAAAGCCACAGCAGGTTAATTAGTCAGGCAATTTTGAATTAGTAAATTAAAGCTTCAAGGCTTAAAGATCAAATAAACAAACAAAACCAACAATCTCTTAAGAGAAAAAAGGCAAGAAATACACTAGAATTTTTTTTTCATTTTGGTGTATGTGTTTTAACAATATTAGAAGGTGTCCATGACACAATATGAAATAAAAAAATTACACTCATTTAGGCTCAGCATGTTATTTATCAGGAACTGAGGAATTTTGGGTCTAAACTCTTTGCCCACAAGAAATAGTGGGGTAGAAGTTCTTTCTGTGCTTTTACTGACAATATGTAAGGCCAAACTCAATTCTTGGGTTTCCAGTTCTTGACAGAAGTATATTAAGTGTGCTTGTGTCCTTGAAGTAGATGTTTTAGCAGAAGTTTTAGTTCTGTATATTAAGGTTGTTCATCAGCACTGAAGGTTTAACATGATATCACCTTTAACAACATGAGGCCATACTTAAGAAAATAAAGACTTACATCAGTGAGCACTTCTTTGTGTTTTCAGTTTTTGACTACAGCAAAATGTTTCCTTTGAACTCTGTTAGTGATTTTGGGAAAATAAATACAACACATTCTATTGTAAGGGAATTCATTTTCTTAGGATGTTAAATAATTTTATTTATCTTGTGGTGCTTTCCAGAGGCACAGTCAGGACCATGGCCTGGCTGTGCCTGTTTTCACACACAAAACATTGTTCCAGACAGTTTACCATTTGAACATTCAGTTTTGCAAGTGACACCATCCACTTCTTTAACTGCACAAAAGAACCTTTCCACACAAAATCTATTTAACTATCTTTTAATGTTTAATTAAATATCATAGTAGGTAAAGACAAAATTACATAGCCAAGTAGATGCACAAGGATCAATCCTTTTAACCCTAAATAGGATTTGGGAGGATATGTCCTCTATTGGCCAGTCAAGATTTAACAGGATCAGTATCCATCCCCCTTTATTTCTACTACTTCACAGTTCCTTGTAAAGGTTTTTGTACAGCAGCATGCATGGATGGGAAACACCATCAATCCAAACCAAAATGCATTTATACAAAAATATTTTCTTCGATTTCCCACTGCCAAGAGTGTCTCACATCAGGCAGAAAACTATGTTCAAAATAAAGGGAAAGGTATTTCTAAATATTAGGTGAACTAGAAAACCAGGGTAGATTGTGATGGCTGTGTGTTCATACAGTCCCTAGTGTACAAAACATGATCTTTGCTGACCCTTTGAACTGGCTGGTTAACAGAAGGCAGATGAGCTTTTGGAATTAAAAAACTAAATCCTGTAACAATGATGTATTGTTACAACTCCCAACTATGTATTAACTGGCCAACACAAGCTAACTACAATGTATATGATACACAGTCTTCCCTGCTGTTCAGAACAAAATCAAACTAGGAAAGTTGGAAGCATGTTTGTAAACTGAACAAGCATGATACTGACAATCATGTACAATTTTATTAAACAGGTTTAAAACGTTAAACAACAAAAGTGGTATTTGTGTGAGGATTTTTCTGTATGTCTAAAAACTTTTTTGGAACAACCAAACACTTCAATTCCTTTAACTTAGGTAATTAAACAATGAAAATTAAAACCATGGACTCTGCGTCAAATGCTAGGCTATGTTTATTTTCTGACTTCTCATCTGGTGTTTGTGACAGCAATAATCACACTCCATTACAGGATGTTTTGTAAACCTCTCCAGATGAAGCCTAACAAGCTGTTTTGTGACAGCCACCCTTGGTGTGATTGAGATGTCCGTACGCCCAACATTAAGCTACTTAGCCTTATAAGCCAAAGCTTTTCCAGGCCCAAAGCCACAAATCCTTATCACTTTGTTTCACACTCTTTCTTCCTTTACTGTCTCAAACAGTGGTGAAAACAGTAAGTTACAGCTGAGACCTTGTGTGGATTTTTGAGGGACCATTAATCACCTTGTTCCAGATTGTAACATGAGGTCTTAATCACCATTTCCGAAAGCACTGAAGCAAAGCACTAAATTCATTCTGGATGAGTTGGATTTTTCTGACTGCAAGTAGAGTGTGTGAGCATGCCAACACCTGTTGGCATGTGAGTCTTCAGTTCTCTCTTCTTCCTTCCTGAGTATTACTTAAATAGGAAATTCTGCTGTAGTACAAAATAACTTTCTGTAAAGCCAGGCTAATGATATGCTCCTGTGCTATTACAAAAGTGCAAGCAATTCTGTTGGCTGTCACAAATACAACGGGTCCAGTATATTTGGAAGGGGTAATCTGACAGTGACATGGAGTGATTAGTTTATTGTTAATACCTTGTAATTAGTTTATAGTAATTAGTTCATAGTTAGATGGCACTTTTTAGCATTCCTCCTCTTCGAAACAAAGTAAAGCATAGTTCCTGTATATTAACTCCATAAAGACACAGTGGGAGACCTGCAGTTGCCTCTGTGGGATACTTACAATTCCACTTTACTTGTCACTTTCCAAGAGATTTTCTTCAGTTACAGCTGTTTACAAGGTCAGGCTGAAATACATTGATCAATTTTCCATTCTGTAGACAACGAGGTTGTGCAAGTCAGTCCTAGATCTTTTGGGGTAACACAGCAGCACCGGTAGTGGCAAAAGATATAAAGTCTTGACAACTTCATGTGGAAGCTGGAAATAATTGGGCTATTAAGGGATGGCAACCCAAACCAACACCTTTGATTTGTGGAATGCAATTCTTTGTCTGGGTCATCTTCCCAGTCAAAAGGATAAAGAATTATAGCTTCTTTGGACAAACTTAAATGGAGTATTTTTTAGAATTACTGTAGCTCACCTGAAAGAATCAACTGTGAGGTTTAAAATCAACCACTCAATTTTCTTCCTTATGTTCTGAATTTTTAGCCTCCCTAAGGACTTAATAATTACTTTTATGAGACACAGTACATCTGAAGAAGTTTGGAAGTCTGTTACACTGATCTGCCATGATGTCTTCTGTGGCGATAAGAACACAATGCTTATTTTATTTGGTTATTTTTTCTTTTCAGAAGCTTTTCCCGTAAAACTGGTTGAGAGAGATAAGAAAACTGGGAATTAGGTCAATCTAAAATGTCTCAGATTGGTAGAAATCTCCTTGGGATGGATTGACAAAGAAAAAAACCAGCAGAATGAGAAAGTGAAGACTAGAGTAGAGGAGCAGGATCCTCTGTTTTTCCAAAGAACTTTCTCCTTTGCTCTGTGTTTTTGTTTTTTCTGAAGACACTGGTATCCTGTAAGCATTTCAGCTCAGGAAAGAATTATTAAGAAACAATTTCCTAGACTGGATAAGAATTGGACAAATTACTGAAGTTAAACCATTAAGCCACAGTATTACAATTCAGACATTATATTACAGAAGTAACAACATCAGTGAGTTGTGGGATAGATATCCTGCTCTGGAGACCAGGAAAAAACCCCAACAAAACCCCAGAAAAAGGTAAGAATTGTCCTTTGACTTGTGCCTGGTAGGTTCAGTGTCAGGTTCCCTATGCATAAAGAAATAAAATTAAATACCCCACATACAAAGGATTTCTACAAGTACATGTTAACAATTAAAGATGACATTCTTTTGCTCAGATCACAAAATCCTTCTGTAGGAAAGTCAGAGAGATTTGGTTAATTTTTCCCTTTTTCTGACTCTTATATTCTTTACGAATTTCTTAACTGGTGTTAACTTTTTTTTCCCCTCTTCCTATTTCTCCTCAGTGAAGGAAGGGCTACAAGTGTTGCCCTTTTGAAGTGAAGAACTGTCCCCGGTGTATTTTGAGCGCTTGCTGCCTGTGCCCTGCTTCATCCGAGCGGCAAAACTGGCCCTTGGCACACACGCTTTGCGCTTTAGATGCCTTATTATTACCAAGTGCCTCACCTACCTCCTCAGCCTCCCCGGATAAAAGGCAGTGCCACGCTGCTCCCTCCCTCTCGTACCTTTACCTTGCGCGGTCTGTCTCACTTTATTCCAGGGCTTCAAAGGCGCGGCACACCTGTCTGAGGCAGCTCCGAGCGCCTCCCTGCCCCACCTGGCTCCGAACTGCGGGCTGCCAGTGCCTCCCCTCGCACCGTCCGGGGGTCCCGTCTGCGTTCCGTTTCCCGGACGCGCCGTGCCCGCGGTGCGAGACCGAGGCCGAGTGCGGGTCCCGCTCCCGGCCCGGTCCCGGCCGGGGCCGCTCCCAGCCCCGTTCGAACGGCCGCCGCCAGCCCGCGCCTGCGCACTGCCCGCCCCGCCGGAGCCCAGGGCGAGGCGAGGCGGCTCGGGGAGACCGGCGAACTACGTGCCCCGTCATGCTCCGCGCGGCCAGCTCCCCACGGCCCGAGCGAGCTGGCCGCTCGCAGAACACGCCGGGAGTTGTAGTCCTCCGGCGCGGGGTATTGTCTCTCCCCTTTCTCTGTCCGGGAACCCGACCGCCACCCCGCCGGGCGAGCGCGGTGACTGACAGCGCCGGGCAGCCAGTGGCCGCAGAGCCGTGTGGCCGAGCCCGGCGCCGTCTCCCCGGTGACCGGGACAGCCGCTGCCTCGGCGGAGTAGCCGGAGTCCCGGGAGACAGAGGTGAGTGGGTCCGAGCGGGGCAGCGCCCACCGCAGCCCGCCCGACTCTCCCATCCCCCTCACCGCCGAGCGCCCGGCCCGGGACCCCGCTGGGATGCGGCGGGAGGAGCGGGGACGGCAGATGGACAGCGGGAGGGAGGGCGAGGGGGGAGGGGAGCGCGGCGCCGGGGGCCGAGGGGAGGGAAGGGCAGACGGGAGCCCCTGGCCGCCCCTGTGCGCGCCCCTCGGGCTGCGGCGCTGCCCGCGACCCCCGGCGCGCAGCGCGGAGGGGGCGGCGGGTCCCCCCGCGGGGGGGTCGCGGGCGCTTCGTGCCCTCCCGTCTTTTACCGCTTGATTTTTCAAATCGTCCCTGCGGGCTCAGGTGCCGCTTCTCCCCTCCCCGCAGCTCCACCCCCCGGGAAGCGGCTGCCCCGGGAACCGGGCAGTTAATGGGTAACCCCGCGGGGCACCGCTCCAGCGGCTCGCCGGCTCTCCAGTCCCTCCGCTCCGCCGCCCCCCGGGTCCCCCCGGTGCCCGCGGGATGTCCCTGCGGGATATCCCCGCACCCGCCGAGGGCAGCTCCGGGAGCGGGGCTGTGAGGGCGGGTGTGGGTGTGCAGAGCTGCAGCGAGCCCGCCGTGCCCCTCCTGCTGCCCCGGCAGAGCGCCCCGAGCCCTCCCGGCTGTCCTGAGCCCGTCCGCCGGGATGTCGCTGCTGCCGCCCCAAGTGCCGCCCCTCTGCAAGGCGTCTCAACAGTTCTGGAACGAATTGGCAAGAAAAGAAGGGGGGGGGGAAATGTCTAACTGCCAACAAAACCTTTCCACCTTCCTAAATACAGCAAATAAATTAGTCTGAATTGTAGGCTCATGACTGTCTGTAAAATAGCTTTAGAAAACTTTGTCCTTACTCACATGAATGTTGTCAAACAGAACAGCAAATGTCCTATTTGTGTTCCTTACGCTTTGTACACTGTCTTCAGTGGGAGAAGAGTTTTTATTAACGACTACTTTATAGCCTGCTGTTACTAATTACAGTCAGTATTTTTTGAATGATCACACTAGGTACACCTAAAGGAAACATAATAGTCTGTCTTGCCAATTGTGAAATGCTGATGAGATTTTTTTAAATTGAAACATTGTCCTGCCCAAGTTCTCAAGCAACTGGTAGCTGTCCTCTACAGGTTGTGCTGTTACATTTCTTGTGTAACTTGTTTATAAACATGTACCACATTTGAATAGTTAGTGAAATTCAAATATTATAGCTTCATTTGAGCTTTGTAGGGACTTGGCATCAGTTCTGCCTCAACAACTGGCATCCATGCTGAAGAGTCTTTTGCATTACTTCAAGACCTGTGTGAGGGATGAGGGAACAGTCTCTCTCCTCTGTGCACTTCCACTTTGCATACTTTATTCTCTTACAGTCCCACTATTGAAAAACAAAATGAAGCCAGACAGTGTTTCTGCACATTAACATGGATCCTGTGGTGCTGACTACCAACTCATTTCCAGAGGCTTTTTGGGAGGTAGTGATGGTCAGTCATGTACTCTTGATATTCAGGGCCTCCCTCACTGCCCTCTGTAGCTGCTAAGTTACAGTTTAACATAGACTGTAGCCAGAGCATGCCTCCTGTTTCTGTTCTTTTTGTTGCTATGAGATAACAAGAGCAGAAGCAGGAAACAAACCACCTCTCTCCCCTGAAAGTAAGCAAATACATGTTATTTTTTTTTGGAGCAGAGGGTTTGAAAATCACATGAAAAGTTAGCATGGGTATGTAAAAACACTGCATACAGAAGTGCAGTGTTTGTGGGATACAGTACAATTCAACTGTAACTGGTATTTTTGGTGTTTTATACCCCACATGTAATTGATTCAAATGGTAGACCAGAATGTATGCTGGCAGAAAAGTTGAATGTTTTGTTTTGTTTTGTTTTGCAGTTCTGTGTCAAAGCTGATGTGTATGGACAAATTATGTTATTTCACATACTTGAACAACTCTTAATGTGTACATATGAATGTTTTTGCCTGAAATGTTCTGTGAAATATTTTGTAGTTATCAAACTACAATGCTTCATTTCAGTGCAAGTGAATTGGTGTTTTTGTTTCACTGGATATGCTGCAAGTTTTGTAATTTAGTACAGGAAAAGGATATTCAGACATGATTACTTTGGAACTGTGGAAGTTTGTGCCACTTCTGTGCCATATCTCTTCTGCTCCAGGTTTCAAGTTTGCAAAGAAATTAGGCGAAAAGTGAGCAATTAGATAACTTGATAATTTAGTTTTGAACTAGTCTGTTAACACTTTGACAATCAAGTAATACCTGCTCATGAGAAACATTATTTTCATAATTTTTCTATTTGCCTGTCATGCCATTGTTTCAGTAAAACATACTTGGATGCTGAGGGTTCTTGCAGAAGAAATACATTTGTCCTTTGTCTTGAAGTTCCCTAGATAGATTTAATGAGCTGTTGTTTGTCCTGGGTGTAATTGGCATAAAAAATGCGCAGTAATATTCAGGTATGGAGGGAGGGAAGAGGTTTCTAGTGAAGTAATACAGTTTTTCTTTGGTTGGTATTTTTTTGTTTTGGGTTTTTTAGTGTATAGACACATTAATACCAAAAACCCTTTAATGTTGAATTAGTTCCTAACTTTACACCTACAAAATTTCCTAAATGTATTAATAGCTGAAAGTTTTCACACCTCTGGAACACCATTATTAGAGGAAAGTAACATGTTAACAGCCTGCTGTTTTGTTTTTATAATTGTCAGGTTTTTGAATGACATTTCATGATCAGCGGTTATCTGCAATAAATGCTTGATGTGTAAGGGTCATAGGTTAGGAAGGCAAGTAGGTAAATTGACTTGTAAACAAAGTTAAAAAAGGAGGACATCTTAGGAAATGCAGGATTGTGAGGTAAGACAGGACTGGGGTTTGCCTCTTGCCAAGAGCAGCCTAACTACATTTTCATTGTGTGTTGTTTATAGTGGCATTTAGGATATATTTTTATAGATTAGAGAGACAGGTGTAAAAAACCTTTTTTTCTTATTAGCCACTTCAACATGACAGTATTGAATCTTAAACTTTTTAGTAACAAGTACTTTTTAATAATATTTTAAAACAAAGCTATTTATAATCTTATACTCTCTTAATTGTTTCCTTTCCTCTTGCAAGCTAGTAACACAGTATTAGGTGCCAGATATTCTTGGGCTTTATGGTGAGGCGGTTAACAGCACAGTTTCAGAGGGTACCCAGGGGTCACATTAGGCTATTCTCCAGGCAGCTGAGAACAGAAATATTCACTCTAGGACAAATTAGAACATGCTATATATTAGAACATGTTATAGATATATATATTCCTGTGCCTAGATAGAAGGTTTTTATTTACTGTTGGGCATTTTTTTAGTTATCTCTTTTTTTTTTTTTTTGAGAACTATATCTTGAAATATTTAATGTTTATTCTCAGAAAGTACTAGACCTAATTAAAGATAACTGAATGCACAGTGATCTCTTGGTTCCCAAGTTTAGCCCCATCAAGAAAGGGTCAAACTACATTTAAGATACGATCCTGGATGCAAGCTGATGGGGATTTCTAATAGCAATGTAACAGTTAAGTTTGGTTAAGTGTTTGCAAAGCACTTCCTATGTTATGATTTCCATTTAAAGGTTAAGTGTGAAGTTTTATTACTTCTTAAAGCCAAGGTGGTGGGGTTGGTTTTTTTTTTGTCTCAAATTATAGGAAAAGTATCGTTAATGAAGCTGCATAATTGCTATATTAAAACAATTTGCAGAAACCATACTACACTGAATAGTCACAGCTGCACCATGGAGACATAAAACCCTGGTGTCTCTTTGTTCAAAAAGAATAAAAACTAAACTCCAAAAAGTAAAGCCAAGTGGATGTCTTCTGGTATCTTGAAATCTGTCCTATTTTGGGTTTGGAAGGGTCCTGTGGGAATTACATCCTTCAGCTGAGTATTAAGCAGAATATTTGAGAAACGGCAGTGGTTTCTTAAATTTGGTAATCAAAGAACTCGTATGTAGATAAGTAGTTAAGACTATCATCCTAAATTGTATTTTAGTTTTGGTTTGGTTTTTAATTGGTAAAACTTTTGAAATAATTGCCTTGTTTGCTCTAACCCAGGCAGAAATACTGTAAAAGTAGTGTGCTGTGTATTTAATCACATTCTGAGTGTGGAGTTTTTTGTTATTTCTGTAGCTGAGAGCAATGTCAGTAGGATTTCTTGGTCATTTTTTATCCATGTAAGTAGTGGGTGGAACACTATTAATTTATCACTTTAGATATGATAAAGAAATGGGTTATCTCTGTGTGAATATGTATTTATTTCTTTATGTGAATGCATTTATCTAAAATGTTGTCTGCATTTTGTCCACATATGCAAGATACTTGCTTTCAAGTACCTTACACACTTTAAGTATGTTACAGTGTGACTGTAAGCCTGTGGACCAACACAGAGTAATTACTGCCAGATTACTTCTCACTTGCTCAGATGGAGTTTATTGCAGTTTTATGTGACTGTAGTCCCATGGTTATTTCTGTCAGTCATCCTCCAGACCTATGGAAGTGAGGGTTCATATCGTGCATAGTTTCAAAAGTTGAAAAAAAAAAGGGGATAGTTTCAAAAGTTGAAAAAGTTGTAATTTCTTTCATTTGTGTTAATCATTTTCATGCATTTTAACCTGCTTAGCAGGAGAAACCTCTCTAAAGCAATGGAATTTGCCCAAATATATTTAGAACAAGACATACAGTCTTCAGTGCTGACACCAAAATGTGGTGAAATATTCTACTTCTTTCTGTTCATACAGAGCTGTTACATGTTAATTGTAAAGTCATGACTAGATTAATCCCTGGCAGCATGTGTCTTTTTCACTCTTTTTTTTTTCTTTTTTGAATGTTTAAGCTAAACTAAAACACATGGATGTAGGAATGATGGTCTGAAATGCATTTTTACAGTGTTTGCTATCTGACAAATTGTTTTGAGTAAATTAATTGATGGATGTAATGGTAAATCTGATCTTGGATCCCTTTGGTCTGATACATGACTGAATGCCCACTTGTCATTGCATATGTAAGTGAAATGTATGTAAGGAAGTTGAAGCCTGTTTAAGCTGCCTTTACAGTCAGTGGAGAGATACAGGCAACTCTAGGGGTGATTAATCTCTTTTACATGATATGTGTGGTACCTGTTTCTGTACACTGAGTGTAAAGGGGATGAGGTATAGCTGAGTAGATGAGCCTGAGCTCTCATTTCTATTTTGCTGGGAAAGAACGTATGAGCTTGAATAAAGATTTTCTCTATGCTGTAAAATGCAATGGTAGTACAATGGTGCAGTAAGCCAGAAGGTAACTGATTAGTAGGCAATGTGGGGGAGTTGGGGAAGACATAACATGCTTAGTATAAAAAACACTGACTGTACATAAAAGATTTGGACCCTGTTCTTTGCCTGGACAGCCACTTTATTTGAATTTGGAACTCCTTTCTCATCATTAAAATTAACAGTGTGGTACCTGTTCTTTTCAAACTGTTTTGAGTTAATTCCCTGGCAATAGTTTTTGGTAGAGTTTACTAGCAATTTTTTTCTCAACAGTAGAGGGAATACTGGGTGCTAAAAAAACCTGAAATATGATGAGAATTAAAATGTCCTCTCTTTCTTTTCTTTAGATCTTTATCAGATGGAGTGATACTCTTGAAACATGGCAAAAAACTGGACTAAATAGAAGTTTTCCTATTTTAGGAAAAAAAAAAATCCAAAATGTACAGACCAGGAGAAACGGTCAAACGTCGACTCAACATGCATGCTCCTCCACGGATAAGAAGTGTGGAAGTTGCTCGAGGAAGAGCAGGTTATGGGTTTACCCTTTCTGGACAAGCTCCTTGTGTTCTTAGTTGTGTGATGAAAGGAAGCCCTGCAGATTATGTTGGGCTTAAAGCAGGAGATCAGATATTTGCGGTTAATGAAATCAATGTGAAAAAAGCATCTCATGAAGATGTAGTGAAACTTATAGGGAAATGTTCTGGAGTCCTGCACATGGTCATTGCTGAAGGGATTAGTCATATGGATTCATGTTCAAGTGATGAAGAAGTTGGTTTTTATGATGGGAAGGGGTGGCTGAAACCCAAACCTGACTCTAAAGCTCTGGGTATAAACAGAGCAGAGAAAGTTGTTGAAGAAATGCAGTCTGGTGGAATTTTCAACATGATCTTTGATAATCCTGCTCTTTGTGCTGGTAACTCAGATAATTCTGCACCAAAACAAAGATCATTTTCAGTTTCTGCTGCTATGAAATTTGAAACTGGCAATGAAAGTGTAAGCAACCCAAACCTACTGTCAAAGGAAGAAATAGCCAAAGTTCTGAATGATGATTCAGTTTTTAGAATTGGACTGGAGAGTGCAGAAGAGTTTGGATTAGATGCAAGCATTTTGAATGTTGCCATGATTGTAGGTTACTTAGGCTCCATCGAACTTCCTTCAACAACGGCGAATTTGGAAACTGAGAGTTTGCAGGCCATTCGTGGGTGCATGAGACGTCTGCGGGCAGAGCAGAAAATCCATTCCCTGGTGATGATGAAGATAATGCATGACTGTATTCAGCTCTGCAGTGACAAGTCAGGTGTTGTGGCAGAATATCCTGCAGAGAAACTGGCATTCAGTGCTGTTTGCCCGGACGATAGAAGATTCTTTGGACTAGTTACAATGCAGACAAATGATGATGCAAGCTTGGCTCAGGAAGATGAAGGGGTCCTGAGGACATCTTGCCATGTTTTTATGGTGGATCCTGAATTATTTAATCATAAAATTCACCAGGGTATAGCAAGACGTTTTGGACTGGAATGTACAGCAGATCCAGACACAAATGGCTGTCTGGAGTTTCCAACATCATCTCTACCTGTCCTGCAGTTTATTTCTGTCCTGTATAGGGATATGGGGGAGTTGATCGAGGGAATGCGTGCGAGGGCTTTCCTTGATGGCGATGCAGATGCTCATCAGAATAACAGTACAAGCAGTAACAGTGACAGCGGAATTGGAAATTTCAACCAAGAAGAAAAGAATAATAGAGTTCTGGTGGTTGATTTAGGGACCAATCCAAGTAAACACATTCCTAGCAGCATATGGGAAAATCCAGTAGGAAGGGGACAAAATCAGCCTGCTTCCTATTGGAATGGCTTCTGTCATGAGCAAGAGGGAAACATCCCTTTAGAAGTAATTCAGAATGATAAGTCCCAAAATGTAAACAAACACTTGAGCCCTTCTGCTCGTATTGAAGTTCCACTGGTTTCCTCCCGAAATTCAGTACCCCCATCAAAGAAAAACACTGCAGGCATGGGCAATCAGAGGTGGCTGCCTGTGCATGTTCTGCAGGAGTGGCAGCACGGAAATGCCAGTGACCAGGAGTCCTACACGGACTCCACGGACGGCTGGTCCAGTGTGAACTGTGGGACCCTGCCCCCACCGATGAGTAAGATTCCAGCTGACAGGTACAGAGTCGAAGGCAGCTTTGGCCAGCCGCAGCTGAAATCTCACAAAAGTGAGTGGTCCAAGAAGATGTTCTGCATTCAGAACAAATTTGGCCCTCCGCACAGTATCAGGAAATCTAAAGAAGATAAAAAGGTAAGAATATGCTGGTGTTGGTTCTTAACAGTATCAAAAACCCCCACACCCAAACCCATCTGCCTGTGATACTTTTACACAATAATATTTGCATATTAAAATTTAAATATGTATTATATCATTTACAAAATTTCAGATGAAGACAATAATATGTTTCTCTCTCGTCTGCAGAGGTATTGCATATTCCTCTTTAATTAACTGCAGCTCTGAAATTGTAGTTTTGCTGGAAGTGTTTTCTCGTTAGGGCTTCTCACTTTTTTTCCTAGTCTCTTCATTGTTTCCAAATGTTTCAGTGGCACTGAAATGAAAAGGAGGCATGATATTTTAGCAGCTTCAGTTTCTTTTGACCTTCAGCTGCAAAAGAATGGAAACAGTCTGCATCTTTGGTCTGGTTCCTTTTTGTAGAAGGCTGGCTTGCAAATGTTATTTTAGTGGCATCTATTTTTATAGAGACGTAGTCTAATCATTAGTCAAAAACCTGGATTTTACACTTTTAACTGAGTAATACTGTTTTATTACAAAACTTCAGCAAACCTCTCAATACAAGTAGCATTAAAAACTGACATAAAAAACTGGTAGTGGTAGGTCACAAATCTATCATTCTGCCAGCAAACCTGTAAATCAATTTTTTTGTCCAAATTACTGTTTCTTCTTGTTTTGTCTACTATTAGACAAAATGAGGAGACTTAAAAAACATTAAATGGTGTGGGAAGACTATTCAGCATGATTACATACCCTTTGAGACACACACTGCTGTTGAGGGAACTAATCTCAGGGGAGTCTATTGTTGATAACTGGAGTTCTAGAAAGTGGAGGCTATTGTTCTGGTACGGAAAGGATTACTAGCAGTTTTGTATCTGAAATGTTTGCTGACTCCAGGGAAAGACAGAATCTTACACTCCAAATCAGCCTTCAGAAAGCTCTGTCATTCCATGCTTATATTAGTGTTCACTTTAACAATACACCAGTGTATAACTATTACATGCACTGGTTCTTTTTGTTATTATTATTTTCAGCACAACAAGCATACAAAAAAGTCTGTATGTGGAAGTTTTGTGTATTACTTATATGATTGATTCAGATGTCCATCATGCTATCCAAATCTGTTTTGAAAAAATGTATTCTCTCACCTGATTAAAAATATACAACTGCTGATCAGGTGGATGACAGTAGAGATTCATTAGTTGTTTCATACTGTTAGAAACAAAAACTTTTTGGGGATTAGGTTGCAGAACTTGAGAACATTTTGAGTTTGGTATGGAAAGAGAAATTATTTTTTATTGCTTTTCCTGCACTGTAAAGCAAGCAACTTTTGTGTATGTTCTATTGTATGCTTTTTGTGCTGAAAATAAAAAGAAATAAACAAGTATGTATAATAGTTATACACTAGTGTATTGTTAAGGTGAACACTGCTACAGGCAGCAATGTTTTCCAGACCCACAATAAAATTAAATTTCAAGTGTTCTTAAATGCAAGGTGATTCACACTTTCAAAAGCCAAACAGAAACACTACATTTGTAAACACTGCCCACCCAAACCATTTAAGATTCAATTCTACCTGCTGCCTTGAAGTCTGTGTGCTTCATGATCTCTTTGCTGATGGACCAAGGAAAAGGTCTCTTTATGTGCAGCACCTGGTGCAGGTGCATGGTGGATGCTGGTCCCACGTGCTGCATTGGATGCTGCTGAAATTCCCTCGGGGTCTCTGTAATAAGTTTGTGCCTGCAGTGTTGTCCATGACAGTAATATGGATTAGATATTTTTCAGAAACACTTATTTCATGGAAGTCAAGATTATACTAATTAAAATCTCATAGAAAATTTTACATTTTGAGATGAAAGATGCTCTATATGTGGGTAAAGTGTAATAATATTTCACCTACTCAGATCTCTCAGTTCAGCATAAACCAACACTAAGTATTTCAAACCTCCCTTTTAAGTCTATCTGATAATAAAATAGGCATTCTGTTCTTTGATTAATAAATTTGTTTGCAAGACCCATTTAAAATGTTCCTACATGTCTTTAGCATTTAATCTCTTCATTAAGGCTACAGACCCTCTTTTGCATTTTAATTTTATTTTTCAGTATTATTGAAGGCTGTTGAAACTGATGAGGAAAGCTCATAAAGGCTATTTGGAATAATTCAGAGAGATGAAGTTGTACAATGTTCTTACATCTTTCATGAAAATAATCAGGGGATGTCATTACTGATGATCATGCCTGTGTACTTCAGGTGCTGCAGAAATAGGGAAAATCTGTATTTGCATTTTAGAGGCCTAGTTCATTTTCATTAGAGGGAAATTTAGAATTTCTTATTACTCTGTGTAAAGGGATGTTGTAAAACTGCCCATTCCAAACCATTATTCAGGTGGGTTAGCTCCTGTGTTCTAGAAAATTACATGTTCTCAGCTGCCTGTGACCTTTTTAAGTGGTAAGGACTTACTTTACACAGCTTGCTCAGACTCATTCCAGTCACAGAATAAAGTGTATAAAGTGGCCATGCAGGATTACATTTATATTTTTACAACCTGGTGGCTGAGTTTAAGTCTTCATTTGGCAGAACAGTACTTAAATTGCTTTTAATTGTCTTTTACATCAATACTGAAGGTAAAACATCCTATGAGTGGGAATGTAGAAGCCACTAGAGGGAGAAAAGGTTACCAAAGAGATTCTTGTGATGGTATCTGTGCTTCCATATTAAACACTGTCTTCCTTGGAATTTTCATTACAGGAGTTCCTGGATGCAATTCTGCTCTAGCAGAGCTGCTGTGCAGATAAACAGTGATGATCACAGCATGTAATTCTGAAAAATATGCTGTACTGTACAGTGCTAGTGGGGGGTAAGCTGGGCATAAACTACTTCCAGATTTTATAGCTGCACTTACAAAACATTTGTGAATTGTACAGCATGCAAGAGCAGATGTGAGAAAGTGTTAGTGACCATATCTATTTAAAATTGCACTTTCAGACCTGAGCCTGGGAAGTGCTTCTTGTGAGTAGGAATAGATATGGCATTTCAGACCTCAGGTTACAAGCAAATAAACACGTTTTTTGAGCTTTGTTTTCCCTTTAGTGATGATGTTTTCAGCTCACAGACTAGAAATGTGATTAATTTTGTGATAATTGGCAAACCCACTTTTAAAATAAAATTTTTCTAATGCTACTATAAAGCATTTAAAATTCGATGTAAGTGTGAATAGTAGAAAATAGTTAAAAATGCTTGATTTTGTTGTTAGTAGATAGCATGACGTTTCTTGTTTTCTTTGAAATGTTGTAATTATGAATTATCCCCAAATTACTGAACACATACTTCCACAATTGCTGGATATTTTATTTTTTCCAAAACCTTTTAAAAAGGTTCTGTGCATGGCAAGAGGAGAACTAAATCAGGGAGATTTTGGTTCTAGTCCACCTATTTGACTGAGACTTACTAGAAGATATCTCTGGCCCTGTGCACCTCTTGTATTGTTCCCTGTACTGAACTTCACATTTCTGGTGTTTCTTAAAAGTGTCATGTGAACAGATCTCTATTTAAGCACCTAATGAGGATTTTTTGGTGGTATCCATGTCTTCTGTAGGTCTCAGATGAAAACAAACAGGGAGAGGCCTGATGATGTTGCTGAAATTTACTGAAAAGGCAAATCATGGAAGTCTAGGTGCCTTTCAAGCTAAGAACAACTAAGGAAGATTTCTGGTGGCAAGAAGATTTTAAATTGCTCTAAGATTGGTGCTGGGTAGGGATGTGTGCTCTTGTGAGCTCTGTGAGACCGACAGGTGGAGCCTGGTTATGGTTTCAGTGGGAATGGAATAATTTCTGATTTTTTGTTTGTAATTCCAGTTGCACTGTCCCGCCTTTGTTGTTGCATTGCTCATTGCCCCTTCTTTAGCATCCCACGAAGTTTCAGTCACTTACCTACTCACTCCTGTGCATGACTTTTGGATGACGCAAATGAAAAGCACCATAAGCAATGTGAAAACATCAGGGGATGTCAGAATTGGCAAGGGACTTAAGAAATTGCTGAACAGGGAAGCATTCCTTTCCCTCTAGACTAAATTAATATAAATACATTTGATTTGGTTCAACCCTCACTCCCTGTTTTCAGGCTAGTGCCTGGCCAAAAATATGTATACCCATTACCGTTTTAAATTAAGTTTTACTGGGAAAATACTCCTTTTTCTTCTGGAAAGCTTTGTAACAGTCAGTTTATTCTTTGGGTTCTCTCTCCATAAGGACAGAATCCTAAGCATTGACCTCTCACCATTCTCTTTTTAGAGAAAGAAAGTCTGTTTTAATGGTGTGGCAGTGAGTATAACATTGAAGATCAAAAGAGGTTTTACAACTTGAACCCGATAGGTCCTAGGTTTATTCCAAGTGAACATGACAAATCTATTGAAAACTAATTAAAAAACTTTTTAAAATTTTGGGTATTGGCTTTTAGAAATCCTTTACTTTTTTGCACTTGTTACACTACTGTCCTGATCACATTATTGTTTGTGCTGATGAAAAGTTTGAATTTGTAGTTGGATCCTATTTGTAGATCTTAGAGGAAGACAAAGTAGAAAATCTTACCTTATGAGACTCACTGGACAATAGTATTGCAAATGTGTATTCTTTTTTAAAACAATAAAATATATAATTTATATTTATATGGTAACCTTCATAATTGAAGCTCCTGAAAATCCAGTAAAAATGTAGAAGAGAGAAGATAGGTAAGCAATACTATGGGGTTCACTAAGGCATCTTTCCTTGCTAATCTAGTTCACAGGCAACTATTATTGTTCCTCTGTTTTGATCAAAAGTTTAGCTGTAACTAATTCAGAGTTGTCTTTGTTTCCAAAGCAAGTGTTACTGAAAAAGATATGCTGTCCAAGTTAAAAATTAATTTTTTTTGGTGGTGGTGAAAATCTGTAATTTGTTTCAGATCCAAGAATTGCAGTTTTTTTACTGTTGGTAACGGGATGGTGGACTAACTGCAAAGCAGATTTTTTAGATGCAGAGACAAAGTTGGCAAAGCTTTGCGGGTCCCATATTTGTTTTTTTGTTGTATAATTACATGGTTTTTCCCCCTTTCCTTTAGAGTTCTGTTTGCTCACTAGCTTAAATTGTTCCACCACAGCTGTTTTTAAAGCAGAATTAACGGCAGCTGGATTGCTATTCTTATGCAGTACAATTTAATGGTAACTCTTGGATTTATAGGCTTTGATCTGATTTGAGATCTACCTATCTACCTTAAAGAGAACTCAAGAAAAATCCCAAACACCAAGCTAGATCTGAGAATGTGCTGATGTGAATTAATCTGCAAAGAGGCATCTATAGGAAATAGGTCCTCTGATTGTTGCTTAGAGAAAATGGAAAGCAATTAAATATTTAGTAATTCCATGCAGCCTTTTCATATGAATTGTAATCTTCTAAAATTATTTAAAAAATGGTTCTAGGATCTTGAAAGTGTATAAAAAGCCCAAATGATATTGGCTGTGTTTCTTTGAAAAAGAAATTAGATAAAATCTGGACAATAAATGTCTGTAGAGCGATGCTGACTTTTGTGAAATGTCCTCATTTCAAATTTGTGTAGTGGAAATAAAATGGGATGAAAAAAATAATTAGCACAGAAGGAATTTAAATAATGAAAAATGGCTTAATATTTATGTTTTAAACATAAGAGCTTTGACATGGGAGATTATAAAGTTATTGTCTGTACTAAGAAAGATCTGAATTCCTTGTAGCTGAGAAGATTTAGAGGAGAAAAGGAGTGGTAAAATACAAGTTTTTCACTGGACAAGAAATAGGGCCATATGGAATAAAGATCTTCAATTAAATAAAATAAATATGGAATTGCTAAGACTTATGTGAACTTGTACTTTTGGCATTCCTGTTATCACTTGTGTTATACATTCTGCAGTTTAATAGTGTGGAAAGAAAACACATAATTGTACTTTCTGTATAGTTTCATTTCATACCTGCTAATATTTGTCCTGAGAAATACTAACAATCTTTCTCTCTACTTTCTCTTAGTGATATTATTTTTGTTTTAAACCTCAGTCACCAATCACTTCTTTTCCAATCAGAAGTCATCTTAGTCTTATCCTGTCCAATAGTTTTTTTCATAATTGTAATATAACTGATCACTGTAATATTATTTTTGAGATGGCTTACTAGACTTATAAGCAGTTTTAAAAATGTGTGGACAGACAATGTATTCATAAGGCTTACTTCTTGGCTTTTTTTTTTTGCTTTTATGATGATTCCTGTTCAGAGTTTTGAGCATAACTGTTTATTTGGCTATACTGAATTAATGTTCCCAGCTAATGCCTACCTAATGTTCAGGATGATTTGAAACTAGTTGTTATGTCCTTTTTTGTATTTTTCTTCACATTTTCCCCTAGTGTAGTAAGGTCTTTCTGTTCCTCTGCAATTTCCAACTACCAGGCTTCCAACGTATAGAAGATATTTTTATCTACTTATACTGAGAACATGATCTTACTTTTTCTTATGCATAAATAACATCAACATTTGTGGGTTTGGTTGGTGTGTTTTTGGGGGTTGTTTTGGAGGGGGTTTTTNTTTTTTTTTCTTGACAAGGGATTAGGATAGTACTGAAGTGTTGAGGTCAGTGTTTTATGTGGAATATCCTTACTACAGGAGACAAGCATTAAATTTCATTTACTTGCATGTCCATGTCAGGACAGTCTCTTTCCTGTGTCTTCCTGGAGTCCATATAGATCTTACATGAAATTTTGCATCATTCTTCACTGTATCATGGGCCAAATTGGCATTTACAATGCCATTGTAATGATTAGAAGGGAGTGAAATGTCTCATTATCATCTGAAGTAAAGAAGTATTCTTAAAAGGAATATAGCATTTGAATTCTTTGTCATCCTGGTGTGCCCTCCCCCCCAAAAAAACCAAAAGATAAGATTTCAGGAATTGCAGTGTAATTAAAGCCTGCAGAAGAGCTGACAGTAAAGTTTGAATGGTGATAGACCTTTTTAAATTAACCCTCTGTCATCTAATCGGGTTTTGTGAGGTGCTGTCCCTCCGTGATGATGACACAAGTGCAGAACATCCTGAAGGGTTTCACTTCGTTCTGGTTTTGTCCATAGCACCTGGAGCTGTCTCTGTCAGCACAGATTCCTGTACCCCAGGACTTTCTGCTTCCTATGACAGACCAGGGGACAGGACCACAGCCACCTTTGTTCCCAGTTCCCCCCAGATTGCTTTGTCTTTCAGAATACCAGAAGCCCTCCCCCAACATATCCCATATTTCAGTCTGTCCTGTTCTCAGGACCTACAGACCCTCCTTTTCCAAGAACTGTGAGCTTCACTGTCAGTTTTGGGTGGGGGGCACATGATACTGGCAGGTGGGATGGGGGGCAGAGGGGGGTCAGGACCTGCTCTGCTCCAGAGGGGCCATCCGTCAGGAGAGTGGATGCTTAGGGTGAGAGTGGACAAGAGAGGTAGACAAAGCCACACAGTCCAGATCAGGATTTGAGATTAATATTGATGGCAGAATAATATTTGCATCAGCTGGTTTTTTTTCCTGTGATCTTTTCACTAATTTTTGAGATTTTGTGTATTTTATTTGCATTATCTGTGACATCCCTGTTTCCCATCCCTTTTCAAAAAGATCTAAATCAGGAATGAACTTTCTGAACTCTTAAACCTGCACTCTCTTTAAAGATGAACTGCCAATCCAGACTGACCCTTCTCCCGATGGGCTCAACAGCCAGGATTAAATTTGGCAAATTTTGAATACCCACAGTCGTTTCAAATTATATGGTCAGTGTATCTGGGTTCCAGACTGTTATGCACTTCACCATACAAAGTCACAGAATCAAACCTAAAAAGAGTGGGAGTTTTTAGAAGCTTCAATAGCTGGAAATAGGACAAATTAAAATTTGGTGATTTCATGGTTAGTGTGATTAAGTTCTGTGTGATTAAGACACACAGAATGTACCAAATTCTGTTGAGCTCCTTAATTAGTTGAGCTCCTTAAATTGATGCTAGCAGTTCTGTGTGACCATTCTAGCATGTGCATGGTCCTTTTGTATTCTCTTAAATGGCCAGGACATAGGATAATGTACTTGTTCCACCTGAACAGGAGAAAAAACATTTTCTATGAAAATTAGTGCATGCTGGTAATGATATTTTTGTCTTAGAGCTCGTAGAACTTTGTTCATCACATTTAATTACTTTCTTATGCATTTTTAATCAAACATTTAAACTTTTAAAACTATTTCACTGAAATCTTGAGATTAACTTTTGTTGTGAAACAGTTTTGAAAGCATAGTTCTATAAATGTAGATGATCAGGCTTGTCAATACTTTTTAAACATTTTTGAACATTTTAAACATTTTTAAACATCTTTCTTGTATTTTTACCATTCCTTCTTGCTGCTCTTCCACAGAGCAGGCAAAATCTCTGTCCCATCATATTAGTCCCTTTAGTTTGCTCTCAAGATCACAAACTATAATGTGTTTTCCATGAAAAGTTGTAAATTTGCTGGAAGTTGGCCTAAAGCCTAAAGTTTTTTTCTCTCCTTTTCTCCCCTTTCTGCATTCCTGCTGCCAGCTCACTGTATTTTTTCGTTGTCAGGGAAGCCTGAACTTCTAATAAAAATTTCCCCCTTCCTTAGTCTCTTGTACTCCAATAGTTGCATGCCTCCTTCCTTGCTAACCCCTTCCTGCACCTTCAGCTTTAGGACTGGTACCAGAGGAGAGGACATTTATTAGTAATATCCAGACAATAACTATAGGAGGTACGGAGACTATTTAGCACAAAATGGAAATTTCAGGTTGTTGCATATGATAATTTGTTACAAAGTTATAATACTTGAGAAGTGCATTTGCTGGAATATGAAGGAGCATGGTACAGCTTGTGCTATAGCTGGGAATTCCTTTAAGCTAATTGAAGATGTTTTCTGAAGGTGTTTGGTTTCCTTGTGTTCTGAATAATTGATCATGTTTCATCGACTTTCTTCTGTGCACTCAGGCTCCAGGTCACAGTCACATATTGGCTGTCACAGTTTCACGTTGTGTTTCTTTGGTAGTTCCAGTTTAAGAGTTCCTGGTGTGCTCAGGCCAGAGTTGGCAGTGAATATCATGAGTTGTGCTGGCATGACTGTCTGTGGATCTGCCTCAGGAACAGGATTACTTCATTTTGTAAACTCTAGTTTACTGTTAGTGGAGACGAGGGCACAGCCTGCTGCAATTTGTGAGCTTGCAGGAGTGATCAGAAGTACATGCAAAACCCTTAAGCTGCCACAGCTGCTGAAAAACTTATATGGAACTGCTGCCTAACTTGTTTGTCAGTTAAAAATACTTTTAAGAGCCCATCCTTTTTTATTCTATCTTTAAATAGTTAGAGTTGTGCAAATCATCTTATATTGGAACATTTTTGTTCTTTCTGTCTGTTTGTTTGCAGTCTAACTCAAGTCACACCCTTCTTCACCCTCTCTGCCTTGCTAATACGTGAAATACAACATTTCCCACTTTCTCATGTCTACTTTTCTTGTACACCATTCTTGTTCTCAGACAGAAACTGTTCTCACTTGGACATGATCACAAAATGCTGCTATATCAGTCCTCCCCTGGTGACCTGTTTTCAGTGCTCTCCTTGTCATATTTGCACTTGCCATTTCCTGTTAGCCTAAAAAAAGAGAGTGATCTAGTAATTTATTAAAAAAACATAAAGGGCACAGATGCCATTAATTGTCCTTTTTCTCTTAAAATTATACATTTAACTGGTATTTCAATCCATCCTAATTTTTACTTTTTCATAAGAGTAGAAAAAGGAATGGATTTTTTTTAGAGCATCAGTACTTTAATTCCCTTAATCCTTTGTTGTTTTTCCTCTCCATCTGCCAAATCATAACAGGATAAACGCTTTTAGAGATATGTTCTTTTATACTTTAACCATGACAGATAGTAGTAGCAGGGTGGCAAGTATCTGCATTGCAAATAGGAGAGGATGTATTGCTGCAGCACATGCTGTTCACTGATCAAATTGTTTTCACAAGTTTCTGTGCTTTTCTGTTGGCTTATGGATTCCTAAAATTTCTAGCGTGAAGGCACTTAGTAAAATGTCAGGTGGACTTTAGTTTCTAATTCTGTTCTCTGATAGAATTTCTTAGATTTTTCTTGACTATTTAGATATTTTTATAGTTTCATAGATTTAGCAACACTGTTTTTGGAAGAGAATCTTTAAGGTAGGATAATAAGTATTTCTAGGGCTTATAGGCAATCTGTATTTAAAAAACCACCCAAACAAACCTACAGCCTAATGGCCGTGCAGCAAGTTTCAGTGTTTTAGCTCGGCAGCTAATGGAGAATGAAACAGCATAATTTTCATAGTCTGGTTTGGGTTGGAAGGGACCTTAAGATCATCTCATTCCAAGCCCTCTGCCATGGGAAGGGACACCTTCCCCTGGACCAGCCTGGCCATTTTTTTGGTGATACATGTATTGTTCTGAAATGTTTGTGGATAATTTAGTGGTTTTTAATATTTGTTTAATAGTGTAATAAAGGCTTTTACAAGTACTATGATTTCTTTATTTCTAACAGACAAATGACATTTAGTATCAGTCATTGCACTTACAATCTCTCTGTGCTCAAATACTGTGGATTTCTTCAGCTATGCTAATGAGTACACTCCAGTTTCAATGGCTGTTTTCTGTTCAAGTCATGGATGCTTTTATTTCCAGCTCTTCAGAGTCCCATGAAAAAAAATTGCCAAAATGGTGCTGTTTGCTTAAGATACGTGATTCTTTCCTTATTTGTGTGCAAGTGTGTGTGCACAGCCATTTTTATACTTAATCTGGAGAAGGAGGTTTGCCTTCATAGTCTGAATGTCTGGAACAGAGTCAAGAAAAGATGAAAAGGGAGACTTCCCAGGAAATTAAATGCTCATGAATTGCAGTCTTTTTGGGTTTTTTAGTAATGCCCTCTGTAATTTCCTAGATGATTAATTTGATTTTTCAGAGCAAGGAAGAGATTTTTATTAGTTGAAAATATTTTCTTAATTGCAATTGTTATCCAGATGGGTTGGGGAAATGGTTAGCTCAGTGCATTTTTATATTTTGTAACCATTGCTTAAGCATTGTTTTACTCCCAGGGTCTCTTTTTTCCTTAACCTGTTCTTATCTTTACTGTTCCATGCAGGGCTCAGTAGTCAGTTTTGCATAACAGTGTCAAAACTCATAAATAAAAACTGTGATTGGATACTAATTTACTTTTTAAGAGAAAATACTACACAATTTACAAGTGGTTTTTGTCTGCCTTTCCCTCGTTCTCTTTGTTATGTTTCTGATCACAAATAGGTAAGCAGCGTTGACTTCCAAAATGGGGCATCTGGTGGTAATTAATCTTATCTAGAATCTGCTTCTCAGTGGAATCTAATTAGATTTATCTTTGGGCAGTTGGTTCTTCCTTCAATTTGTAACATTACTGTTTCAAAAATTTCTTGAGTGCATATTCTCTAGATGCTTGTCTTAATCTCCTAGAATCATATATAGCAGTCTCTACTATTTAAATAAATGCTGGACAATTTATATTCTTTTTGGGGGATGAAACAGAACTAAAAGTGAACATGTATTTGTTATTCTGAATAGATATGTCTGCTACTGATAGTTTTTCTCCTTTTTTTTTTCCTTTCTCGCTTTTATTTTCAATGAAAGATGATGTTCTCTCAGGCATGCATCTACTTTTAAGAAACACATCAAAGACCATTAGGCATCCATACCATGTAACTGTTTCATCAGTTTCAAAGTACTGGCACTAATGATGCCATTAATTTGCTGAGTTCTTGGTAGTCTGATAGTTTTATCACTAATTCTCGCATTAAAAGTGAAAAAAATCAAAAATCACAGAACTAGTGTGGTCATACTGGACTAGTGGTGAAACTGAGTAGAAGTACACGTATATTCATGTTGTTCTAACATGTTCTAACAGAACCATTCATCCAGGAGGAGCCTTGTTAATGTTTTGATCAGCTGTGCAGCAACAGTAGTGGATACTGCTGAATTTAGTCAGGGTTTGAGGTGAAGTTCTCTGTGTGGCACAGATCACTGCATTGGATGTAAGCTTTGCATGCAGACAGGAAAGGCTGCTGTGGCTGTAAGGGATGAGGCAGCCTGGACGAACAGATGTTTTTAAAAGTTGCTCAGAAAGATGCTCAAAAAGACAGGAACTGTCCTTATGCCACTGGGTGTTGCTTGTCAACATTTACAGAGAGCAATTTTCCTCTCTTCACATTTATTTGATCATTTAGCAAAAGCCATCTCTTAGCTTGTTTATAGTATACTTTTAAAATGCTCTCTTAAAACCTTGGAAGCTAATATCCAGTTATGAGATTTCCTGGTTGCTTTGGCAGAGCATGCCCAATTTACTACTTAGCCAATAAAAACAAAACCAAACCAAACCCTAAGTAAATTGAAAATTGGGAGGGAAAGAGATTTCATAGAAAAATGGGTCGCTTTTAATACTGAAGGAGGTTGAACTCTCAAGCCTGTTGAGGAGATGAACCTTGTTGCATACTTTGGAACCAGATTCCAGTTTTGTCTTGACAATTCTTTGAGCTTGTAAACAGAATCTGTTGAGAACACTGGTGGTGGCCAGAGCCCAGTTGCTGTAGAACAGTGTTGTCTCCACGGAAATTAGCAAACAGGCAGACATCTCCGAGGCTGTACTGTGCTCTGGCTGCTCTTCTCTGCTTTGTGTGAGTGGTTGTTGGCATGAGGCTGTGAAGATGTGAAATTTGTGGTTGTTCTTTTGATTAACGTGATGTGCATAGACTTTGCAATGAGTGATCAAAGGGAGACTAAAACATTTCAGAATTCAGAGCACAGAAACTTGCCCAAAGGAAGAAATGAACACAAATAGAAAATTTAATAAATATTACAGATCTGCCAAATGATCAATTATAGAAGCACTAATAAATATATTTTTAAGCTTACTTTAATGAAGAAAGATGCTGACATGAAACAGAGGAGAATTTGCTCTGATTTAAAGTCTTTTATTTTCTAAAGCAAAAAAGCATCAGTAGACAGGGAAGAGTTTTCCCCACATTGAATGTTACAGTGAAAGGAATCCAAAATTTCAGGCACATAATCACAAGCTTTTGTAATGTAGTGAGTTTATGTACATCTGCTTAGCACCAGTCACCAACTGTGTGCCTAATTTTAGGTTCAGGCTTACACTTTGCCATTTGGAATAAACTTGATATGTACATGCTGAGTAGCTTAACCAACATCTAGTGACTTTTTAGGGAGAAAGAGTATGATTATAGGGAGAAGAGAGAACCATTAAATTTAATTACTGCAGCACCAATTCTAGTATGGACCATCCAAGTGAGGCAGTTGCTTTCCTCAGAACAAAAATTCCTGCAATTTTATACTGTGTGATTTAAAAAGTTGGACTTTGCAGTAGCAAGGCTTTAAAAAAGAAGAGTAGTGAAAGTAAGATTTTTAAAAATGTGGATAAATGTTCCAAGAGAAGCTGGATGAGATGTTTTCTAGGATGGTAATTTCCTATAGAAAACACAAATATTTTGTAGTTAAATGGTTTCTAGTTAAGGCAGGAAAGAGCCAGGATTTTTATTACTGACATGTATTGTGTACATTTTAGCAACCTAACTGATGACTCATGTTAATACAGTAAATTAATGCTGGATGTTTAAGATATTTGACTTGAGACTGGAGAAGTCAACTTTAATGAACTTTAGTATGTGATTTTACAGGGGCATGGCAAATGACCAACTTGTTTTGAAATTGTGGTCCTGTTATATTTCCTTAAAAATCAGATCTCACTATGATCAGCAATGTACTAAAATTAAAGAAGTAAATTAATATATATTTTCTGTTCTGTTTAGGGTGCAAAATTTGGACGTTCGATGGGATTAAATCAGGCTCCTCCCCCACGTTCTTCTGCTCGAAGATCATTTGGAAGATCTAAGCGATTTAGTATTACTCGCTCTCTGGATGACCTTGAGGTAATTAACTTTCACTTAAAATTTAAAAGTGAGTCTTTGAGAACTTACAGTAGATCATGCTGATAATTGCTGAAAGAAAGTTAGTCATATATTAGTATAATAAAGTTACTATCATATGACATTTTTGTGGGGGGAATACAGATTTCAGGTATCAACCTGTCTTTTTCAGTATTTCTTTAATAGGCTACATTGGTGCCAGCAGTGGCCATTCTTTCTGTGGGGAATTCTGACTTTATTTTTCCTAGCACAGTTGGTCCTGAGTAAATCCAAACAGCACACTTGTGCTGATCAAAATGTTCATAATGTCTCAGAAATTAATGTATCATGATATATAGAAAAATGAAATGTTCATCATATTTTGGGTTTTGATCAGCTGATGAATTTTGACAGCAGTTGAGAAAAGGAAATTCCTTATCAACGAGGTGAGTTTGGGTCCTTTTAAGTGTAATTTTATGCTATTTTACATCTGGTGTAACATCAGCTGATGTCTGGGTCTCAGTGGCCAAACTGCGTTGGTTTTGGTGAAAACAAGGAATGAAAAGCCATTCTCCTGTTCTGCTGTAGCAACCTCCTGCAGGAATATGGCTTCACTCCTAGTGTGCCTCCTCAGGAAAACCTGACCCGCAGTGGTGTGAAGGTGAACAGAGAGATTCTTCCCTTACCCCTGCACCATGCTTATTTGGAGGAAGTCTGGTGACCGGGGAGAAACAAAAATCTGTGCAGAGATCTTGGCACAGGAGCCATGGAATGTACACTACACCACCCTTCAGCACGGGAGGGAATGTGGCACACGGAGCCCTCCAAATGGGAAGGAGGTGTTTAAAAAGCATTTGAGGTGGGAGAAGGAAAGAAGGAGACACTCTTGAGTTTTCTGTTGTGGGAAAATGTAGGAAGAATGGCATTTCAGTTACTCTGAACTAAACCAGAAGGGAGCTCAGTGCAGGGGATTTTTTAAGGAGCAGAATATATGGAAGAACTTCTGGCATGCTTAGGGAATGCAGGTAGGAACTGTAATTACTTATTTATCAGATGTTTTTCTGTTTTTCATGTTTTCTATTTCTATGTTCTTTTTTAAGTGTCTTGCTTTTTTTTCTGGTTACAGAAAATTCTTAATTTCTTTGCACTCGTAACTTTAATATAGTAACTGCCTAAATTAAACTTAGCAAGAACTTCTGGATAAAGGGGTTCGGGAACCATCTAGCTACATCTTTCTTAATCAGAAAATGGTGATTCTTCTAAATTGAAAAAGTTTGCTGTTATATATATCCAGTTTTGACAGAATTTCTGGCTGCAGTAAGAGCGAATTCTCTCAGAATACCAAAGAGCCTAGTGCTAGTAATTCACATGCAACAGGAAAATCATGGTTCTTTCTTCAATCTTACAGATTGAAATTTCATGCAGGTTTTTTGCACATCTCGTGTTTTGAGTGTTTTAAACATCAAAAATAAAATATAATTTCTGTTGTTGGAGCTGTTTCACATTGTGTAAATACTCATTAAAATAGCCACTTGGGAGTTTTCCAATAATTTCAGAAAGATATGACAGTTACTGGACTAAAAAGTTCCTTTTCCCCCTCATTATGTTCTAGCTGGTGTTCATTCGTGTATGTAAACAGGAGCACCAACAGGAGGGATTAAGAATCGATCTGTGTCCCAAGGTTCTCATTGTTACTGAGTTACTTTGGAAGGGGAAACTTTCTTTCTAGCTTACAATATGAATTGGACAAAGGAATGGTCTGTATTCAAATCTGTATTCGGATGAATGCCCTTCCTACATGTACCTATGTGGGTGCAGACTGTTCTCTGTCCAACTACTTTTTTTCACTTTCAAATCTTTTTTCACTCTGTGTGCTGTAAGAGAATGATATCCTAGATATCCCAGCCACCAGGAGAAACAGCAATCCAGAGAATTTCAAAAGCTTTGTATGTCAAAATAAAATAGTGTTGAGGTGTTTTAATTTTGGTTCAGACTTCAACACTGCTGCTTCAGCACTTATCCCAAGTACTGTTACACTATGTGTAGTAGAACACAATGTTGTTAGTACATGTTTAGTTTATTTCAGGCCGTCTATTTAGGGTTGGTGGAAGAGGAAATAACAATAGCAGGAAATTCTTAGAGACTCCACCTTTGGAATAATGACCATGAATGTATTGTATAGGCTACTTGCTTGCTTTTGTGTTCTTTTCAGTTATCTTAGCAGAATGGATAAGGTAATAATCCAGACATGAAATTTGGAAGTTAATATGCTTCTCTGAACTTATGGGCCTGCTGGCATCCAAATTAATCTTGTAAACTGAGCAGTTTAAGTAGGTTCCATGGGTTTTCTTTTATGAGCATTTGCTGGACACTGTTCATTGCTTACAGCTCTAAAAAGGCTGTATTTGGATTTTTTTGTTGAAGTATGAACATCAGCTGTCCCTGTTGCTGACTGCTGCCATAAGGTGGCGTGGTTTCTTTGAAATTTGTTATTTATTTATTTTTTAAAATATCTGTCCAAGAATACAGCATATTCCTACATATTTTAATATATAAAAACATAATTTCCCTAGAAAATGTCACTTTCTCTTTTAACTTTTTAGATTATGTCTGGCTATGTGTGCACAGACAGAATTCTTCTAAGATTAGAATTAATGGTATAGTTGCTCTTCCTTAAGTATTTTCCTCTTACCTGCAGAAGCTGTATTATACATAGAAAAAACAGACAAGTTTGTAGGCTTAATGTCTAGGTGCTGTTTTTACTAATAGAAACTGTATACAAGATTATTTTAAAAATGCAGGGATGAAAATGGGATGAGGGCGCAAAATTAATGGGGCAGTTGTGCTATAATTGTGGTAGGGAAAATGTCTCACAAAACAGAAGATGGACAATTTTATTTCTGAACTTTGGAAATCGTGCTTGTTCACAGCAGGGCTGTTTATGATTAATTATTTTTTAAATTGGAACTGAATTCAGAAAATGAGCACGTCTAGTATGTGCCCTAGTTATGTTGTTTTCACAAGAAATATATTTAGAAAATTTTCTTTATGAAATTACAAGAAATCTGGCTAAGAACAGATTTGTCTTTTGTCTAGCAATAAATTTTCCTATGAGAATAATTTGTTGTTATGAAACAGTGTCCATTAATAACCATGATAACATTCTGTGATTTGCACCGATTTCACTGTTTAGCCTATTTTCAAGGTGTAATTTAAGCTAAAAGGACCTTATGATTATTTAATATTTGGCTTAATGACAGGGTATGATCCTGTTTTTCTTCCCACTTTTCTTCCCTGTAGGTAAATGCCACTACTCTCATCCTCTTGCACAATTCTGTTCTGGAAAAGATGTTTGTAAACATATTATGTGTTTTATTTATAAACACATTAAAGGAGTCTCTGTGAGACTGCAGACAGTAGAACACTACCTAAGTAAAAATTTACCTTAAACATAGTAATTGTAATTCTTTTATTCATCACCAGTTTTGGTAACATTTTCAACTGTAGCCCATTCCACTCATCTTTTAATTTTTCTTGAACTCTGTAAAAATGGGGGAACCTTGGAGTATTTCCCTGAAGTCAAAAAGTTTAGGTTCCTCCTCACCAAGAAGAACATTCAAAGCTGTTTTTTCCTGAAGATTATTTTGATACTGGTACTTTTTGCACTTCTCTGTGGTTAAAAATAGGGCAGAGTAATATAATAAGATACATAATCTCTTAGGGAAACAAATGTCAAATTCTTTAAGTATTGTTAAATAATCATTTAATGCAGAGATATTTTTAAAATTAAAGATGATTTAATTCTTTTAACTAACTATCAGGACAAAAAAAGATGGCTGTTGCAGCTTTTCTTCTTGCTCTCATCCTGTTTGGGAAACCTTAAAGCTATATGTATATTATAAACAATATTTGTTGTATCAAATTTCTAGAGTTTAGTAATGTTTTCAAAGTTGGAATATATCCTGTATTCTTTTTAAAAATCAGTGTGAGGACTTTTGTTAGAATGTTCCATCTTAATTATAACCATTAATAATGTAGTATTATTAGGTGTTATTATAGATAATAATGCTTGATTTTTTTTTCTATTTTGTTAATTCTACTGAATCAACTTCTTTTTGCATTTCATCTGTTTGAAAGCATACAGCACATCTCTTTGGTATGAAGTTTTTATACTAATGGATGACATGTCTCTGCTGGATATTAGCTTTGGCACCTGTGGGTGGCAAAACCCCCCAAATGCTCATTTCAGTTAATAAGGAGTTTTAAAGTGGGTACCTGTTTTTGTTTGACTGATTTAAATAATCAGAAAAAGCTTACACAGGGAGATAATAGCTTATATTAGACCAACTAGTATACTGGAAAAATCAGACAAGATCTAAATATGCCCCAAACTTTTCCCACCCTGTCATATGATCTAATAAAACTATTAACTCTCCCTGCAGAGGTTGCTTTATTGATGTTCTTAGATCATCACCATGGCCACAATGCCACCACAATGTTGAGTATAAGTACAAGATTTAAATCAAGAGGCTTCTTCATTCTCAGCTTATAACACTGAATTCAAAACTCGAAAAGGATGTATAGTTTTGTCTTAGATTTCACCAATTAGTTAAAAATAAGTTCTACTGTGTACCCTCGTTAGGAACTGCATCTTTGCAATATTTTATCCAAATTTTTATCTAAGTATAACCAACCAATTGGCAGTTTTGTTGTCAGCTTTCATTAAAGGGGAAGGAAAGGCCAACAGTGAAGTAACAGTGTATGCATGAGAAAATCTCCATTTTTGTATGGAAAAGGCAGTACTGTATTTTTAGCATTGTGGTAATGAGTTCCTAAAGGCTTAATCCAGTCTCATATACAAATATTCTGAAGTCTGAGTGCAAACACTGAGCAGCCCCTGACACTGCTGTGTTGTAAGCTTCATGGATCTGTGCCCCCAGATAAGGTTCTTGTTTCTCTTCTCCCTCTGCACCAGGGTCAGCTCCTGGAGCAGTGGGAGGTGTGCTCAGTGACTGTACTGGCTCAAACCCCTTGCTGAGCCATGATGTCTAGCTGTAAATACTGTAACTCAGTCATGACATTACACACTGATGTGTTTACCTTGAATTACTGATGTGGCCATGGAACTGCTCAGTAAGATTTTGAAAACATCCCGTGGTTTGTGCCAGGCATTCTTCTGCTTTGTGCCCAGGCCCTGGGTTGCTGCAGTCCTGGCTGGAGTTGTTCACCTGCCAGGACATGGGGCAGGCAGGGGATTGCCCTGTCTGCACTGTCATGCTGTCCAGCATAATTTGGTTTCACATTTGCTTCTCTAGACTGCTCTATTAAGAATTTCAAACTCTCCAGCCTTCTCTAGAGGATCATCCTCAGGCTTTTACTTTGGCATGTGGGATCTTATCAGGTAGTTTATTTATATCTCTTTGAAGAAGGAAACATCATGCTAATAGTATACATTTTATTTTTACCCACAGATTGTGCTCTAGCATTACTGTTACGTTTTTGCTGATATTTTATACTATACCATAATTATATTTTATACTATACCATAATTTAAAAAAAGATTTTCACTCTCTGCTCTTAAGTTTACATATATAGACCTTTTCATTGAAAGTTCTTGTGCTCCTCACACTGTTTTGTAAAGTATCTATAAAGGTGGGTTGGTCAACAGATCAATACAGTTGTGTGCAACCTCTTTATTGTGAATTTGAGGTACTTATTTCTACATACAATCCAGAATGGATTTTTCTGTGCTTTTTTTTCCCCCCAGACACTGAGAATAATGGGATTTATTTTCTGTTACTGCTGTTGGTAAAATGCTTACATTCTGGGTTTTTTTTTACATTCTGTTTACAGTTGGTAAAATGACCATCTTTCAGTAATGTTACTGTTTAGTGTTATCTCCTGCTTTTGGGTTATTTTCTTTACTTCAGATTCTGGAGAAATTTGCCATGTAAATTTGTATGTAAAAAGCAGAGTAGTCAGAATGTGCTGAGAGCTGGATCTCATCTCTGCTTTTTTGTGAAGTGCATATGGGCAGTGCTCACCCCGTGCTGTGGTGCTTGAGAAGAAACCAACAGCGTTGCCTAGGATGGATTCCTTAGGGAATTAGGTCCCCATATGTGCCAAGGCAGTTGGCACTGTATAGAGAAATTTCTTCTTGAGAAGATTGTCTGACCCTGCCACTCAAGTGCTGTCCGAACCTTTACTGCCTCCAGGCTTGGCTCTCCAGCACAAGCCCATCTCTGCCACAAAACCAGAGACACAATGTGTGCTTTCAGGGACTAGAGATAAACTTGTATTCTGTATAAATTAATTTTCTTGTAGTACTGCCATTCTTAAGATGTGTGATTAAGGGGACACAGGTGAATTCACAGGCTGTAAATAACTCTACAGTTTGTGGAACTAAAAGGATCAGACAGGATGAGCAAGTTCAAGTTAAGCTACAGAGGGGTTGCATTCCTTATATCAGCAATGTAAGATGCTGAGCTTTGGCATTGGCTCTGTTATATTGGTTCTGGTTTCCTTGAGTAGTGACAGAACTGTCAATGCTCACACACATGGAGTTCTTGTTAGCTTGGCAAACTCACAGGAGTGTCTTTCTCCCTAACCTAGCATTCTTAAAAAATTGGGCTTACTCGCTTTGAACTGAAGCTGTTCCCTCTTCTGGGTCTGAGGGATGTGGCATTAAGGCAGAATAATGCTGCTGTTTACTGCACTGATTCTGAAATGCAGAACTATTTGCTGCTTAATGCTGATCCTTGCTGCAGTTTCTTGTATTACATTTGTTGATTCAAGGGCATCTTTTAAGGCTCCTCCCAAGAAGGTGAGCAGTGAGGTGAAGTTACTCCAGGTAATAAGGACAAGAGCAGTCTCTGAAGGTGAGACTAGACTGCTGTCGTAAGACTGAATGACTGGGCAGCAAAATGGCAGATGAAAATGTATGCAGATAAATGTAAAGTAATACAAATGAGGCAAAATAGCTCTAGCTTCATGTAACAAATGATGTGTGTGTTTCTCAGCAGACTGTTTCTTCTCAGAAGTGAGGTCTTTGAGTTGTAAGGGAGAGTTGCATGTAAACAACAGCTGAGTACAGTAGCAATGAAGCAAAATCCTGTATTACGGATTATTACAACAGGAATAGATGATTCCATTGCATACAACTGTGGTTTGTTTTTCCATACCTGGTCTCTTTATTTTAAAATGTTCTGATATATTAGAAGAAGAAAAGATTTAGAAAGGTGTAAGAAAGAGTGGAAATCATGGGTGGCATAGGAAAAGTACTTGGGATTGATTGCTCACTCTGTCCTTTGGGACAAGAAGTCGACACCATTAATTAAAGATAGCTGGAGCCAGGAGCAAAACAAACAGGAGAACAAGATTGTTCATGTGGGAGGTGAGTTGGTCTGTGGGATGCCTCACCACTGAGTGCTGTGGATGCAAGAAATTTGCATGTCCTGGAGGGAAAGTGGACAAGTATTTGGAAAAGAGAGCCACTGGGGATTATTAAGGAGACAAACCACACCAGGTTCAGGAAATCTCTTGAACTAAAAATACCTGGAGTCTAGGAGAATGTAATCAGGGAAATGTCTGATATGCTGCCCTGTGCTGCTTGTTGGTAGACTTCCATGTGTGGCCACTACTGGAAACATAATACAGGGTTTGATAAACCCATGTTCTGAACTGATCATGTGCAGGGACATGAGAGTGGACAGTGCTTTTCCCTGGCTGTGGGTGTCCTCTTGGCACAGGAAGCTGCGCTGCCTTTCCCTTGGTGGGAGGTTGTTGTGAAGGGCTGGCTGGCTGTAGCATCTGCTGGTGCTGGGTGCCTGTCCTGGGCACTGGGAGCATTCCCTGCTTGTGCTGCAGTGCTGTGGGAGATGGCTCTGGCCCCTGCTCTGCTGAGAGCTGCTGCTGCTGCTGCTGCTGAGATTGTCCAGGCAGCTCTGGAATGAGTGGGAATGAGGAACTGCCTGACTGGTTTGGTGCCTCAACATCCCTGCCCTCCCTCACTGCTCCTCCTGTCACCTGGTATGACTTTCTGTCATGTCACATGACAAAATAATAACTAAGGAGGGGTTTTTGCTCTGTGATGAGACCTGGTTGGTGTTAGGGAATGAATAAGGCTTTATTGAATGAACTGGATTGGTATTTCTAGAGCATAATCACAGGGATACATATGGCACAAATCGATAGCATCTGCAAATTGCTTCTGATTCTCATGCTGAGATTTTGGGTAGGAGTTTGTACTGCCTAATTTTCACTATCCTCATGCATTTATCTGTCCTGTGAAACTTTAGAAAGAAAAAGGAGTCACCTAGAACTTTTACTATGTGCTTTCTGTTTACTTACGACTGTTTTTTATTCACTATTAAATCATAAAAGCATTTCACTAGTACTTCTAAAACTAAAAAAAAAAATCAGTAAAAAACCCGTCCACAACTTCCCTTTGGACAAAGAACTGCTGAAGGATGATATTTAAGGGTTATTTTTGGGCAGAAAGTGCATGTGTTTTTTTCTGAAAATGCACAGATACTGCAGGTCTGTCTGGAGAGTAGGTGTGGTATTGAAAATTATGAGGGTAATGTTTCACTTGGAACATGATCCTTGTAAATGCCAGTGCTCTGCTTACTCACAAGAACACAGAGAGTTTTGGTAGGATGAGATATGTTGCACAATATGCATACATGTGATTGTAATCACACCAAGACACGTACACACATGCCAGAAACTGCAAGAAATTTGCTGTCTTCCGTGTTTTAACAGTATTTTTTAAAAGTGTTTTTAGATTATATTTTAATTATTTTTAGTAGAGATTGGTGACTTGGTTCATTCAGCTCATCAAAGGGGAATGTATTAAAAAAGGGATTACTTTGGATGAGAAAGCGATGTTGACTCAATGCTGAAACAAGTTTGGACAAACCTTTACGACAGAGTCCTGTAGGCCCTCAGTGAATGTATTTTACATTAGCAGATTCCTCAGCAGGGCTGTTGTCTTTAGAGCAGCTTTATTGCTACGCAGGACCTGCCTCAACACCATTTTGAAAGCTGCCTGTTCCTTTTGATGAGAAGATACAGAACCAGTACTGAGGGCGGGGAATGTGCTGGGGAGGGAGGAGAATGGGAGAGGTGTTGATAGGGCAACAGACAGAGAAGCCTCATTTTTTTACTGGACTCTGGAAGAAGAAAATATGTGTTCAGAAAGAGTGTAATAATAAACTTGAAGGACTGTTTCTTAACAATGAGATATTAAACCATTTATACATGGAGAAAACTTTTACTGATAGTCAAGTGTCTGTAAGTATAAAGTTTTGTTTGTCTTAAGCGAGCAGAAAACAGGAATATGATTTAATGAGTAGTCTTCCGAGCTAAGAAATCTTGCAGTGAAATATGATAAATTATGCTTCTAAGGATTCAATGAGGTTTTAAAGAGACAAAGTTCGTAAGTATAAGTATTTAAGTTGACTTTCTATATAAGCTCTTGTTATAAAATTAAGAATACACCATTTTTATAGACATGTTTAAAATTCTTTTGCAGCATTGTATTGTTTTTAAAATGAGTGTGATAGATACACAGATATTTCTCTAATTTTTTAAAAAACTTTGCACTTAATTTTTATTATACTTTATTATACACGGTTCTGTAAAGCAAAATTGTCATTACAGATATGTTACCTTTTAATTGTTACTGTGCTTTTTAAAAGTTGTGCAGCTAAAGGGATTTTTCTTCTTCCAGCTGGATTTTTATCCAATAAAACAGAATCCAGATGGTGTGAGTTACTAAAATAACTGAAAATAAATGAAAGATACTTATAAAATAATGAAATTTCTGAGGTGTAGAGACTTAGATCCATTTTGGCTTCTTGTTGCTCAGAAAACACTTGTTTTGCAAGTAAGCATCCTAGCTGTATTATTAAATTTTGACGTTATAGTCCTATTCTTTCTGTCTGTATATCTCAGAATAAAATTATCTTACACGCTAAAAGTATGGCAGCAACATTTTCATATTTTAAAATCAGGAGGGAAATAAATAATTGCAAAGCATGGGAAGATATTATATGCATTATTTACTTAAAATATAATAGTTTTCATGCTCACTTTTACACTGATTTTCTCAAAATCTATTAATTTTTAGAGGCTGCATCAGTAGTTGGAAATTCAGAAGTGACTAAAGGTGTTTCAGTGATCTGTCAATCATATCCTCTTTAATATGCAGTTTAATTTTAGTTTACTGTTGGACTGCAAGTTACCTTCCTTATGGATGTCCAAGTTAGGCTGTTTCTGCATGTTTTTATTAGTGGAGAGAATTCAGTTGTCTTAAAATGTTGATCAACAGAAGGGGAAAATGAATCCAGGTATTGTTCACAAATAGTTTTGCAAAAGTATATTTTTTGAATTTTAATTTTGCAGTCCTGTAGAATTACTATTCAAACTTTACAGTATGGCTCGTAGAACCAGATATTTTATTTTAGAGTGGATTTCTGGATGGCAAATCTTGAATTTAGCACTTGAGAACGTGCACAGGAGTCTGGGAGTGCTGCAGACAGCAGAGGGCACTCGGAACAGTCGTTTGCATCATTCCCTTTGCTTCGCGGGATTTACTGTAGGGGAAGTCTCAGTGTCTGACAAGGCAGCTTATACTTCAGTTATTTATACACCAGCAAGTTCCAGCTAGTTTGGCTTCAAAATATTTTTGTTAATATTGCATCGGAATAGGGAGGACTCTTACTTCAAAATTCATAGGGGATCCACAGTGTTGTAAAGGAGAGAATCTTTCCACTTCTCATCAGTAGCACATACGGGGTCTGTTTATTGTTGAGTCGCTGACAAATCATTGACAAAGATATATTTAGACAGATTACAGAAAATTTGGAGAGCTAGGGGGAAAAACATTTTATTTTATGGCAAAGTTTTCTTAATTTATGTGTAGACTTTTTGATGCTCCTGCTTTTTATTTCAGTGACTGGGGTCAGTGAGCTAAATCATATTCTTAATATGTGGCTGTCATGCAAGTAGTTGTTACTTGAATATGACATGAAAAAATCAATACTTGATGAGATTTTAAGATTTTTGGTGGTGCATTCTGCCAATGTCTCATTTAGTTTAGGACTCTGTGTGACGAGGAGCTAGTCCAGGTTTCTGGTTGCCTGGTGGTTTTTGTGTGTGTTTTCCTCTTTAGGAGGCAGGGATATAAAGAATCCTATAAATCTTTTGACAAGTTAAAACTTATCCAGGCTCCCTGTCATTCTGTCTTTCTCTTCAGCTTTTTCTGCTCTGAAAACAAATGTACAAAAGCAAATATGAGCAGGAAATGGAGGGAGGGTAGGAGAGAAAAACAGATCAACCTTATCTGGGGTCACCACCCCTTCCCACAGTTTAGCTCCTAAGCAGATGGATGTGGGTTTACAAATATCATCTTTGGTGTATCTGAATAAGGCTTTTAAAGCTGTTGTACCATATTTTAACACTTTCCATTAATAGCTTTGCAAATTAGCATTCGTTCTGCTTTTGACCTTTGACCTCGGAGTTGCCTGCCCAATTTCCAAATATGCTACACAAAATCACAAGATTTTATATCTGTAGCTGCTGAAATAAGCTGTGAAAATGTAGAGGGATATGAATTTTTTAAAGGGCTTTCAGTGCCACATGACACTCCATAGCCATGATCATTAACTGCTGCTGCCTAATTGCTAGGGCTTATTTTTCAGTGTTCATGGAGTCGTATGGAAAAAAACATGGACGTGTAATGCTTAGTTCAGTGAAACGAAATCAACAAATCTTAACATCTGTTTAAATGAGGGGATTATTAGGTTTACAGTGCTGAGTTTGAGTGCCTAGAATGTGTAAAACATTGCCCACCCGCAGTGTTCCCAACAACATTCACTGCAGTTGCTCCAGAGAGCTGCTGGTGTTGCAGCTACATCCTACTGTTGCATGTGGGGTTATTTTTCTCTTATTCCTTCTTGTGGGTAACATTCTCATCTGGTAAAATTGTACTTTTGGTCTTTCTGGGGTGATACCGGAGGATTTAGGTTGGGTGTTAAGTGTAAGTGCTGTTGATAAAAGTCCTGTTTTGTGTTACCCCAAAGGGGTGTTCACAGGAAAGTTCTTCAAGCATTTCCATTTGTGATTTTTACTCATCCATTCTAAGGATTATTATGCAACTGATTATTTGTAATAGTGTTGCTATTTGGTTAAAGTATTGACAAAATACATTCTGCATCCCACTTGGTTTAATGTCAAGCAAAATGCAGTATTTAAACAGATCGGGCATTTTTTTCCTTATAAAGTTGCACATTTTGAATACTTATCCACACACAGTAAAACTGTTCTTCTGTGCAAGTACCATAGGGTACTTGCTTCTGAAATCCTAGAATAATGGAGGCTGTAATTTGTAATTTTTAAAACACATTTCTTCTTGTCTACCCACCCATTTGTTTCCATTGCATTTTGTCATGGTATTAGATGATTGTAGGAACATTCAAAACTGCTGTGGTGTGCCTATTTAAACAAGCAATCAATCAAAAAATTAACTGTCCACCACACCATTTGGCTTATGCCTCTAAAATTCTATTTAGAATAGGCTTCATCTGCAAGTGAATTAAATTTCTTCCATTATAACTCTAAATTAAATTGAGAAAATGCAGTTTTTCTGTTAGCCAAGTCTCTTCATCCTAAATGCAAAATGGGAAGATGTGCAGGCTTTTACATACTGGCTGTAACAAGTCAGTCTCACAATGAAATATTGAGTAAAGACTCTTCTTTTTCCTCATTTTCTCTCTTTTTTAAGTTCCAAGTAACGTTTGTCTTCTTCACAGGGTTGTTTGTGTATTAGGGGCTCAACCCAGGAACTGTATGGATGTGGGGGGTTCCACATGCTGCACTGAACAAGGGAGAAAGTTCCTCTTTCCTGGATGACTGCTAGCACATCCACCTAGGGCTTAAGGACATCCCACTAGCATAAAAATGCCCAATAATCACTCCCGGATTGCAATTCTGGTGTTTATTTTTAGCAGAAAATTGTGTTCTGATTGCTTTAAAAATAACAGCAGCGAGTGATTTAGGTACTGTCACTGTTGTGGACAGCAGTAAACTTCCTGAAATGCTGTACTTTCCATATAGAGTCTCTTGAAGACACCGCTGTCACAGGCAAGTGAATTGCACTTCCCTCTTTCATTTCAAGGAGCCGATTTTGCTCTCTGTTTCTGAGGCTCTGTGCACAGAACTCTCCTGACATCAGCTGAGCACAGGTTCAGGTCGTGAGGGAGGAAGGGCAGAACAGCAGTTGGTTTCTGAAAGAAGAATTTTGTCTTTAGTGACAAGAAGCTGCTCTTAGGTTTAATGAAATGCGCCAAGTCTCCTTGTATTGCGGATTTTTATGTGCAATTTATAGTGTTAACCACTGAAAAGTTAAGCAGGATGGACTATTTGAGGTCCTATTTTGTTCTGGCTTGCATTATGTAAACCTCTGAAAATAGTGATTTACTATGTAAATGTTTCTCTAACTAACGTTAGGGAGATTAACAAGTGTTTTTTTGGAAACTGTCTTGGAAATCTGTTTTATTGAATACAGGACTACCATACAGTTCAGCATCATTTTATTTTCCTGATTTGTTATAGGAAACGTTCTCAAATACAATCAGCATGATTTATAAAAAATGATCGAGCTTTTCTGGTGAGAGATAATTGAGATCTAATCTGAATCCCTGATGAACCACAGCTTCCTGCATTGGCCTGTTGCTATTGGTAACATAAAGGGAGTAAAATAGAACTTCATACGAAATGCCTTTAAACTTTACTGGCATGTACAGGCATGGAACAGCGTTGAATTTTTTAGTTTAATCTTTGAGAAGCCGACGTGTTAAGGAAATGCTTTTTCCATATTAAGTGAAGATGAATTTAGGAAGAGTACTGCTAGGAAAAATAACTGCTGTTTCTTACGAGGAGCGGGTAAGTGATATGAATTATATTTAGCTAAAGCAAGGCATTGTTCCAATGAGAAATTAGAATAGGCTATTGTTATTGGCAAGAAATTAGAAAAGAGTGGTATCAGCTTCAGAATGCTTTTTGCTTAGCCTTTAAGCTTTTTTACTTTGAAGTATTTGAGTTAAAATTCCTTTGGAAATGCAAACATTGGGTTTTATTCTCAGAGAAAAGTAATATTGTTATACCAACTAACACTGAGATTTTGGTATGTATTTCTGAACTATGCCCAATATGTGTAAAGCTAAAAAAAAGTATGATTATAACGTGTGCCTATCATTTAATTATGTGCAATATATTTTGTATATGCTTTCTGTACCATTATATCAATATTATATCTTTAGGTAAGATTGTATATGTTTTGTATATATCCTTATAAAAATCATTTTAGGGATGGATTTGGCACTTAAGGCACTGTGTTTGTATGTGATAGGATTGATTTTGTATGGGGTAAAAAGTTGAACATTTATTTCTTAAAGGAATTCCAAATGTCACACCATTTTTTCTTCATATGTTGGGTTTTTTTTTAATAGATTCAGATATTTGACAAAATTATACTGAATGTATTCAGTAAAGTTACTGTACAGTATGTTTTTCTTCAGAACTCTTACATATAGAATGCTTTTGTGTTAACTGTTATGAATGCAATTTGGTGGTAGAGAGTTGAAAAGTGAAATTGTGTAATAGTCCTCCTTTAAGTGGCATTCTGAAGGGGCACTCTTCTCAAAGAATTCTAAATCATGAAATTAATTGCATTAATATTTCAAAATGGGGATAAAAAGCCTGTAGAGTTATGCTACTTTTTAGGTGATAAGTACATTTGAGATTGTTTGTTAGAAGGAAGAACTAGCAATAATTGATGAGTAATGGGGCTTTATTTTTTATTTAAAATGTTAGAACTGTATATACCATATTTCGAGGCATGATCTCCCTCCCCTCCCAGAGACCACTGGAGTTCATGGCATGAACTATGTTAATGCTGTAATATATTTAAAAATACATATGTATCATGTAAATCCCGGAGTAAAGTGACTGAAGACCTTGGGATCTGCTCATAATTCATACCCTGGCAAAAGAAATTGCTTCAGGTGGTTTAAGAAGTAGTTTGAGCAAAGCTCCGTACAAGCAGACAGTCAACAGTGACAGGCTTTCCCCAAGATAAGCGACAGAATGTTTGGAAGTTGGCTCTTTGTATTCAGCCTGTAAATCTTCAGAACCTAACAGATTTCCTAACATTATCCTCTCTACTGAAATCATGTGAGAAAATTAGTTTAGAAGGTTGGTGGAGCTAGGTTTGCTACTCTAACCTGGAAGGCTTATTTCACAGGGATTTTATAAAATGATGTAAAGTGATGCACTGGGTAAGTAACAGATTCCGGCAGCACTCAGAGAATTCTTTGGATGCAGCAAAAAGTCGGTGCCTGTATTGCAAGGAAGTGTGCTTTGGAAAGGTGACAGAGAGGTCATTTTTAATCCTTTTTACTCTGAATCTTTCTGGATGCCCAGGAAAAGAATAGATGTTTCTGTTTAGTCTGTGATTTTGTCATTGTTAGCGTAGGAGAGAGAAATACATCTTCACTCTCCTTACAGATTTTCCCCTCTGTGTCTCAGGAGGAGTGGGAAACAAAGATTTTTTTGACTCAGGAAGGCACTCACCCCCATTGTAATGGCACAGATGATTTCATGTTGCTCCATTTTATTTCTAAGGCCTGGCATTTCCCAGTATGTGTCACCCCTGCCAGTATCCCCCTCTTTCCCTTTGTTCTACTCCAGTATTTGAGCATGACTTCGACTTGAGTGACAAATCTCGGGGTGGAGAAAAAGGACATTTTTATATTGTGTTACCCGGGTAGTTGTACACATGGATTTATTTCCTCAGTGTAATGTCTGGGCTACAGGTAGGGTATTTTCTGGTTTTCTGCATGATGTTGTTATGGCAGAATTGGGCAGTACCTAGTCACTTCTCTGGGACCTGATCCATGTAAAATGGAATATGTAAGATGGAACTGAGTGGGTAAGAGTTTCTGTCACCTGAAAGATGTCATCAGACAAGCTTCATACAGAGGTGCACACATCTAGCAGGTTATAGGCCATGAAACCTAAAAGATACAGCCAGTTCCAACCTTATTAACTTTCAGCCTTATGAATTATTCTCCTCTATGCCCTCTCTCCCTTTGTATCTTGTTCTTGGTGAAGGTACTGGCTTGTCTACTTCTGTTCTGGAAAAAAAAAATTAGCTACTCACAAAGTAGTTTGCTCCCTGATAACTGTTGTAAGCTTAAACTATTTTAGATTTGTTGCTAGCAGATCCTGAACACAACATCAAAACTCACGGGCCCTTCTGGTTTTTCCAGCAAAGAGAGATGATGCAAAGGGAACTTAAACATATTTTCTCTTACTCAGAACTTTATGCTGTCAAATGTGTGCTGAAGCATTTGCCAGTTTACAGAGACCTAGAGCACCTAGAGCACCTTTTATGCTGTACGGTAGCTGGGAAGCCACTCTTCAGCTTGCTGGCCCTGGCACTGAGCTTCTCTCTCAGACAGAGATCAAGATCCTGCCCTGAAGTCCCCGGAGCAGAGTTGCATCCCCCAACTTTGCGGGGTGTGTGTGAGTGTCTGTGTAACTCAGCTGCTAATCCAGCTAGATGAGCAAGCAGAGTTCCCCTGAAGAGATATACTGGAAGGCATTTTAGCTTTCCTAGATCAGATTTATTTTTTAAATTTTGGTAATTTGTTACCATCAGATGGCTGGCATATACCATGGGCTTTTTCCTAAACCAGTTTGGTAACTGGGATAATTTGAAGCACCAATTTCAGTTCTTATCTGGTTGTGAAAGACTTGATGGTTTCATACAATTAGATTTTATCTCTGGATGATAGTTCATATGTACGTTCACAACATATATGTTCTGTCATTTTGAATTAAACACTTAAACATTTTTTAAAAAATCTTCACATTAGCCCTAACTGGCACAGAGTCATTCCCTGTCCTTTCTCCTCTTTCTGAAATGGTTTCCTACAGGAGCTGTTCAGTTTTATAATTTTCTGATACATATGTTTTTCAATAGGTGGTTCTTAATTTGTGTGTAGTGTTAAATTTCATCAAATAATCAAACTTTTTATGTACAGTAGATCAATTTTTGTCCTGAAGAGCCTCCAGTGGTGGGAAACATGAGAGCTGAAGAATGAAAAACAGCCCCCAACATAAAGTGTATTTTTAAAATGAGATCATCATCGTATTTAAAAAAATCTGGTCATGCAACTTATACCTTTCAAAGACAAATCTAGACAAGTTTCAGCTGAACAGTTTAGAAGAAAAACTTCTTTGTCTGAATGTGGACTGTATGCAATTTCTGACAGGTTTAAACTGAGATTTCTAAGTACTCATAAATGTAGTTTGAACATATTACTGTGAATCCTTACACAGTAATTAAAAGCTTTAGTTTCTAGGTTTTGTTGAATTAGGTGGATTTAGTTACACAGATGAATTGAAAGAAATGTTCTTAAAAATGGATTTTATCCTGTGATCTACAGAAATAAATGGAAAATGCTTGGAACATGATATGTATATTTAGTGATTCTGTAATGTAAAATATATTCCTCCTATGGATGCTTTTCTAAAATGTTCTAATATAAAAATTATGAAGGTCTTGCTTGGAGACATTTTAAGATGCTGATACACGTAATGCAGCATGAAGTAGATAAAGCATCTAAAATAAACACACAAAACCAACCCGTGGTGTGTAGAAAGTTCACTGCATTAACTTATGCTAAATGGATTGAGATAGAACTTTCAGTGTTCATTAATGACTGAGCTTTTCTATGAAAGTGCACCATTTTCCCTTTAAAATTATATTTTATAATTGTTAACTTCCCAGTTTTTGACAGAAGTAGTATGAATATTCTTTCTGGTATCATGAAAATCCTATTAATTTTGCTTCATGCCATTCAAAACCATGACAAATTGTACTTGGTGTTTGAATCTAGGTCAATGAAAGCTGACAAAGTAAATGACCTTTCCTAAAATATAGATATTTTGAGAGTTCTTTGGGTTTTTTTCTGTCTAATGTGTAAACTGATACTATTACTTTACTTTGAGTCATCCTTTTCATCATTCTTTGAGAAATGGCATTGAAGTTGTTTATTCATTAACTGTACTGTACGGTGATGTGACTAAGAAACTAGAAGCAATCACATTTATAAACCAGATTTCAGTAATACAAATTAAATTCTCTAAATTACAGACATGAATTAAGTTATGGCTTCTGAATGCATAACATGATAACTGGACTTATGTGCAAAATAGATGTAGAAAAGATGTCCTGTAGAAAAGATGTCCTAAGCCCCACTGAAGGATTTGAACTATAAGTATGTTTTTGATACCTGAAACACAGCTATTAAAGGGAGGTGCTTGGGTATACTTTCTGTTATATTATTATGCTTCACAGATCCAGAAGCATTTATGTAGTGAAGCAAGAAGAGTCACCATTTTTTCATTTTTTCAAATCTTTTTCATGAGAGGTGTATTTGTGTTTATGTGAACCAGCATCAGGGGAATGATGTCAATAGAGGTTAGTTTAGACTTTGAAAGTCTCGGAATACTCGTGTCAAAGACTAGATCAGATCCTCTCCTGGTGATGGGAATGGTGAGGCCACAACAGTTTGTAACAAGTTCTTCAGAGAGTGTTAACAGCAGTTTAAGAGCCTGCAATGAAAGAGAGAAAGAAAGGAGAAGATACTACTAAAGGTTTTTGTGGATTTTGAAGAGTGGGAGTCTTTGTTGCCAAGGCTGAAAAGTACAATCTATGGAGAGGTAGCTGCTAGCTTGAATTGTGTATATATTCATGCTTTTCTTCTTCTGTGTGTTTCTGACCTTGAAGAAGTTGTGGATACTGTAGGGCATTCTTCCTTAGCTTTTTAATGAGCAGTACAAATGAAGAGAGTATTTTTTAACTATTTAGAAGGTTTCCTAAAGGTCCAAGGACACTTCCAATGACCAAGAACAGATTGGCCAAACTAAAATAAAAATACTTTCTAGTCAATAAAAAAATCAATGCAAACTTAAATCTAAGAATCACTTGTCCTCCAGACTTCACTCAGCTGAGTGTCAAGGTTCAAACATTGGAGCACCTCTTTGGGCAATGGTCAGTACATGCATTTAATGAGGTGTTAGATGCCTTGACGTCATTTATGATCAAAGTTGAGGCTAGATAAAGTTTATGATTAATTTATTTAACATTTATGATCAAGTTTAGGGTAGATAAGCACATAAACTTCAACATTTCACTAGAATACTAATTGGCCTTGAAAATCTGATGTGCAGTATAGGTAGAGGTGGTGAGGAGTTCTTACATATTAGAAGTTAAGTTCTAGCTTATTGCAAGCACTCTGAACATCCTTTTGTTCCTGTGACAGTCAGAAGTGACTGACAGGGAAAGTTTTTACAGTCACCTGACTGACAAAACACTGAATTTTCATTTTAATGCCACATATCTATCTCCAAATACTACAGCAAATTTAAGTGCATGAGGTATTGTTTTAATTCATATTGTTTTCCAGTCTTTGCAGGTCAGTTTTAGGTATGTACCTTGTCACAAGTACCAACTGATTGTCTCTGCCCATCTAAGAAGGACTTTTGGGAGCAGTGTAGTTACCACAGCGGGAAATGCTTCTGCCAGTAAATATTAGTGGGATCAAATCTCTGGACAGTAGTGGTTGAAAAGCCTGGGGTGAATTTCATGCTGGGGAGAAAACCACTGTGAGAAATAACAGCTGACTTCTTTAGATTTTCCTCTCTAATATTATCTGTTACTAATAAGATGATAAAAGTAGCTAACACTGCAAATACTTAGTGAAGCTCAAAGATTTCTGATACTTGCCATGAAATTTCAGTAACCCTTCTTCTTTTCTTTTTTTTTCTTTTTTATTGCAGTCAGCAACTGTTTCTGATGGAGGTAAGCTGAAGCTTGTTTTTACTTTTATAATGAAAAATAATCAAATTTCCACATTAAGCAACATAATATGTGGTAAATTATGTGATATATTACAAGATGTCCAAGGTGGTGCAGAACTCTGTGGCTGCTTTGGGAACTGTGCCAGTGAAAATATTGCAGGATTGCGTTCACATGCTTTCACTGGTTTATTTGCATAATATTTTTTCTGGTACTTTTATATATGCACGTTTTTTATTATAACTAGGGTTTTTCATTCATAATAATAGAGGCAGAGCTGGTAGACTTCTGTGTAATTGGATGGTAGATAAAATCTCATTCTCTGTTTTATTGTCCTTTACATACCTCATTTCCTTTTAAAGAGATGCTCTAGCTTCTAAGTTGTAAGCTGTGTTGGTACATTTATTGAGGTTGAACTTTTTAAAGTGTGATCCTTTTTAGAAGAGGGTAAGTAATTTGATATTTCTAAAATCCCAGCATGGAGCTTTTGCACTTCTGGAGTACTTCTAAGTAAACTCCTCTTTATTGCACATCAGCTGGTTTGTTTTGATTTTTACATGCCTTTAATGTTTTAAAGGATGTCCACTCTTTGTTAAATGTTAGAAGACAATTTCTCTGAAGCTTTGAAGTTAATTGAAACAGTTTAAAAAGGCTTCCTTAATGGAATAAAGGAATTTGTATAGTGTAGGGTATACAGGAGATGGCTTTTCTCCTTGTCTTCTCTGGCAAGAGTTGGTTCACTTGATCCTGCAGAGAAGTTCACATATTTTTGCATTTGCTGTTTTTTGACAACATTGCAAGAGAAATTTATTAAATAGAAAGGGCAAAAGGGAACAAGCTGTGTTGCTGTAATCAGTGCAGTGAAATTTGAAAAAATATTTGGAATGGTGATGATAATTCTTTTATATTAGATGCAAATGTAAATGAAAATTAGCAGTACTATTTACAAAACTTCTTCATGTCCTGATTTCTGATTGCTTGCAAGACTAAAACTGCACTTGAGAAAACCATTACTGTTTTGGTCCTTTTGTTGGAGCCATTTTCCAGTGGCTGACTTTGTCAGGTATTTTCCTTCTTTACTGCTGACACAGTCTAATGCTTTACTGTACCTCTGTCTGGATGAGCAGGTAGACTCTGTGTTGTATCTGTCTTGTCTGCAAAGCGACAAAACAACAAAGCAGAAAATAATAGTTTTTATTCTGCTTTCTATTTATAAAACATAGCCTGTGTTTTTCTGGGAAAAATATGTTGGTGTCCCCCCCCCCACATGTTACCTGCTTGATATAAAAATCAAAGCAGGTCACAGGCTTTCTGATTTTGTATGCAGTTCTTGAGAACCAAAAATTTGATTTTTTTTTTTTTTTTTTGGTAAAACATAATGTACTTGTGTGTCGTCTCCACGAGGGTTCTTGTTCTATGTCAGTGAAAGTTATTTTGTTGCCTGTCCAGACTTGGAAATCCCTGTGATAGAACTCATACAATAATCATTTGAAGATTTTTATCCTTCCAGCTGAAAATTTATTAAAAAAAATTCCACTTATTTTCAGTTCTTCCAATATGGCTTGTGTCTTTTTCCAAATCTGTAACTGTTTTCACAATTAATTCTATACAGTTTTTTGAACTCAAACGGCCATGTAAGGTCACAGAGCTGAAAGAACAGCCTAGAAGTTATGTGCAATTTTCTGCTGAGTTGTATTCCCTATTTTTTTAGCTAGTTTAGACTTCAACATGAACTCTCTCTTTGTTGTTAAATGCTACTTAAGAAGGGGTATAATTTGTGTAAAAAGTGGTAGTTGAACTATATTGAATAATATTGAATCAATACTTAAATACCCAGATAGTGGGTTGAAAAAATAGGAGCCTCAGAGACTGCAACCAGAAAAAGTGAAATTAAATAAATTCCTAATTCAAGCTGCATTGAGTAAAATGTTCTGATTCATGTGTGAACTACATTTTCTGGCATTTACTTTCATTGAGTATGGCACAGCACTGAATTTTTTTCAGTTTTCCTTCATCTCACCAATACGGAAATAGATCCCCAGACACAGACATTTTAGGGTATGTCTAGTTTAGAGAAATTTTCACCAGTGTAACCATTAGTACAGCACTACATACTTCCCTTCCTAGACTAAATCTTTATCATCACAGCACCACAGAATGATTTGTGTTGGGACTGTAAAGGTGAACTTGTTCCAAACCCCCAGCCATCCAACCTGGCCTTGACACTTACAGGGATGGGACATCTACACTTTCTCTAGGAAACCTGTTCCAGTGTTATCATCGCTGTCAGAGTGAAAAATTTCCTGTCTCTTATCTAAATCTACCCTCCTTCAGTTTAAAACCATTACCTTGCCCTTGTCAGAAGTCCCTCTCCAGCTGTCTTGTGTCCCCCTTTAGGGACTGAAAGCTGCTTTAAAGTCTCTCCAGGACCTTCTCGTCTGCTTGGTATTATTAATTAATATTAGTATTTGTACATATAACTAGATACTATAAATACTGTTGTTGAACTTCAGTTTGGGAAGAAAATTTGCATGTAAAAAGCAATTATGTGTTTATATACATCTCTTCAGTATGATAGGAGGCACAACAGTTCTTTTTACATTTTCTTTCCAAAGTCAATGGAGATTTATGTCATATGGCTTTTATTATGTTAAAGCCTGGCCCTGGAAACCATCTGCCCCTTAGTTGTGTTTATTTTATATTTTACATCCCACTTGTGCAAGGCTGGGATGTTCTTATCAGCCAAAAGTCTGGGCATTGCAAGAGAGCTAAGGTGTGAATTAGCGTTGTTTCCAGACGTGCTGACCAGTGGCAGCTCTTAACTGTAATTGATTTGTGTAATGAATTGCAGACAATCAGAATGCAAACTGTAATAATGCTTAGATGCAAGATTACTGCTGTAGATCAGCTAATCTGCAGCACCTCTGCTCTAGGAGTAGCAGGAACCATTTTACGTTACTACAGCGACCTGTAATTAGCAGGTTTCTCTTACTTCCCACCTCAGGAACTGTCCTTTGCTGCTGACTGTGGGAGCAGTGGGAGTGTGTACACAGCATGCAGGCTGTGCCTGATGCTTTGAGCACTGTGCCATCTGAATTGTCACAGGGATGATCAATAGGCCCCAGCTAATGTCTGACTTGGCTATTTATAGCTGGAAGGCCCTTTAGAAAGGGAAAACCTTAAGGTCAGAGGATCTATAACAAAAGTACCATCATCATCCATCTCCTGGACAGAGCTGGTGAGGTATCTGAGCTAGTGAGAATGTCCGAGTCAGTTCTCACCTGCTATTCCCTGCAGAGATCAGTTCCCCAGAGCTGAAGTCTGTTATTTCCAAGTACTTCAACCTAACAGACACTATATGCACATTTTTTTTCCCTAAGATACTATTTTGCTGTAGTTTCTGATTTTTTCTTTTAGTGTTCAACTTGGAACGAATTTTCATAAGGAAAAGAATTCCTAAAGACCTTTCTGAAAGGAATCTGATGTTTGCACTAATAAATAATGTAAAACTGTATTTTAAAAAGTAACTGAAGAAGATAGGGCAAAAAATACCCAATGAAGTGCAAAACAAAGCAAAACACTGTTTATGCTTTTTAAACTATAAATACAGATGGATAATTTCCTCTAATAGGTATATGACTTATTTGCCAGTTCTGCTGGTGGTGCGTGCTCGCTGTAGCTGTGTTCCAGTGTAGCATAAATAATTCAATTCCTTTAGCAGCAGTGGCAAAAGGTCTTCTCTTTAAATTATTTATGTAGCATTTTATAATGCTTTGTGTTAAGTATACTATTGCTTCCCTCTGCTTGAAGCCACGAGGGTAAGGAATCAATTTGTTTAGAATGGTGCTAGAGGCTCCCAGGAATTGCTGTGGGGAAATGTGTTAGCTTCCCTCATCCCAAAATTGCAGAGGAACAATGTGCTGTACGGTCAGACTAATCTACACCCAATGGGTTCCGGGACGTTTCAGCTGAACTTGGTATGGATTCAGAAGGATGGCTTTCAGTGAAGGGCTTGAAGTATTTGATTAAGTGGCACCACAGTGGTTCCTATCAGCTTTATCCAGGTAATGTATTTAGTGATTAACTAGATTATCTTAATTATATGATTGTATGTGTTCCGATGATTATGAGGAATGTGCTTAGCTTCTGACAAGAATAAGAAGTGTTGGTAGTCTGAAATATGTATACAAAATACATTCAAATGCATACAAAAGAGCCTTCATTTATTGTATTCAGGCTTATGGCTTTATATTATCTAAACCAAAACTTTGGAAGCTGTCTTATCCTGAATGCTTTCAAGATTTAGTTGATTAAATGCCTGTATTTTCTTACATAATACTGTTTTTGTAAAATAAATAAAACCAAGACCTTCCATGGAATATGAAAACACAAAAAGCGCAAAATATTCAGTTTTGGGATTTTTTAAATCTCACTCTGTATCGGTTCTATATTTCCAAAAGATAATAAAGGAAACTGAACGAGCTTTCACTCAAAGTAGGTTTTCCTCACTAGCTATAGTTGCTATCAAGCAGAACAAAAGTAAAGTTAGATCCCTGGGGTTTGAAATTTTTGAGCAAGGAGCCTCCTTTCACAGGTAATACAAGATAAGTTGGTGCTTCCGCCAGTGATGACGAAGTAAGGCAGGCATTTGGGAACTTCTCAGCACTGCTGGAGTCCATGTCCTCCATCCAGAGCTGGGATTTTTCCCATTAAACTCCTCTGGCATCCTGAGATTCCCAATTCTCCTTTTCTTTTTTAAAATACTTTACAAGGAGGAGTCCAGTTTGCACAACAGCCCTGTGGTGAGAACATTGGAGGGTGGGAGTCAGAGCTCTGTGTTTCCTCTGGTGATCATCACCGGGGGCTCATTAGATGAAATATGTGACCCGGTTGGGAAGTTTCTTCAGTCCTGCTTTCCAAGGTGGGCTGTGTGTACCTAGGAATGCATGAGCTGTGAGAGTCAGGAAACCTGATGCTGGAGTCTTACATTGGAAACATTCCTCTGCAAGAGGAGTGGAGCAGGAGTTGTGCCTTATACAGTCTTCATTTAAGTGTGATTTGGATGAATTGAGTACTGATGTTGGAGTGGGGGAGGTGTTTTTCCTTCCATCTGACTTTCTCCATTTTTAAATGGTATATCTGCACTCGACTGTAACTGTTTAACTGCAACTGATGATCTGGGTGGTAAAAGAAACTAGAATAACCAAGCCTTTTCTGGCAAACAACCTTTTCTGTATTGTTTTCAGCTTGACAGGTACCACAGCAGAAAGCTCTACAGATTTTAAAAGCAAACCGTCTGCATCGTTTCATTAAGGGAAACCAAAGCTGTGCCAGGGTTAAGTATAAATTATACTAAAGTATAATAGTATAATAGTAATAAGTATACTAAGTATAAATTTTTATGCAAAAAGTCTGAATTACCTAAATTAAATCTACCAGAACAGAGACAGTTTACTGGGAATGAGTAATTCCTTAATGCTGTGTTAACACATTGGAGGACCTGTGCCAGTGGCTCTTTGGTTGTTGGAAATAGAGTCTTATTTTGGTTCATTTGTTTTCATGGGATCTCCGGAGTGGGGAGAGCGCAGTGCAGTTTAGGGGAGTGTAACTCTGAGGAGCTGGAGAGAGCAGGCAGCTGGTAGCAATTAAAGGTAGTTAGCAGTTACCCACTGGTGTAAACACTGGAGGCTGTAATTGCAGTTGGGTTTCCCTGCTGCCATGGGGAAATTGAACGCCTGCACTGGGAGGGAGGTGACGCTGACTGACTGGTGATTGCTGTGCCTGCCACCTCCCAATCCCTTCTGAGTCCTCAGGTGCTGTGACTCCGGGATCCAGAGTTGAGCACTTGGTGTGGCTGCTCCCTAATTCCTCTCTGTCAGCCAAGGAGGTTTCAGGGGTTTGGTATGTGGGATGAGTTTGCCTTTCTGACTTTGCCTGAAAGGAACAAGGAAATTTTCATCATTCATCACTGGGGAATGCTGGGGATTGAACCCTCCAGGGGTGAGGCAGCATCTGAAACTGCTCCAGATCTATCAAGAAGTGGGTGTCTATTTATATCCTGGACTGTAAAATAGAACATACCCACCTGCAGAATTAAAGCAAAATACTTTTGATAATAAATTTAGATATCATTCCCTTCAGATTCACATTAACTTCTTTCACAATAGTTTCACTGTGATGACAGGTATTCTCTAATGAAGTTAACAGTTGACTTGGTTATGCTCTTTCATATGTTTTAAAGGAAAAAGTGAATAAATATTTGTGTAAGAAAATTTGGCAGTGTTTGTAATTAGCTTTGATTAGTATGTTCATTAGGTGAAGAAAATTATTTATATACCTGATTTGTTACTAGTGTCCTTAAATATTGTCATTGTTGAAAATACAAAGTTACGTTTTGTTCTTCCCTCATCTAATTCTGTATCTTTGTCTTACTTGTTTGATTTTTGTCTTAAAAAATAGCTTTGCTGACAGAAACTCAGAGTAGTTAACTGTTACATCTTAGTGAATATTTCTGAGCTAAGAATATGTTTAAAAGTGAAGTTTCAGGACTCTTAAATTTTTTCCTCATCTTTACGACTATCTTTATAAGTTTTTCCAATGCTTGTAACTGTTTTTGAGTGGTGCTTTTTTCAAAGCTTGCTTCCAGGGAGGAACAGTAATGTTTTGTAACATAAAAAAGTGCTTTCAAATACTTCTAACATGAGAGAAGACCTTTGGAGATGAAATAAAGTAGGGCTTTTTTGGTGAAATTACTCATGGCTTTAGTTAGTCTAAGTGATTAACTGTGGAAAATCATAAAAATATACCTGTGAAGCACAGTCCATTTCTGACTGGTTGTCAGTTTATCTTTCTCGAACAGATCGCATCTCTAGTGAGCTGCATACTTGCTTTTCCATTTGGCATAAAATTGCTGAATATACCATCTATTTAATTTGTGGGTATTATTTTCTCACGTCTTACTGCAGATTTTTCAAATAATTGAATGTCTGTGATTTTTTCATCCCTTCATCAAAGAATCTTACTCAGTTTGGCATCTCTCTGTGCAGCGAGGCTTTAGTTGTGTTTCCACGATGAATTAAACCTTACATCACCTCTGTGAAGTGTGTAGATGTGGGTTCAGCATTACCAATTCTACATTTGTCTACACTGGGAGGTGGAGGGACCGTCCTGTAAAAGGGTGTGCAAGAAGTAAATCACAAAGCAGTGAACAGAGCCCTGTTGTAAGCAGTTCCCTCACTTAGAGCAGCCATTTCTTTCCTCTTTCTACTTCTGTGGACAAATGGTCACTTTAACTTTTTTTGTGTGCCTATTATGTTTACTGATATGGCAAAGATGAACTGGAGTTAATACTTGAAATTGTTAGGCAAACAAATAGGACAGCCTAATAATTCAGGTTTCCCTGAATTCTCCATGGGTTCTTGTTAATTTGTTTCTCAGAATAAAAAATCACTTCTGGTTTTTCAAGATGTAAAGAATCAGATAATTTCTCATTTTGGAATCTGTAGGTTATTCCAGTATGTTGGTTGGAGTCTGGAAAGGATCCCATAATAAACCATAATAAATTGAGGATCTGTGGATCTATGGTTTGATGTGTCTTACTTCCTATGGACGAGGAAGGCATCACTTACTAGCTCATTTCCTAATGTTCTTTTCCACAACTGACTCCTCTACTAAATTTTCAGTATTAATGGGAATCTTGTATTTCCATGTAAAATTTCACAGATTGCCTGTCTACCAACTGAAGTGTATATGAAATTTTGCTGTCTCTTATCACCTAATAGGTTTTTGCCCACATTCTGGTGAACAGTGGGTTCTTGAAGGTCAACTTTCCTTGGATCATCTTATGAAGGAGTGCAGTCCATAGTGTGAGAAATATAAAGAGCAAAATGTATTTTATGTTGTGGAACAAGAAAAAAGATTTTGTTTTGGGCCTGCCCCTTTTGCTTCTGTCAGGTAACTGCTGTTAAGACAATAATTTAATTTTCTTTGCAGTGGAACAGAAGAAACTTGAGAGGTGCTTGGAGTGTTTTTTTCTATGCAGGTGCTCTTAATAAAAATGGACAGGGATATTAGAGGTCTGCACCAGTGTGAGCTCGAGCAGTAGGTGTGATTAATAAACAATATTGAAGAGTAAAAAGCGAATAGCACTTTATTGACAGATGTGATTTCCTTTATTAACAGAGCTGAACAGCACTGAGTTGAAGGACTGCATCAGTGAAAACAGCCTGAGTAGCAATGCCAGCCTTCCCAGCGTGCAGAGCTGCCGGCGGCTGCGGGAAAGGAGAGTTGCGAGCTGGGCTGTTTCCTTTGAGCGTCTTCTTCAGGATTCTGTCGGTGTCAAATATTTTTCGGTGAGTTTTGAGGGACAGGAGGAGGCTTTCCAAAATACCTGGTACTGCTGCAGTAGGTTTCCTGTATTCTTTTTTTTTTTCTTGACACTGTCCTTGCACAGGACAAGAGACAGGAGTTCATTCATGCTCTGTTGTTATCTGAGCAGTTTTTTGAGTTTATGCAGGCTCACAGTTGAGTAAGAGCTCACAGTAATACTCAGATTGCCATCCATTTCTGCATAGCAGAAGTTTCAGGTGAAAATGGAAGCTATATTTGGCTTTGTCTGGGAACTTTTAGAATGGTTCCCTGTTTTGTAAATTTTTTTTTTTTGTGTCTGTAGCCTTTGTACAAGAAGAAGGAAGTACTTTTGTTAGTTTCCTAAGAATGGGTCGTTATTCACACCTATCTCCTGAAATGTTGGAAGCCACATAGAAGATTTCTTCCATGACAGAGTGGCTTATTTTCCTGCAAAATGATTTTAGAAATACTTTTTGAAAGTAGTTATGGTTGTTAAGAGCACTGGTTAAAACTGCAACTTGAAGGAGTAATGCTGAGTATTTGCAAAGCATAAATACTTTGCAATGCATAAATACTGTTCTGCACAGCACATTTATGAAGTTGTAAATAGCATCATCTCTATTTTGCATGCAAGAAAACTGAGGGTATATACTTTTGCTTTGTTGCACTGAGAGTCTGTTGCTGATTCTGAATGTGTTACACAGGCACAGTTTGTGCTGCCCAAGTAATTTTCACAATGAGAATATAAGGAAACCTGTGGTATAGGAGAGGTAGATTATTGGAATCTGCAGTAACTCAGAAATACTTTTTTGCTTGATACAAAAGTATTAAGAGATAACAATGGTTAATAAACAGACTTCCACGTTAACTAGTGGGGGAACCGGAAACCCACGTTAACAGTGAACATATGTTTGTGGAAACAGAGAAGAGGAAAGCAAAATAATACGTGCTGGATATTATGTTCCTTGGTTTAGCAGAGCAGTCTGAGAGTTAATAGCATTTCTGCTTTCGTACCAAGACTTCTTGTCAGGCTGGAAGAAAAATTACAATTCTGATCTGATTGTTAGAGTCCATCTGAAAAATGATGTAGTTCATGGGGCTGCTACTGAAAGTTCAAGTTGGCTTAGTTGTAATTACTTGTAAAGCTTCAGTGAACTTGTGTACACTTAGGAAATTGCTACATTAAATTTTTAGCTGCTATGAGACTTCAAAACTTATTTAATGAATGTAAAAAGTAACTCATATAATTTTAATAAATATTCAGATTAAAAGGTTGAAGGTACACTTCATTTCAGCAAAAGCCAACCTCAGATATTCTGGAAGTTTTACTTCCCCCCTCCATTTTATTCTCATCAGAACTTTTATAAACACTGCAAAAGTGCATGTCTTAAAGAAATACCCACTTTAAAAAACAATTAGGAAATGTTAAAGTTTATTGTGTGCACCGGTTTCTTGGGGCCCAGGAGATGTCCAGAGCCATTGCTTGGATTTAATAACCTGGTTGCCATAACACTGTGCAGTTACAGATTGCTGCCAGTATCCAGGAACATTGAGGGATCAGCATTTAATTCATGGTTCCATAGCAAGAGTCTTGGTGCTTTTGGGATCCAGCATCTGCCTTTCCTGAGGACAGTTTTGTCATAGAGCAGGAACTACTCTCTAAGGAGGAGAGATTTTGCATGTTTTGCAAATACCCACACTTTGCATAACAGCTGCTGCTTGGAGCAGTCAGCCAGGAGGTGAGAGAGCTGTTTGCAGGTTCCCCCCTCCAGGGGTTCAGACCAATCTCTGCAGCTTCCCAGGCATGGGTAACAGCTGCCTGGCTGCCTGATGTTGGACAGCCAGCTGTGCCCAAATCCTGTGGCCACAAGGAAGCAAGTGGGAGATGGAGTCTTGGTTCACAAGGAATGTGCCAAGGGGGAAGTAGGCAGTTGTGTTCCGGTTGTTGCTCACTCATTTGATTCTCTTTCCATGTGTAATTACATGTAAAGTGCAGAAATGTTCCCCTGACTACTCTCTGGATTGTCTTTTATGCATTTGGCGTCTCAGCTTACGTATCTGAGGAACTTCAAATTCAGAGCTTGCTTGGGCATTTAGATTCCCTGTATTGTAGTTTGTCTCATTTACTTTCTTACAGCTGCACTCCCTAAACTCTATGCAAATCTGAAAAGCATAAATAAACTTAAGTTCATTTCTGTGGAGATTCTTCTTACACAGATTTCTGAGGCTGCCTTGTATGATAAGGAACTTCACTGATGCCCATGTGACAATTGAGTGAACATTGTAGTGGATCAAATTTGGGTTTTTTTATTTTTTTTTTGGTATTGCTGTTTTTTCCCTGATGGTTAAAATGCTTTTAAGATGCTGAGAGAATGTTGAATTATAGAGATTTGAATACAGGACAGTTTGTGCTTTTAGAGTTTTCCAACTGAATCAGTGTTCATTTGAATTTTAAGATGCTGTAATGTAAAATGTCCTGATTATTGTGTGTCGTACTGGGAGATACTTTTTTTTTCTCTCAGTGAGTATTTTCCAAAGAGAAGCCGTATAACCACATCAAACACAGTGAACAGTGATAAAAGGACATTTTTTCTTTATAGTTGCCATGTCATACAAAAACACACTGTAATGAAACCAATATTGATTATGGGCACTTCTTGGTAAACATCTACTCTGTTATATCAGTAGAACTGCAATTAAAGACAGTTTACCATGTCACCTTTAAATCTAGTTTATAAACTATTTAAAATTTTATTAAAATTTATTCACCAGTTTATGCACTACTTATCATGACATTTCAAACTTTGTACTTGCAAATGATGTGATTGCAACTTGATGTATTCTTCTCAGTTATATACATTTAAAAAGACATGAGAAAGAGGAGGAGCATCAGGTATGTATTGGACAAACATTGATTTTTACTTTAGAAGAAAACTGGGCTGTTGAAACTTACCTTTATGCAAACTTTTCAAGCATTATAAATGTGTTGTTTAAGCTGGCAAGTAACTTTTCTTTGAGACATTTATTTATTTGCTTATTTTGCCCCCTAGGAATTTCTACGGAAAGAATTTAGCGAAGAAAATATTTTATTTTGGCAGGCCTGTGAATATTTTAACCATGTACCTGCACATGATAAAAAAGAGGTAAGTCAATGTTGTGTTGCTTCATCAAAAATGATTACTCCTTCAAGATGTTTGAAATTAATGGAGCTGTGCTTGGTCTGTGTACTGTGACATCACTAAAATAGGGTGAGATGACCTGAATTTAAGATGTTGGATATGTTTAAAGTGTAGAGGTAGCTCTGTAAGAATGATATCAGGTATCCTGGATGTTGGAAATGGCCAGCAGTGCATGGAAGTGCAGAGCAAGTTAATTGAGCATGTCAAGGAGAGGCCTCTTACACTCTTAGCTAGACTCCCTCCATCAGCCAAGATTGTGTTTCTACATAACTTAGATCATCTGCTGCTCAAAGGGTAGGGCTCTCATGTTTGTTCACAAATTATGAAAATCTCCATCCCGTCCTTTTGAGGGAATCCTACATTGGTCAGGCAGTTTGGGTGAATTTTGAACTTTGTATGGGTTGGCAACACTTCTGTCTACACCACAGCCAAATTTGGTCAAGTTTATGTGGTGGAAACAGTTTCATCTTCCAAGTCTCTCTTAACTTTTTTGTCTACTAACGAGTTTTGTTTTTTTCTACTTTCTTCTGTCTTCAAACAATGTGTTTTCTGAACACCACCCTTAAGGGTTGTGGGCTTAGCTTGGTGGGTTTTTCATTATTTCTGTGATGTGGGTGTTTCAACGTAAATAAGTTAAAAATTAGTAGTTTTGACTGTAAATATTCATCTATATCCTTACCTTTTTCTCACTTCTACAAACTGAATCTTAGGGGATGTATTTAAATAGTAACTGTTATGTAAAAGGTCTAAAATGTAAAAAAATCGACTCCTTTTTGAAAAATACTTGCTGTGCTGCACTGCTTAATAATTTAAATTTTTTTTGGAGGCCAACTTTTACTGTTTAAGAAATATTTGATGAATATTTGTAATCTTAAAGAAAAAACCCTATTTATGTGACTAAAACTGGCAAAAGCTGTTTATATGAAAAATATGTATATAAAAGATTCAGGAACGGCTATCTATTTTTGGGTGGAATAGATCACTGTAAGAAATGCCTAGCTAAAAATATGGTTTTAAAACAAACATGCATTTAACATTTCTTTTCTCTAGCTTTCTTACAGGGCTCGGGAGATCTTCAGTAAGTTCTTGTGTAGCAAAGCTACAACCCCAGTTAATATTGACAGCCAGGCACAGCTGGCAGATGATATTCTCAATTCTCCCCATCCAGATATGTTCAAGGAACAGCAACTTCAGGTAACCATAGTGACCATAAATGCTCTATGTTTATGTCTGTTATCTTTTCCTTTATAATCTGTAAAAATAGTTTTTCGTGCTGTATATTTTAGACACTGTTAGAAGAATAGAAAAAAGGCTGCTTAACTGTTTTTTTTGTTATTTGTAGATAAAATCTTCATTTAACTAAAAAATAATCTGAAAGTACTATTATTGACATGAGGGTTTAGTGCAAGTAAATAATTCCATGTGTTGCAGCACCATTGCATGGAGTGTTTGCATATGGCTGCTTTGGTTTTCTTTTCTTTAGTGGAGAGTTGAATACACTAATAGTGTCTAATTTTGGTTTTTAAAATGTCATTTGTATTAAAGGAGTTCTTCTCTTATGCTTTAATACTACTGTCAGGCAAAGAGATTTTAGAACTGTTGGAGTCTGAAGACTACTGTAGTGGATGTATTTTAAATAATTTTTGATAATCAGAACTGTTATTCAATAACAGGATACACTTCACATTTCCTGTAGAATTTAAGTTTCTAGGTTTTTTTCCCTAAGTCATCTCCTTGGTAACTCTTTCACCCTACCAATTTATTAGTAGAAGTAATTTTGGTATCATTATTTTGAAATCAGGGCCATAGCTTTAATGAACCAGGTCACAATCTTAGGACACAATCTCTTTTGGGCAATCTGAGCAGCTGGGTATAGTGTCATCCTCCTGCAAAGTGGAGATAGAAAGGTAGGTCTGACTGCTGGTCTAACTATAATTCTGGTAGCTTCCTGATCTTATAGCTACTCCTTATGCATCTCCCAAGCCTGAGCCTTCTGTGGGAATTACCAGTCACCACCTTCCCAGACATTTTTTCATGCATTAGTCATCCTGGTGTTGTGGAGACTATGCCTGAATTCCTCCTTATCCTCTCCCATTTGTTTGGTGGAGTACAGGATGTCCTGATGAGTCAGGTGACAGAGCTGATGCAGGTTTTGTCCCTTTGGAAATGCTGTGGCCTTAGTTGGAGGGCTCATAATGTGGGAGAAAAAGCTTATGAGAAGACCTGCTGTGGGTCCACTCCCAGCCACAAGGCCTATCTGTACCAGACCTGCTTATCTCAAATTGTCAGTGCCTCAGTCAGAGCTGTTCTTTTCCCTGAAAAATGAAGTGAAGCAGGATGAGAGTTCTGCTGAAGGCGGTGGCCTTGAGGTGCTGGTGGTCTGTTGCCTGGCTGAGGTCAATGCTGGGCAATCAGCTGCTTGCTGGCCCTTAATTTCTTGGCTTCAACAAGTGGTTCTGCAGGTCAGTTTGTGGTCTTGGTGGGTGGCACCACCTTGAGAACCCACCGCTGTGGGTTGTGTAGTTACTGCAACGCACCCACAGACTCTCTAAGTTCAGCTCATGGTGGTGACACAGCCTTAATAAAGTGAAAGCTCTGCATTTGTGGTCTTTCACAAGATCTTTTAGGTTTGAACACTGACCACAGAGTGCAAGGGTGCTGCTCTGTGGTGGTTGTTGGATGAGTGTGGTGCTGGGGAATAGGGAGTGTTGCTGTAAGGCTGCAGCCAAGTTGCAGAAGTGTGTGGGAAAGGGCCTTGGAAACACTTCCAGGCTGTTCTCTCTCAAGCACTGCCTGTTGGGAATACCCCTGGAAGTTGCTTGCTGTCCATGTCCTGACAAATTTGTCCATGATCTTGCTGTTAGAGGTTGTAATGGCAGTGTGAATGCAGCCAAAGTACCTAGTTAGGATGTTGTTCCTTTTTGTAAATTGAGTGAGAACAAGCATTTTCAGTGTTTCTGGATGGAGGACAGTGTAGGTCACTTGAACACACTAAAATAAGAATAACATAGCATGTATTTCATGTCGAGCTAGGGCAGATGATAATCAGCTCAAGTTAAATCAGTTATGCTCTCATGACTGTTCAGCAAAGTTAAAAGGTTGTAATTTTCTTTTCAGTATTAAGTATCTTTAATTTGCAGACTGTCAAAGCTAGCATATACAGAAGTATTTTTCCATAGCTTACCATGTGGAAAACAGTGCACTAGAAGGCCCAACAAAGAGGACAAGCAGCACCTAATCAGGAATGGGAATATACAGAAGGGAAAGTCAAAAACATGGAAGTTGGCATTCAGTTTGAGTTAGGTTTCTGTGACCCTACAAGATCAAATTCTCTCTGCTCTATCTTGCTGTTTACAAGATAAGTTTTGGGCTAAAGCCTGTTGAGAAGGTGTGTCTGCACAATCTGAGAAGGGTGTGTCTGCACAATCTGAAGCGTGGTTTCCATCTGCAAATGGGCCACTCTGTCTCAGTGATGGACTTCCCTTAATACTCTTGGGAATGCCATAACCTGCTGGGTGGTGCATACCTTCCTTCGCTTGTGGGGAATTTGTCATGTCCGAAGAAGTAGCCATTCATACTGTTTTTTCAGATCACCTGAATCACAGGGGAAGATATGGAGCTAAAAGTATGGATTTCACTTAAAACAGCAAGTTTTCAAGAAATGGAACAAAAAATTTCAAAAAATTACTTGGCATTTAAGAAAAAGCTTTTTTTCACTTTCATAAATTTAGTTTTGGTTAAATCAGCCTCAGCTATTTGCTCCAGGCCTGGTATAGAGCTGCTTTCTTCCTCTGTGGTTAAAGATGAATGTTGGTCATTTAATGTAAGCTGTTCTCTTTCAAGATCTTCAGCACCTTGATTACTGAATTGTCCAGAGATACTGATGGGTTTTTTCCTTATCATTGGGCACCTGTCCGTGGTTTACTGTTAACACTTGTCAGTTCTGGGTTAATGGCTGGACATGATGATCTTAGAGGTCTTTTCCAGCCTAAACAATTCTCTGATTCTGTGAACATTAAATCTGCTGTAAAGGACTCTCAGCTTCTCCTCACATCAGCAGTTAGCTTTGTGTATCTTGTATCATCGTGTATTGTTGCATATTGTGATTATATCATATTTGTGTGTTTTAGAATATAAACTTTTTTTCTTCACAGCTACCTTAAAACACACTCGTATAACTTAATCCTGTCACATACAGTACTAATGTTACAACCTTTAAAATGTTTTAAATGGGCAGCTTGCTACATGCTCCACACAGAATGGCTTCAAGGCAGTTGAAGAGGATGGTGTTGTCAAGACTCTACAGCATCTCAGCTTGCACTTTGTACTAATCATGTCTTTTTTTCTGAACCTGTAGCAGGGGAATAGATCAAATAATGTTTCACTTTAAAATGGGTGCAGTGTATTTAGCCAAGCCTAAACAATATCATACCTGTGCTGTTTACACCTGATGTCCTAAATTCTGTGCGAGTTTCCTGTTGCAAAGCAACTTCATTTTCTTGCTGTATCACTGGAATGTATGTAACCATTATCCACTGTGGTTTAATTTCAGATATTTAACTTGATGAAGTTTGATAGCTATACTCGCTTCCTCAAATCCCCCCTTTACCAAGAATGCATCTTAGCTGAAGTGGAAGGACGTCCTCTTCCTGATCCTCAGCGTGTTCCCAGCAGCCCCACTTCTAAACACAGCGTCAGTTCAGAGAAGTCCAACATGTCAACACCAAAAAAGGTGACCTTTGCATTGTTGTTATCTCAAAACCATGTTTTTAAATAATGTTTTTCAAGTTCTTTAGAAAATCAAAGATAATATATAAAATAAAATTAAAATGTCTTGTTAGAGATTCTGGCAAATACAATTGCAAAATTTTTATGTACTCAGGAATATATTTTTTTTTATCCTTGCCTTTGAATCAGTTTTCTAGATATTGAATTTCTGAATATAATTTTAAATCTTCATTATTATTTAGCAATATGCGTACTAATAAAAAGTAAGAGTTATTTTGTTAACACAACAGTTAAGAAGCTTATTTTGGTTGAATATGGGAATTAAGATGTGATAATTTAGCCTTGGCTGAGAGGAGACATTTTATCAGAAGTTTTGGAGAAGGCTTAACCTAAACTAACTCATTTTTTCGGAGGGTAGTTTTTAGTTTCTTAGCTCCTACTGAATGAAGATAACTCTGTGTTAAATAGTACAGTTGCTTAAAAATTAGACCAGTACTCTTACTGACTGATCCCCTGACATTATTTAGGGTTTATTTTTTTATTCTTGTAGATAATACCACCATTGCATTACATAACTGTATGGGTAAATTATAACGTTTCATTTTTCATGTCAATCACTACAGATTACCCCATCTGCCATTATGTGTCTTATGACTAGGAACCTTTAAAAAGTAGCATTTCAAGGAATATTCTAATAATCTAACAAGAATACTAGCTCGTTAAAAGCAAGTTTAGTTTAATATCAAACATTCCTGACATTTGTATTCTTCGACTCTAATAAATACTTGATTTTACTTGTAAATGTTAAACAGTACTTTGTCATTGTCTTTGAAAGCTGTTCACATTCAAGTCTAGCCTAAGAAAAATACCAAAGTTAAAATCAGTGTTCTAAAAGCAAGGCATATGGCCTTTCCACATTAACTGGGGCATTACTGGTGAGCTGGGGACAGTTCTTTCATATTTGCTGGAGCTCTCCATGGCTCATTTCCAGCTACCGTTTTGTACTCCCTACCAAGTAGCACGTATCCATCTCTGTTTCTTTTTGTTGCCATTGGTGAGGGTTTTTTGGGTTTTTTTTGATTGCTGGTGAGAGGGATGCTGGCACAAACACTTGTGCGTGGGGTAAAGAAGGCAGCTAACCTGGCCATCACACTCTTGTTTTAGGAAGAAGTGTGGGAAGGTTTATTTTAGACAATATACTCACAACTGTGATCTAACCAGTGATTTAATTGTGTTTTGGTGATAGCTAAGTGGTAAGTCAAAATCAGGAAGATCTTTAAATGAAGAATCAGGAGAGGAGGACACTGAGAAGAAAAAAAGGGGAACATTCTTCTCATGGTCAAGAAGTAAGAGTTTGGGAAAATCACAGAAGAGAAGAGAAAATGGTGATTATCCAAACGGTGAGTATCACATTCCACTTTGTTTCACGGTTGTTTCAGCAGTAGGTGTGACTAATCTTACCATCGTTAGTTGCCATTGAAGTGCATTCTTGGAAGTGACAGAGGAAAAGAACTGTCAAGCCAGTAGGCCATAGTGTGGCTACTATTGCTGCAATTTTCTGGAAGACGTACAAGTAAATAGATAAAAATATGACAATATTTAAAATTGTTTTTACTGACTTCCACAAGATTTTTTTTTTTCCTACTTTTTGGCACATTCTGCCATTCTGTGTGCTGGTAATTGCTTTTTCAAGCAGAGAGCTACTATTTTTATAGAAAGATAATTTCAAATCTTTACAGAAAAGTCCAGGAGCAGTACAGCAAATAGTGCTATAGATACAGCTATTTAAAAATTCCTCCATCTGTGTTATCCTACTTTTTCTTTTATCAGTAACACACAGGTATGTTCACTTTTGAACAGTCACCATCTGTTTTCACCTTCCCTGACTAAAATGAAAAAAGGAGAGTCAGAGGTGTGAAAGCCCTTGTAACCTGCTGTTTTGTTACTTAATTGTGTTTGAGAGTTTAAGGAAAAGTTCCCTTATGAAAGCACCTGTATGTGGCCTCTGGGGAAGACAAAACTTTGACAGTAAATTATTCTGTTGAGTTAAAAATAATGAAGAAATTCAAGCAAAGCACCACATTTGGTCCATATTTGATACTGTAGTTTTTGCTTCTGGTAAATGACCAGAGCCACAGGATACCTTTGATCATATGGATAATTTGAGTGTTCTTAGTATATTCCTATGTGAAAAAACATCACAGGCATTTGCTGAGATCATAGACATAACCTTCTGAAAGTAACTAGTAATTGTCTTAGATTTTAGTGTTCTAACACAATACTTGCAGTTTTAAAAGTATTTATCTCCTGAGAATATCTGAAGAGGTAGATTGATTTTTAAGATGAGATATTGAAATCTTGTTAAATCTAATTAACTAAGCTAAAATATTTTTGTAAAAAAGGGATTATTTTTTCTTTTTTTCTATATAAAAACAAGTGAGTTTATTCAGGGCTTACGTAACCAATAAACACTCAACCAAATGTTGCTTTGGTTTCCATGCTTCTGTGCACTGTACAAAGATTTGATGGTTTCTTTCCTTTTAATGAAAAAAGAAAAATTCGTGACCCAACAAGCTAATATTTGAAATAGTTTCTTGTATTGTAATAAATAATAAAATTACTTTACTGATTGTTGATTCTTTGCACAAACAGATTCTTTTCAGTCCAATGGATTGTCATACAGACGGGAATCACAAGGCTCCATGTCATCCACTGCTAGTCTCGACTTGGTAATGCCTGCCTCTTACTAATGCACCAGTGGGAGCAGATAAAACAGGGAATTACTGATTTTCTAACTAGTGGGCTACAGCTTCTTTGATGTAATGCCTTGGGAAAGGGTTTTTAGGTGATACAGCTGGAGCACTAAATGTAATATTAGGCAATTTTTAGAGTGTTAGAAATGCAGTAGAGGTTGTATTCATGTCTTATTTCTTACTCTGTCCTTGGATATGCTTTGCATTTTGTCTGTCTTAACATCAGGCACCAGTGAACTACCAGAATAAAGTTTCCCTTTTAAATACTGCAGCTCTTTAAAAACAGTATGTTCTACCTGCAAGAGAGAGAAACTGTTTTGAACGACCACAAGTTAAAGCTTTCCCTCTTCTTGGCATATGCAATAAGGGGGATGCAAGTTGCATTAGGTTGATTTTTGTTGTGCCAGGGTCTGTTGTGCTTCTTCTCTGTCTGTTTCTCTTAAAGGTGTGTGTTCTTGTCATTATGACTTAACTTGGCCCTAAAAACCTGAGAAGTTTGTTGCAAACACTTTGTCATGCTAAGAAATTAACAAGTGAATTAACAAGTGAAACCCTGTGATTTCTAACCATCAAGTTCTGCCTTCGCAGTGTAAAACTAGTGAGGTGCAAAATTAAAACAGTATTAATAAAACGTAGATGTAATGCCTTATTTTATCTATATTGACATGGAGGAAGAATCTAAAAAAAGGAAAATTTAAGGGTTTTTTGTGCTTTCGATATCCCTCTAATAAACTAGATGCCATGTAATTAACCATTAACTAAAACCTGTGTAATTTTATCTATGCTAAAAATACTGATCAGGAAAACAAGCATGGTGAAGTCATGTTTATTTTTGTTGCAGAAAAGTCTTGTCTTAAAAAATAGAAAATGCAAAGCCTCCCTAAAGCAACAACCCCTCATTTCTCTCCCACTCCCACCTGATTTAAGTCAGAAAGTTACTGTGATTTGAATGAGAGCCATCAAGTTAAAGAAAAGAGAAAAAGCACGATGAGTACCCTAATAGGCTGTCAAAACCAATATTTTTTAAGGTCCTTTTAAGTTATAAGTGAGCTTTTTGTTAAATTTTCAAAGATCCTTTTGCTCTTTAGTAGTAGTGTTACTATTCTACTGTTACTCTAGAATAAAGGTGAGTGCCTAGCCCATAACATTGTAGTTATAATTCCCTTTAATAAAAACAATTAATGGTCATGAAGTGAATAATTTTAAAATTTTAATTTCTCTGTGGTGCATTTGTGCATAGAATTTGTATTATGTTGAAAGAAGAGGAAATTTTGAGAGGAGAGATTGAGGAGTCTGATGTTTAAAGGCATTCCTCTTCACTTAAATGTTGATTCATAGGGTGCCAATGGTAATTTTTTAGGACATTGTTGAGCACAGACATTTAACTATTTGGATGCTTAATAAGATTTTATTTACTTTTATACTTTTTACTTAGGAATTCTTTAGTAAACTTTGCAACTGGTTTACACACTTGCTGTGTAAAACTTCATCTGCTATTGAAATAAATTTAGATTTGTGTAATATTGTGATATTTTTCCCTAGGAGTTAAATTTATCTGATATTTGGGGTATTTGGAAGGATTTCTAACGCATGGTAGAAAGTATGGCTCTTGGCTTGGTCTGATCGCTGCAGACTCTGAAAGTTTATACCCAGTCCTGATTTTCACATTGGGCACTGACCTTTCTTTTTCCTTTTAAGTCTGAAACTTCAAGATTGCCTGCATTTGTACCTGATAAGGACAAATCCCCCAAATACTGCTGTGTAAACCTTCCGGATGGTTCATCAAGCAAAATGGCTGTGAAATCTGGGTTCTCCATCAAAGAGGTGCTCTCTGGGGTCTGTGAGAAACATGGCATCAACATAGCTGCAGTGGACCTGTTCCTAGTTGGAGGTGATAAGGTACTGCATATTCCTGGGCTTTTTTTGGAAGCATTTTGGATCCCATTCTACAAATAGGGAGTTCTGTTCTCTCCATACTGACGCATATCTCCTGGTTCTGCCCGTAGCTTTAATTGCTGGTTAATTGAAGGAGAATTGGATTATCCACAAAGAAAACAACTGTGTGGTAGTAGATGCTAGTGCATTAAAGCCCAAAAGCATAGTGACATTCAGTTCAAAGATGAATGGGGTGCATTAATGCTAGAAATGAGGTACTGGTTTTAATATTGAGGAAAATTTCCAAGACAACAATCTGTGTGGACGGTGCAGTGTGTGTGTGTGTGGTGGCTCTTAGTTCAACAGAAGTAGCTCCAATTCAAAGAGAAGATGTGGTCATGAAGTATTTATTCTCTTAAATTCCTGCTTTTGATCCATCTAGATGATTATAATAACAAAAATCCATGAATATTCATAGTTATGAGCATTTTCTTCTAAAGCTTATAAAGACTGTTAGCTGGCCCTATTTTCTAGTGCATCATTCTATGTAAGTTGAGGAGTCTAGGTTTGTTTTACAAAACCAAGTTCCTAAACACCTGCTTACTCCAGTGGAAATTGAATTTTGGTGATTGTTTCACACCTAGCCAAAAGAAAACACACTTTAATCAGGTTCCATATGGTAAAGGAACAGTCACTTGAATGCCTGCAACCTATATTAATAATATTTTGCGTTATCTTAAAAAAATTTACCAACAAAGCTTCTCTTTTTTCAGTAGTTTAAAATTAATTTGCTCTCTCTTCTTTTGTCCCTGACGTGCTCTGTAGCCCCTGGTGTTGCACCAAGACAGCAGCATCCTGGAGTCCCGGGACCTGCGCTTAGAAAAACGCACTTTATTTCGGTAAGAGTCGAAAATAATCTCTTCCTCTGGCCTTTTCCACCCTGTTTTCCATTTTACTTTTTGTAAGTGCAGTAAAGTAAGTTGCCAGTTAGCTGTGCAGTGATACAGGAGCTGTGCAGCTGCAGGAGGGGGTTTTCTGGATTGCTTTTGGGATACAAGTGGGATTTTGATGCCAGTGTTCCAGTTTGGGGACATTTAAATATTACTATGATGTCAAAATGCTCAAGCTGAGGCAGCTGTGAAAACATTGGACACATCTGTGGGTCCAGAGGGTCCTTCCACATCAGAAAGAAACAGGTTTTGTAGGTTGGAGTAACACAAGAAGGATAGGGAAATTGAACTGTGAGTCTCCTAGTCTTAAAATTAAATGGATATATTTACTGATGGCATGTTCCCATTCAGTTATATCTGTAATTATATGCCCACCTGGAAAATTATAGTAAGACTAATTGTATAAATAAAAGTCATCTGGTGAACCTGAATCTTAAACAACTCTATGTTAAATTATTAGTATGGATATAATATAATGTAGTATATGATATATTTAGTTTTATGTAATATATTTGGTAGTGTGCGTTTTTTCAAAATATCATTTGTATTTTTTTCCAAAACGAATCCAAACCAATGCTATGAAAACTCCTGGATTAATTATTTCAGGAAAAAGTATTGAAGTAAAATATATTACATTACCGACCTGGACTTTAGAAGTGAATAAAGTTTATTTTGTCAGGCATTCCTTATTTTGGCTCTATATTACTTAGGAAGCTGGGCTAATATCTATTTAAAGGTACTTCAGGTTAATAAATACTGCATAACATACTCAATTTTGAAATTGAGATTGAGCAGTCTTTTATTAGGTGTGAGCTTGTTGAGTCTCCAAGTTAAAAAGGAACTTTAAGTAGGCAGTAGCATATGTTATTTGTGTGATAATTAAAATGTAGAAATGTTCTACATTATTCCCTTTTCTGGGTAGATGCTATGTATCAAATACAGTCAAATATTTGGAACATTTTCAGACAAAGGAGAAATACTGTGTGGCTATACTTAGTTACCTCAGTGTTTGCCACTTCTGTATCAATTACCAGCTAATGATTAAAATGGATCATTCCAATTTAGTAACTGTTGAATTCAGAGAAAATATGAAGGACAACGTTTCAGTTATTCTGGCTTCGTGTTGAAGAGAAAAGTCATCATCACTTAACATCTTGTGTTTAAGTGATTTTTGTGAGATAAAACATGAGTTTTATATTTAATTGTGACTGACAAAATTGCTGATAATAGTAATATCATTAATAGTAATATCATTAGTTTCATAATTAATAGTAATATCACTAATTTCTTCTTATTGTTTTGTTAGTAATAAGCTTGTCCTTGATTTCATGCTGTAGTACCATTACAGTCAAATGATGCTTATGGAGGATTCAGGGCACAAATGAAGAGCATTTAAAAAAAAACAACAAAAAAACCCAAAGCTAGGCACAGCTCTATGCAGGGAAATACATGCTAATGAATTAGTTGTTTGGGTTTAATTTCTTCTTTTAATTTTTGCATTTCATTATTCTTTTCCTGTTTTAACAATGCAAAATTTTATAATAGGCTCTGAAGAGAGATCTTTAGCCTGTAAATTCTAAGTTAATTACATTTTCTGCTTTGGTATATAAGTTTCTCTTATACCAGTATTTCATCATACGGTGGCACCAACCCTAAAGAAGTAGCATCATCTGGAATTCCTGTGTTTGTTAGTCTGCTTAAAAATTAAAATACTTGTCCAAATTCGTCTTTTGTAATTGCATAAGAAATCGTGAGTCTCTCTTGTGGATCTGAGAAGAAGTATTTTTCTTGCATCCAAGTCTATAGTCCAGGCATGGAGTCACTTTGGAAGGAGTCCTGGACCACACTGGTCAGAGTAATCTCCCTGTAAATATGGAAATGCTGTGGAATGCTTTTCCTTAGTCTGAAATACTCTGGCTCTGGCAAGTGAAACAGTACAATTTTTATTTGTGTTAAATGTAAGTGATAATAAATTAAAAATAATAATAAAGTAAAAAAAAGAAAAAAAATTGTTTGTCTCTTCAGTTTAGCATAGATTCATGCTGCTGCAGTTCCAGCTAGTTACTAGCTGTAAATTGATATAACTTTGGTGTAGATTGGATTTTCCATATTTCTGTTCACTTTGTTTACTGGGATATTTCACATTTCATGTTACAATTGCTGTGTTTCAGGCTGGATCTTGTTCCTATCAACCGCTCAGTTGGTCTGAAGGCAAAACCCACCAAACCAGTAACAGAGGTCCTAAGGCCTGTTGTTGCAAAATATGGGTTAAATCTTAATGAACTTGTGGCAAGACTAGTAAGTATTCTTTGATGTAGTTCAAGTAGCAGTATTTTCTGTCTGGAGGAGATCATATGTTAGTGCCTGGAATGATTCCTCTCCTGAGAATTAGGCATTTAAATATCTATAGCTACATTTTGAGGTAAAATTCATCATACTTATAACCATTATGCTTAATGGTACTTACCTCAAATATTTAGTCTATGTCTGTTTTATATTCTCTTCAAAATATATCCAACACCCTAAATAAACAAGCCTGAACTTTGCTTCTTCCAGAGCTCAACTCCCATTAATAGCCAGGGAAAGTTGGTTTGATTAAAGCTTTTGTTCCATTATCCTGGGAATAATGAAAGTTACCACAAATCCCCTTGCAGAATTTTTTTGTGAGAGCAGACTGATTCAACATCTCTACTACTGAATTCTTGGCTAGCATGTTCTCTTTTCTATTATGCTGGAATACCTAGGAATGTAAAGTTAATTTTGTGGTATTTCTCTATGCTGTCTTAACCGAACCAGTCCAAGTTTTTAAGATAACTGAAAAGCATGCTGCTTTAAAAGTAACTTCACTTAATGAAATTACAAAATAAATGAAATACAATCAATTTAAAATAAAAAATAATCTTAAATGTTCTCTGGAGAACATGATTTGCTGAACATACACACTAATGGTGCTAGAGTATTTGAGCACACTTACAAATTGGATGGGGTTTTTTCCTCCATGTATCTTTTTTTCACCAGATACCATTCTTCTCACAAAATAGGCTTACACTCATTGAAATCAAGGTAGTTTTACACTAGTGGCATCAACACTATTAGAATTGTAGAAGAATGTATTGAAGCTACTCTGAAATACAAAAATGCTTTGCTCGTTTTCTTTCAAAAATGTCAGACTGCATAAATTTGTTCTGAAAACTGCTTTTTCTCTATTACATACAAACTGTGATCCGACTTTAGAGTGGTGAGCAGGAACCACTTGATCTTGGTGTCCCTATATCTAATCTGGATGGTCAACGGGTTGTTCTAGATGAAAAAGAACCATCAAAGGGTAGAGGTAAGTTTGTATAAAAGCTTTTGCTTATGGTTCCAAGTCAGTTTTATAAACCTTGACTATGGTTAGTTTTTCCAGTTGATATGAAGGTGAGGTAAATATGATTAAATTTAGATATATCACATGTGGCATATATTCTTTTCAACTAAAAAGCAGTGCAGTTTCTGAAGATTGAAGACTAATCTGTGATAGCAAGTACTTTTACTGTTGCTGCAAGAAATTTTGCAGTAGAAATATTTGAATTTTTTGTTTGTACTCAGCCACAGATCCACACACAGGCTTAGGAACACAGTGCCTTGTAACAATAGTGAGAGTGAAGTGCCAAATATCTTCTGTGTATTTGGCAATTATTCAGTAAGGGACATTCTGTATAAGGCAAACAGATGCAGTTTGTATAGCAGCTATATGTGCTATCATATTATCATTCTTAAGCATGAGAAAGTAGCAGAGCCTACTTCTCCAGTTTTAAGTGACAATTTCTGAAAATAACACCAAAAGGGATAAAACTCATGATTACCCTAGGCAACATAATTTGAAAAATAAATATGTATCAGCTAAACAGTTGGCAATCTGTTGGCACAATTAACACTCTAGATTAATGCAAGCAGCCTTGAGAGTAAAGGTTTGGTTTCATTAGGAGACCTTTTTACAGATATCGGACACTTATTTTCAAAAACTAAATTAGATATGGTTAAGTTAAATAGACTTAAGGCAGAGATCCTCTTTCAAGAAGAACTGGGATTATAAAGATGGAGGTATTTATTGAGGAGAATCAGATTTGTCATTTTTCTAACCAACAGAAACAATTGTTATTTTGAAAAAAAGTTTTCATTCTAAATACTCTCACAGATAATTAGTTTAAGGATTACGAGTAAAGCCTAAATCCAGTGTGCTCCCAGCAGCTGTAAAAGCCTAAATCATAGAGGATCATTCTGGCAGTGGGTTGGTTCTGTGGCAATGTACCAGTGGAAGAGGGCTATGATTCTGTGTTACTGTATTTGCTGTAGGCAGATTTACTTTGGTGGAGCCTTTTGGTTACTTAGAAAATGGCAAGGAGGATACAGCAGTGTCTGCAAAATAATTGATGCGTGAAACAGGATGGAAAAATTCAACATGGCCTTTCAATGGTCTTTTCTGCTGATTTTCGTTTTCTTTTTCAAATTATAATTTTGCGAATTGCAGACTGAATTGCCAGATTTTATGATTATTTGATCTAAAGCCAAGGAAAATTTAGTACGTAAGTGAAATTTCAGCATCTTTTAACTTTAAGGTCAGTGTGAGGAAAATCTGAAGATGGGAGGGAGATTCTGGTAGGTTTTTTACTGAAAAGCATCAGGGTTATCAACTGTGCTCACTTTTTATTTTCTGAGTACATATTAGAGCAATTTTAAAGCAAAAATCTGTTGTGTCCATTATTGTCCCTTCAATCTTGGTTCTTTGGGGAATTATAAATCTGTAGTTACAGAAAGTATATTTATGTTCAATGTTTACAGAGAGACAAAGAGGCGTATTAGTAAAACAGACTGCAACTGTATCTTCAAGAAGTCAAGGACCTACTGTAAGTCTTCTGCAACGATTTTTCTCCATTAGATCATCTTCTGTTTCCTTCTAGAATTCTATATCAAAGGCTGCATTCACACGTGATTTTGAATCGGCCAGATTATGTAACTAGGTTGAATATAGCTGTAATCTGTCTGATATTTTTCCACTGTCAACAGCATTTATTTGTGAAGAACTTTGTTTTCATGGTGAATCAGTTAACTCTTTCACTGTGCTGTGTTCATTGTTTCGTGTCTCTTTGGCTTATCTATGTTTGAAAATTATTGAGCTACTCTGTAGTTCAAAGGCTCTTTCAGTTACGTGAATTCTTCAGAGTAAACAATATTATATTTATTTCTACATTTTTGGGAACTGCTATGGCAAATGTTCTTTGCCATAATCAGGACTAAACGAAAGCATTTGTTGCAATGTTAGAGAAATGTGTTTCCAAAATAACTTTCCTCATTCCTTTAGGCCATATTATGTATACAATGATAGAGCCTGAATGTAAGTAGTACCTTAACTTTCCTTCTAATGCAGGGAGAGGGAAGAACTCTAGGAAAGTCTAATTCTATCAAAATGAAAGGCGAAAATGGAAAAAATGCTAGGGAAGTCCGGCTGTCAAAGAGAGAAGACTCTATTGCAAAGATTGGGAAAAAAAAATGTCAGAAAATAAATTTGGATGAAGCAGAGGGTATGTGAACTTTATAGCTTACATATTAACATAAGTAGTCTTAGAAACATTTTGTGTCTGTGTAGGTACTGTGTGTTTAATACTGTGTTGTGCAAATCATAGTCATGACCATTATATTTTTGTTTGCTGTGTTTGAATTGTCAAGTTTTCTGAAGTTGAAGGTAAAATTTTAAGAATACGTAAACACCGACGTTGGTGCCCAGTGGGATTTTCAAAAGTGAGGGGTACCTAATTCCTGTAAAATAAAAGGGAATTAGTTACTCCACTGCAGTTGAACATCCCATTTGATACTCTTTGTTAGCTGTGTAGAAGCTTGGCTTTCTGTTCACCTCTATATAAGTATTCAACAGGCACTGCACAGTAGTGTAGACCCAAATGTACTCAGGTAAGAATTTTTGTAAGTTTTCTGCTGAACTCTGTAACAGCCAGGGCAGTGCAGTCTGACTGTGGAGGAGACGTGATGGGCAACAGCAAAACTTGCATTCAGCAAATGCACTGAAAAGGTGTTTAGAAGTAGAAATAAGTAAAGATGTTATTGGTAATCTTGCATTTCCTGAATCCTATTTTTACCTTCATTACATCTTAATAGTTCTGGTGATATCATCGGAAGAAATCTCCTAAGAGAATTTGCTTTCTTACAGAAAGATGTCCATGGGCAAAAGAGAAATATAAATGATGTAGCAGTAGGAATTTTGGCAAAACGCCCCATGCCCAAAGACATGAACTGAAATGATTACCTGTCTGTCAGCCCTACACGCTCCTCCCTATTTTCCCATGTAGAAAAAAAGCCCTTAAGACCCAGAGATTAAAATTTACTGCTGAAGTTACTCCATATGCATACCCAAAACCTGGTTATGCACATTTATACAGCAAATGAATGTTTACCTCTGAATGTTCATCTGTGAATAAATGTCCACTGACTAGAATTGAAAAAAAAAAATGCTATGGCTAAAACTTCTACTGCAAAATAGATGTTTTTTAATATAAGTGTTATTACAAAATATTAGTGCATTTTAAATTATTTTCTGTTGCTTACTCTTTTGTTAACTTGTTTTCCACATTTTAATACTTTCATTTTTTTTCCTAGGACTGAGTAAAACATTAACATAATTTGAAAACTTCAGAATTCGAGGCTTTCACATTTTATTTTGAGTTTTGTGAAATTTGTCAGAGTTTGAAAAATGAGTACCAAATGTTGTAGACTGTTTTTTAATGCAAAAAAAACAAACAAGTGTTCTATGAACTTTGAAATTTCAGAAACATTTTTGTATGACACATCTTAGAAATGTTGCATGTTTTAATATGCCTACTGCCATTTTGCAAAACTTTGGCAATAAGAAGCATTTTGAAGCTTCCATCTTGGCTACGTTCAGATTTTATGGCATTCAAAAAAGCATGTTAAAAAGTAATTTTTATGAATACATTGCAAAGCCTGCCAAGTATGAGTAGAGGACTTAGGAATAAAGTCATACAAGTGCAAGTGTATGACTTCATATTATGCTAAGTTAAAACTGATAATAATGTTCTGTTGCTTCATTTCTTAATGGCTTTTGCTTCAAACAGTATTTATAAGCTGGGTTGGAACTGTTGATATTAATTAATCTGTTGGAGATGGCCTTTTTAAGCATCTTTTAATATTCTGTAGTTAAAGTGCTTTCTTCTTGAAAAACTAGGACATGCAGAGACCCTATATTAAGAATTACATATTTTTATATGTCTATGTTTCGTACCAAAGAGTTTGTTTATTGTTGCAATGCTTCTTTTTTGAGGAGTGGTATAATTCTTGGCTTACAATTGATAAGTTTCTTGTTGCCAAGTTTTGAAACTTTTTAGAACAGTGTTGATCTACTATGAGTATTATTTATATATAGAAACATATTAAACCATTGGATATCATTAAGGACATGATCAGAAAATCACTTCTAATTGTGTTAAAGCCTCTTTAAAAAGCTGCCCCATCGCTTTTGGTAATGGCTCCTTGGATGTTTACTGACTACCTGTAAGCTACTGATTCATTGCAGCTCCGAGCAAAATGGGGTTACTTAAATCATCATCTGATCATACCCTGTGATGATAACATCCTGGTTTAAAACTACACCATGAATTGAATTTAAACTGTGATAAAATATAATTACTCTGAGAGAAACTCAATATAACAAGGAAGTTTGCAACATTCTGAATCTTTGAATGTTCAAATGGCATGCTATTTTTGAGTTAAGATGGGTGAAACCCATCCAGAATATAAAAATGTGCACCCATTGTCTGTAAGACTAGAGCCTTGTTTTGTATAAAGAATTAAAAAATCCTGCGTGTGTGTACAGATTTATTAACTGCGTAAAATAGAAGACGTGTTCAAGGCTCAGTGAATTGCAGCTGTTCTAAACTGCAAAACTCTTACAATAGCAATGCTGATGGTCTTAATTATAGTGATGCTAGTGAACACTGCTGCAATTGAAAAAGTTCCTAATTAACATGGGATCTTATTTCAAGGCAGCATTGAAAGAATTGAAGATCTTCATGGAAAATAAATGTGCTGAAAATGTACGTTTTAATGGCATTGCACTTTCTGACAAAAACTTGTCAATTTTGGGTTTTTCCCCAATAGAATTTTTTGAACTCATATCCAAAGCACAAAGTAACAGAGCAGATGACCAACGTGGACTGCTAAGGAAAGAAGACCTTATTCTTCCTGACTTTCTTCGTTTACCACCCACTGGGCCAGAACCATCCTCATCTACTCCTGCAGATCCCAAAGGCCTCAGCAAGAGAGCTTCAAAAAGCGATGGCAGTGATGGATGTACGTCACCCAGTGGAATACAGGAGTCCGTGCAAAACTTTAATGAAAATTCAGTAAAGAGAATGGGTTACTCAGAAAACAAACATAAATCTGCTTTGGCAGCCCTCCACAGCCAGAAGACTTTCAGTGTTCCTTTTAGTCCTCCGTTGTCTCCAATCCCTCACGCACAGGAGAGCAATGCCACAGTGTGGAAAAGGCAGTCGAGAGAGTTGCAGGCCGAAGGCATTCAGATGGTAGATGATGAAAACGTGGCAGACTTGACTCTTGTGGCTGAAGGAGATATTAGTAGCCCTAACAGCACTTTGCTACCGCCACCACCATCAACGCCACTGTCAGACATCAGTAAACTCACGGAAGCCAACTATCCACCCCCAACTCCTTTTGCAGGTAATCAGGAAAAATCTGGATATCAAAGATCCAATTCAGGTATTTCTAGATTTTAATAATCTTTCCTTATGTGTAAAACTACTTTTCTTCGGCACTGTTAATCAGGATTTGGCACCCATTAAAACAAAGAAAATTCTCTCTGCACCTTATTTTTTTTTTTTTAACCAAAAAGAAGAAGGAAAAAAGATTTTTATTGCCTTAGTCTGTTCTAACTGTCACACTTCTGGTTGCCTTTAACAATGTACTTTTGTTTGGATTTGGCATATAACCAAAAATGGCCACATGCAGACAAACCTCTGAAATACATCCACGTGCTATAATTATCTCATTCACCCTCAGAGTACAAAACAGGATATCAGCATTTTGAGCTCCATAGCACTGTTGTGTTCCAGATTTTCTGATCCATTTCTCATAATGAGATACATGATTAGGGTTTGGAAGTTTAAGTACTTTAACAAAACCCCTAATTATGTGTTGAAAATTGCAGTATTGTTTACGATTAAAATTTTAAACGGATAAGCCTCAACTGAAAATATATTTCACTAATAAATTTGATATTTGTGACTAAAAATAAAATGATATTTTTTTTAACCCATGCTTTCCTACACAGAGAAATAGATTGCATCTATCACACTTCCTCCCAGAATATTCACATATCAAGTAGCTTTCTATTAGATGATTTTAAAGAAAATATGTAACTTTTTTAGGATGTAAGTTTCATGGTCTAGCAATATCACAGAGCAATATTAGCCCAAGGCTGAAGTATGGAATTTCTTTATAAACATGGACTCTAATAATAATTGCTATTACCAGAAACAGGAATTTGAAGACAATGGGTGTCGTGACATTGACATTTTACAGTCATTGTACTGTGCATTTTAATGTAAAATATAAGAGGAGGTATCTATGTGCTACATTTATTTTTGATGTTTCACAAACATATGGTGCCATATTTGTATGATCACATTTCTTTGTGATGTGGGAATATACATTTTAATTATTTATCTTTTTACACAGAGTATTTGATACTGTTCTTTATCTGTATGGTTGATGATTTGTAAATACTTCTTTGGTTGTTGGATGCTTATAAATGGCAATGCAAATGATTTCATCCTCTTGGTATTTTAAAAGCCAATTCCTTTATTAGTAGTATCTGAGAAATGTTCTATAAGCTATCACTTAATTTCTGAAACTGAGTATTGGACGGACTTGTAACCAGTGCCTATGAATAACAGAACCACAAAATGTACTTCAGACATATTGATGTATATATGCATAGATTTGTGTTGGTGTCTTTCTGATAATATGTCAAGTGTACAACATAGGTATCAATTTGCATATTTTTCAGTGAGAAATGTTAAAAAAACCATTTGCACTTAAAAAAAACTTCATGAATTTACAATATTTTAATGCATGCCATAAGTTTCTGTGTAACCACTGAGCTGTAGCTTTCCCTTTTCCCACTTTCTACTTTTTACTTTGTAGAAATCTTTGTGTAGTTTTCACATGTATTTTGTATCCTTGTTCTCTCAGGAGTAATAAATTCTAGCTCTAGTTACGCAAACTGTTTTAAGCTTTCATTTTCTTCATTATTTAAAAAATTCTCTCAGTCCTGGATTAAGAAATCTGATCGAAATTACCTTCTTACAACAAACAGATAATTAGATACGAACTAGCAATTACCATGAGACAAAGCTGACAAACATTAGATTTGTTAATAATTTAGACATCAAAGGGCAAATGCTGTCTTGAGATGCTGATGGGTCACATGTGAAATCCATAGGATTGGCCTGTGGTCCAGAAGGCAGATAAGACAGGAGATTTCTTTTGAATTAGTCATAAAAGGAACTCCTGAAAGGAGAATTTCTTCTGTCCTTGGGTTCTTGGGCTTTATATTCATTACTTTCCTTCTTATTTTAAACTAAAGCTACTCTTCCCTGGTCTTTAAGAAGTGAGCTGGTGATCTCAGCTCATTTGCTGTGGAGTAACCAAAGTAACCACCTCTTTGGTAGTCTTGGGTAAGAAATGAGGGGTTGGTGGGGTGCTGGAGACCACACTACTCTTTGCACTCTTTGAGATGGGTCCTACATAACAGCACTGTGAAGCCTAATTAAAAAAAGAATAAAATGCTGCAGAGAGGCTTTTGTGCTGTTAACTAGGTCTCATTGTGTTCTGGGGGATGAAAATCCAGTTTTTCCAAAAGTCACTGTGTTCCCACATATTTGTAGGCCTCCACGAAAGAAAATAAAACAGTTGAAAGTCCTGTAGCAGTTCCCATTCTAAAATTATTCAAACTTTTTCACAATAAATAGCTAATACCCTCCATATTGAATTTAATTTTATAAAAATGTATTTGAATTAGCACATATTCCAACTAGTGTTCCCCGTGGTGATTGTGTCTTATTATTCTGTCATAGTCACCCGTGACAGTATGAAAATCAAACTAAATTTGAAAAATTAAAAATCTGAATTCGTTTTAGCTTTCTGACAAACCAGATTTTTTTTTTTTTTTCAGGGATAACAAAGATTTTTTTAAAAGATATAAAACATCTTCCCTTTTTTTTTTTGCTACAATCATATTGCATATATTGGCTGCATTCTACGCTCTTCTCACAACACACTGCTATTTAATGGGAACTGTATTCTGTAGAAGAACGGTGATTTTATGGAAAAAATGTGAGCTGAAACAAAAATTTTCTATTTTCATGATTGGAGTTTGCATGGAAAGCCTATTTGATGATGTACATAATTATAATAAAGACTTCTGGAAACTCTCTCCAGTCAAGAATCGAAATCTCAAAGGACTAAATCATTAATAATGGTTGCTTTTTTAAGTGCTTTAATGGTTCTTCATTCATAACCCCTATCAATGGAAATTGCATTTCTGATTGGTTTATTCAATTAAAATCTTGGGATGTAAAGAAAAATAATGACTACATAATTTGAAGAGGTCTCTAGCCTTAGTTCCAAATTGGCCTAGAGAAAGATGATGTGTGTACTTACCCTGCACATGTTGGGCTTATAAATGCTGGGAAAAGGACTGGGAGTAATGTAGGGGTCCCTCATGTTCTGCAGGGGGCAATTTGCAGTTTGCTGATGTAGTAAAGCCAGGCCAGTGTCCCTCCCTCTAATGAGTAACACTTAAGGTATTTTTTCACTTGCTGATCTAGAACACAAAATATGAACAATGGAAGACGACAGAATAAGATTTGCATCACTCTGAGCTTTTGAGAACAGATTTTCAAACTCAGTTCTTAACTTTCTGAAATAAGTGAAATGTTTTTATGCTGTATTAATAATTAGCTCTAAAGTAAATAGCAAATCAGTTAGCAACACAGGAATCATTACTGATTCTAGTTGTGTTACTCATCAAGAGAAAATGTCTTTATTTTGAATAAGCCTGCTAGTTCTAGCAAATTTCCCACTTTAAAAATCAGAGGTTTCTGGAATCTGAAGACATTCTTTCATGTCTCTACATATAATGGTGGTCCCATCTGTGGAAGAAATAATCGCGTGGTGTGATTGGCTTGAAGTGATGCATTCATTTTTGAAAGTGCTAAAATGCCGACTTAATCTCCTTGGCTTTTAATTTGTTTTATTTTTCTTGTTTTAATTGCCTGGTATAGTCTGAGTACTTTGAATGTTGTCCAGTTTTTCCCAAGGGGTTGGGCACGTGTGTTACCCAAATGCAAAAAATTGCAGCCATGGGGAAAGGCAGCCTTCCAAACCTTTAGTCTCCTCAAGAGCTGTGAGTATTAAGCCACAGACCTTGCACTGGATTGTTTATTCAGCAATATTCCACCGGTCTGAGTTGGTCATGATGGGTTTTGCCACTACTACAAAGCAGGTGGGCATTTAGTCATGATAGCAACTGGGCTTTTGCACGGAATACCATTTCATCCTGAAGTAGGACAGTTTGCAGCAATCCAGATTGAACTGCACAGAGTGTAGGTTTGAGGCCATCAAATTTTCTCACTTCTCTCAAAAAGATCCCTGTTGTTTTTCGGGCTTTTTTTTTCAGCTAGGATGAGAATTATTCTCAAAATGACACTATAGTTACAGTTAGTGGAATTGTCTACCAAGTATGAAGGTCTTTTTTTTTAAGGAGATGTATAGACTGGATCCAGCAGTGCAATTGAAAAGTTTATTGAAAATTACCTTTTAACAAGCATATAACGTCATTGGTTAAGATAGCCCGATAGAGAAAATAAAAGCATGGTGAACTCTTCGTAATTTTGCTTTAGTAAAATGTCTATGGAAGTTAAAGAATTAATTTAGACAGCCTGAAATTAAATAGCTTTATTTTAAAGAAATTACTTTGTTTCTGAAATAGATACACAATTGTACCTTCAAAATAAAGCTGCTTTCTTTCTTATTGGAAAGAAATCTTTCTGAAATGGAACAGTTAGTACCAGCGCGAGGATGTTTTTGTTGTGAAAGATAAATTATGCAGAAATAAAATGCAGGGTAGTCTCTCAGAGTCTGGGGCTGGCTATTGTTCCCAAAGCCAAACCCCCCCCCCCCCCAAAAATCCCCAACTGCTCTTTTTTTGTTATTCACAGAGAGGATGCAGTACCCCCACAGCTGAAGAATAGAGGTCACATAATTAGAATAGACATCAGTGGTATTTCTGTGACTTTCACATTTTGGTACTAAATTTTTCAATTCTAATGGTGATGAATTCCAAGTGCAAAAAAGTTTGTGATAGTTAAGGAGATTAAGAGGAGATTAAGAGCAATCACATGTCTATCTTCAAAATTTGAAAATAAACCTTTGTTTTTCTAATAAATTATATAATATTTTACCTAACTAATATTTTATATAATCTCTTAATTCATGTGGCGTATTTTAGAGACAGTCCAGTGGTGTTCCCTGTGTAAATCAAGCTAACCATATGAATGAAAACATAAATAAAAATTTAAGAAAAAGAGGTGATTATGACTTAAAAGATGTAAGAATAATGTAAATCATTATTTTTAACAAAGGACGTTTTCTTGCAGTAACTTACATCCTTTACTGGTTCTGTGTAAATTTATAGAAGATAATTAGATTCTGGATCAATATAAATAAGTACTCATGAGAATCCATAAATACTAAGGCTGGGATGTGTTAATCAGAGCATGATTAAATGGAAGAATTACATGTAGTACATGACTCTGATCAACAACGAACAGAGGAGAAGGAGAATTTAGAGTAGACAAATGGGAAGCAAGGAAGACCTTGGGGGATGATTATTTGAAATGTAAACTTATTTTGATCAAACAACAAGATAAACATTTTAGAAAGAATTGCAAATCTTATCACTGACTGGATGAAATGTTAGAAAAATGACAGCTGCCCTTTGAACCAAATGCACATGAGCTAAACCCAGACCTGTGCAAAGCTGTGGCAGCATTTGGATGATGAAATGAACTTCGTTGAATTATTGGTTGAAATGTAACCTGTAGCCCAGCGAAACCACATTTTAGACTTTCATAATTGAAAAATAACCTAATAAATGGCAAATTAAATTAAAATGGATTCAAGTAATTCAATCCACTATTTCCCAACATAGGACTCTCTGCAATAATTAAACCTGCAGTTACCGACCACTGATGGAAAACCAAAATGAAGCTTAACAATAAATGCTGGAAGATCACACTGAGGGCTGAATATGTGTAGGCTGCCTCAGAGTTGTTTTATCATGTCTGCTGCTTGGAAAGAAGTCAAAAATTGTTTCAGTTTTAGCAGTGGAGAAATGGAAAGTTTGAGCAAGTTGGACAGTGTTATTGAGGGCACACACATCTGCCTGGATCAAAATATAGAACTTTTCATTTAATTTATTCTTTATTTTTTATTTACTACTCCCTGCTTTTAAATGGTGTTGTGTGCAGTTCCCTTTAGCCGTGGGCATGAAGGGTCCCTGCCCTCAGCAAACACAGGTTGCAGTGTTCCCTCTTTTGCATCTGTATGCCACTGGTGAGCTCCCTCTTCCATGTGATATTCTGAATAATGCTTGGTGCTTTGTTCTTCTTGTGAATGCTTTGGAGATGAGTGCAATGAAAGAATTTCCATCTGCCCATTTCTAAACTTAAGGCTGCAAATGTATTCCCAAAATTTCCAGGAAAAAGGTAAATAAACTGGTAATACAGAATATTGCTCCTTTGTAGAATAACCAATTTCCTGGCTTGGTGCCTTCATTTTACTGAGTCAGATTTTAAGGCACTGAGCATATGCTGCAGTTGCTGTTTCATCATGCAAGTGAAATTCAGCATATAAAGTCAAATTTTCTTTGAAAAGATTTAGCTTAGGTAGGAATCTTTTATTAAAATCCACTTTCTCCTCAGTGCTGTATCAATTAAGAGATAAAAAGAAGGAAACTGCCAAAGAAAATTTAACCTGCAATATTCTAAAACTTAAATGTAAAGTATCTCTTTCCCTTCAGAAGCAAAATTCACTTTACAAACTTAAAAAAAAAAAAAAGATTCTTGCAGTAGTAACAGCATGTCAGCCAGTGTGGAAGTCATTCATCCACCACTTAAAAGAATCCATGTGTGGGAGGGCTAAAATGTAGAAGTAGCATTTCCTAACAGTTTACGGCAGGAAGGGATAAGTGTCTTTCCCAGAGGGAAACTGCCAGATTCCGTCCATGTTAAGGAGAAGTTACTTCTACTGACTTATTTCCAGGAGCCTGAAATGAACACCCACTGTAGAAGTGACCATCACAGGGCTCCTTTTTTCAGTCTCATGTAAGAAAATGCTCTCTCTCTCTCAGGCAGTGTGGTACCCCCCTGGGACAGGCTCCGTGGAATCAAACTGGAACAGTGTCTTCCCAGGCTCCCATATTACAGCACACCCCAGAGCCTTGCTGCTTTGGAGACAGTGACTGATGACATTTGGGGGTGGTATGTGTCTGTAAATCACCAGTTACAGGAACTGCCCCTGAAAACTTCAGGCTTCTTTTCACAGGAGTTTTATTCTAAGTTTTGTGGCATACTTCAAACAGATTTTTATCTGCTGTAAGTCAGTACAAAATCATTAATCTGGAGCTCATTCCCTTTAACTGAGATCAGATCCTCTCTGACATTAGAAGTCAAATGCCTGGGATCAATGGTATGAAAATCAGCAGGATATTCTTATCTTTCAGTAGAACTGAGAGCCATCTAAATAGTTAATGATTTTGGCAGGAACAGTAGGATTTTAGCAAAGGTAGAATGATGAGTGAAACACTCAATTTACATGAAAGAGATTTTATTAAAAATCATAACTAAAATTTAGCACATTGAAAATAAATGAATTTATTGATTACAGTATAGAAACAATATAATTGCAAGGTGTCGTGAGCGAGCCTTTAAATCCCCAAGCATCTGCATTAGACTGAGGGTTATATGATCCTATCATCTACATTCAGCAATTAATGCTGCTCCTGAAATATCCAGGTTTTTTGTGACCTCATTTCTGTGTGGAATTTGGCCAAATGCTCCCTTATTTCTAAACTACCTGGAAGACAATGTCTCGTGAACTTTTGCTTAGATCTTCAGGAGTATTTTACACAGAAGATTTCCCTTTGTCTTTCTCTATAAAGATAGTTCTCCATAATGACAATGTTAAATTTAGAGTGCTTGAGAATAATACACAAAATCCAAATATCACAAAAAGAGAAATACTGGTAACAGAAAGATTGTAGTCACCTTTGGAAGAATGCAGATGGGTGCAGTTAAGCCTTCTAAGCAGTCATTTGACTGTGAATCTATAACACAGCAGATCTCTGGTTTAAGGACAAAAGATGACCTGCATCTTCCCATCTTTAAACCAGCTGGAACGTATTAACAGGATCAGATGCACAAGAAAATTCCTGAGAGCTGTGTGGAATGCTTAGCAAGGGAGGAGATTACCAGTGTGTGAATGGGGTATTCCACTCCTGTGTGGCTGCTGCCGTAAGCAGTGTCTTCCTTTCTCTGCGGAAGTTAGGTAGGACATCTGAGAGGTTAGATTTGGGAAAATACAGTAACGTTCCTGACATGCTTCATACATGGCAAAGCATCTGCAGAGCTCTCTATGGAGGTATTCATCACTTCAGCTAAGAATACATGAAGACAAATTTTATCTGTAAAGGCCCTCTGTGCCTTAGATGGTGCCCTGCACAGCTAAGTGTCTTCAGATATTTGTTACTCCAAAAGAAAACATGAGAAGGAGACCAGTGCAAAATTGTTACAAACTTCATTGAAACCTCATTATAAAGCTCCACTGAGTACATGCAAATCTTTACTTAAAAACTTGTGGGATACATTTGTACACAAGTTGGTTGTGTTAAATAGCCTTGCTCCATAAAAGCTTTTTCTTAAAAAAAATGAGGAGAAAAATTACATTGAAATAATTGAAATTACATTGAAAAAAATTACATTGAAATTACATTGAAATATTTCTATTCTACTCTAGAAATCATCTTCCTGTTTGGTGAAGATGAGCTAAGATCCTTTCTATGCTGACAGGAAAAGTGAAATCATCTGCACAGTATCATCCCTTAGTAATTCCATGTTCTTTGGAACTGGTATTTTAGACCAGAGGTTGTGTATTACTGCCCTGCCTCTAGTATCAATTTATTCGATGCTACAGAGAGATTGCTTCTGAAAAGGGCATTAATAGAAAAATGTCTATAATGCGGATGTGTTTTTGTTCAGATGAACTTATGTCTTGTGAAGCCTGAGAGCAAACATTGACCTTATTTTTGCTGTGTTCCTATTAGACAACTTCCACGCCCAGTTGCTTTGTGTGGTGACTCAGTGACACCATAATTCCAAGACTTAGTGGCATTTCTTGTTTTTAGCTGTAGGAGGGCTTAGCACCTGGATAAATACAGCAATACTTGGACCTTCCATAGTGTTCCTCGGCAGGAGTTTCCATCTCTTTCATCTCCTGTACCCTGTTAATGCAGGCTTTGTCTTTTGACTGTGTGAAGTGTTTCTACCTAGTCCAACAGATATGAGACCTTCCACCCCAATCAAAGATGTTCCTTAACATGACATTTTATAGGAGGATGTATTCTCAGTGCTAGGATAGCTGGATGAGTCATGCTCTGTCAATGCCGTGTATTTGTGGTAATTTGTCATTAGTAGGCATTTCAGCAATTTGTAGCTCTTTTAAAGCAATTTGAAAGGAGAGTCACAGGTCTTCCTCAAAGGGCATAGAACAGTAGATTAAAGAGATCAAGAGAACAATTCAGTACACTCATGTTAAGATAAACGTTCCAGAACAAAAGAATAGCATTTTGCAGCACAGCCATACAAACAGCAGTTAAAATTTAGCCAATGTTCAGTTTCAGTAGGGAGATTTAAACAGGAAGTGTAATATAGTCCCATTAAATGCTAGCTGCAATTTAGTAGGCTGGAGTCATGCTGGGCTAACAGGGCTGGAGCTTTCTGTCTCTCTCTGCTCAGCTGATTTGTTTGGAGTTTGGTGTAATTCCTCTGAAAAAACAGCAAGCATTACTGGAGCGAAATATCCACATTATTCACGTGGGCCTTCACTGTAGCTAAAACATTAAGCATTGCACTACTTAGGATTTTAACTTATTTTTCTTAAATAGAAAGCTTTAACCCTCAAGAAGACCCTGGAGTGATTTGATTGAAACTGCACGAAAGTGCTTTTATTGTCTTTTTCATTTGCATTTCCTCCATTCTCCATATCAAAAAGTTCTTGATTACGGTGATTATACATGGAAATTTCTTTTCCTTGCATAAAACTCTACCAATCAGTTTGTGGAATAAACACAAAAGATTTGAAAGACAGCTATGAGATTTAACCACACCAGTTTCATGGGATTTGTGTGTCTGAACATGCTCATCAGCACTTGCATGTACTGTGGGACAAGATTTCAGAATGCTTTGGGTAAAGCAGGTCGGATAAGATGGTATCTTTTAAAAGATGGATAAGAAGATATATGGAAAAAGGGAATTAAATATAAAATGGAAGCCCCTACTCAGGTCTGCTTTTGTGCCTTGAAAGTTTCTCATTTTTTTCTTGGCTCTCAGTTTGATCTAATGAAAACAGTTCTCTGTCTCTGAAAATGTTCCCCCTCTTTATATCATAATGGGGAGAATCTCAACTACAGAAACCATGTTAACTGTGGTGCAAATCCTGAAATCAACTCCTTCATCCTTCCCTTCTTGCTTCTGTTGGCGCAGGCAAATCAGCTTCTGTTCATTTGCTTTAAGGAGCTCCTTGTACTTTGCAGGGTCACACCTATCACAAAACTGGCTTTTGGGAGCTCAAGGGTTTAAACTACAGCTGTCTTGGGATAGTGACGACTTTGTGTGTGTAGAGAACAGGCCTGAATCCTCGCTCTGTGATTTTAGATGTAATTCAGGTGTTGGGTGTTTAAAGCCCTCAGACCTCAGAGGGTTGAGCAGCCCTTCAGAGGGACCTTGATAGGCTGGAGAGATGGGCAGAGAGGAAACTTCTGAAATTCAGCAAGGGCAAATGCAAGGGCCTGCACCTGGGGAGGAACAATCCCATGGACCAGCACAGGCTGGGGCTGACCTGCTGGAAGGCAGCTCTGCAGAGAAGGACCTGGGGGTCCTGGTGGACACAAGCTGTCCGTGGGCCAGCAGTGTGTCCTTGTGGCTAATAAGGCCAATGGAGTCCTGGGGTGCATTAGGAGGAGCAGTGCCAGCAGGTCAAGGGACGTGATCCTGCCCCTCTGCTCAGCCCTGGTGAGACACATCTGGAGTGCTGTGTCCAGTTCTGGGCTCCTCAGGACAAGGAGATCCTAGGGCAGGTCTAGCAGATAACTACTAAGTTGGTCTGGAGAATCTTTCTTAGGAGGAAAGAATCAGGAAACTGAGCCTGTGCAGCCTTGAGTAGGAACAACTGGGAGGAGACCTTAGCAATGTTTATACATATCTAAAGAGAGGGTGTCAAGAAAATGGAGTCAGACTCTGCCCAGTGGTGCTGAGCTATAGAACATACGGCAATAGGCAGAAATCAATGCACAGGAAGTTTCACCTGAATATGAGGAAGAACTTCTTTACTGTTCTGAGCACTGGGACAGACTGCACAGAGAGGGTGTGGGGTCTCCCTCACTGGAAATATTCAAGAACCATCTGGACTCAATCCTGTGCTGTGTGCCCTGGGATGACCTTGCCTGAGGAGGGAGGTGGGACCAGATGATCCATCCGTGCTCCCTTCCAGCCTGACCCATCCTATGATTTGGTGATTCTGTGAAGTTGTTTCCTTTATTCTTGTCCTGTAAACTGTTGCTCTGTTGCAGTTAAGGACCGTGAACTACAACTTCAAATAATCCCTTACTAGTCTGCTAGAGAATTAAAGCCCTACCCAAGAAAAAATACTATCTCAGCAGTGTCCTGAAGACCCATTCAACTGAAGGAATATCTCCCATTCTGCCCCAGTGGAAGGTCTATATTCTCCTCCTTCACTTTTGGGTTTGCTGGTGTAAGAATGTTTTGTTCTAGAGGTGTACAAAAATATACTGAGTAGTTATTTTTAATGGAGTCTTTTTAAAAACTCTGAAAAATGCTAGAATAAGACAGATAAATATTAGTATTTCACATTTATCTTTGAGATCTTTAGTTTAGTTACCTACATGGTACATCAGGAAGTCTCTTTGGTGGGTGGATATCCCAGCTGACTACCGGATTAGGGCCTCAGAGAAAGTTGCAATATTGAAAAGTGCTAAAACCAGAAGATACATAACTCTCCTGTTTTGTATTTTTCTGTTTTTAATTCTTCTGTTAGGTACAAACAGAAAGAAACGTGATTCACAAGGGACTTCAGGAAACTGCTGTGAGCAGACCTCTCACAAAGCAAAGCCCAGCAGAAGCTTTAATCCTGCTAGTGTGAGAGGGAACCCCAGCACGGAGCTCCCTGTAAACAGGATAATCGATGTGGACGGGGTCAAACTGGACGACTCTGGCACATGCTGTGATGATTCTGAAGGGAACCTCAGCTTTGAGGGTTACATCTCTGAACTGAGATCTTGCCAAGGGAGGATGAGGACTGGAGTTTACAGGACGTCAGACCTTCCATCTCTGATAGCTGTGAAGAGTGAGAAGAATAAGGCCACTGAGAATCAATATAAAGCTACTTTTGTTTAAATCTCTGCTTTTAATTAAATTTTCTGGTATTTTGCTTGGCATCAGCAGCAATGGAGATATGTCTTAGAGACATGTTTCTGCAAGATATAAGTGGTTTTCGAAGACTTGCCTTCAAAGAACCTGCTAGAGACAATCACTTCTGATACGAGTTGGAAGCCCTAGAATGAAAAAATAGTGCTCCAGTGAAAGTATTGAGCTATTTGGTTTTAGTTTTTTTTCCATTTCGGTATTATTTTCCCTGGGATGATTCCATTGAACAGTGCAATTAAAATTATGATTTCAACCCCTATCGTTCTTGTCTTTATTCAAGACAAACTTACACTTTAAAATCCCCAGTCCAAACTTTTTATTTAAGAAAATTTCAGTTTAATCTTCTAATGGTTTTCCCTTGGCTTCACGACTCCCTGGGTTTTAGATTCTTGAAGTGTAAGTAAAATCAGTAACTGGTGTAAAAAAGATTAGGAATATTTTCTTAATATCTTCCTCTCTGTCTCATAACATCTGGGAAGAGGTCCAAGTGGAATTGAGTCTTGTCCAATGCATTGCTTGGATATATGCAATAAGACCATTGTTATACAAGCAGCAAGAAGCAAAAATAAGAACAACAACAAACCAACAAAAAAACAAAAAAAACACCCACCCAACAACAAGAAAACCCCCCAAACCAAAATTGTGAATTTCCTGTCCTGGGAATAGTATCTCCTTTCATAGCCTACACTGGTGATGTTTCAATACCAGAGATATACATCTAGTTACACAGTGGTGTGGTGGTCATTGGGTCCTTCCTCATCACTGCTCTCAGTGCCTTTTAACTTTGGGGAAAGGAAATTTGCTTATTGCTCTTTTAAGAAGAGCTCAGTGCCTCTCATTTATGATGTACATTTTAGTTTCAGTTAATTTTCTAGCCTTAGGTGGAGTTTTGAGAAGGAAAAGATATTTAAGACTGCTGAACATGTTGGTTTTGCCAACTGCTCCTTTTCCTCCATTACCATTTCTTCAGGAGAGGTTATAAGCCTGGACATGCAGGGGGGTGCACGAAGAATTGAGAGTGTTGGACATCTGCTCATCATATTGAGTGGATATGGAGAGACTTCTGGGGGCTCACTGCTTTGAAATTATTGTGAGACTTAAAAGTCATGCTGCATATCTCCTGGACTGCAGATCCACACAGGCAGTAGGTGTAAAGCATCAAGGTAAATATTGGTTAATTTCTCTTTCTCTGCTCCTAAAGCATGCCAAGAACCATGAATTTTCTGAATAGCTGAGAGTACTGGATGCTGTCACTCCGTTTCTTAAACTCAAAGGTCATACAGATCATACAAAAGTATGATCTTGTAATGATAAATCAAGATTCCTAAAGCTTAATCTTAATGCTTAAGTGTTACATCAAATACTCCAGTGAGATTAAGGGATACAACACCCATTAGCTTTAATACTTTATTTTTTTCTACTGCTAAGAGATCTTGCTTTTGATATTGTGGAAAATCCTTGTTGACATTGGACTCAACTCAGTGTGGGTCTGAGTGAAGGTTTATGCTGTGAAAACAGCTGTACTTTTTTAAAACTTTCAAGCTTTAAACTAATTTTAGGGTCATGATAAAATCGTGGTGGTGTAACGATACTAGAGATTTGGGAAACAGCAGGCAGAACATAGCCCAGATGTGAAAATTCTTAAGTATTTATGTATTTTTAAAGATTTTTTTTGTTTGGTTTGGTTTTTCTGTAGTATTTTGCTAACAGTTGCCCTTGATCAGATATTTTTTTGCGCTGATAAATGGACAAATTGCCATATTTTTTTCCCATCTTTTGGAAAATTGATAGCTTTGTTCTAATCAAAAGTAAAATTACAGCAGTCAAACTCAAGAGAGGACTTTTTGACGTGGGATATACTTTGCACTGTTTTTGTATCCTTGAAAATAAAATCCTAACATCTGACAGATAAAAACTTGAAATTCAAATGTAATCATTGCAATCTTTTATTAATCTCTGATCAATATTTTAGATAAAACAAGGTTGCTTATCTTAAATTGTGCAGGGGACTCAAGTGACTGGGAGTGAGCAATACAGAATTCTTCATCTGGAAAAAGAGACAGATGAGGGGAGATGCAAGAACAGCTGAAAAATCTTGAGTGCCAAGAAGAGGGGGATTGACTTTCACACTCCTCTCTAATGCAAGGATTAGGGGTCATCAGATGAAGCTAAGAGAAGCCAGGTGTAAATCCAAGAGCTGTTTCTCCACTCTCTCCTGTTTTCTATCCCCAGGCTGCTGTGCTCAGAACAACAAGCAAATGGAAGTGCTGTTCATAAATCCTGAGTGCAACAGAATGGATTTGACTGTATCGAGGATTCAATTGGAATTTGACAGCATGGGAGTCAAGCTGTGTGCAGGAAAATGAAGGATGTGAAAGAATGGAGTTTTCTTTAACATAGAGAGAACTCTTGGCATAATGCCTGGAAATCCTCTAAACAAAGGGACATGGGAAAAGCTGTTTCTCCCCATGCCACGCTGTCATGCCAGTTAATGGCAGATTGTTTAAGAGAATAACTTCTTCGCTGGAACTAATAGAAATTAATTCCTTACACTTAGAAATCGTTAATAATACTAGCTTTACTTTAAACATCTGGCAGATATTGAAAAAAAAGCTAAACCGGTTGGAATCAGGAGTTAATAAAAAGGAATGTGGGCAGCCTGTCTCTGGCTGATGGTTTCCAATATTTTACTAGGGATGTGGTCTAATTTTAATTACTGTGTCACTTTATAATATGATTTTAAGTTGCTTCCTCATACTGTGCTTTACACTACAAATCAAACTTACAGTTAAAAATCAGCTTACAGTTAAAAATCTACTTACAGTTAAAAATCAGCCTAATTGAAGGACTGCTTGATAACTTGATCCTTTATCTTGCCAGCTAGTTCCTAAAGATAATTGAATTCTAGCTGGCTTTATTTCTCTTTTATTTTTTTCAGTTTTTCCATGTGGAAACTCCACTTGTGCAGTTAGTCTTTTGTCTTCCTAATCCTATGATGATAAATAAAAGGGGTTTTCCATTCTTCTAGGTGGAAGAGGGAGATCTAATGACCTGTGTCAGTACTCAAACCTGAAACTGTAACAACCAGTGATATAAAAAAACTCCAATCCCAACACTCAGAAGATGCTGCAGCAAGCATTCCAAATCTTATTTAATGTAGCAGTTGTCTTATATTTCACTTGTTGTCATGGTATCTGATTTTCAATTGTAGTGCTTTCAGCCTCATTGGTTCCACAAGTCACAGTTTTGTTGTGGTTTAATTTTAAAGGCTTTGTGAAGAATAGAAAGTACACATATAGCCAAATTTGCAATGAGACTTCACCCATAGGATTATTGTAGTTTTGTGCCTTGTCAACAAGTTTGTGATACAGCACACATGCAAAATAAATCACTGATTAGCTCTGGGGGACTGTGTGGCACAGAACTGAGGGGTTATGAAGACACATAAACAGGCTTTGCAAAGAGACTTTGCAAGAGCTTTACTGCTCTGTGGGAAGGAGCCGATACCTGGCTGTATTGTCCTTTCTCATGCCCCTGAAAGTCTTCTGGGGGCTATTTAATGTCCTTCAAAGATGCTGTGTTATTCTGGCACTACTTCTCTGCCTGCAAGTTTTGGGTTCTTTGTGCCTTTCCTGTAGCCTGAATTGCATTATTTCTGTTCTCTTCTGATGCTGAGATTTAATGTTTTTAAAAGAAAACTTCTAGAAGATGTGGCTCAGCTGGCAGCCTCCTTGTCTCATTGTAACAGAGAAAACCAGGACTTAGGAGTATAATTTTATTTTTTGGAAGTAGCTTGATTTTTGTGACAAAACTGAAATCCTTGCCAGTAGCTGTCTCTCAGCAGCGGCGCTGCTGCTCACCCCAGGCCTCTCCAACACAGATTTGATGGCAAATATTGTCATTTAAAATGGTCTCTCCTAATGTACTTGGTAGCTGGGAGACAGGGAGACAATGTGGGGTAGTGTGATGCAAACACCTGGAGGCATCTTTGCACAATTTCTCAAAGATTTTGAAAAGTTTCCAAAGGCTCAGTTAGACAGCAGCAGGTCCTTATCGAGGGTGTGAGAAGCCAAAACAGGTCTGAGGCACCTCCCAACTCCCAACCACAGCTCAGTGACTTGGGCTTAGAAATGACCCCATTTTCTGCATGAACAGGCAGATTTCCAAGCTTTGTGGGATTGTAGCAAACCTGTGTGACAACAGAGTTGCTCTGTGGATGGTGTGGGCGTTTACCCCGCAGCAAAACAAGTGCCACATCCAAGTGCTTTTCTCCGTGCTCTTGGAATAGCATCCCAAGATGCATTAGCATTGTGGGGTGATGAAGACCCGGGAGATTTGTGACCCCTAATCCCATGCCAATTAAAATACAGGAAAAGCTTTCATTGATCTCACCCAAAATATTTCCTTTCTGTAGACCAACTGTCACTTTTAGCCAGGTTACTTTTGATTTTTTTCAGAAAAAAACCTAAACTGTTGAGAAGTGCTGGATGATCACGTTTGCAAATCTTGTCTGCATTACTCAAAATATTAGCAAATCCAAGATGTTGCACATGAACCAACATGCTTTCTGAACTCTTTGTGTGAAAGATAAGAAAATTGTTTATATTTTTTGTCCCAATTCATAAATCTATTGTACAGTCTAAAATGCTGCTGTACAGAATTTGATTTGTATCCTTGTTTCATTTGTGGTTTTTTTTCTTTAAATATCTATATGATCAGTTCCTAATGTGAAAATATTGGTTTTCTTTCTCATCCCTTGTCTTCCCAAAGTATTAAGAAATCCTGTACAGCACAATAATGTTTATAGAGTCTTAATTGTGTCAAACTCATTAAAATGTTGATTATGTATGTAGTAGGTAAATAATTTATGCCACTAGAGCTGATAATGTTTAATTGATACTTAATTTCAATGTAGGGAAAAGATGTGAAAAATATTTTTTCAATTATTCTGGGACCTGCTGCCATTTAGACATTGCAGTTTAAATGAAGTATGAGACAACATAAAACTCACATGCATTTTATTAGATTCTACAAAGATATCTTCTTAAACCTAGCCTACATAAAGAAATTCCTTTAAAAGAGCATTGTTAAGAATTCTTGCCAAATATTTATATACCTTAAAAATAGCTCATCCTCTGGAATTTAATAATAGTAGGGTATGTTTTTAGCCTTTAATTATTTCCTTTTGCTCTATTCTAGCAACACAAAGGGATTGGAAGCCTGAATAGCCGAACGTTTTCCAGGTACAGTGTAATCCTCCTCTGGCTTCACAGTCTTGGTGTGTTGTCTGGCTCTGGGTGGTGGTCTGAGGGGACCAGTGCATCAGAACTGCTCTGCCCTTCCTGCTAGCACTGCTGAAATATACAGATGCTCTATCTACCACAGACAGATAAAGAGAGAGAGAGAGATAGATACAGAGAGANAGAGAAAGAAAGAGAGAAAGAGAGAGAAAGAGAGAGAGAGAAAGAGAGAAAGAAAGGAAAGAGAGAAAGAGAGAAAAAGGAGGCTACAGGGATTCAATGCCTGTGTAAACTAAGCTGTATCAGCAACACAATGGTACTTCAATCCTTCAGTGGCTCCCTTCTCATCCACATCCCTCTCTGTGCTTGGAACAACCTGTGCCAGAGCAAGAGGAATATAGAAGTTTAAGTACCAACAATGGAAAATAACGACTGATGGGAATGGGATGAAACCTGTCTTCCAAGTCCATGCCAACACTGTGGTGCTGACTGTGATAATCTCATCCCAGATAAATGTGAATTCCATCCCTGCAGGTGCACAGAGCTGCAAAGCCACTGGAGCATTTCCATAGGTGCCTGTAGCCTGTAGCAAGTGTCAGCATGGGTGCTGCAAGGGCATTCACCCACCTCCCTGGAGAAGGTCCTGGAGTCCAAGTTTGGGAAGTGTATTCTTAAATACCTTGTGTCTGCCTTGCCAGGGAGCACCAACCTGTTCCTCATTTGCATTCTTTGCCTGCAAAGATCTGCTCACAATCTCAAAATAGTCTAGAACTCAGTTATTGTACAGATTCACATCTCAGTTCATAAATTAAAGGCCAGCTAGAAGTTCATCTGAATAAAGCTAATTCCTCTTGGAGTGGCACATTCTGAGGCCAGGGTGCAAAAATGATATTAATTCTTCTCCCCATTCCTGAAAGAGATAGCTGGGGTCTTTTTTAATGATGTGAGTCTTTTCTGGAAAGATGAAACCTTGGATGAGGAGAAATTTAATTACTATTACTTTAACTACTATTTTCTCTCGTTTATAGACTTGCACATGCATCCTTTTCAGTAGCTATTTGCCATTGTTTACCAGTATACCAACAGCATGAACTCCCTCACCACTGACAGCTATGTAACCTCAACCTCCTCCATGATTTTAAAACTCCCAGAGTCAGTGCTATGGCCAGGATGAAGCAATGCCTGGCTGAGATCAGCCCTCTGTATGCAGAGCAGTTAGCTGAAACTTGTTTGCAAGCAGGAGATAACCCATAGTGGTGGGAGCATATCTCTGATCTTGCCCTTGCTCATTTGAGTGTTGACTAAAGTTTGTGTGTTAGAAAATCCAGAGCAACACATGCTGCAATTTCATTCCCTGGTGAGATTGTGAAGGGAGGCAGATGTTCATCTCCTGTGGGAAGGTGCTGGATTGGTGAGGCTCTGCTGGTCTTGCACCGTCTCCAGCTCCTGGAAAAAGCTGATTCTTCCTTTGCATCTGGCCTGTTTGTTTTATTCTCTTGTGAAAAAGGACTGATGCAGATGTATGAGATTCTGCTGCCATTCATTGCAATGACATCAGCTTGCACCATTAAAACACCCACTCTGTGATGTCATAAGAAGTAATTTTGCTTGCAGATACTCTGTAATCAACAGGATCCAGCCTCCTGTTTGCAAAAGAAAGTCCAGTTTAGTTCAAAGTACACTTGGCAGAGCTGATGTGAAAGACATGATTTCTCTTTTAGGAGAACCCAGTTGGGATCTTGCCTAACTTTAAGTGTCTACTCCAAAGCTGCCTTTGTATCATAAACACAAGTGTTACTTTATGTATTTGTTAGGGATGAAATTAATACTGTCTGTGGATATAAAGAATTGTTTGTTTAATACCCTCCACGTATGAAAAGAATGATTTGTTTCATCCTCGAGCTGAAGCATACTTTCGTAGAGGTGACTCATACCTTAAATTTAACACTTCTATATTTTTGAGGTCTCCACAGCCTAATCTGTGAGCCTTGATACCTACCTCAGATGTAAATACATATGCAATGTATGTAGCTAGGTGGGGTGATTCTCATCTGCCAGTTCCTCCTGATCTGTGAACAATGTAAGTCAATGACAGCTCGGATTGTTTCAGCAGCAATTACACAGAGCAGCAATTACATTTCTGCAGCAATTACAAGGAGGGGCACTGGAAGTACAGGAAAATGAGGGGGAAAAAAGAGAGAGAAGGAAACACAGCAGGGATATTGACCATGTTGTGAAATCTTTAGCCCGTTCTTGAGGATGTGAGTTGCACACAGTCACTTCTGAGGTCAGGATTTGTGCAGTGGGGAGAAGACTGCTCACCAGAAGGTTCTTCCTGGGGGGCATCTCTGCCTGCCTTACCTTTAGGAGTGCAGAAAAAATGACTCTGGAGTTTTTCTAGGGACAGAATCCCTATTGATTTGGTGAAAAAAGTGTGCATCAATCCCCAACAGGATGAGACCATGGACTGGCAAGAGCAGAGGGAGATAACAGAGGCATCAGTAGTGGGGTTTTTCTATGCAGTGAGAGGGCGGCCCTGAGGCAGCCTCATCTCTCTGCCTACCTGATACATCACCAGCTCTCCCAGATATGCCCCAGGCAATGAGACTGAGCTCCAAGGGTCCTTTTCCTGCATAGGAACAAGACCTTGGCATCAGGGAGACTGAAGGGAGAAGCTTGAAGAGTCCCTTACAGATTTGCCAGTAGATCTGAGATGCAAAAACCCCACAGAAAGCTGAGGCAAACACTGCTAGATCGACAAATGGACAAATCTAGGATGAGTATCCTTATGATGATATTAAAAAATGCAGTGTCCAAGCAGCCCTGCTGGCCCCGGGCAGCTGCCTCAGTGACCCTGAGGGATGGGAGCACCCCCTGCACAGGGCACAGGTTTAGCAGAGGGCACCTCTTTGTCTGGCCTCCCCTTGTCACCATGTCCAAAAGGCTGATCAGCTGGTGTCAGCTGGCTCTTCAGCCCTTTGGCATTACTTGCAGAGTTACTTGCAAAGCAGAAAAAACGTCTGGTTTATATTTGCACACACACACATACACACACACATATATACGTATATATATACACACATACGCACACATATCAGAAACATACAGAAAAAGAAATATACACAGAGGTTTCCATACAGGATACTATTAGGCCTGCAGTCAGAATAATTGGAGAATTATTTGTGAACTCTGCTCTCCGTCCTACCATAGGAAATCACCCCAAAGTCAAGGCAGGCTGTGGGGCTGGCATCCTTCCCATGAGGTTGTCCCTTCCTTGTTAGTGCTCTTTCCCCTTCAAAAGGGAAGACTTCAGCTGCCTTCAGCTGCAGAAGTGGAGCCACTTCCCTCACACATGCCTGACTTATAGACCATTTTAAAGTATGCCATGGGGGCGTCTAATATGCTAATGAAGAAAGTGGGTGGAATTGCAGGAATCTGAGCACAGCTAAAAATGTATGTGCCTAACAATTGCAAATCAGCCTGTGCTCAAGTTACCTAAATGTGTTGGCATCGGTGGAAGGTGGGTGCCTCCACACCTCTTCTTGTCAGTTTTCAGTAAGTACGCAGCTAAAAAAAACCCCACACGCCTCTCTATATGGGCCTACTGTTTCAGCCAGGGTTATCAGCAAAGGTTTATACCAAAGTCCTTGAGAAATACGGTTACCTGTTTTCCACTCTTATTCATACACTAGGAGGAAGAGCCTCTTCATGCAAACACACCCGCGACTGGTTGCAGGCATAGTATTTTAGATATATCATGACATCTGGGTGTTACAGAACTAAATGTTATCCTGAAATGGACTTCTAAAAGCTTGTTTAGATCTGGGTCTGGGATGCATAAATTAGGATTCTGCATATTGTGGATCGTAACAGAGCTTTAAATCACTCACAGATTTGTGTGATTAGGAGTGTAAAGGCACAGCTTGGTTTTGTTTCTGCAGCTGAAGCCTAGCTCTTCCATGCTATATTGATATGGTTCGTTTTTTCATAGAAGAACTAAAGTTCTTTTTCGATGCATCAAAAAAAAAAANAAAAAAAAAAAAAACAAAAAAAAAACCAAAAAAAAAACCCCTCAAAAAAAACCCTCCAAAAACCATCCATAACCACAGCTGCAGGTAAAGGCATTTAAAAGATGTACCTGCAATATATTGATGCAACTGCAGTGGCTGTATCTGGCCAAAACTGAGAATTCACAGAGAAGTACACATGAAGCCATTACAAAAATGTCCCAGGGTGCTGGGCTATGGAGGGTCCTGTGGGATGCAGGCAATGAGGACAGGCTGTGCAGCTCTGGACTGGGGAGGGAGGTGAATCCAGCACCCTCTGACTGGAGAGGGACTCACAGAGTTCCTACTTTTAGCTGAGGGGTGATACAGCTCTGAGTGCAGGCCCAGCAGTGTGGGAAGAGATCTGGCGCAGAGCAAGATCAAAGAATTCATGTCTGAGGGGCAGCAGTGAGATAAGAGGGCAGAAGTGTCAGATAAACACCAGAGTGCGGGGTTTGCTGAAGAGTGATGTTTAACAGAAACATGCCAAGGCTGGAGGAACCACGAGGAGAAAATCCAGGAGCAGATCCATCTCCATGCAGAGATGTGATGGAAAGGGGAAGGCCTGCAGAGCTGCCAGAGGAAGTCCCAAGCCCTGCAGAAGGCAGTGGCAGGAGGAACACCCAATAACACCCTGAGACCATCTTGTGCACAGAAGGATGGTATTCCCTCTGCTGCTGTGCTCTCTGAGGTGCTGGAGGCAGCTGGCAAAGGTTGTCAGCCAGGATGGGACATCCACAGCCAACAAGTCAGAGGGGATGAGAGTGAGGAGTGAGTGAGATGAAAGAAATAACATGATAGATCTGAGAACTGCTTCAGTCCCTGGAGAGAAGAGAAAGGAAATCAGTGCAGAAAACCCCAGAGCTGTGAGCTTGTGGGTGAGGGAAGCCAGGAGAGCTGCTAGAGATTCGAGGGAGTGTAGGAGGTGAGAGGAGTGAGGAGGAGTAAACATTTGGCTGAAGGCACATCTTTCTGTCCCAGGATTATCTGTGTGCTGCAGCACCCAATCCATGTTTGCTGGATCCCAGCTGCTCAGCAACCAGACTCTGGCAGCTGTGCTTCTCACAGCCTTGCTGCCTCCAGGAGTGGGGAGGGGCACTTGTAAAAGAGTTTGTTTGGCAGAGATTATCCCCAGTTTGAGGACAGCAAAGTCTGCTGCAGGAAAGGACACACTGGGACTCCAGTTCTTTCTGAAAGCCAAAACCATGTCATTTTTTCCCCCTGGGATTTCTGAAGCTCCCAGGGAAACAAGAGGGATGACACACAGAGATGTTTGTGGTTGCAATATAGCTGGATTTTACACTGTTTAAGGCCCATATAAATAACTCAACTGTCCAGTTTGATTTGAGCCAAAACTTTTTTTCTCGCTGAAATAAGCAAACAAGCAAAATGATTTTGGCTTTCTGTATTTGCTTTAGCAAAAGAAACACGATGTCTTTTCTGAAGGCACTACTCCAAAAGACAAAAGAGAAGGTGGAGGTTCACCAGTGGTGAAGATGCCGGTTTTGGATGTGAGTGACAAGATTGAGGTTGAACCATTTGCTGAGGCATGTGTGACCTGTGCCCTGCCGTGCTGGGACAACCGAGGAGTTTGAAGAAGAGAAGAGGAAGGGTTCCTCATGCACTCACAGTGTTGCTGTCTTGCCTTATTTATAAAAAAAGAGTCACAATGCTTTTAGCCCATGAACATTGACCTCAGTTCTGGTGATTTGAATATTCGCTAATTATCAGAGACTCAAACTCAATTATTATGAATTTTGGTAATGGCTCCCAGGATGATGGGAATTATATCAAGCAGCAGAGATGAAGGAAATCCCATCTGACAGGGACAACAAACTCTCTAGTGTGGTTTGCAGGTCCTCCAGAGGAAAAGAGAAGAGAATTGGTTGGGTTTTTACCTCAGTCTCATGTTAGCACTGAGTCCCTTGCTAGTATACCAGGAGCAGAATTGCCACGTGTGATTGCATGTGTTGCATCCTACACATTCCTGAAAGATAAATCAAAAGTTGTATTTTTAATGCCAGAAATAGTTCTAATTACTTCCTGTTCACATGAACTCATCAGATTGTACAAAGGTCTTGGACAGAGCATGCTTGCAAAGGCTTTATATCCTGCACTAGTTCCTCGTGCCAACAATGCTCCTGCAAGTGTCTCCTTATCTGGGAAGTTTGGTCTGGGCTTTGTAGCCACAATGTCAACCAAAGCCATAAAATCAGATCATCTCAGGGGGCAACACTACCCCATCAGTTGGGGTTACTCCATCATGAAAAAGCTTAGGAATTTGCAAAAATACAAGGGGAGTCAGTCATTAGAAAAGTTTATAGACTTTCTTCAGTTTTGCAGTAGCTGAGTGGAAGTTTCCTCAGAAACATTTACAATGGTCAGAAAATAATGAAAAAAATGGAGAACACATGAATGTGCAGTCACCAGACAGGCCTCTTACTACCGTGGTAGCTGGTACAGAGGAAGGAATGCAAATGGATGTGTGTGTGTGTGTCTAGACTTGTCTTTTCCACTTATGTCTAGTCAACTAATTGATGAAAAAAACCCTCTGCAATTTTATTATTTCATACTGATGGCTGACTCAGTTAATTTAGGTTTTGTTGATATTTAATGGTTTAGGATAGTTGTTAATATTGCTTCATTATTACTAAGTAATTCAAGGGCTGGGCTCAGTCTGAGCTTTTATTAATTATTTTTAAATTTAAAGTAATAAAAAACATTGCAGTATGGGAAATGAAGAAAAGGCAAATGTATGAGGCAGCATTATCAATATTTGTTATACAGCCACAGCAAGGCTTCTGCCTCTTTCTCCTCATTTATTGTGTGTTTATTTGCCTTTTCTTTTTCCCATGATGTCAGTATAAAGAGGAAAATGACTGCTGAAACGAATGGATTTTAGCCTTTGATACAGAAGGATTACAGTCTGCAAACGTCAAAAAGAATTCCTCGTCTCGTTTTGAAACATTTCCTTATCTTTACTAGTAGCAGAATATGGCTTCAAATACATTTGGGTTCTATGTTCCGCAGGAAATGTTCAATATTATGTACAGCAAAATTAAGAATCAGAATGTGCCTTTCTTTAAAAGGAAAATGGAATTTTCTCTGAAAACAAGAGCCAGACTCTAGCTGGAATTTCACTGGTGGGATGAGTTGCAATGCTCCAGGCCTTAGAGCCTATCACTCTAAGGCCTAGAGCATTCTATAGCATTCTATCACTCCAAAGCCAGGTTTTCCTCTAGCTCCTTTTTCGAGATATTCTGTCTTTTATTTATATTTATGTATACGTATACACACATATATTTATATCCATTTAGTATTTTACCAAGCCTCATTTTAAATGGGCACTAGGTGAAGTCTAAAACCTCATGTTAGGGAATTTATCTTGAATTCCATTTGGATTGTTTCCATATGTTTGTTATTTTTCTCATTGTTGTTAAGTTATTAGCTCCATAGACACCTGATGCTTATTTCCCTTTATACAAAGTTTCCATCACCAGGCTGGAAATAGTGAGTCACAGGTGAGTAGAGTGGAGAAGAAGGTGGTGGGGATCAGCTCTGCAGGCTCATCAGCCTGACCCATGGGACATTGGTTTTGGCACAGATCATACTCTTCGCACCTATGAACTCCCAAATGTCCAAAGCCCTGTGAAGTTTATAAGAATTCAGTATCAAAACCGAGTCTGTAGTTTTCTGACTAGTTTCCTGCCAATGAGATAAAATGGTTCTCAAGAAAAACAACAACAAAAAAAACATTTTAACAATTCTACAAAATGCCTGGAGGAGGCAGACAGATTCTTCTGTTTATAAATAGCTGAAAGATTCACTGATCAGTCAACATAATTTACCAAAAACCACACCTCAAATTCTGCTGTTTTGCTATGGCTGTAAGACCTGTTCAGACACCTCTCTGCTGAACAAAGGCAGGCACTGTACATGGAGCACTTGGGGTTTTTAGTGATTCAGATCCATCTGAACCCTGAAATCACTGTTCAGACCTTACTCAGGGGTAATTCCCATTTTATGGTGGGGCTTCTCTAGCAGCTGTTGCAACTCCTGACTTTGATGTTTTCTCCTTTCACTTTGTGCCAGCGTCGTCCTGTCAGCTGAAGTGGCTCCTGATGTTGGTGTTTATTCCTTTTTCTCATGTTAAGGAATCAGTTTGAGCTAAAAGCTTGGAGTTGTGACTCCCCAGAAGGGCACACTGCAGCTCTTGGTGGAGATCTGCCACAACTGGGAGTAGATGCACCAACAATAGATTGCACCCTTGCTTTTCTTCTCTGTTACTTTTACGCATGGAAAAATTCTTCCCTACAACACACACTGGTCACCATAGAAACTCAGTATTTCTGGTCCTGGAAGTGGATGATTTTTATTCTGGAAATGGGTGGAAGAGGACATTTCCACAGCCTTAAAGAAGTATCTTCCTCCTCCCCTCACTGTCCTGCTCCTTCCTTTCTACAAAACTTTTGGGAACTCTTGAGTTGAATAGCAGGTAATGGCTTTTTTTTTTTTTTCTTTTTCCCTTTCTTTGCAAAATTTCAGTAACCTGGATGGTAAGGAGATATCTACAAGCCATTGAATAGGCATTATTGATTTGAAATCTAATGGCCAGACTGAAGAATGAGGAGAGGAAGTGGAAATCTATGTTTCAGCTTTGCTAGGTGTTCTCAGGCAGATCAGACTGTCTGTACATCCTATTTCCAGGTTTGAAATAAGTGAAAATAAGACAGATCTATTCCACAAGTCTATTCTGAATCTGTATTTACTTCAAGTCTTCTGGCAACAAGCAATGCATAGAGGCAAAGATGTTTCTTCTGCTTGTTTGCCAGATTTTGGGAAGGAAATTCCAACTTTGCCTGCTTCCTGCTGTTCTAAGCCTTGGTCACAGTAGCAAAGTTTAGTCCATAAACCCATATAGGCCTGGTTGAACTAACAGGAGCTATTACTGAGATGAAAGACACAGCAGTGTGTAAATTCCCTGCACCATGATAAACCATCATCTGCTTCACCACTGGGCCCTACTGCCATGGCTTTGTTGGGTCAAAAAAATTAAAAAGAATCATATCCCTTCCATAGCTGTGCTGGTGAAACTTCAAAGGGCAGCATACAACTTAAGCAAGGACTATGGTATTCTTTCTGTTGTTGTGGCTCAGGGGATTTTGGGTGTGAAGAGGTGTGGTCCCTGATTGACAGGACATGGCAAAAGCCTCCAGCACAGACACCGTTGTACCAGCCAAACCTGTGGATTTTCGTTGTGGGGCAAGGTGGGGCTGAAATAGTCTGCTCTGGTGAAATCTCAGTTTTAGCAATACCCTCTGCATCTGTATTAGCATTGATTCTGCAGTGCAGCTGTCTCAGACAGGCACTAACAAGACAGAGATGGCTTTGCTCAGGTGGTGACAGAAGGGAGCTTTTTGGTACACAAAATGTGTTATCAGAGTAATGTGTATTTTCTTTCTTTTTAACTTCCCCAGTCTGTTGCTGTTGCAAGCCATAGTTGAGCAGGTAACCATCTGTTAATGAGTAATTCTTGGTATTGGCATTGATCTGGTCCATATTTTTCCAATGTAATGCCTTCTTCTGAGTGGGCTTGCTTGGAGCTCCTTGTTGTTGCTATGCCATGCTTTTAATTAACTCCTGAAGAGAAAGAGAAGGGAAACATCCAGATGATAAATCAGCTCTAGTTACAAGCAGCATTGGATCAGCTTCTCTGGAGTTGCCCTTCAGTGCTTGCTGATTACACCAGGGACCATTTCCAAGGGTCAGGCACTTTGTAAACTCTTCACTCCTGGTGGTTTAGGGAGAGTCTCTCCCAATGGGGCATTCCCTTCTATCCACAGAGACATTAATGATTAACAATGTTAACAGCTCTGCTTACTTAGAAAACTAAAATACCCTAAAGTCAAGTAAATCACAGTCCCTTGTGAAAGCTCGTTCCTGATTCACCCTCCTGTTTCAGCCCAGCCCTGGAAGTTTTCCTCTGCCAGGCAAAACCTTCATGAGAGGATAGCAAAGATGAAAGTCTGTGCTCCTCTCACTGTTGTCTTGGCTCTGAGTCTGAGTAGTGACTGTGGAAGGATGGTAAGTGATTCCTCTCTTTTGGAGTGGTGGATCAGCTGTGTGATGCCTGCAGGACCAGGGTGCCCTGGGGATGGATGAGTGAAGCCACAGAATGGACCCAGAGAAAGAGAGATTCAAAGGGAACACAAAAGCCAGATGAATGCTGACAGCAATGCCCACAAAGTGGGGGGACTGTGGGATAGCTGGTACTTATCTTTCTCTGTTAAAGCAATTGGTCACATCCATGCCTTTCTATGGAGGAGGAATGGGAGGGGAGGAAGGACCATAAAAATTGAAATCCTTTAAAAATATATCCCAGAAATGTGTTGACACAAGCAGGTACCTGCAGTAGCATGGAGGGAGAGTGCTCCACTGCCAGACATTGCTGCTGTCTGGTAACTGAACAGGCCAGATAAGGTGGCTATCTTCTTTTCAGACTTCTCCTTGTTTCCATACCAAACCCCTCAGTGTTTTTGCATCATGTATCTTATGTCTTTTTTGGAGATATGTCTTCCAAGCACACAAAGCACTGCTGAGCAGGCTGTGATGGTTTGAATTTGCTAGTTTGCTTAAACCCCACCACAGCTTGGCATCTACCACCATGGACTAGCAGGGCAGTTAGTCCACTGCTGCCTTTTGGTCCGCATTGTGTCCTTAAGATCAGCCTTATTTCTCTAGCTGGGTTTAAACTAGCTCAGATATACTTAGATGATGTCAAAATCCTAACTATCTCAGCGAATTACAAAAGTATGTCCTCAGATAATACATGTGGGAGCAGAGAGGAATGCTCATGCCCAAGGTAAAAATTTTCCCTGGCTGAAGCCCTTGCTTGGTGGTGGCAGAGTCTGTGTAGAGTGCAAAAACTTTTCTTTCCTCAGAACTGTTCAAGTCCTCTCTATATATCTTAGCAACAGCTTTTTCTTAACCCTCACTTTTTATGTCCCCTGTCCAGTTCTATGTTCATGATGTGTGCTTCTTTGACTGCTTTTGTGATTTTTTTTTTTGCTATAGTTCAGTTGCCAGCACCTTTGGTGGCAGCAGCACTTTATTATTACATTATCCTTTTTTATTCTTTGTATTATCCTTTTTTTCATTATTTCCTGTGGCTTAAAATCAGCTTAGCCTAGTGCTCTTTGCTTGCTGATTGACAAACCCAAATACAGTTAGAAGTTGCTTTTGTAACTAATGCCCTGGGGGATACAGCTAAATAGCAGGAAAAGGCAAATGTTGGGATATTACTTGTAACAGTGAACTGGCCCTAGAATGCATGTATGCTTCCCGCTGAGAGAAATAGGAGATGCATCCCTTGGCAATAGAAAAAATAAAATGGAGCAGAGCTTTGGCCTTTGTAGTGTTGTGCTGGGTTTTCCTGGTTTAGCTGGTCCTTTCAACAGTCATCATGTACCTACCCTCTTTCACCAGACTGTGCCCCACCAAAAAGCATAAGGAAATAATAAGTTTTTCTCAGAGGCATTGAGAGAAACACAATGTCAGGGCACCCTGGCGAGTAGGTTTTTACCAGTAGTATGGTTCCCAGAGTGAATTTGTGTCTCCAATCCACATTCTCTTTTTCTCTTTATAGCACCACAAATCTGGGGCAGGAAGAGGCTCAAAGCATGGGTTCACTCGCTCACAAGGTACCAAATCAAATCCAATAGGTTTCATGACAGTAAGAATGGTCTGCCTGTCTGTGTCTGTGCTGTGCAAGTCAGTAGGAAGCCTGTCGTTGTTTCAACATGAATAAGGATTATAGAATGGTTATGCCAATATTAGTTTCTGTTTAAAGGGGAGTTCGACGTTAGCTCAGGAATCTCAGGTAATTTTCCTTCAGGTGCAGATTAATGGGAAGGTACTGATGGGATTTTAGTTTGTCTGAGCTGGCNTTTTTTTTTTTTTTTTTTTTAAATTTCACAAGGTGGTGTGGCTGAAGATGTGCAGCAACCTTTAATCAGAGCTGCAGCTATCCTGTAACTTTCAAGCACATGAACTCTTTGTATGTACAGGTTCAGTTTCTACCCTGGCCCTTGATCTCTCTGTGGGAGAAGGGTTTGAGATGCATGCAGCTTTCTGGGTGGCATTTGTTCTGGCGTCACCCCAATAGTCAGACATCCTGGCTGTGGGAGAGCATTGAAGTTTCCATTTTTAAAGCTGTTATTGTCCTGTGCTTTTGTTGTTAAAGATTACATGCATTGGGCCATTAATAGTGGCTTTATAGGTTGTAACAGTCTTCAGTGGACTTTGGGATGCAATATATCTTCTGAATGGGGATGTATTTTCACAAGTCTCCTGCCTGCTTACTCAGAGGTATCCAACAGAAAGTTGATATCAGAACAATTTGCTTAATTAGTTCAGAGAATGAAAACTGGGATTGACAAGGGGATGGCAGTGGCTATTTCACATTGATAGAGAAGGAGGCAGTTAGGGCAGATGGAGTGACCATAATTCCAACCGATTAAGAAGGGGTTGGATCTCAGGGATAGGTTACTTTTTCTGTAATGCCAATAACTGACCTCAGCAGCTCTTTGAGATGTCTGGGCTCATGAGACTTACAGATATTGTAAGAGTGTGCAGGAGCCCCAGCCATCATGGGAGGGGTAAGCTCAGGACAAGGAGCAGTCGCACATCCTCTCTGGGAAATGGAAATGTGCTGTGCTGCCAGTTTGGTTGAATGCCCCGTTTCTCTCTTATGGCAGTGGTTGGCTTCCCATTCAGACTTTGGGATTTCAAAAGAGATTAATTTTAGTTTAATGGTTAAATAAGCTCTGACAGTTTTTCATTGTCTTTCATTGTCTTTTTTGTCTTCAGCCTCTCTCATTCTCAAGACTCATCTTGAAGGATTTTTTTCTGATAGACTCCCACTAGCCTTCCTTAAACTCCCACCACCCTTCCCTAGACTGCCATCACTGATGTGGCAAATACAAAACTTGCCCTTTTTAGACACTGGTCCCATTAGTTTGTCCCCACTTGTAAGAAATCAGCTTATCCCAAAGGGAAGGTGATATGAACAAAATTCTCTCTCCACTCCCAACCTTTAAAATCTTCTTCCTCCTGACTGTTTCTATTTCAGTTTGTACTGTCTGGTTCCTTAATTATTTTAAAAAGATATTACAATGTGATATAGAGCCTGAAAGGATACAACTTCAGAAATTATTTTAATATGCAATTACAATACTACATAATTAGAAATGATAATTGCAATTAATGAATATAATTGGCATTTGCTGTACCAGAAATGGCAGTATATTTTGAACTGAGATGATCTGAGATCTTTGTTCCGCTGCAGAGTCCATTAATCTTTGTTGATTCAGTCATTATGTAGGATTTTAAGTTGCTTCTTATGCACTAGACATTGCAGAGACAGAGTCCTGAGTACAGCTGAAAAACTTGCAGATATCTATCTTCATAATTTCATATAATATAATTTGTGTGTTGGTTTTCAGCTACATTATGAGTTTTTTATATTTGTGTTTCAGTGTTTACAGAGGATGGATTTTTATGCAAATTTCCTTTCCGGTTTGGTGGAAGGTTTTATCACACGTGTTTATCAAATTCATTTTCCAGAAAGAAATGGTAAGTTGACATTGCTCATAAATGAAAGCAGCTTTCAAATGAAATGTCATCCTTTCAGTGCTTTAATCTTGCTTTTGGAATAATTTACATGAGCTTGATGCTGTGCCCAAGGAGACTGGTGCAGCTCTGCTGCTGACGGTCATGGCCCTCGGGTCAAGACGTGCTCAGGGGGAAGAGAGCCCTGGCACTGGGTTTCCATGGCCACAGGATGCTCAGGAACTGCAGAAATGTTTCCTTGCTGCCCTTCCTATTGGAACTGCAGCTTACGTGAGTGACAAGAGCTGGTACAGAAGAAGCAGGTCCGATAGAACGACCTGGTAGAAACCCTCTGCTGAGGGAGAAAGGAGAGACACAGACACCTGCAAGAGAGGACACTTAGTTAAGGGACTGCTTGATTTGTTCAGGCGGTAGTTGTGCTGCAGCAGAGGCCATCTGATTTTTGAGGAAAGCTGTTTTCTCCCTGCCCCCATGTCTCTAATTTCTATCCAGATTGGCACCAGAACCCCTTTGGACAGTGCAGTACTAAGAGGTGAGGTACTACTCCTGTTTGTTGGTTAATGATTTATTCTACTAATGTGTTTAAGGCCAGGTCTCCTTCTTTTGGGCAAAGGTTACTCTTTTACTTTTGCAGAAGCTGTTAGAAGTATTCATGGTTCATTTTTGGGGTAGGGGCAGTCAGGTGGAAACCCTACTGAATTAAAGCACTGAATAAAAAAGATAAACTTTGTAGACAAGCTCAAATGATAGGGATATATTAACTGAAATCAAAGACAACAAAGCAGAGAATATGTGGGTACCAGTAATGTGAAAATTATGCCCAATTCAGCCATGTGAAAGACAAACACTTGCCTGTTTTCAGGGTGGAGATTGTATTTTAGAGTTTATTTTACTTGCCCAGGCAGGGCAGAACTCTCATTTTTTATTCTGGACTGTCTAATTTTTTCATGATCTGTTGGTGACTTTCTGATGACGCATCTGTTTCAAGTGTAAGTGCTGGTGTAATGTAAACAACACAACACAAACCTGCTTAAACAAATGGACACCAAGCTTCAAGCTAGGAAACCACTTCAGAATTTCCCCAATATCCACCAATACAAACCAGCTAATAAAAGCCTCCAGGAAACAAGAATTTGAGACTATCTTAACTAAAGAAAGGGAACTGGAATAATTTACCAGTTTGAATCCTGTCTTTGATGAACTGTAGACACATCACTTTCATGACCTTAGTACCCACTTAATTTCATGCAATGCTTAAGAGGGATCCTGTTAATACATGACATGGTGTATTTGTTTTTAGCCAGTTAGGCCCCAGAAATGGAAAAACCTGTGAATAGATGGGGTCCAAGGTTAGAGCACACTTTAGAGCTGACCTTGAACAACTTGCTCTTATGCTTCCGACTTTTAAAAAGCCATTTACAAGCAGGGAGACAAGGAGGAGGACAGCTGGAGTTATTTGGATTTGACAGGCCATTTCACCCTATGGGTGACCTTCTGACCAGTGTTTACTCATCACTCATAAGCTAAAAGCAACTTAATGTGTGAGTTCAGGCACAGAGATGCCGGGAAAAGAGCCCTGAGTAGCAGTTGGGAAACCTGCTCTGTGCATTTTTTGTGTGACTTGGCACTAACCCAGGCTGGACTTACACTGGATAACTGATCCCAGGGGACCTGGTAGGCAGCAGTGAGGGCAAGGCTTGTGCCCTTCCTGCTCCTGCCTCCTGCAAGGTGCCAGTAAGGGATGGTGCCAGCTGGGTCCAGGCTGCTTCTTCGGGGATGAATTCCAGGAAACCTGACCAGCAGGTCAGGTAAGCACTGACTTACACGTTTAAGTTCATGTCCTCAGTCCTCAAGTCATACTTTGAGTCAGGACTACAGGCAGGACTTTACAGGGCAGGCCAAACCCCACTCGAATTGGCTTTAGATTTATGTTTTCTCACACTAGATATGACACGGATACTGTGTTTCCACATAAATCTGCTCCTGACCACAGAAACCTCTCCCTGCTTTCTTTGACAGCAACAAACAAGTTGTATCTTTAAAAATATTTATTGAAAATACTGGAAAGAAGACAAAATAATTACATTATTTAAATAACAGACTTGCTTTAACAGCATCCCATGTTGCTTTTCCCCTTAATTATAATCTGTTTTCACAGATAAATTTCCATTTAGTGGCCTATTACCAAGTCTTACATGATATATTGCTAAAGATAGAGTGTAAATTTTCCTTTTGTGCTGAGGAGAAAAAAAAAACAAACCTGGAGTTGCTAATGAGTTTCATTGGTATCTCCGGAAAGACAGAGGAGTGTGGGGACAGAAAAATGGGAGTGCAGTGAACACTCATGAGAATAAAAGGGGAGGGTGGTCTGAACTGCACCAGGCTGTGTCTGCAGGGATGCTGCCACCACCCTGTCCCTGTGTCCCAGGGTGGGATGGGTTCCTCAGATTCTGCTCAAATGGAATGGCAGGAACAGACCCTGCCTGAGATTTTGGCTAAATCTTTTGGTAAATTAGAAGTTGTTGACTCATACCCTGCAGAAGCTTTACCCTGTGCTTGAGCTCTGGATGGATGGGGTCCCGGTACAAGGCTGAGCTTAGGTCTGTGTAGGAAGGACATGATCTCATCATCTTCCTTGGAAACAAGAAGATAACTTTTGATACATTGGCCACAGACTGAAAACGGTGCTTTTTGGCCAGCTGGATTACAAAATAGGGAGTTTATGACAATCCTGGAAAGGAGAAGTACCTGTGGGCTGAGCTGGGAGATGTCAAGCATCAAGCTCTGAATTTTTCTGGAGCGGCTAAGTTGTTGGTCTGGTGTTGTCAGGCAAAGTCTGGCCGTGTCTCAGGGTCAGGACAACACCTAAAAAGGTCTCAGGCAACCTCCAAGTCTCAAACATAGTGACAACACCAGGTGTGATGCCAAAGCTCTTTCCTCACACCTGTCTGCCTCTGGCCTGGGGCTTTGCTTGTTCTCCAAAATATCCTATTTTTAAGGCTCCCTATGCTCCTGGTGGGAAAAACAGCCTACTTTTCATTTATCCTGCCTGCCAGTTAGGCCCCATCTGTGTCACACCTTCTTGTTTGTCCATTCCCATGTTGTTTACCATGTATGGATTTAAAACATTATTAAATCAATCCCTTGTCGTGGACTTTTCTAATCCAATTAGTTCAGTATCTCTGTCTTTATGCTTTCACTTTCATGTTCACAATTTTATATAACAAATGGAGTAAAGGTATTTGCTATCCCATAAATTTTGAGTGTGGGCACATTTCCAAATAGCATAAAGAAATAATTAGGCCATTAGGTTGTTTTGGCAGCTGGAGGTAACATTCCACAAGACTGAAATGTCACCCTCAGACAAAACATTTCTAAAAGAAAAGGAGGGAGACAAGTGAAATACAAGTGAAATAACTTTGAGGATGAGCTGAGATTCTCACAGAGGGTGAGATCTGTGGTGGAAAATCTACAAGGATTGTGTCTGTGCAAGAAGCTTGGCACCAAGGGAGCAGCTTGGTGTGGCATGGGAGGACCAAGCTCATTGTAGTCACTGCAAGGCAATAGGGAAGGGCTGGCTGGGGAGAGCATCGAGTGGGAGCACCAGTGGTTTGTGGAGAGCTGGTAGAGGAAGCCTCTGTCAGGGTCTCTAACAACATTAAACATTTTAAGATGGAAAAATTAGAGATTCCTCTTTGCTTAGAACTTGGCTTCTGCTGGACAGTGACACAAGCAGTGCTGAAGACACTTTTAACTCATCCTTATTCTCGTGCATACTAGATCACCTTTTAAAGAAAGCACAATCCACTTCCCACTGAAGGATCTTTGAGAAATTTCCATCAACTCCCAGCAGTTGCATCAGCCCTAATTCCTGTGAAGGAACAGCCTCTTTAAGTTTGTGCCATGTTAATCTGCACCAGACTACCGAGCACCTCTTTTAGTGCACCTTAGGTAATTGAGGTCACCAAACTTAATATACGTGCCCTATTCAGATGCTCCATAGGAATGATGCATTTTAAATACCACATAGCATCTAATTAAGAAGGAAAATAGGGCAGTCTAAATGTAGACATGTGCTACAAAAAATTTCAATCCAGCTTGATTTCAATCTAACTAAAATTTCAATCTAATTTCAATCTAACATCCTAGGGTGAAAAATTTGATAATGCAACTGCTCAAGGAATGATAAAACCAGGCATAACGAAAACAGGTCATCAGGCACATTAAGTAAACTCCAGTGTCTTCTAATGTTATGTAGCTGAGATGACATTATTCTGCATGATAACTGGCTAGGGAGGATGTTTTGGTGGATGGTGCACTGGGACAGGATGTGGGCCTCCAAGGTTCTGTCTCAGTTGAGTCCCGTGCTCCCTGTGTGTTCTGGGGGAAGCCTCCAAATCTACTGCAAAAAAGGAATAGCAGCTCAGTGCTCCTTGGAGTGCTCTGAACCTGAGATAACAGGCTGAGATAACAGACCACCAGGGAGGGTGTGCAGGACTCAGTCCCCCATTCTGAAAAAAGGAGAGGTTTTATATGTGCCTTTGGAAATCACCACCGTGTCAGTTATTTCCTCATTTGATCTTGCAAGTTCCAAAATAAGAATGCTTTAAAGGAACTGAGTGTGAAAAGAGTGAAATGCTTCTCACTGAAAGTCAGGGAAAAGTCCCTTTGTGGACAGTCTCCTGCCTCCACAGATTATTACAGTAACTGTCATGCATCAAAAATGGGCTGGGTCCTGTCATGCTTGTTTTGTAATAAGTAAAGAAGACTTAATTTATTTGCTTTTACTTGCTTTTGTTTTTTACTTCTGTCTTCCATTTTCTAATCCCAGAAACAGAAAGAATGTTGGGTGTTTTTCTGAAGGATTCATTGAAAATCCCAGGCCCTGCATTTACATCTTATTTTTAATCTGTTTTTGATTTGAGAGAAGTGGACCAGAGCAACTTTAACAAAAGAAAGCATATTTTTTCCCCTGCTCTTAAGAGAATTTGAATGAAACTGATGCTAATTAGAAAACAACAAGCATGAATTTCCAGGTTGCTGGAGTGTGAAGGCCCTGTGGATTCAGTGCAAACATCCAGGTTGCTTGAAGATGCACTAAGCTGCACCTTGATTCTTTTCAGGTGTTCAACAACACATAACTTTGACCGGGACAGGAGGTGGGGACACTGTGCTTTGTTGCCCAGAGACCACTCAGGTAAGGCAAGCCATTGCTGAGTTGCTCCAGATACCTGCCTCCTGCTTTGCCACCTGCAAGGAGTGCAGTGCCTTCAGTGCAACTTTTGTGTATTTATTTTGAAGCAAGCCTTCACATCAGCTGTTTCCATAATCTCTCTGTGACGCTGCACAACCATAGCATTAGACTGTGAATATCACACGGCCTTTAATTCACTCTCTGTGGACTAACTCAAAGCCTTGGAGAGAAATTATAGTAATGCCAGTATGGAAATCCAAACTCCTGCTGGAGCCAAACACAAAGGTGATCATCTTCCCCTCCCTCATGGCTTGGATGTGCCTTTTAGCTTTCCTTCATTTACACAGCTGCATTTTCTGTCTATTTGACCAATTAATTTTTTAGAAGGCACAGAAACATTTGACACCCTGTACAACACACAGCCATTGCTTCCAGCTTTCCTTTCAAGGGAAAGAGCAGATCTCAAAGCCAGACTTCCTTGAGCTTTGGGCTGTGTCAGAGAAGACAAGAGGCCAGACATGTTCATTGCAGGAGTCCTGAGGGATAATGAAAGGATTACTTAGCTGAAGAGCTCTGTGGCTTCATGTGGTCACCACACTCCAGTGCTACAATTACCTCATTGCGAAAGTCTGTCTAAAAGGGGAAGTCAAGGTCTGTGAAAAAATCACCTTTATATATAAAAAAATCACTTTAATTGATAGACTGGGTGAAAGTTCATCTGGGAATAAGCATCCCTGCCTTCAGCAGTCCCTCAGTGACTGGCCTTTGTTTACATATATATAAATTCTCATTTCATACAGAGCAGCTTGAAAAATTGGATGGTGCACTGGTCGAACTTGATTCCCCTGAGGCTTTTTTTGGATCTGTGTCTAAATGCTGATCCTATTCCTCTTTTTGCCGTCTCACTATTCTAAAATGAGACACATCTTATTTAGTCTGCAGGATATGACCAATAGCCTTAGGTATTCACTTCCCACTTTCAAACGAAGGGCTTTTTCCACCAACCTTTTTCAGGGAGCTCTCCACAGTGTCAGGAGTCTTATTGCCAAGCTGATTGCAATCTACCAGAGCACTTGAAAAGCCAAGTTAGCTGAATCATGCTGACAGTCTAAAATTAAGCAGTGCACAGCATCACCTTTTTAAATGTAACTAAATTATTTTCCAGCCTGGCTTTAAAACAGATTAACAGTAGATCAGAGGCCAGTGACCTAGCCCCAAAACAAGCAGCAATGTATACAACTTTGTAATGCAAGTGTGCCAGACATGAACATAGACTTCATGGGCAGTTCATGCTTACAAGAGTCAGGTTGTGAGGGCTGCACTTAGTTATTAATCAGTGTTTTCTCAGAGCTTAAAATGTTGGTAGCTGTGATTTGTGACTGCTTTAATCCTCCAGTGAAACCCTCACTGTGACAGTGACGGCTCACTCAAGGACACTCTTCCAGGGACTGAAAGAGCTGTCCAAGCCTAGTGTTACACCTCTGGGGGTGTCTTGTGCCACCTCTGTCCCTCTGTCTGCCCATCACCATTATCCCGCCAGACATCTGTCTGCCTTCAGGCCTTTTTGGGCTTCCTGGCTCATTTCTGCCTGTTATCCACAACAGTGTTGGATAGGGTGGGTTTAAACAAGAAAGCTGTCCTATCTGCCTGGGAGGGTATCTCTGTCTATGTACCCTAACATCAGTGAGGGCTTTTCCTGGCTACTGGTTTTGCATCAGAAAACGAAAAACAAAACCAAAACCAAACAAGCCACCCACCCCCAGCAACAACAAAAAAGTTATATGTGCGAGAGATGAAAGGAAATAGAAAAAAAGATGAGGTAGCTGGAAGAAATTACTGCTGGCTGTTGCAAAATAAAAGATTACTCCTTTTTTTTTTAAAGCAGCAAGCACTGTATTTGGACTTGGGAAATGTTTAACAGATCATTAACCATAGCTTAAAGAATACAGGCTTATGACGAGGTTGAAAGGAAAAGCAACATAATGGATGGAGGGAATTTGAAGCAAAAGAAGGGAAATTTGCCTGCTGTGGAAGAAATAAGCAACCAAACTGAACAATGCTGATCTTTAAATGTGAAATGCCCCTATAGGTGGGACTTCCAGGTTTTGGGTAGTCTAGTAGGACTACTTCTCTGAATGTCTGGAATTCTCGGACAAATGGCCAAAACTGCAGGGAGACCCAAACATAAGGGAGAAAATTGCCAGACAGTATTTTTAAGATCCCTTTGGACTGATATGGAAAGAAGTAGTAGAGTGGTGTGGGCTGTGCAGGCAAGAGGAAGAGGCATCATCCCTGGAGGAGCTCTGAGGAAGGTGGGTGGCAGAAAGACAAAGTTTTTGTTGAGAAATACAGGCAGAAGGGTGAGGCAAGGCTACTGCTCAATTAGCAGAGACTCAGAGAGGTGAAGCTGCAGGTCAAGATGAGAGCTAGCAGGCATGGAGTGTTTTACCCATGAAGGTGTTTTAGACCGTGCTGAGAAAGTGTGGACTTGGCACTGCCCAGTTAATGGATAGTTAATAGTGGGCAGGATTCCCCACTGGGAACTGAGATGTATCCATCTGCTTATGAACAGAAGTTGTTCCTGGACTCCAGGAAAGATGTGGAGCAACACAGAACATGCCTGGAAGGTCAGACTGGAGTGGTGGGTGGGATGTAGTGAGGGACAGATTGAGAAATAAATGAATGAGTGGAAGTGCTTCTTTGCAGATTTAACAAGGGTACAAAAAAATTCTTGAGCATTTGTTACAGCAGAAGATGGCCTGGAGATCACGTCATGGTTTGGATGTAGTGGGAATAGGAAATACACAATTTTCCTTTGAGGAAACATTACAGCACTGAAAGTTTCATAACTATGAACAGCAGGAAGAGTATGAATGTCACTGACTAGCTTTCCCTTGATGTTATCTTGGATTGAAACTACCAGTGAATACACCCAGCTATGTGATAAGAATTACATCACTCCCTTCTGAAGTAAATATTTTGATCCATGCAGGGAAACCTCAGATTTACAATGTTGTAGCAGACTTCAGGATGCACCCTTTGTGCTTCACTCCAGCCCTGTTTATGTGTGCCTGTGCTTCTACATGTTGCATCCCATGCTCAGGACACACTGTCTAGCTGAAGAAGCACCTGGATTGAATAACCCTGGAGATGGCCTAGCAGAGTTGGACTAGCATTGAAAAGGAAGATTTGAATGCAGACAAGCTGTTGGGCCAGCTCTGGAGCAGATGTAAACATGCTGTTGGTTAACTTCAGTGGAGATACATCCCTCAGCACTGCCTGAAATCAGAAACACTGCCTGACCAGCAAGACTCTTACTACTTTTGCATTGGACTTTGCCAAGTAAAGCTTCTATTGCGGGAGTCGTCCTGGCACCGAACTCCTCTCCCACCACATTTTCTCATCATCAGAAAGTTCCCTAGTAAATGGAGATATGCTAGACTGGTCCAGTTTTCATTTTCCTTGGGGTGATTTACTTGGATGTGCTTTGTGGTTTGCCTTATAATTTTTCCCTTGGTTCCAGCTGTCCATTATTTTTAGACATAATCCAAAACCCCAGAGCAAATTCTTCAGTCGAGGGCTGTCCTTTGTGCAGTTTGAAGAGATGCGTGATCCCGGCGGCAGATGTGGCAATGTGAAGGCTGCAGGGCAGGAGGGCGGGCAGAGGCAGCGCCGCAGCCTTCCTCCCTTCCTCCCTCCCTTCCTCCCTTCTTCCCTTCCTCCCTTCTTCCCTTCCTCCCGTCCTCCCTCCCCAGAGTAAAGGCACAGCTCCATCTTGTGGGCACCTGTCCCGTCCTCTTCCTCACCACAGTGCCAGCTCCGGCGACTTCAGGTGTGCCCGGCCCTCCCCCCTTCAGACAATTCAGTCTGGGGGGTGAAGGTTCGGTTCAGTGATTTGTCACATGGTTTTTAAAAGCAGGATAAATATAGCTGTTTTACGGCTGGAAACAAACCCACTGTCAACTGGCTGGACAAACTTTATGTTAATAGATGGTATTAAACCCACTGAGCATTGAACCAAAATGGTTCATGGATCCAAAAGGACAAAGCATGACTTGTACCATACTTATTAACAACAACTTCTTATGTGGCCTCTCTAGATCACTGTGCAGACAACCCCTGCCAAAACGGAGGGACCTGTTCTCTCACTCACAGCCACAGGATGTACCACTGTACCTGTCCTGAGGAATTCACAGGCGAGGACTGTCAGCTGAGTAAGTATCTTCTACAAGTGTTACAACATGAAACATGAATAGTAAGTAGAGCTCATTAGTGTTTGCTTAATGAAAAGGTAGTGCTGTTGTGATGGAAGAGACCACTGCAGCATGAATATTTGTGTAGGTGGATTTCCAAATGGTTATGACAGACAATCCATTCCTGATAGGACAACTGAAAATAGCTTGACTGTACAATTATAAATCCAAGTATGCTCTGAGCATGGGATGCACAAAAAGCCTCTTCCCCTTCCTTTGCTGTTTTTAAAATTTAAATACCCCTTACATGTTTGGAAATTACTAATATCCTGTAGGCAATGCACAGAGACATGAAAAAGGAGCACAATTTCAGGTAGCTCCTTATCCCTTATGTACATGCACATACTGGGTACAGTGATGCTGTCCTGCTCACAGGGCTTCAGGAGAAAGCCATCTCTGTCCTGAGGTTCCTGGAGCTGCTGCTCTACTGGTTCAGTGCCTCCACACTATGGAGGCTGGCTAGCTTGAGAAGCACTGTCAACAAATATGGATCTGCTCAACAGGAAAAAAGGGATGAGCAGGGAATGCTAATAGGGATTGTGGTGCCTTTTCTTGCAAGAAATAATATCTGAAAGCTTGTGTTGTTTGTAAACTTCATTTCAGAGAAATGCTTTGACAACAGTCTCTACGAATTCTTTGATGTGGGTGTGAGCTGGTCAAGAGTCCAACAAGGAATAGTGGAGCAGTGCACGTGTGTGAATGGCCACATCCAGTGTGAGCCTGTGGAACACAAAAGTAAGGCTTTATTTTGTACCACAGCTGTAGGTCTGCATGGAGTGGGGATAGCGGACAATGAGGGTATCAAAGCCTGAGCAGTGTTACACAGCCTCATGCTGTCCTTGCATCTCATGTACCCTCTCTAAAACACAATATTTTAGCTTTCCTTTCCAAGAGCGAGCAGTTATACTGACCCAGGAAATCCCTTCAATGTGTCCATCCTTATTTGAGGGAGCAGCTATTTGCATTATGATGAATTTTAGGGATACACTTCAGTGTTTTCTTCGAGAGGGATGAAACCCTGATCTGCAGCACTTAAGAATATACAAAAGGTTATGTAGTAGAAGTGGTAAATTTTTTTCTACACAACTATAACCTGCCTGAGAGGCACACCCTGCACACCAACAATCACTTCACATTGCTATTTTGCCTCTGTGTTTCTTCCCAAGCCCATCCCACTCTTAAACTGCCAGAATGTAAATTTTACCTGCCTCCAAGATCCCATAAGGCCTGCATTGGCCCCAGAGTTCCCATGATTTTTGGCCCATTCCTGGCAGGGGTGATGCTGACATAATTATGAAGCCTCCTCCTTGTTTAGGGGCTGCCAGGAACCCAACATCCTGGCCAGCCAGCACAGGATATGCACTTTGGGTTGTCACCCATCTGAAGAAGCCAGCACAGCACCTCTCATTTGGAGGAGAGATGTTGGGAAGCAAATCATGTACCTCACCTATACATCTACTCTGGTATGGCTGTTCTGTTCCTCAGTCTGGCTAACTTTTACCCTGCCCAGATTCACAAGTTAAGTTACAGTACAAATAAAACCCCTTTGAAATATGTAGGTGCTTTCCCCCCCCCACTTTATGTAACTGGAAACTAAAGTATGGAGAGTCAGTGGCTTTCTAGAATATTGAGGGTCCATGTGAGAATTGGGAAATTTGATAGCACTTAATACCTCCCAATTACAGATCTTAAATATTTAACTGAGCTCCCTACTAGATATGTTATTATAAATTCTAATAGAGCTCAGTGGCAAGCCTGGAACTGACAGAACCTTCTGTAGAGACAGAAGTGTTAATACCATCACCACTAGTAATAATAATCACCACCCCCATTTTACCTATTGTTCATTGATAATGTCTTTCAATAGCTGACATTATCCAATAGCAGTGAAAATAATGAAACAGGCCTTAGTGGGCAGAAATCAGCCGAGTTTCCTTTTCTTTAATTTATCAGAAGTGTAGGTCTAAGATAAGCAAAAAAAGAAAAAACTTCCCCCAAACGCATATGCACAGAGGAGATGCACTAGAGTAAGTTAAAATGGACTGATTCTCTGGAATAATTTGTACTTTTGGTTTGATCTTTGGTTGTGTTTTTTTGTAGGTTGTGTTCATGATCCTTGCATGAATGGTGGAGAGTGCAAGATGCTTACCTCCACTGGGAAAACAGTATGTGACTGCAAAGAAAATTATGCAGGGAAGTACTGCAATATTGGTAAGTATAACAACCTACAGGCAGACAGAATTCAGAGTTTTCATCTGGGTGTAAGGCTGGTGGGTTTGGCTCTGTTGTATTTTGCATTTGAGGACATTTTTGTAACAACTGAAGAGTCACAGAGAACAAGGGTTTAATGTGTTTGTGCACTGTAAAAGATAACACACACTTCACCACTGAGACTCTGGTTCTAAAAATATTTTTTCATGCCCTTCACTTGATAGAAAATCAAACACAGAATTTTTAATCCAATTACACATGCCTATAAATTCAGTGCATGCTTCCATTTTGCAGAATCAGTCACAGAGTTGTTCTCTAGACCTATTGCCTCCCTACAGATCCATGCATCCCCTCATAAGGCAGGGATTTACGTCTGACAAAATCTAACAGCCAATCTTTGGTAGCACAAAATGACTGTAGGGCAAAGAAAATTCTCACCCTTTGGGCTACCTTAGACTTTAAGTTAATAGCACATTTAGCCCACTACAGGTTGTACAAAACCTCTTCCTTTCTCTGGTGGGTCAGGGCAGAGAAATCTGCTTTTTGGTATCTGTGTGTTAATCCTGTTTTGCATTTTAAATGCTACATAGTTCTGCTACAACTTTCCTCCAGAAGACATAACATTTATCCCTGCAGGGGTTAAATCTGCTTGCAGAGCTTGCCTGCATGCTATATTTGCAAGTTATGCCAGTAGCTACTTTTTAAATAAATGCATATTTTAAGCATAAATTTTAATAGACCTTGAGTCACACCATCCTGTGACCCCATCAATTCACTGTCTGTGTCTTTTTGAGTGCATAAATCCCATGGCTCACCAAAACTGAGGACATGACTCCCAGTAGCTCAGGTGGGCACTTTCTTAATCCAAATGGGGGGGTAAAAAGCCCTGTTAATGAACACTGCAATTTATATCTGGTGTTCTTTTTGTTACTCTAATAGTTAACAACTGGTGTAGCCAGCTGTCCCAGCTGGGGGAAAAGAAATCCATTTGGGGGAGCAGCAGTACAGCTAGAATAGCAAATAGCAGGAGTGAATGGGTAAATTGGACAGTGTATGAGCTGGTCCTGAAGGTTCACTTACCAGGTACCTGATGAACCATGTGAAATGGGTTTGTGGCTCTTGTAAGTCCTTCACAAGGAACACTATTTTAGCTCAGTTGTTTTGCCCTTACTTACCCTGGGGAGATTGCTCCAGGCCTTGGGAATGCTGCTGCAGGGGTCTGGGTGAGGGGCTGCACAGCACACGTGTGACCTGGAGCTCGGGGCAGGGCTGCACTCTGCTGATTTTCACATTAAACTGCTTTTCCAATTCCTGTTTTATTATCAGCTTCCCCTGCCTGAAGCAGCAATGGTGCACAGAGACATCCACCCAGCAGGGCCTGGATCATGAACACCAGGATGGCAGGGATACGGCTGTCATACCGGTTTCTGTCTGACTAGCTTAGAACAAAAAATGAGCAGGTGCTCTTTGATTACTTGAAAATAATAAACAAATATTTGTTTTGCTGAACAAGTGGCTTTGGATGCTTACAATCCATCTGCGTTCAGCCGCCTAACACCCCTAAATGGAATGGGAACTGAAGGATTGTGTTTATGAGTTAGGGCCTTGCAAACAGTCTTAAAAAAGAAAAAAACTCTTTGTCAAGATTTAGTCATTCTAAATCAATGCAAATAAATGAATCTTCAGGTCTATAGACCTAATAATATCACCACAGTAGGGCAATGACTTTCTGGTGAAAGTGCTACAAGCTTGTATTCCCTGAGCACTCAGAAATTATTTTAAAATATTTGTTGGATTAATTTTTTCTTTGACCCTTCAGTTTGATGCAGTGAGCAGAAATGGCTTTTTTTCTTTTTTTCCTTTTTAGTGCCTTGTATAGTTTCCCTTGTCTAACAGGATGTACTTGTGAGGTTACCCTTTAGTCAGAATAGCTGGTGGCTATAATACTTGATTCAGAGAAAGTGTTACAGTATTTCCTCTCCAAAGTGTACTTTATTCTGAATTGTCAGTTAAAGTGGCAACCTTAAAACCAAGGTGTGATGCAAAAATATCTTCTTAGATTTCCTTTTTACTTTTTTAAAGCAGAAATCAATCAATTTAATAAACAGGAAGTCTCTCAGACTTACTGAGCTGAAATGTGTTTGAGGTATCTGTCCTCTGCCCTTGACTTACACAAAGAATAACCAGCCTTCACATGTGTCTAACGGAAAACCAGCAAATTTATCTTAACATTATACTCAACAAATATTAAATGAAGTATCACTCTCCATCCATCAGATCACAAGCCTAAGCACTGCTGTGACTCAAGCATTGGTACAGTAGGCTGAAGAGCAAAACCAGCAGGAAAGTACTGAGGAACATTTCTCTTGGTTGAGGACTTAGCAGATCCTTGGACCATCATATCTGTCAGACCTCTACCTGTTTTCCACGAATTTGTCTAAACTCTTTAGTACTCCTTTATGCTTTTCCCTTTCACAGCATTCCATGTCAAGAAGTTCCAGAATTTAAATAGATGTGATGAAAAGAAGCATTTTCTATTGTTAACAAAAAACCTGCAGCCTGGTAATTTTATTCTTCCCCTTTGAACAGTGTGTAACAGAATAATCATAACTTTTGTCATTTTAAAGACACCTATTTATCTGTCCATTACTTTTTGGACTACAGTATCCCTGTCAGTACTCAAAACTCATCTTTGATCTTACAATTCTCTTGCAAACAATCATTATATATGTGTGTGTATATATATAGGTGTGTGTATATATATTATTTTTTTTTCTAGGCCGTTATCATAAATGACCATATAGCTACTGGAAAAGTATGAGCTGACTTTAAAAAGAAAAAAAAAAGATAGGTGATAAAAGTAACAGAGGAGATATCCATAACAAAGAAGATTGATATACAAAAGACAGTTTCTAATATAGATTTCTATTCTTTGTGGTAATACATTATTTTCTTCTTAAAGAAGAAACTTTCAGTACTAAAGAAAGAACTGCCACTTAAAAACATGTTCTGAGATGGTTTATATGCATAGGATTTCAGTGAAGTTTAATTTTGAAGGAAATTAGATACATCGCTAACAAATCTCTCTCCAAACAGATGCTGTTTGAAACTGTTCAAGGACCCACGTTTAATTAAGTTCAATTAATAATAATTGCCCTTAAATATGCACCTATTTTCAGAAATAAGGACTTTATGCTAAAAGAGTAGCTGTATTCTCTTTGGAAACAGCTCTTGCTGAGACAGCTCTGAATCCAGGCTCCAGGTGAAGATTCAGAATCAATTGTCCCATCATGAGTAGCACTGGTTGTCTCACTGAACACAGAAAGTTATCAAAAGGGCCCAAATCCAACCACTTTAGGAATGGTAAATGTGGGCAAGAAGTGAAACCTGAGAAAGGTGTGAGTGGAATATTTTATCTCTAGCCCAGGTTGGCATAGGGAATGGAGAGACAGTTTATTTGGTAGATAATTAACTTCAGAAATATTTAGCTTCCCTGGAGGTGATAACTGATGACAAACAGTTATAAATATGTAATTGTAAAATTACTTCGACATTTTATATTTCTTATAGGAGAACAGATAGGAGCCATGGTGGAGATGGATGAACATAAATGGATACACAGCTAAAGGCAGAGGAGGAGTTATCTGGCGAGAGGACAGATAATTCATTATAATATGCATTTATGGAGAAGTTAAAGGGGGTTAAAGGGTAAAGGAGGTTAGTGCCTTTAGGTTTCTGTGATTGAAACCCCACTACTGCATTCATACTTTTGCTTTGGTTGATAATATGTGAATGGAAATAAATATCTATTTTGTCAGATTTCCATGTAAAAGCACTTCATTTATTCTTGATTTATTCTTTATTTACATTCTGATATGTTAGTGGGATATCTTTAATCTGTTTACTTAGTCACCAAGTCTTTTCCTGAAGCATTTGCTCACTGTGGTTCTGGGTTGCACCAGGTTTGGGCATATTGGTAGCACTGCACAGAGGATTATACTTTGAGTTTTCTTTGGATTAAGGTTTAGGTAGCCATAATGGTTTTGGTAATATTTTGGTCATGACAAAATCTGAAGTTGGTGAAGGTATTTTTGAAAACTCTGTTTTGTAGTGTTTGGGGTGTTTTCCTCATTAGGCTATGGATGATGGAATTGGAGGGGCACCATTATCTTTAAAGAAAGCATGAGTTGGAATGCTAATTGTGGAAGGCTTCTGGTTATGTAAGGAGATGTGGTGTATGTCAGAAGTAGGCTGAGGATTTTCAGAAAGGGAAGATGACAGAATAGCTGAATATATAATTACATACAGGGAAAAAAATTCTTGGCCACATCTTTGAGGGTTAAACTGGGGGAGTTTGAGGTAATAGAATTAGCAAAAATGACAGCAAACCCACCTTTTTAGTGGTTATTTTACTGAAATAGTGTGTTGGCAGTTTTCTACTAAAAAAGCTGTTTAGTAAAGGAAATTCAGCTCTGGAGGCTGGAAGGAAAGTTTTAAATATTTTTTTTCTTTCTGAAGAAGACAGAATATAATGAATTTTAACTTTCTGGTTTATATTTACCCTGTACTAGAATGCTAGAATGCTTTTGGATTAGTGTTTATTTTTTTACTTTCTAGAAACACAGGGGGAAACGGGGTGATATAATAAAAAAGGTCATTTGGCTGACAATGATAAATGGGTATTTAACTGTTCAGTCAGTCCCCCACTGAACTTGAACAAGTAGGTCTGTAAGTAAGACTTGAAAAGGATTTCTAAGTGGGGCTCAGAAGATGCTTGTTGCTTGCATGTATGAAGTGCTGAGCTTAGTAATGAAACCAGGTTGAAAAAGAATAAAGCCATTATTTCTCCACAGTCATAGAAAAATAGATGGAACAGCAGATAAAAAAAAGAGCAACATTATGAATTAATATGGCTTGGAGAGGTGATTATGTTTTTTGCATAGGACAAGTTTTTTAGGTCACCATGGAATTTGAATGAGGGGAAGGCATGGGTTAATAATGCAAGGATAATGAAGACAAAACCTAGAGCACCACTGCAGAAATAGTAATGGTGGGTTGGATTTTTATCAGAGTTTGAATTATTAAAAAAAATAATTCTACCATGCTGGAGTTACATGGATAAAAACTATGCCCAGTAGACTGCTGCCTGCAATGATCAGTGGTAGGAGGCACTGGAAGATGGAGAAATGGGTGAGCATGGCATTGTTCACAAAGTCCCCACCTCTGATTCATTGCACTGAGACAGTACCACTCTAGGGGATGGTGAACAGGAGGCCAGAGACAGCTGTGGCTTTGCAAAACAACCACTTCATGTCATTTATGGAGGTGGGAGATGTGAGCAATGATAGACAGGCTCTATCTTATCCCCCAGCCTTCTTTACAATTTTGGATCATAATAAAGCTTTTGGCTAATATAGAGAAAAACAAAAATGAAGAAGGAAGTACTGTTTGCATGGAGGTTATGGATTAGTAATTTATGTTTGACACCTTTGCAAATGTGGGCTAGAGAGGAGAGCTATGCTGCTAGCAGCATGGCATACAGCAAGGACTGCCTCTGTAAGAATTAAGAGATAAGGCAGGTACCAAAGAAGAGGAAAAAGTTTCTCTGGTTAGAGATAGGAGTAGGTTCAAGATCCACAGATGACTATTTTTACACAGACATGCATTTTCCAGATGCTGCTGGGCACTAAGCTTTCTGAGTTTTGCTCTGTATTCCTACAGTATTGTCTTTTTAGATGACAGGTCTTTGTTGTAATGCTAGTATAAATTCATATGATTAATATTAGCAGCTGTTAATATGAAGCAGCTGCTTAGTCCTTACTCTGGTGAGAGTGCCTGACTTGGCAGCAGTGTTACTGGGTGCTGGTTAATTGAAAGCCATTAGGGTGCTTTTAATCCTATTTTTGATTTGAGACGTGACAGTGGTTGCAGTTCATTATGTTTTATAGAGAGCACATCTTCTCTTGAAGTGTGAGGGGACTGGCATCTCTTAATCCATGCAATCTGTTGTCCTGTAAAATTGTCAGGAAGGTGTTGAAGGGAAGATGTGGAAGATGTGATGGAGCTCATCCTTGGATTACTGTATTGTTTGTTTCTCCCATCTCCTGCTTTCTCCTCTCAGCGCACTCTGGATGCTTTGGGGGCTCAAGAGACCTCCACCTCTCATTGCAGTCTCTCTACAGAGCAGCTGCTCATCTGCTGACCGTCAGTAACTGCTACACAGTCTGTTTCTTTTCCTGCCCTGAGAGTTATTTTGGCTCATACTCTAAGCACATCAGGACCTACAGCTATATTCAAAAGAATAAAAGCTTTCACTATGAATTAGGCACTCAGATATTCTTGAAAATCCTGTATGGCAATCTGTGCAACTGTCAAAGTAATATAGCACTGATATTGGCTTGTTGTTGCCAGAATTTCTTTCCCCTAGCTCTTGACAACCTATTTCCTAAATACATTGCTTCTATTAGCTTTATATACCTACCTATTGGATTGCATTTATGACTCTGTAAATCATAACTATTGTACTAGAATTGAAGATAAATAGAAAAATGAAATGGAAAAAGAGCCAGTCTTTCCTCTTATCTAGGATATTACTTTTCTAAGCTATAAGAAAATGCTGGCTGAGTCTATAGATTTCTGGATTTAAACTTTCATATTAAAGAATTCAACTTATTCAGAAGGGAGCTTTGTACATTAGCTTTTATAATAGATCTAAATCTCTTCAATTCTACCTCAGATGATCTAAACATTGGCAAGTGTGAGGATACAAAGACACTTTGAAGAAGAAACCTATTAAAAATAAGTTTAGTTTCAGTAAATGCAGTGTGCTATCCTTATGTCAGGATGCAACTTAAAGAGATTTTTTGAGCTTGTAGATCACTTTTTTCCCCCCACAGTCTTAAATCCATCCTTGTTTTACATGGTAATTTTCTATTAGATTTATTGATTACAAAAAGATGCCAGTTTTCCCACCTGTCTGCCTAGCTTTTAGCTCAGACAGGTGGTTTGTGTCATAATCAGGCTGCAGTTTCAGCAGGAATTCATTCTAGTGTTAGGTGCTGCCAATCCAGAGGTTTTACTGCTGTTCAACAAACCAGAAAATGGCAAAATTATTTGGATGAATTATTTGTTTTATATATGTGCAATGTGCTGTTCATGACCCCAAACAGAAATACTGAAATCTAGGTAAATATTATAACAGTATGATTGAATTATATTGAAATACAGATACATAGGTTCCCTTATATTTCACTTGTGGTATGTGTTCATTAATTTCCAAACTCTGAAAGCCACAGTGGGTGCTTTACTCCTCACGTTCACAGACAGACAGGAAAATGTGAAGCAATTGGCTTCAAGGCAGGAACAGTCCAGTCCTGGTGCTGCTGCCATGCAATCCCCTAGCCCCTGTCATCAGACTTTGCATTCTCATCATTAAAGAGTGAAAAAAATGACTACTGGTTTCTTCAGAGGAGTCTGGTGCCCACTCAGGCACCTTCCTAGATATGTACAGAGATTTTCAGTGGCATAGGTACACATTGGAAGATAAATCTTCCTTTGGAAGCAGTACCAGCTTCGTGTGGATGTCTTACAAAGCTCTCTTCAAGGTGTTTGTTTCATTTAGCACAAAATATTTGCCTTATTGCTTTCAGAACACCTGGCAGGATGTGTGTGTGTGTGTTGTGTTTCAGAGCATAACTTGATGAAATCAGATGCCTGTGAGAGCAATCTCCATGAGTACTGGAGACTCTCTTCTCTCATGCATTTATTGCCAGCCCGGAGCAGTGGTTGGCTGCCTGTGCAGCAGGGGAAGTGCAGCTCCTTGAAATCAAAGGTTTTCACACCTTTATCTCTGAGGGCATCTCACAGCTACCCAGGAAAGGAGATCAGGGAACTTCTGACTGAATGAAGAAAAGACAAACCCTCCTGCAGGCATCCGACGGGTCTGAACGCATGTGGAAAGGAAATTTGGTTTATGCCCTTGGAAAGGGGGGCTTGAAGAGCAACACATCCTGTAATGCTGAGGCCATATAAGCAACAAATTTATGCAGAGATATGAAATGTCCTTGTTCATTGCTGTTCATCTCAAGGAAAGAGCATGAAGCTGAGTCAGGGGAAGTTTAGGCTGGATATGTCCTTTTCCTCTTCCCCCCCTCTCTGTTCCTGCCATCAGCTTATATAGAGCAATACAAAAAAAAATAATCTAACATTGTATTTAATAAAAGCATTACATGTTGGTTGGGGATAAATCAAAGCATTGCTGAATGAAAGGGTTGCTTTAAACCATCCTGTCCCAGAATCAGAACCATTGGTGGAAAAATATATTTTTACAAATAGAATAAAACAACTTACGTGTATCTGGAAAAAAATACATTCAAAGCTCAAAAACATCAGGAAAATGGATGGTGAGGTGTTTTGGTGAAAAGAAAATGTGAAAGATTCATTGTTTTCTGCAGAGAGACTTTCAAAAAAAAGTCCTAAAAATGTTCAGGTATGTAAATACAGGACTTGAAACAAGATCTGGAGACAAAAGCCTTGTGAAATGCTTTCAGGAAGTTAGGAATTAGAACTGGTTGGATAACTGTTATTTCAGATTGCTGTTAATTTTAAGACCCAAAACTGTTTCATTGAAGAGAGAAATATTTGTTGTGACTTGCTTATAAAATATAAAATCTTAACACATATGGAATGTTTTACATGAACTATTGAAATACTTTGGAATTAAAACATAAAATACAACAAGAAATTATTTCTAATTTTAAATTTTAATAATATTTTTTCTGAAAAGAAGTGAACAGGGGTGATGGTGGCATAGGACCGGAGAGTAAGTTGAATCTGCATTTGCATCAAAACTTTCATAATCTGAAAGTTTAGGCCATTTCTACTCTTAGCAGTGACTGGTGGTAGCACAGGGAAGTGAATGAACAAGAAAACACATATTACATCCTCCATGAATTTCTTTCACATAAGAAAATAAATATGTTTTAGAGCTATGAGACATTGTGGAAGCTATGGATTTGGGACTGAACAATTCCCAGTCAGAGCAATCCATTAAGAACTGCTGAAAGCAGACCACCTACACACTGTTTCTGACAAAGAGGGGAAAAGAGAGTTTTTCAGGGCTGTAACAGTTCAAAAAAAGAAAATTAGAGGCAAAAGATCTATATGACTGCAATAATTGCAGAGATATTTTTTTAAAACTGTTTTTTCCTGAATTATAGGTGAAAAAATGTATAAAGCTTTGCAGATACTTCTCATGGCCTTAGTGGGTACCATGGTGCTGCTGTCAACCAGTCAGGTAAAAGTTTCTGGACTGGAGCACAGACCAATGGAAAGCTACTAATGAAACAACTGCCTCTCCACGAGATAGCAGATTAACTCAAGTTATGCCTGTGTCCAAAATACTCCTTATAAAACCACAAAGAAACAAAAAACTTCTTAAGAGATATTACTGTTCCCCTGATAAGTGCAAGATGCAAAATAAACTTCTTAGCCACAGAAGGAGAATGTGAGGGATGATTTAGAAAGAAGCCAAAATTCTTCCAGTTAAAATATGCTGGCAGCTTTAGCAATGACTGGCAGACCTGATGAAACAGAGATACATTGGATTTTAAGCCTGACAAGGATAAGCACAACTTGTAAACACCATCTGCAAGATGTCCAAACCTTTGGTATTGCAGAATATGGCCCTGTGTCTGTACTGAAATACAATCTCTTGTTTCATTCTCATGAAAGTAGTCACTCTAAATTGTTTCTGAATGCAATAAATACAGTACAAGTAAACACAGCACCTGGCACTTCCCTTCATAAATTAAAAAATTTAGCATGCAGCATGACTGTGGTATTTTCATGACAATGTTTTAGGCAAACAAAGCAGTGTAACTTGCAACTTGCTCAGAAAATAAATGGCAGCTTTGCCAAGACATGGTTACTCTTACTAATAAAACAAATGATAGCAAATTATTATCTGTGAAGTCCTAGATTACGGTTGTTAAAATATGAGTTTGATTTAATGTTATATTCATAGTCATTGAATAAAGGGAATTTGATTCAGGTTGTGGGTGGGAGAAAATGTGGTCTCAGCATGTCAGAAGTATCTGCCAGGCCAAGCTAGAAAGAGGGTTTAGCTAAGTGTTTGTATGCTAACTAATGTTCTTCCACCAAACTTCTTGACCTTCATCTCCCAAATTTATGCCATATGCTTTCTTGTGGTTTTGAGGTCTGTCACTACACTGATGACTTGGCAGGATAATTATCAGCAGCAGTTCAGTACTGTGGTTCATTATTTCAGTCCTGGTTATGTGCCCTGGTTCATGTGTCACTTTCTTCTGTCAAAATAAACAGATCTTTGGCAATAGCTGTCTGCACTGTGTGGTGTGATGGATCATCCTCAGAGGGTGTTTTTCAACAGTTGGTCAATGATGTTATATCTTTAAGTATGTCTATAAGTTTAGAAGAAGATTCCACCAGTCTTGTGACATGTCAAGGACATGTCAGGTTGACATGGCTGGGATAAGAAACGCTCTGAGGCTCGGTCACAATTAATCCTTTTTGTGCATTAGATGGTTTTGTGTTTCCTTTGGGATACTCTTAGCCATGTTTTGAGGTGTAGGCTTTCTGCTCAGTGTAGCTATTTGTATACAAATGCATCCCCATATGTTTTTCAGCCATAATGCTGGTATGTGCTGTTGATAGATCTTGGCAGCTGAGTATACAGGTCATAGAATATGTATGTGTCAGACCTATCTGAAGAAATAATCCATATGCAGGTGATGAAGACGTGGGTTTCGAATAAGAAAATTCAACCTACTAGTTAGAATTTTGCAAAATTGATGTATCTGCAACATGTAGCCACATATTTGTAATATACATGAGTATAGTGTATGTATATATGTGTATATCTGGGTACATATGAGACCATTAAAATAAGTATTTTCAAAAATCAGGCCTTTGAAGCACTTGCAGGGCAGGATTATTTTCAGTACTATATCTCTGTTTTGAGCTGGTTGCCTTAAGCACCCTATCTTTTCAATGGAGATTCAGTCAATGTGGACAGGAGTGTATGGGGTCCCCCCATCCTAAAAAGTTACCTCAAACAGGCTGGATCAGTTTGACACTAGAAATCTCTGTTTCTCTTAATTAACTAAAAAGGGAGCCTCCAGAGATGAGCTCACTTGTGTCTAAAATTAGACCAGAGGAATCCCAGCCATATTGCTGACTTTGCTGCAGATTGCTGACTGAAATCTTCCATACACAGTACAAATTTTAGTCTAATTTCCTGCCATTCTGCCTCTTGAGTAGTTACTTCCTCCTGTGTAAAATGAGATTAACGTACCATTAATTTTAAGCCGAGGTTTTAACTTTTCGAGTTCCTTTTTTCTTCATTAAAAAAATCCTTGTTTGGTGCATTTGGGTCCTGCACAAGGTGAAAGCCACTCCAGGGTTGGGCTCTCTGGCTCTCATTTGGGACCTCAGCTGTGAAGTGAGTATTTAACATGCAGTCAGCATTGATTCCTGACCAGTCTCTTCCTCTGGCAGTCCCCAGCCAACGGTGCTACATCGGCAACGGCACAGATTACAGAGGTACAGCCAAGACAACAGTTTCTGGACACAGCTGCTTGCCTTGGAATTCAGACCTGCTTTACCAAGAGCTTCATGTTGACAGCATTGGGAAAGCAGTGCAGCTTGGCCTGGGGCCGTTCCCTTACTGCAGGTGAGGAAAGTTCTTGCTTGTGCTGTATCTGTACATCCAGAGATGGATGTGTTGTGCAAATAAGAAGGGCCAGGGATCTCAAAGCAGGGGTTAGACCTGTCTCAGAAAAGCTAAACTGACTTTAGTGATCAGTCAGCCTGACAAGAGGGATTGTACAGAAGACAAGGTCTGGTAGATAGGCTCAATCAACAGCTGGGTCTGCTGAGGGAAGCTCAGACACAAAATAATATTGGAAATTCCAGGTCCTTTTTTTTACCCTGGGTAATGGGATTTTTTTCAAATGAGACCGTAATGCAAAACTCTTGACATTGTTCATTAATGCTTATCCAAATGGAGAAAGCAATGCAGTAGCTAAATTGAAATGGCTAAATTTAATTTCTTATTCTTCTCTTGTGAAAGACATACCATAAAGAAATATTTTCAAAAGAGAAAAATTATTTGAAAATGAAAAATCAAAGCACTATATTTTAATAAGGTTGAAATGGGATGTCAAAATTTTTTTTTTGATTTCTTACAAAGGAAAACTATCGCCAAACAAGATTTCACAGTGTTTCAATTTTGATTGCACCACATAGTGATAAACTACATTTCTGCTGAAGTTTTCTGTTAAGCATAATGAAAATAACTTGTGCTATGTAGGTTTGTGCCTTCTCCTCAGTCACCTTATGTTCTCCCTGTTTCTGAGGTCTCCATGAGCTCAATGGACATTCACAAATAAAGGAAATGTTTCTATTTAGAGAAAACATTTCTCATCCTGGAGATGAGCAACTACCAAACCTGCCAAACTGTAGATGATTCTCCATAAATTACTGGTGGACGCCTAAGATTTTGTTTGTTTGCTTGATTGCTTATTTTTGTGAGTGTGTGTGTGTTTTTTGTTGTTTTTTTAATGGAACTTAGACCAGTAGTTCAGGAAAATCAGAACATACTGCACTTCTTAAATTGTTTAGTGATAAAAAGCATGCACCCATGATAAAAGTAGCTATATAACACAAACTAACAATAAACAATTTCTACCCCCTCCTTTAAACCTTCCCACCTTGATTTCCAGGGCTTGGTCCTCATGCAAGCACTTCAGTATTTGATTTATGGTGTCCCAGGCAATTTATCTAGCACATATTTTGTGCTTTGATAGAAGCTGAGCCCTTTGATTTACATTATTTATGCCCAATATTCACTTTCAGATTTGAAATGCAGAGAACAAAATGGTGTAGGAGCTGATGTGTTCATGTTCTGTAGAGCTGAGAAAAAAGCTTTTCACTTTTTTGTCAGCTTGTTACAATTTCTGGGGATATCTCTGCTGTACTATATAATCCTGCAGATATCTTCTTCTTCAAATAGTCTAATTTAGAAACATTGTTGGCGGAAGATGACTCAACCTGTGTTGCTTCTTCAGTTCTGAGAATCTGAAAGTGCTCTAATCTTTTTCTGAAGAGCAGTCAGATTGAAAAAAAGAAAAAAATAATAGAAGAACCTTACAATAACAGATAGTGCTTGTGATAAATCCAACTGAAATTAGAATTACTGCTTATCTGAAGCGCTGAATTACCTTTTCTATTTTTCTTGGTCTAATAAAGATCTTTCTGGCTCTTCAAAGTCTCCCTATATTCATGGAGGTGCAAACTGGGCAGGTTTCTGGTTACTTATAATGCACTGATAAAGACAGGCTGTACCACAGATAAACACTAATGGAATCAACCCAAAATCTGTTTAACACCACGGTAACAGTGGGCTAAACGATTTTCATTACTCCTTTTTTTTTTTCTCCAACCTTTTGGAAGAATACAATATTTTCTTGAAATAGTCTTTCATTTCCTCAGACTCTCCAGGGAATGTGAACCTGAGATTTGCAAATTCATTTTTGCTAGCTATTCTTTTTATGGATTTTCTATGATTCTACCTGTGTTGGAATCTCCTTGCCTAAAAAATAACCTAAAACAGGAATGTCTCCCATGGGATTTAGTTCTGAAAATAGCTGAGCTGATACCTGTGAAAGCACTTCAGTGTGGGCTGTAGTTAAATGCTGTGAACGTGCTCGTGCATCCAAATACTTGTAGGCAAGTTTTACAGGTGTTCAGTCATGTCTGTATTTCAGGTCCTAGAGAACCTTAGTCTTGGTTAGTTTTAAAGTGAAGAATTATATTGAAAGGCTGCTCACCCTTGTCGGTGAGCACTTGGTCACCGATGGCTCAAAATCTGAGAGTCCTGTCAGTGCTCTGCATGGTGCAGCAGGAAACAGCAGAAAACCTTTAGGAAGCTTGGAATAACACTGCGGTTAATGCTTTTAATTCCCTCTTCCCCTGAACTGACTAGAAATCCAGATGATGATGATAAGCCCTGGTGTTACATCATGAAGGACAACAGTTTGTCTTGGGCGTATTGTGACATTCCAACTTGTGGTATGTAAAGGCTTTCTTAAAATCCATGTTATGAATGAATGTTGATACTACAAGGAGGTTTCATTGGATAATTTAGAATGTTCTACTGTTCCCAGGAGTGTTGAATATTTTACTGTTTCCAGTAAACAATGGGCTTCTTTTGCATTTTTTGGAGTTGTGATACAATCTGTGATTCTTGTCCAGAAATAGCAGCAGTGTCATACTACTGTTTTGGTCACAATCATGGCGATATCCCCAAATTTTCTGCTAGAATGTGCAAGGTACTAGAAATGACTGATGAAATGACTGGTAAAAATTGTCATCACCCTGGGAATTACAGGCCCAGAAAAGGGAGTGGGCCCCTGTGAGTAATGAGAGGTCTACATCCTAAACGTGTATGAGACATGGTGTTCAATTCTAAAACATAGAGATTCTGCTAGTCTGATGCCATATCCCTTTTTATCTCAGCAAGCAGGGAAAGGAGGCCACCAGTACCAGACAAAGTAGATACTTCTGCAAGTACCAGAAGACCATGTGGGAGAAGACATAAAAAAAGAAGTTTTGTGAGACCTAGGATTGTTGGGGGATCTTCATCTCTGCCTGGATCTCACCCCTGGACAGCAGCTATATATATTGGAGAGAGTTTCTGTGGTGGAAGCCTGGTTCAGACCTGTTGGGTTGTGTCAGCAGCACACTGCTTTGCTAACAGGTAAACTTACCACTTAGTGTGACAGTGGGTCCTCACAACAAACCTGAACTGAAACAAGAGAGAAGATGAGATTATAAAAGACCAATGTGTCAAAAGGAATTTCTGGAAATTGGAATACTCTTCATGATCTAAGAAATGGCTTGGACTACTATAATCTCACAAACCCTTATCTTGTTCCTTAAGGGGTCTCAGAGAATCTAAACACCCTGACTAAAGGAATAAGGTAGGGTGAAGCAGCACATAGATTGGGGCATGGCATGGAAGAATCTGCAGGGGAATAGAAGTATTTGTCTTCTTCTTGGTTACCTTTCTGAATGTTTATGCCCATTTTGAGATACAACAGAGATGACTAGGCTCACTGCTGTGTTTTGTTCAGAAAGGCTGAGACAGCCAAGCAATGATTTATTGGAGATGATAAATTACTGTTGGTTGACACAAATAGAGTGGGCTGAGCTTTACGAAAAGCCACATGGAAGAACTAAACTGTCCGACTTCTGAAGCTGATTTTCTTGAGAGATTTTTTTTTCTCCCGTGGGACACTGGAGAAAATATTGATTATAGGATTCTCTTACTTTATTCTAAATACTTAATTTTCTACAAATGTTCAACACTTTCCCTGATTTCGGTTTGATCACATCGAAGGGAAAAGTATTACATCGTTTGATACCCATTGTTCCTTTGCATAGTAAAGAAGCCAAGAGAAACAGAAAGCCTTTTGCCAGAATATAGACACTGATAGCTTGTAGAGCTAATAATACCACTGTGAATGCTGTACTGAAGCATTTGGAGCTTAAGCCACAATGCATTTGTTTTTCAAATGTTGTGAAATAGCTACTAACTTTGGCAGCTGTTCAGGACATTTCCACCCACTTCCAGCTGGTCGTTTGGTACGTACAGATTTTCCATAATTACTGCATTGTAATTTGCACTCTTCTGTTTGTTTAGTACCTCTGGTAGTCACAATTCCAACTGTTTTCCACTAGGAGACAATAGATACCTGTGCAGCTCAAATATTTCTTTTTTCTTTTCTGTAATCCTTCCTGTTTTACTTCTTTTCCTGAATGAACCATCTGTAAGTCATAGTAGAACCATTCAGTGCTTCTAAAATGATTGTAAATACTGTTCCAGAAAGCACACTTCCATTGTTTTACAGGCCCAAAATTTGATTTTCAAGGAGGTTGATTTACTACTGGAAAAATACTGAGAAAACCATGGCCTTACATATTGAAGAACATTTTATTGTCTTTTTGTATTCCAGTAATACAGAATACACTTTGCCCTTTCCTTTGTTAACTTAGAGCATAGCTCTTGTAGCAGAGTTTCTGCTGTCTCCCTGCTTTGCAACTGTCCAGAATCTCTTTCCTCTGAGTCCATGGCTGCTGGTCATTGCTGAGTACTCAGTACTGGGGGAGGTTCTGTGGTGCTTTAGCACCCGATGGGCACAGAAATGCAACCAGGGAAACTGCAACGATGCAAACCACTCTGCATCTGTGCATGATGTGTGACACCAGGTATTTTCTTCTCCTGCACTGGGTAACAAAACATAGGAGTGCTTCAATGTTGAAGACACTTGCTAACTAAATTCATTGTAGACTTATGCAGATTGAATTGGTTTTAGAACAACAGTGAAAGGTGAATTCTGTTGCTTTCAAAGCTAGAGAATATATTGCCTTTTGTAAACACTTCCTGATTACTCCCAAACGTCCCTTAATTCCCAGTTGCTGTACTGGTTCTTATTAGTTTTCTTTCTTAGGAAACTGGATATCAGAGGACTGTGGTCTTCTTAAAGTAAAAAACTGATCGTTGGAAAAGATGGTGTGAATTGCAAATACTGTGTGCTCCTCTGGCTGTGAAGTTTCCCATTATATCCATCTGCTTTTGGGACTTCACCAGGTTGCTCTTGATTCTGGACAACAGATTGAACATAGATAAGAAAATCTTAGAACTGGTGATATCTTTTACATGGAAGCTTCCCAGATGTTCCTGAATCTTCAACATGCCAGCACCTTTAAATCTCGGCCCTTGCCTGTAATTTTTTTCAGGAGTCTCGTTTCCTGGAGAAATGAGATACCCACAACTGACTCATCTTTTGATCCCTCATTTCTTTCTGAGCAGTTTTTGTAATCATTGCCAAAGTCGAGTTTAAGTTGACTCAGTCAAGTTTCTAGGAGAGGTGTTTACACCCCCCGAAGATGCTTGTTAGCCAAACAGCAGCTGGGCAGCAGTGCCTGTGCTGGCCTCTTCCTTCTTTCAAGAGGCAGCAGCCTTTAATTAGGTTAATCAGGACCCACAGAGCCCGTGTCTCACTGTAACATCTTTTTCCTTGCCCTGTGTAGGCAGGAAGTCTGGGAAACAGGTAACGCATTATGAGAGGGTAAACAATGGACATGGTGGGAGGCTGAGGTTATAAAGGTTCATAGGATACCCAGCCACTGGAAAATCAGCTGCATTTGTCCTGCTAATCACAGAACTGCTTGTCTCTCTTTTGTATTACAGTCCACTAAAATCCACTATTACAGTAGTTCTGGGTCAACAGATATTTAATAAAACGACTGATGTAACACAGACATTTGAAATAGAGAAATACATCTTGCATCCTCAGTATTCTGTGTTCAATCCTACTGAACATGATATTGGTGAGTATTTTTGTTCAGTTTTATTTTCCATTTACTCGACCTAGTTTCAAGTTTAGATGGTCTGTTAGAGACTGCCTTTAGAGTGGAAAAATCATAGATACTAGGAGAGGCTTTTAAATGCAGAGGGTTCTTAGTTCTACCAGAGTTATAACAGCATCTGAAGGCTAGACAAATTCACATGAAAAATAAATTGCAAATTTTAAATAATTATGATAATTAGCCTTTGGAGCAATTTACCTAGATGTGTGGCAGATTCATCATCACTTCAAGTCTTTGTGAGATTAGGCATTTTTTCAACTGAACCAGAAGCTGTAGGCTTGATGCAGGAATTACTTGGTAAAATTCTATTGTCTGTATTGTATAAAGGATCTGACTAGATGAATGTAATAACCCCATCTGCTCTGAAAATCTGTGGTACTAAGAATCATTTTTTACACTGAGATAGATTCAAAAATCAGCTGTCTTATCAGTCAGAAGTTAAATGCCCTTCTGATTGACCTTATTAGTCAGAATGACAATGGAGCAGCAACTTACTTCTTATTTCCTGACCTGCTCTTGTGAAGGTTGTCATGTCACCCCAGGACATCAAGCTGTGTGAGCACTTTGTCTGTGAGACTATTTAATAGCCTGACATTGGGAATATTTTAGGTCAGGCATATACTGGATTTTCTTTGCTTCCAGATGGTATTTTCTACTCTATAGCAAAAAGCATTCAAGTTCTGTGTTGGCGGGAGCTCTGTCACAGTGTACAAGCAGTGTACAAGGAGACAAACTAGATTTGAGGTATTGCTGTGAAATATCCTCGTGAAAACCATCCATGACACTTTGAGATCTCATAGCTTTTTTAATTACTCTGAAATTAGGTAGGCGTGCCTCACCAGTGTGCTATGTCCAAATCTAGGGAGAGCTGAACGTGGAGTGCCTAAGACAAGCCCAATTGAAAAAATAAACGAGAAGGCAGAAACTATGTTGTGGGGGGAAGATGCAGGTGCTTGTTCTGTCCAGTCACTGATTTCTACTGATGCAACCAAAGAGTTATGTCCCACTGAAAATACTTTCCTAAAGGAAACTATTACATGAGTGTTTGCTAGGAAATTTGAGGGATTCAGAAGCAGGCAGAGTTAGTGGGGAAGAAGAGAGAGGTGAGGAAGAGCAAGCTGCTGAGTGTGGGAGCAAGGTTTGTGTGGGCTCTCAGGCTGTGAGATACTGCTTCTATGTCCCATTAAGGCCAAAAACTGTAGCTGGTAGAGAAATAAGGCTATCCAGTGAGGTCACTTGCTTTCCACACAGCTGTGCTCACAAAACTTGGAGCTTCCAAAAGGCCTGATGAGAAGGTTTAATAGGTGTGTCCACGTCACCTCAGTTCTGTCCTCTTTGAGTGGTGTGGCCAAACCAACATGCTGCCCTTGTTCTACCCAGTACAAAGCCCCTTTGCTGTTTTACAGCCAAATGAAAGAGATTTTCTACAGGGGAACCAATTTTTGAAATCTTCCAGTATCAATCTCATGATGCTGCTGTGTATTTACGCTGTTTTCAGCCCCATGACTGGTTAGTAAAGATTGTGTAGGTTATGTTATACTTTGTAGCTTCAAGCAGCTTGGTTTTGAAATGTCCTGAGGTTTTATTCCTTAATTTTAAAGATCTTGAATTTCACTGATCTCAGTGATAAAAGGACATGAAATACAGCAGCTCTTGGAGTAATTAATTTTTAAATGGAGTTGGAATTAGGCCAGTGGCCAGGTTTTCAGAAGCAGTGAGTATTTGCACATCCTACTTATTTCAGCTGAAGGTTGGGGATATGTCACTGTTATTTAACTATAAGGTGGGAGGAGACACATATATTTTCTATCTTACCCCTTCTCTACAGAGGCAGTGAAGCAAAATCTGCTCAGTGAGCATAGCATAAAATAAATATTCCCACAAGGGGAGTAGCTGAATGTTTCAGCCTTCAATCTATTGTGAAATCAGGTGCTGTTGAGATGATTCTGTCTGTCTTTGATTGAAATATCTTAATTAAGAGAGGCTTAGGGGATAATTAAATTTGTATCTGAGACCCATTACTGCCAATCCCATTAAAAAAAAGGGAACAGTCACTTTCTTCCTCCTGTTCTTTTCTGATCTGCAGCTTTGATTAAGCTGAAGAAGAATGGCCAACGTTGCGCTGTCAAGTCCCAGTTTGTTCAACCCATCTGCCTGCCAGAAAGTAACACTGTTTTCCCTGATGATGTGAAATGTCAGATTTCTGGATGGGGACACAAGCATGAGAGTGAGTAAAACAAGAGCTGGTGTCTGTAGAAAAAATGATGCTAATGAAAACATAACACTCAGGTACACACTATACAACTGAGAGTTTGGTAAAATGTTTTGCAAGGGACTTCTGATGGGATTCTTTTTACCTACCTTTGGAGCTTACAGCATTTACATCTGAAATACTCATCCTGAACTCCCTTTATAGGCCTTAGAATTTGGAGTGTGATTCCCTTGACCAAATGTTTGCACCAGTTTCAGGATGGAACGAGCTAGCTGGGTCTCAGTGGACTGGGAGGGAAGAAAGTAGCTCAATGGAGTGCCAACACCTGGAATTTTAGTAAAGTGAATCCTTCCCCTGGTTTCTCCAGGTAGAGATTTTTAACTTCACCATCAAGAAACTTTGAAAACACCAATAGGAGAAGGCCAGATAGACTTTAAGCTAAGAAGTGCTTACACCCAGCTTGATAAAGGTGGAAAAAAATCACCCCATCTTTTCAGAGGAGGAATTTCAGGATTATGAGGCTGGACCATGCTGCTTCAATGCTGAGATAGCAAAGACCTATGCAGGTAGATGAAAAAGATTGAGGAGCTGGCTGCTGTATTTTGGTGACAAACAGTATGAGCAAATATCCCAGTCTGAATGTGTAGTCTAAAGACAAAAAGAAGTAACGGAGCCTTTGAAAAATGGATGATTTATTATCACATCTGGAAGGAGGTGAGGACAGGAGTGCTGGGGTACTGTTCCTGAGTCTCTAGAAAATGAGAGAAGCTAAAGTGGATAAATGGCTGGACATTGCAATACTGTTATTTTATGGAGTCTGACTGGAGGATCAGAAAGTGATCACTGTAAAAATTATTTTATTTTAAAGTTGTCTATAACATGAATATTACTGAGAGGTGTTTCATGTGTTTATTATGTGTTAAATGTGTTAAATGTGTTGTATTGTGCCTTGTGTTTTCCTGTTGTGCTCTTGACATTCTATAAAAATGACTTTATTTTCCTCTCTGGGAATTTTTTAAAGATATATCTGGTTATTCAGATGTCCTGCAAGAAACACTGGTTCCACTTATTCCAGAGAAGAAGTGCAGAAGTCCTGAAATTTATGGAACAGAACTCACAGAAAATATGTTCTGTGCTGGCTACTTGGATAGCAAATCTGATGCTTGTCAGGTAATGCCGGGTGTCATCTCTAGGCAGGTGATAGAAATGTATTTTGGTCAGAAATGTTGCAGTGTTACAATTCTTACTTTTGATTTTATAGTGTTCCTAAAGAAAAGAAATGTTCCTAAAGAAATGAATCTCACGTGACTGCTTCCACCTTCATTTTTTTATTATGTTTGATGTCAATTAAGCTCTACAGAAGGGCTCCAGGGTATTATATTCCTCCTACCTTCACAGTGACAGTGGCTGTGCACTGGAGGGTGTGTTCTGGCTGAGCCTGCAGGTGGTGGCAATGGATCACTGCCCAGCTGGCAGGGAAACCAGCATGAACCTGTGTGGGAACAAATCCCAGAGCTGCTGCCTCTTGCCTGAGGGAAAATAAGGACACCTGGGTAGGAGGTGAGGATCAGTGGTGAGGCTTGGAGGAAGGAGCTGAGGTTTCTATAGTGGATGTGACTGAATGGTGTAGAATGTCTGTCAATTGGAAACTGTGTTATGTAACCTCAGTCTTTCATGGAATGACCTCATGCTCTTACTACTTTCAGTTATGTCACACCTCGGCTCGGAATAAGGATGCAGAATTGTTGTGGTGATAGATGAGACTTCTTAAAATGAAGAATCAGGTTATTCCTTACATAAAACTTCAGATTTCATCTCCAGTTCATTTTGAAGGAGGAGGGTTTTGTTCTATTAACATAAATTCGTGAGAAGGCAGCACATAGCTAATAGCTGGCAGTATAAGTGGAGGAAAGAATATCATGTATACTGTGTGCTGGAAGCCCCACAGAGGTCATAAACATATCCAAAGAGAGGTGTCAAGAGTGAAATGGCAGCAGCCAGCAGTGGCTCAAGGCCAGGGCTCAGACTGAGGCTGCAAGGGTTCACACGAGCCAGAGAGATGGAGATTACCCTGCCTGCCCAGCTCCCCTTGCCTTTCCCAGGAAGTGCAAATACAAGAGACAACGTTACAGCTGATTCTCTCTCCCTGTCCTGGAAAAACAGAAATCAGGAATGAGAAGGAGAAAAAAAAGTAGAGGGATGGAGAAAGGAGTTGCACAGACAAGTGCTCTGCAGAGAATGACGAAGTCTGAGAAACAGAGATTCAGAGTCACAGATGTTGCTGAAGAACGGTGCTCGTGACATGAAATCATTATTACTGAGCCAATAATTCATTTTGCCCTATTGTCAGACTTGTAGTGTGGTCTGAGGAGAAATAATGTACACCTCTTAATGTAACAACAGATGTAGCTGACCTCTGGGTTTTCTTAATGTACACTTAAGATATTAACCTGTAAACCATCTATTGTGTTAAAAATATTCCAAGATCAAGAAACTTCAAACAGACCGTGTGTTTTCCTTGATTATTTTTGAGCTATTTTCTCGTAAACTTTTTTCATTTAATCAGTGCACTGATGCCAAAATCGCAATCAATTAGACTAATTGTGAAAAATACACGGACAAGCAAGACTTCATCTGATGTGCCTCATTTATCACAGAAATCTTCAGTATAAAGGCAACACAGTTTTCCTATGTATTTTTACTCTCAAGGAATTTTCTTTTGACATAGGAAAAAATACATTTTTCCTTGGTCTCAACTAGAGTGATGGCTGCTTTCACCAGTACCATTTATTAAGTCACGTTTTTAATTTCTAACATTTTAATTTCTCTAGAAAGTCAATCTAAGAGTAACAACAACAACAATAATAATAAAAATAAACCCCCCTGTCCTGAATGTTTTCAAAGTTTAAAATAAGTAGAAATGTTCAAAATTAACCCTTGCTGTAGTGTAGTTTGGGCTGGTTTTTGGTTTATGGTTTAATGACAAGGTAAATACTCAGTAGCTTATTCAAACACACGCAAAACCCCATATGCCACAAAACCCCCATGCTGCCACATTGCAGCGTCCCAGAGTCACAAAGTGTGGCTGTATGCAGCACCTTTCTTTGCAAACTCTCATGTTCTCTGAAAGTTGCAATAAACTGCATCGAGAAACTCTCAAATGCATTCAGGTAACCCCTCCATGCAGTGCTGATATTACACCACAGTGTCAAGCCTCAGAGGCTTGTTCACTTCCATTGAAAATGATCTAAATCAACCATGCTTTTCAGTAGGTGTCTAAATCTAAAAATGTCATATTTTTAAACAAAAACCTGATATTTTGATACTTTTGTTTAATGCGTAATTTAAAAAAATCCACCATTATATTTGAATGTGACTAAAAACACTTTCTATAATGAAACTTCAGGAAACTGCTGCTATTTTTTTTTCTTTTTTCTTTTTAGTTTAAATCTCATGTGCAAACATTCCTATTTTAGGATTTTCCCAAACTGATCTTCCAACTGGATTCTATCAAATTAGATAACTTTTGCTTACTTTTGATGCAGGGAGATTCTGGTGGACCTCTGGCTTGTGAGGAAGATGACATCTCTTACCTCTATGGAATTATCAGCTGGGGAGATGGCTGCGGCAGGGTCAACAAACCTGGAGTATATACAAGAGTGACAAACTATGTAAAGTGGATAAATGAGAAAATAGCCCCCCGAAAAACTACTTGAACAGTTAAATGCACTAACATTTGAAGCAGAGTTCAGGAGTTTTTTGGTTTCATTAAAGTGGCATAAATATTTTATTATAAGCAGGTATGAAAACTGTCATGGTAATCCTTAGCAGTTCCAAGCCAGACCACCAAAAGCAGGCCTGCTCCATCTGATGTCAGCGGCCTTGGGCTGTGGATGGCTCAACACACATGACTGCCTTTATTTTTCTTAACAAAAATATCCCAAACACATTGAGACTGTGCACAAAAATCTACGACCCTCTGTCTGCTTGGTGGATTACATAAAAAGTGATTTGATGTGTTTTGCAGTTTCTGATGGGGCTGTCATCCCTCAAACCAACCTGCAACAGTATTGTCTTTGTATTCACAGTTGAAATAAAAAAAAATAAACAGGAGAATCAAAAATGAAATTCCCTCTTTGTGAGAAATGATCTCTTGAAGCTCAGGGCAAGAGAAAGCAAGAGAACAACGTAGGTAAAGCTGCTCCTCAGCTAACTGCAACAACAGTTCTGGGGAAAGAAACCAGAAGGTTTAGGTTTTGTTTCAACCAAACACGTAAGCATATTTTTATATAAATATATTTCTATGTTCCACTGACGTAAAATTAGGAATGTGCCTCAGAGCTCTGCTGAATGTGGTGTGCAATTTTCCAGCAAGGTTAATGCAACACCTCCTGAGAGCTCAAAGGCTTTTGCTGAAAAATGCTGGAAGTTGGAGCAGCTGATTTAGGTTTATCCAGCCAGGACCTTTTGCAGGTTGTGATCTGCTCCTTGCCCTTGAGGACAGCAATGGAAATACTTCACCTTGATGATAAATCCCTAAACGTTTCTTTAATTTGACAGTGTTTTGAAGATGTCTTAGGTTTTGTACTAACAAGTTGTTCCACTATTTAGATAATTCAGAAAGGAGGTTACTTGTAACATATTTTTCAACTGGATGGCTGGGGTGCAGCTCGATCTTTTCCTTAGGGATTTTGTGATATCATAAACCACAGGCTTTACTGTCACAGTCTGTGGAATTGTTATGGGAAAAATCAAAGAAATTATTACAATATAAAGCTGTTTAGAGGCAGTGGAATCAGCTGTATTAGCAAAAACAAGCAGAAAATGTTTCAACAGAAAAAGTCTGACGAAGAATGGAAAATTCTTTTTTTTTTTTTCCTACTACAGGGAACCCTTAGCCATGTCAGATGATATATTTAAATGTTGATGTGAAATGCATTTCTTCCCTAGCATTGAACATTTATGAACTCTCTTAAGTGTTTCAAGCAAAATTGTGTTTTAAAGTAAGAATTTTAAAGTGGTGCCTAGATATTCAGATGTGTGTGTTGTTTTATAGCACTTGCAGTGTCCTCATGGGTTTCTTAGTAGTGGTGAATGTTATCTGCAGTTAAAAGAGATTTTTTAAGGAAAAATAACCAAAACCTGCATCTGTGTAAGTACAAATATACAACAATGCTAATCTAAACAAATGATGCAAACTGTTTAATAAAAACATTTATCCTCTGTTTCTTGAATTTGGTCTGTTATGTATAAAGTTACAGTAAGATCTTTGAATCCTTCTATAGGTTGTTCTACAGGTTGAGAGCTGGTGGAAAGATGAAGTAACACTTTTTGCTGGAAGGCATCTGAAAATCTCCCTGTAAGGGTCCATTTCAGCTGGTGGTGCTCCCAGTTTAATGCAAGTGTCATACACATTTCCAGCAGGCAGATGTAAGCACCTGGGTACATTTCTCAGCTATTGATACTGTTGAGTCCCCAAATTAAAGCCTTTAGTTTGTCTTTTCTGAGGCACTAAACACTAGCTTGAAAGACTGATATTCACCTCTGGGATCCCAATTTCAAAACAAGCTGAAGACTCTTGTTGCGTGGCTCTGCCTCCCTGGCCATTTGCAGTATGAGTCTGGCTTGCTTAATGCCCTAAAATGAATGTGACCATGTGCCTGGACTAACTGTACCTGCTGCTGAGACCAGTACTGCATCAGCAGGAAGGAACTATTTGCTCTTCTTTGGAAGGGATTCATTAGGAACAGCTTTCTACTCAAAGATTAATGCATTCTTTGTTTGTATCTGGTCTGTGACTTCAGTTTCACTTTGAAATTAACATCTATCCACACTGTGCACAGTTTTAATCCTGTAGTTTTTTGTTGTATATACTCTCCTGATCTTTTCTTGCAGTAAAGAAGGTGGCTGTTTGAGAGGAAAGGTGTCAGACTGGTGTTTCTGACAATTTGTGTAGAGTTTTTTTAGCTGTCCTGTTTCCAAAATCTATGCTACTTGTACCAGTACACAGCAAAACCAGTACAAACAATAACACACTTTTAAAAAAATATATTGAATGGTCTGTTTTCTGCCCTCAAAGGTCTAAATGACAAGTCTCCAGCTGAAACTTTGAATACTTTGAATGAATTAAAATTAATTTGTGGCTTTCAAAGCAGCCTATTTATTCACTGTGACTGCATTGACTGGGTGGAACTAGATGAAAATCATTTGGGCATCAGCTGTGAGGCGACTAGCACTGTACTACAAGCACAGAGTAGGGGTGGCAAGGGGATATCCAGGTTGTGTGAGATGTCCAGCACTCCAGCATCTGCCTCCTGCCTTTCTATTGAGCATTTCCCCATGTAAACTAATTCTCCATATTTTTCTCATCCTTTAAGTGATTATTGCTTTGGTTAAAATGAAAACCAAACTCAAATGTACTAGTGAAATTTTATCTGATATTTTTCTTAACTCTGTATTCAAATTGAATTAGAATGCAAAGCCGGTTGAACAAATACTTCCCTAATTCATTATGAAGCACACTTAAAAGATGGTTTTATTAAATTGTATGTTATTCCATGCAAACTGACCGATTTAAAAGGAAGAAATAAATGCAAACATCTAAAAAACCCCCCTTCTATTATGCTACTGAAAGAAAAATGTGCTGTAGTGCTGTTTAAAAAAAGCTGAAGAACTAATTACCATCAAATAAGATGCAGCAGGAGTATTTTTGGAATAATGGACCCTAATTAGTCCATTGCTCGTGGAAATAAATCTGAGGACATCATTAACACATCTTATTCTATTAATTGTAGCTGTTTCGGGTTTGGTGCAAGCGGGTTGTTATCTCGTGACAGTTGCATTGCAAAGAGGAAAAAAAAAAGTGAGAAGAGTATTTTTATCTGGGGTGGTTGGCAGTGTCTTCTGGGAGCCAAGGAGAGCTGTAATTATACTTTTGAAATTTGAAAATTGGGCATTATAAGGAAGGCGCGGGAAGGGCGCGTTTTAGCCGGCCGGAGGCGGGCCCCGCTCCACGCAGTAAATCCGGTGCGGGCTTTGCGGCCGCCCGGGCGCGNAAAAAAAAAAAAGTGAAAATCAAACACCCCCCAACCCAGAAGTAAAACACGTGAACAAAGAATCACTGAGACGGTCCGCAGACCCCCTTATCCCTGGGCGGCAGGTCGGGGGCCGGGCAGTGCCACGCTGGCCGCCCGCCCGCCAGGGCCCTAATAAAGCTATTTTGGAAGTGACCCCTCGGGCGGCCGGAGCGCGGGGCGGGCGCAGCGAGCCGGCGCAGCTGTCCGGAATCATGACTGAAGATGACGGATTCCGTGGTGGTGGAGGGTCACGTCAAGTTGAGAGACGGAAAAAAGGTCCCCGCTCCCGGCGCCCCTTCGGCCCGCGGGGGTCCCGGACCGCCGCCCCCTTGCCCGGAGGGGAGAGAGCCCGCTCTCCCCTGCCCGGCCCTGGCTAACCCTGTCCCTTTGCCTCTCGTTGCAGTGGAAGAGCAGGTGGCTGGTGCTGCGCAAGCCCTCCCCGGTGGCAGGTAAGAGGGGCCCGGCGGTGGGGACGGGGCTCGGTGGCCCGGAGCTTGCCCGGCTCCCCGGGCCCGCGGAGCCCTCGGCGGGGCCGTCCCAGAGCTGCGCTGCCCGGGAGCCGCGTCCGGCCTCGGGGCCAGCTCCCGCACTCACTAAAACAGCGGGAAAAGTAACTTTCCAAGGCACAGCCAGTGGATTTGGTGCCCGTTCAAAATGCACTTTTTTTTCCTCGCCTTTTTTTTTTTTTNTTTTTTTTTTTTTTTTTTAAATTTTTTTAGGAGGAATCTTACTCCTTCGGGGTGATTGCTGGCTGTAAAAAAATAAAAAAAAAGCTGACATTGCAAGCTTGGTAGTTATTTTTGATCAGTGTTTTGACAGAAAATATCACTTCGATTTAAAAATAAAATGACATTTTGAATTAAGGAAGGAAAAAAAAATAGGATCATTTCCATGCTTCTGAAGGGGAAATTGAAAACTTACACAGAGCTGATGTTTTACTGCTGCAGAGGGAAAAGTAGGCTTCAGGTTTCCCTATCTGTTCCAAACAGGGAAAACATTTGGGCCCAAAAGTGTATCTTTCCAGGACTACATGTTGCCTACACTTAGAAAACGTGAATCTGCATTCCTGCAGAATGGATTATGGCAGCCTGTGGCCCTTGCTAGAAAGATTGAAGGCTTCTTAGTAATTCTTTGTTACCTGAGTTGTTACAGTAATATTTTAGTGTTTTAAATACCTGTATTTCATCTAAATCTGTGAAACCTCTCTGTGTGAAAGGGCATCTGTTGATCGTAGAGCTAGTATACAGACCTGTGAACATGGGCCTGTGTTTCTAGCATGCGTCAGCCAGCTTTGAAAGGGGGTAGATGGTGGAGCCTGACTGGTAATATAGCTTATTCATCAAAAATACTATTTTTATTCTAGCTAAATTATCCAGGTTTACTAAAAAAGTCCCTGGTGATTTGCTTTTCTTGGTATGTAAAAACCATAGCCATTCTTCAGACACACAACTGTATTCCAGAATGTTTAAATACCATGGTTGCAGCTGTTTTTGCTAACAGGTGCACAAATACAATTGGGGATCCATGCAAAGCTCTGCATTAGTTAGCAGACAGCTCAGTCTTTCAGTCATTTTTCATCTCTGTGGATGGAGATTTTGCCAGTCCCTTGCCCTGCTGAGAGCTGCAGGGCACCTCAGCGGGGCTGGGAGCGCCACCCCCAGTGTTTATAGAATGGTGCATAGGGGTTTTTGTCTTCTGTGATTTGTAGCTCAGCTTAAGTTGTGGATATTGCAGCTTATTGATATTGACAATTAATTTCATCTACATCTGAGCGCTGTGTGATAGGAAATGAACGTGGGGGAAAGAGGGCTGCTTTTGTCATAAATGCAAAAGCTGGGAGAGGTTACTCCCCTTTTCTTTTGGGTTTGCTTGTGAAGTGCTTGCTTTCCCCATGGGGCCGTGGCTCTTGAACTGGTTTCTTCCATTGCATAGTTACTGTGTAATAAATACCTCTGGGAAGGGGTTAATAAAAGCTGGTGACACAAACACTAGAAAGAAAATGGATAAAAGAAGGTGTGGCACATAATGATTTTTAGCAATGGCCGCTGTGTAGCGTTTAACTGGGAAACCTGAGCTGACAGGAGCAATCTCACAGCGCAGTCTGCTTGCCATTTAGTGGCTGGGTAATCTGTGAGCTACTGTAAGAATTTCATTTGTGGTTCAGTATGTTCTAATGAAATACAGACAACAATAGCCTCTTGGTCTTTGGAGTCTGTAATGTGAACAGCTACCCTAGCATAGCTCCTAATGCTCAGAATGAGTGAGTCAGTCCCCACCAAACTCAGGAGAGGGTCTGAAATGCCACTGGACTTTGAATAAAATAGGGCAGATTTATTACTGGCCTCCTTATTTCTGAGCCTGCAGATTACCCTTGAAACACACCTTCAGAGTTTCCTTCCTGAAAACAAGGACAATAAACTACCTGGGGGTGAGCTGAGAAAAGAAATCGGAGTTTTACATAGACTTGATCGAGCTGATGCTGCAGTTGTCTAAAGCTCCTTTGTATTGCAGCAGGGTGTTGAGAAATTTGTTACGGTCTGTGCTCTGCATCATCATCTCTGACAGTTTTGCTCCTTTTAGACTGTTTGCTCATGCTGGTGTACAAGGATAAATCTGAACGAGCGAAAGGGCACAAGGAGAGGAGCAGCATGACCTTAGAAGACATCTGTGGCTTGGATCCTGGGCTCTGCTATGAGGGCCTGAATCACACGCTCGCAATCATCTGTCTCTCCCAAGTTGTGATGCTGGGATTTGAGAACAAGGAAACAATGTACGCCTGGGATGTACGAATACGCTACAGTTTGGGGGAAGGTAACCTTTGTCTTCTCACGCTGTTGTTTTGTTTTGGGTTTTTTTTCCCCCCACAGAGTAAGAAAAACCAAAGAAAAGTGAAGCAAGAATGCAAATAAAACAGTACAGTTCAGGACAAGATTGTCACTCATTTCAGAGTGGAGAAACTGTTGTCCCTCTTAGATGCTAAAGCAGGTATCCCTTACAATAGGTTTTGGCTGCAGTACCACCTAGTACTGATGGATAACTGACAGCTCTTGACTTGAGGTTTTGATTTTGACACTGATGGTGTGTAGCTTTGAAATAAAGATCAACCTTCTACTTCTGGTCCTGCAGCTGACTCAGGGATTTTGGCAAAAAAACTCAGGGAGCCTGAATTAAGAGATGCAAAGTCCTGAGTAGAACTTTGCCAGTTCACACCCAGTTTGCTGAACTGCCTACTGGGTGTTGCATTGATAATTCTCATTGCTGCCAGTGTGCCATTTCAGAAAGAGACTTTTTACAATGAGGAGTGCCATCAGACACATTATTTCCAGCTAACTTCACCTTTCTCCACCCTCCTGTTTTATTTCCTTGGTTAGTAGCTCTAAAATGTACTGTGGTGAACAAAGAGTGATAATGCTGGTAATCCATAGTATCTGTCTTATGTTTGTTTAGTCATAACTAGGGAAGGAGGGTAGGTGTGAGGGAGACACACATTAACAATCTTTATCATTTCTTACATATGCTCTGCCATCTGTTGGGTTTGTGGGCTCATTCCTTTGCAGTACATATGTAGAAAGATGGCCTGGGAATTTTACAGTAAAAATATGTAGAACTATCAGAAGTGAGAGGTGTGGATGTACCTCTCAGGGCTATCAAATACAAAGGCTTGTATAACAGGAGAGGTTAGAGGGGTTGCTGAACAATACAAGCATGAGTAGCTGGAGTGGTTGGTGCACTTTGAGTCCTTTTTTTTTTTTTTTACCAGGTTTGGGATCTGTATATAGCATAGACTTGTCCTAAAAGCTGAAGGAGTATTTGAATATGACAGGGAATGAATATCTTTTCTTTCTGATCTTGCGCTGATGTAGTGCTGGAGTAATCTCAGACTGGGTGTGAGGGTTATGGTTGGGAGTGTAAGACCTGCAAAAGCGAGGAAGAATTTTTTTCAAGAAAAGCTGTGAATGGGTAGGAATAGAGCCTACTGGGTTATGACATATGCAGCCATGGAGTAAAGATGAAGTGGGAGAGTTTGTGTGTGTGGAAGTGAAGAAATGCAGAAGCAAGAAAACAAGTGTAATTGGTTGAACTGGCAATAATTTGTATAAAGTTAATTGCAAAAAAGCTTAGGGGCAGGAGAATAAACCAAAGCATTGAAATACTTTTCAGAATTTTGTCTTCCAGTGCATGTTGAATTAGGAGAATGAAGTCAAATTGAGTCTAGTTTGTGTAGACAGAAATAGAAAAGAGAAGATGTAGATGAAGAGAGGATAGTGACTGGTGTTTTTTCTTAAAGTGTAGTAAGGGTGCCTTTGTGTGCCTTGAAAATAAGGTGGCTGGATGATAAAAATAGGCTAGAGAGAGATGACCTCAGAGTCTGGGAAGCAAAAAAAAAAAAAGTGAAAGGAGCTGACACTGTTCTTGAATGAGGACCACAGAATGCAGGCGTTCACACTGGAGTTCCCAGCGTTTTCTCTCAGTTTTCAGCAGATGAGATAGATGTGATTCCTGGAAGTGCTTGTGCTCACAACTCATTTTGAGAAGTTAGCGTACTGCGGGTCAGGGCATAGCAATGAAAAGGAAAAGATGGGCTGAAGGAAGTGATGGATTTAAGTAGTACCTTTTGTTCGGGGATATACTCAGCTCTGTGTCTTCAAAAAAAAATTTTTTTATAGAGTAGGAGAAGTCAATGGCTGGGGAGAGTTTTGAAAAAAATTCCAGTTTACCAAGAAAGCAGTGTATGAAAAAAGCTTCATTTTCAAATATGTTTTTCCTTTTACTTTGGCTTTGTTCAGATTTGGGTATGCTGTATTTTGACAATGGTCTAGGATTTGGGCTGGAGCTCTTTGCGTTCAGCAGCTGTTGTAACTTGCAACTGATTATGTGAAGAGTGGGCTTCATTCCTCAATTTTGAAGCAGAAAGAATCATGATGCTGCTTCTCCCATGGTTTAATTGCCAGCAAAATACTGGGCAGAGTTAATTGAGCAGAGGAGTGCAAATGACAGTAAAGATTCCTTTCTGGGCGTTATTGATCACAATGGTTTTGTTGTCTTTTTCACAGCTTACGTTTAAGCAGGTTGCGTAACCACTGCGTGCCCAAAAGGGGACATGATGTGACTATTGATTTGCTCCCTAGCAGTGCTGCTGGCAGAGCTGTGGTTAGTTAGATCTATCTCTGTCTCCTTGCACATTTCACTGGAATGACTTTGTGGCTAATTCTGCTGGAGCCTTAGGGAACTTAGCAAATGCATGTCATAGATGAGGAGTTGGCTTACAGCTCGGATCGTGACTAAGAATATAGCAAGCAGTTAGATGAGAAGCAGGACTGAGACCCAGATGAAATTTGTGATGCTTGAAGAAGCATGGGCAAGGAATTGGGAAGAGTGGATGTAAGACCTGACAGTACCTGGAGGTTACCCGGTAGATTTCATAGGGAGGGAACTGTTAGTGTGATCTTTGATGCATAACCAAAAGCTAAATCTATGTGTTTCTTGATAAACACCACCAAAAACCTCCTGGAGATATAAGAGTCTCAATGCCTCTCTCTACCAAGATGAGTGTTGTATTTTTTTTGTTTTTTAAATTCGTTGTGGGTTTTTTTTGGTTTTATTTTGGGTTTGTGGGTTGTTTTTTTTTTGGTTTCTAATCACAATATGAAAGAAACTAGAGCAGTAGTAGAGGTCAAAACAATTGTTTGAGAATTATATGCTTGCTCAGTTAAATTGCTCCCTTTGAAACACTGAGATTTAAGCCCTTGAAGTTATCCTAATAACTTATTATTCAGAATGCAATAACCCTGGAAGAGAAAATGAGAGACCAACCTAGAAGAACTACTTTAGGTTAGGATATTGCAGTATAAATTATACTGGAATTGGGATTTGTACCTGGATTTTGTAAACTTGAATGAGATAGGTTTTTCATTTTCTTTCTCCACTCTTNATGCTTGCTCAGTTAAATTGCTCCCTTTGAAACACTGAGATTTAAGCCCTTGAAGTTATCCTAATAACTTATTATTCAGAATGCAATAACCCTGGAAGAGAAAATGAGAGACCAACCTAGGAGAACTACTTTAGATTAGGATATTGCATTATAAATGATACTGGAATTGGGATTTGTACCTGGATTTTGTAAACTTGAATGAGATGGGTTTTTCATTTTCTTTCTCCACTCTTTTAAAGTTCAGGATGTGAAATACGAAAAATTAACTGACATCTAAAAGTGTTTGTTACTTATAAATCACTTAGTTTCCTAGTCATTTTAAATGTCTTGGTATCTACCATCACCAACTCATGAAAGAATTGCAAAGGCAGAAAAACGTAATTTTCCTCATTTCGCTTCTAGGGAGAAAGTGAAGGAGTTTATTAAAGGTTGCAGATGAGTCAGTGATAGAGAGATTTGTTTAGTGCTTTCAGCCTTGGCTTTTGGGCACCTTGAGCACCGTTTTATTTTTGTGCATGCATGTGGGAAAGAAGAGACACGGGTTAGAGGAGGAGACAAAAGGCAACCCATGTCATGATGCAAGGATGGAAGAGGTAAGTGAAGTCTGGGTTGGATAATTGACTAATCTGAGATAGGGATTAGCCTGGAAGATCTGGGATAAATCAATGTAGCATTGCAACTTTAATAATTTGTAGCATTAGGCCAATATGTGGTGGATTTTTTCCAATCCTAAATTGGCATAACAGGGAGTAGTAATGGTTTTACATCTACTTATATGTGGCTGTCTGGGCTCCATGTAGATCTTTTTGCCAGAGTCTCATGGTGTGGGCCAGGTTTGGTGCAAGTACATGTGAACAGAATGGCTTGCAGAACACTTGTACGTTCTGTAGTAATTGTTCTTTTTTTCTTATTTGATAGTTCATAGATTTCAAGTCTTTGTAGCCCCTGGCACAAAACTAGAGAGTGGGCCAGCCACCCTGCATTTCTGCAATGACATCCTTGTCCTTGTGAAAGACCTTCCTCCCAGTGTCATGGGGCAGTGGAAGCTCTCAGATCTGCGTCGTTACGGAGCCGTCCCCAACGGGTTCATCTTTGAAGGGGGTACCAGGTGCGGCTTCTGTAAGTACAGATGGAACCTGTCTTCTAAACGTTGCTTGATGCCTTCTGCAGAAATGTAAATGCACTCTCATTCCAAGTGGAGATTGCAGAACCAGCTGTGCTGCTTTGTCAAACAGGCAGTCACTTATCAGAGGGTCTGTTCTGAGAAGATTTCTGCAGGCTTCAGCCCTAGTGTTCAGGGGAAATGTGACTGTGTGCAGACCTGGCTGAAAATTGCCCTGTGGCCCTCCAGAAGATGTTTAGTCAAAAGCTGCTATTGAACACAGGGCAAAAATAAGGTAATGAAATTTTATGGCTTGTGTTGTGCAAGAGATAAGGTAAAATGGCTTAATGTTCAGATTATTAAATTATGATTAATTATTTTATTGTTTGCTGAGGGGAAAGTGATATGGAGCTTTGAGGTTACAGGCAGCATCAATGTTCTCATTGCTTAAATGCTAATTTCTAAATCCCATAGAGGACTTTTTGCTCTTAGAACAACTCTCTGGTCCCTTCCCTTTTAGCAGCTTTGTAACTATGGGGTGGAGCCATGTGGTTTATGAGGTCAAAGTGAAAGCAAGCAAGCTGAAGCTAGTTTCTGTAACCTAGTAGCTAAGATACACTTTTATATGGAGATAAATCTCTTGTTCCGATGGCCAATTTTGAACTTCTGAAATTCTCACTTCAGATAAAATGTATGCAAGATCTGAAAAGGATAGTTAATTAATGTGCAAGTATAATAACATATAATTAGTTTTATATCAATAAGGTTTTAATTTCATAAGCAGAGTGTGAAGCCATGCTGAATTGATGATCTGTGAGCACAAGTGGGCATGCAGATTGACAGTTTGGATGTGAAGTTGTTTAATTTGCATACTTTCTTCAACAAACAAACTGAAAAATGAGAAGATTTCGGAGTTGATCCAAATCCAAATATATTCTTCCTGGGACTTGCATATTGTTGCTCTGCATGTAAATTCTGGTTGCTATACTTCTATGGAATGGAAACCCAAGTTCCTGACCTCTTTCTGACCTGACAGGAGGGTGTGGCCAGGTGGGGATTGGTCTGTTCTCCTGGGCAGCAAGGGACGTGAGAGGAAGTGGTAGTGCCAGAGGGGGTTGGGCTTTGAGGGGAATTTCTACACAGGGAGGGTTGTCAAGCGTTGAAATGAGATGCCCGGCGAGGTGGTGAAATCAGCATCCCTGAAGGTGTTTAAGAAATGACTGGACATGGCACTGAGTTGACATGGTGGTGTCCAGTCAAAGGTTAGACTCGATTATATCAGGATCTTTACCAGCTTCAGTGGCTCTGTGAAATGAGGAGCTGTAGGTGATGGAACCTGAATTATCCATGGCAGTTTTTCTTTTTTTTTTTCCTCTCTCACACTAGTTTCCGGTAAGAAGCAGGAAGTCATTAGAAGCTCTCCTGTGTGCACACTTTTAAAAATATGAAATTATTATTTTTTTTAAGGTTATAAGTGAACAGAATTAGAAAAGTGCTTTGGAAGGGGTCCCACTACCCTGTGGATCATTCTTAAGAACGTCTGTGTTGACAGCTGAGACCTTTCAGTTGCCATGAAAGGGTGTATTTGCCTTTCCTCTGCATGTGTGCATTCAAAGAATAGAACAGCATAGTCAATTTGGTACAAAATAGCCTGGCACAGTTGGAAACTCTTTACAAATTCAAGCTGATCTTGTTAAAGGGGTTGTTGCCCTTAACCAAGCAGTCAAACATATCCGCAGGCATAACAACATTTAAATATGTGTTTAGTCTAAACACTTGATTTAATATTGCCACTATAAGAAAAGGCTTTTTGAAAATAGTACCTAAAGAAAAATAACTGGTTGTTCTTGACAGAAGTGTGTTGATGAAGAGAAAGACCATCTTTCTTTAGATATCTTTTACTTCAGTCCTCTGGAATTCTTGAAGCAAACAAGTGGTGTTCAGGAAAAAAATTGATATGTTATTACAGAAATTGTTTTAATTCCTAAACAAAAGCACTCTCCATTACCCTGTCATGTAAGTGTAATATAATATTATGCAGACTCTATTATTAATGTTACTTTCCTACAGGTTAAACTATATCTTTGCTCACATTTATCCTGTGGAGTTCTGAATGCAGAGAATTTGTGAATTTAAGGTTTAAATATCACTGTAATAAATACTTAATTAAAAGGAACCAATAATCTTGTGGTTCGATTGCCTCTCCTCTCCATAATAAACTACATGAAGCCCCAAACTGAAGCAGAGCTTTTATGGGTGTATCTGTTGTAGAACTGAGGTCTAAAAGGATATGAATTTCTTTTAGTTTTTTTTTGCATCCTCACAAAAGTTTTTATAAATCTGTAACACTTAAGTATGTTCTGTTGCTTAGTACAGGTTTAATTCAACTTCAAAGGCTTTGGTACTTAGTCCAGGAAAAGGGAAACCATCTGCGATAATGCCGAGATTTCAAACATTAAATCTAGGTGCATTTTCAAGATGTTTCACAGAAGTTTGTTCATAAATACAAAGAAGAGCATTTACATTCTGATCTCCTCTTGCTCTCTACATCACAATTGTACTGCTAAAGATTAAAAAAATAGTTTTTCTGCTTCTGAAAGCTGCAGATTGTTGTAATAAATCAGCCAAAACTCCATTTTCTTCATGCAGAAAAGCCAATTCTTTATTCATGTAACGTATTTTATACAGTTTTCACAGACCTCGTATGCAACACCTGTTGGTTGGTTGTTTTCTTACTACTTCATTTACTGGTCAGAAGGTGGTTAGTGTGTACGTGCTAAGATTTAGGTTGTTGACCTTTTTCCTTTGTGGGTTCTCATGGAACAGATCTAATATTTATACAGGTGCACTTGTTTTTCTCCCTAAGAATAGGTTGTTGTGTTAATGAACTCTTCATACCCAAGGTTGTTTTCACATGGGAGCTTGAAGGTAACTTAGCTGCACTTAGAAGTGACAGGCTAGCTTTGAAAATATAGCATAGTAAGGCCTGATTTCATAAGGCCTTTCTTTTATAACATCTTCTACCTGTCTGCAACATCGATAAGTTATTTTCTGGGCCAAAATTTTGTTCTCTCTGTAGCTGAAGCTTAGTCACACACCATTGGCAGAAAAGCAGGTGCCTTGGCCTAGCAGTCAGTTGACAGGTTTCCATGGAAGAACAGGCTGGAAAAAAGGAGCCTCTCACTTTCCCAAGTTCCCAGCTCAGTTAGCGTGCACCAGTTAAAATGACCAGTTGCCAGGAGAATCTTCACTTGGAGGTCAGTGTGAAAAAAACTCAAGTAGGGCAATAAAAGGGCACATTAACACCATGAGAATTCAGGCTCTGTAATGTTCAAGTGCTTCAGGATTAGCTGCCTGAGCCTGGTTTAAAGCTGCCTCATGTTTTCTGACAGCATCACCTTGAAGAAAGGAACTTGTAGGACCCTTAATGCCCTTCGAAAGAGCAAATGGTAATTGCAGGGAAAGTAGGAGTATTTCTGTGATAGTTTTGCTGCTTTGTTAAAATTTGGTCCTTCCTTCATTCCTTTCTTGCTTCCACTCCTGTATTTGTTTGAAATCTAGAAGTAGTAGGGGTGGTTAAACTGGGTCAAGATGTAGAATTTTTTGAAAGATCTTGGGTTGCATGGATTAAAACTTCTGTTTATATGCAGATATTCTGTGCTGTCTCCTACTTAGGCCTACTGCAGACAACCAGCATTATCTCTCCTTATCTTTTTAGTTGTCATGCCCATATCTTGGGGCAATAATAGGAATACTCTGTCATTTTTCCCAGAGAGAAGAGCAGTGTGAGATACCCTCTGAAGGGGGCTGCTCAAGGCCAGGGTTGGGATGTACATGCTGATTGCCATGGAATGAGCTGCTGTGGTTCCTACTTGTCCTGCAGCTTCAGCCTCTAGTATTGGCTGTTTTGAAAGCATTTTTGCCCATGGGTTTGCTTTTTTTAATACGATGAGTTAAAATCAACATTGACAAGATTAAGTAGTATTTGGAAGTTTTATGGAATTGGCAATTTGTCCTGAATGTTTGAGGGACTGTACTGTGCTTTACTGCTGACTGCCACAGAGGACTGGCTGAGTGTCTCAGTCTTGTGCATGTGGTTGGAGGCTGCTTTTCACCAAGTCTCAGCCCATGGTGAGAGCTGAGTGAGCCCTTCAGTCTGGGGAACAGCTGCATGGTATTACAGTGATGCATACCACACATTCTTTGGCTTCTAAATGCTTGTGCACCAAACCTGTTCCAACACATGACTGAGATATGTAATTTCCACTAGTGAATTTCTCAGTTTTCTCAAGAAAATAGAAAAGAAATGTAATGGCTTGCTTTTATGTATGCTTCAGTTAAGCTCTACCTACTCATTCATCTCACTTGATGTTTTTTGCAAGGACCCTCAGAGTTCTTCCTTCCCTTGTGATTTAGTTCTACCTACAAAAACTAGAAAGAAAATGTTTCCTGTAAGAGTCAGTCAGCAATTAAGGTGCATAAATGAATAATAGAATGTACAAAGAAATTATTGTATTTTTACATTGGATTTATATCCACATTCATATCCATGTGGACACACACTCTTTGCACTGGTTATATAAAGGTCATCACATTTGGTTTTGGGATTTCCAAATGGCTGATAGTTATTTGCAGAAAAAATCCTTTGAGTTAAGCAGCCAGCTCACATGCACACATTTACTTTCTTTGTTTCCATTAAAGTCAAGGGCTTGTAGAGCCTCCTAGGAGTTTAAGTAATTCTTGAAAAAGGTTATAAAAGAACAAAGTGGTCCAGATGTACTCTTTCTGTACAGAAATATTTGAGGAATCTTTTTTTTTCTTTCCTGAGTGGCAACAGTGAGGTGTAGGATTCTGCTGAATTATCAAGCCACATAGTATATCATCATGCTTTAGACCTGAATGTCCTCTGCTATGTTGTGTTAATGTCCTGCTTGCTTATGGTGCATGGAATGCAAAGGTCATGTTCCTGTAGACTCTCTGTTCAGGGAGGACAAGTCAGCTCAGAGAAGAAGCTGAATTTCAAATAGTTCCTGAATACATCGCACTCAGGACTTTTTTTTTCCTAATACAATGTTCTCTGACTTTGGCGTCTCCTGGCGGGGGGAAATGGGGCAAAACTACAAGTGAGTCACCAGTAGAAACTTTCATGTCTGTCAGGCTGGGTGATTAGTGTTGTAGTCTCCTAGATGGCCTCTGATCCTGAAGCCAGGGTGTGTTCATATTTCTTTGGCTGAAGAATTCTTGATAGGTCAGATCTGAAGAAGTGCAAATGTGGTGGAGTGACAAATCAAGTTATGAAGATGCCTCTAACAATGTTGTCTTGAATGGACTTAAGCAGACCTGGCAGAGACCTAGATGTGACATAAATTGAGAATGATAAGGGAGTGTGGACCAGAATATGTTTTTCCTAGAGACGTTAGTTTACAGCTTGCTGATCATACTTAATTTACTCAAATAAATATTGTGGTTTGTGGTCCACTCTCTGTTATCCTTTTTGTTTGAATCCCACAGCCCTTTGTCAAGCTATCAAAAGCATATCCATTGCTTAAGTGAAATGTGAGTATCCTGTTGGATATGACACAGTATATGTTTGGAAAGTGACGGGGATGCAGTCATTATGATCAAGATCAGCTCTGCTTCTTTGAGTAAAATTGGGAAAAATACATATACAACTCAGAATTGGCTAGAGACATGCAAAAGTCAAACACGTGTCCACTTCAGGGGCCTGAGTCACAAGGACAGTAATGTGCAAAACCCTTCTGCAGGTCTAGGATTTGATATTGGAGTTTTCTAGTGTGCTTGGCTCTGGTGAAGTAGCAGCACTTCTTCAAGGTCTATAAACTAATCAAATTTTCCTTTTTGTCTGGTATTGAAGTTTTATTTCCCTGAAATTGCTGGTTACTGGTGTGGTCTTTTGTCTGATGTTTTAAGATTTTTTTTTTTCCCTGATGTGATTTATATTTAGACTGACAATTTATAAAATGTTCTGTGGAGCCCTTCTAGTCTTTTGTGTTGTTCATGTAGCCATGTGTCATGGAGCTCATAACTTGTTTGTTTATTTAGTGATTCTCATTCTAATTTTGCTTGGGGCTATTCTTAATGAATGGAAAGCAAATATCAGAATAGAGCGAAGGGTAAAGATCTGATGACAACCTGTGGAGTTGTGTTACCTTCTGTTAATAATAGACACATAGGACCTAGTCTAGGAGAATTTATACTGTAATCCAGCAATATAACCAAAATCTAATTTGTTGGTATGTAAAAAGCTTCTCTTGCTTAAAACTTGTTAGAAGTAGAATTAACTTGGTTCATTCTTTTGAAGATACTTTAAGTACCCCTGACACTTTCTGCATAGCTATGTTTGACCTACAAAACTTTGGGGGTAAATAAGAATAAAAGATTTAGACAGCTGTTGAGAATAAGGTGTCTGCTTTCACATTCAGGGGGGATTGGAACTACATGATCCTTAAGGTCCCTTCCAACCCAAGCCATTCTGTGATTCTAGGATACCACTCTAACTGCCTGAATGGCATAAAATTAACATAAAGTATTAGACAGCTATTGAATTTATATGTATGTTTGTGGTACAGTGTGTGTGCTGACCTGAATTTTTTATTTTTTTTCCCCAGGAGAATATCTTGTTGACTTCTTTTTATGGCTTGCACTTAAAAAACGCTTTTGATTGCTACGTTATAAATAGCTTCAGCTAAATATACTTCTAGTGTTTCCAGGTGAAAACCATACATATTTATGTTGTGCTTTCTTGCAGGGGCCGGTGTTTTTTTCCTCTCGTGCGCTGAAGGGGAGCAGATCAGCTTCCTGTTCGACTGCATCGTCCGTGGCATCTCCCCGACCAAAGGCCCTTTTGGTTTGCGTCCAGTGCTCCCAGGTTAATACAGGAGTATAGAGTAACCGAGTGAAGTAGGAACTTGTCATGTCTCGCACCCACTGCTGCTGCTGTAAGAGCAGCTTGCAGACACCCGGGGTGTGCAGAGTGCAAAGTGGTTTTCATTCTGAAATGTCACCGTACAGAATTATAAGCTGGACGTACCCGGTTTCCCCCTGCTGCTGTGGCTCATTCATATTTCTGGTTATTTTGCTAAGTCCAGCCCTCTCTTATTTAACAGTACTAAAAGGCGGCAATTTGAATTGAAAGGAAGCCTAGTTTTTAATTTTAAACTTACACATTTAACTTGGATCCATGTCTGCATTGCTATTTTGATAGTTTAATGGAAAACTAACTTCTGGAACATTTTGACTTTCTCCAAAACGCATTGTTCTAAGTCTTGTCAGCCTTAGAAAACTTTGTCAAGCCTCCACATCACATTTAAGTTTTTCAGCTTGAGCTTTTTTCATGATGTGTGAGGATTAAATTCCTTTTCCTGTTTCTTGGTAAATCCTGCATGTACTCCAGCGTTCAAAGAGGAATTTGGATGGCATCATAATAAAGCCTATTGCCTTTTGATTTCAGCTGGTGAAATACAGTATTGAGTCAGAATGACTCGGCCAAAAGTCATAAGAAAGAAGTGTAGATTGCAGAAAATTGTCAGTGATTTGGTGGTGAAATACAGTAGGAATAGGTTGCAAGAATGGTGGAGGATGAGCTGGGATTTGTGGAATGCAAAGAGTTTGTGTAAGTGTTAGGCAGTTAATATGTGTTCAACAGGGTTTTATTGGTGTTATAAGATTAGGATAATTGCAGGAAGGAAATGTGATGGAAAAGATTATATCTTTAGATTATTAGATTATGTGAAGCTTGTGAAAATAAATTATGAAAAATTAGTTATTTGTTAAAAAATTAATAAATGCATTAAACACAAGGCTCAGTTCATGTTGTCTTTCCCATGGTTGTAAGGCAGAAGTAAATTAAATAATCAAGCAGAATAGTAGACAAAAAAGTCGTTCTTGTGTGATGATATATGCTTGCATCAATTAACTAGAGTGTTAAAAAAAATCCAACAGAAAAATTCCAATGACAGAAACACAGAAATCAGTGTTTATACTGAAAGCTTTGCTACTGAACACATTTTTCTGCATATCTAAAACTATGTGTATACAACCCCTAAAGCTCTCATGTAACAAAAATTTCTGTCGGGAAAAATTAAGCCTACAAACTACTATTCTGTTGTCTTTTTTTTTTTTTTTAATTACTATTTTAATTTTAGCACAATCTTTAAAGCTTTTTTTTTCAGACTTGTGTAGGAGTCAATCTGCTTTCACAGGTTAGTTATCACTTCTGGTGTTTGTGGGTTGTTTTGCCACATACCACAATCTCTTGCCTCCTTCAGGACCTCTGACCTCACTGAGGTGCATGAAGTGGATGTGGAATATCCTGGGAAGTATTTGGTGTTTTTTGTAAGAGAAGATCTTTTTCCTGAGGTCTTCTCATTTCTCTTTTGTGCTTGATATACTTGCCATTAAAATCTCATCCATTTGATTTCATCTCGTTTCCCTGGACAGGAGAAGTCTTTTGTCAAGAATTGTGCTCATGTACTTGCAGACTCCTCTGCCTTTATTTATCCAAGCTACCTTGAGCTTTCTAACTTTCAGTCCTGTGTATTTTACCCTTGTCTCTTCCAGTTTGTTGTTCCTCCCTGTGTACACGTTGCTTGGGAAAAAAAGATATTTTTTATGTTCCCTTTTATTTATTATCCCATGCAGAAGCTTGTACAGGTCTGTTTAAGGCACACGCACGTGTACAGTTCTGGTGATTCATCCACAAACTAATTTTCCTTATCAAGTATGTTGTTACACAGAATGTACTGTATTGCTTGAAAAGGTCAAGTCTACCAGCTGCACACCATGTGCCAAGTATTGAAATTCACTCAACCTTTGAAAGCATCAGCTTGTAAACAGATTAATTATCTGTACACTTCAGGTAACTAAATCAAAACTTCCAGATTGGAGATTCTACCAAGAAACCTCTTACCTATGTGATTCATATTTATTGCAATGCAGAATGCTACACAGCCTCAACTGTACTTTAGGTATGCGATATTCTGCTTTTGTGCAATTTAAAAGCTTTTAGAGAAACCTCTTCACAGTTTGCTACTTGACTTTGGCATGTTGCCTTTGCCTGTACCTTTCCAACTTAAACGTGAAATATGCTGGAAGCACTGTGGTATTTTCAAGCAAGGAAAACACACAAAGGGCAGATGTACAGAGAAAGAATGTAATATGGTAAAAAAATTCACAGTGACAGTGTTGGACACCAACACCCACAGCAGAAAATAATTCTATTATGTGTATATCCAAAATAAATTGGAAAAGGAAAAGATCATTAGAGGGTTTTATGGTTTATTACTTGTCCTACTTATTTTGGGCGTCTAGTAATGTTTCAAAATTGTACCAAAATAGTCCTATTGGTATCTCCATTAGCAGATTGGAGGTTTTGATTTGTTAAAAGCTGTGTGATTGGGTCTCATAAAACCCCCTAAAGACATAGAAGACAGGAATGTGAAAGTTCGGTAGGTATAGGTATCTGTAGATATTTTTAGGATGCGTAATATTTCAAATAAAATACTCAAGTGAGTGATGGCTTTGGATGGCTTGTTTTCCCCAGCTACCAGTTGAAAGAGAGCTCTCATAACTGGCTACTAGCACGATCTCTTTTTTCTTCTTGAAGAGATACTTGGAAAACAGTCCAGAGAATTTTACATTCTGTCTTGACAGAAGTCTAGATATGGACCTAGTAATGGATCACTGATTGCATGGTTTGTAATCTATACTGAATTGCATGCTTATTATTTGAGAAATGTTTATCAAGTGTGTGTTGAACTCCTTTTTTTTTCACTAGCAAGATTCGCGTTGAGTGCCAAACCTGAACACCCAAGAGCCCATCAGTGATATCTTTGATCAGTGGGCAGACCAGTACTCTCTATATCTCATTATGTGGCAGTCTACTCCTGCAGTCTGGAAAGACCCCAGGTGTAATGTTAATAGTCTGGATGCTCTCTTTTAATTTTGGAAGCTTTTTCAGGCTGCTTTGTGACTGACTGGAGAGTGTACAGTGCTGCTTGCTGAGGATCCATCTGATGCTCTTTCTCTTTGTTGAAGCTTGATACACCTTTGGCCATTGCAAGACAGCTCTGTGGCTGCCTTCTGCAGTATCTGTACCAAGTGGATACTCCTCAAATTTTAGGACATCTTTTCATTCCTCCAGACATCTTACAAGGTGTGGAGATTTTAGCAAGAAGGTGAGGGTTCAGGCCTGATCTACAAATGTGCCTACAGTTACACAGGAAGAAAGAAAGGAGAGATCTTCAGCCTAACTTGTTTAATTTTCTTTAACAAAGTAATTAACCAATGTTGCATTTTAAACATGCATATACTCAATTACCTGCTGACAGAACTGGATACAATACATTTTTTCCTGACAGGTGCTTATTGAACAACCCTGGAGCTTTGAATTACTGTGACACTTTATTCGTATGTTACCAAAGTATTCAAAATCTCCCACGATGAGCAGCTGATGTGGCTTTAATGAATACCCACCAACGTAATGTAAAAATAAAATCTCCAGCAGAGGCATTTTTAGTCCAGCTAAATTTGATGTAATCCTTCCCCTTTGCCCCAAAGCAGTTTTAAGAAGATTTCAATGACTGCCTCACTTAAAAAACTATTTTCCTCATAGCAAGGGATCCATGTTTGATTGGAAAATGGTAAAAGAATTTATTAATTGAAGGACCTGAGTGAATCACCGGACAGGATGCATTTGTTAAGAGCTTGGGAAATGAAGGTACTAATTGTTCTTGGAGCTGCTTTCGGATGTTGTGTGGGCAGAAGCTGTTGGAATTTCCTTGGACAGCTGTCTCAGTACCGGTCATGCTGCTTCTGTCCCCCTGAGTTACTAAAGTGGTAAATTGCCACACAGTTATTTAGAGGTTGTGCGTTGGGCATGCAAAAGGTAGAGGATGATGCCAACAAATCTGGCTTTGTAGCATTATGGCCTAAAAAATCTTTTTAAAAAAGGCTTATTACAACAGCACTCATGGGAGGTCGTAAGTTATGCACTCCTGTAAGGACTGTCCCTAAAAAGTGGCTGCCAGTGACTTCAGTCCATAGTCTCATCCTGTAGGAAAACATCCTGATTGTAACCAAAGATACTGGAGTAAAAAATTGTTACTTCTGGGGAATAGTATTGTGTTTGTTTTCTATAGAAGTCTGGCTTATTAGCAGAGAAGATTAAAGATGAAACAAAGTCTTGGGTAAGATTGTTAGATAATTACCTAAAACTTAGACTGTGTATATGTTTGTCAGGTTTTGAAGTTATTTCTCTAGGTATTTCCTACAACTTGCTGAGGAAGGTTCTTCTGCTCAGTTTTCCACAAAACTGGGCAATGAGAGCTTGCAGCACCATAACTAGGAACACACATTTTATACACACGTTTTATCTATAGGCAGTCCTTAAGGGGAAGTTTAACCAAGGAATTATCAGTTCTGTTGGACAGACAGTATGCCTAGAGGTTTCATGTTGTTAGGTGAAACCTGGTGTGTTCTGTAACTGTGCAGCTGATAGGGCATTTAGCTTCCGGAAGCAATTGAACATGTGAAGTGCAAACTTTCTGACTTCAACTTCCCTCCTACCCCATCTTGTGGTTTATTATAAGGCAATTTTACAGTGTTTACAGTATAAGGCAGTGTTTGACCTTTTTAAAAAGAAATATATGTATCTTCTTCTGTCTGTAAGAGGGACATAATTTACTCAAAAAACTAGTTGTTGTGTGGGTGCCCTAGTAATGTTCTGAAAATCTGCATTTCTCAAGTAGTCATCTTCTGAGGAAAGTGAAAGGACCTTGCCTACTAACAGTTCTTTGGTGTGGGAAGGGCTAGTGTCTGTTTGCATCTTGGTTTGACCAATTTGCTGATCTGTTATGACAACTTTATACTCACAGTGCTTGTAGAACACCTTTCTTGGACCTTTTTTGGACATAGGACATTTAACTAGATACAGCAGAGTAACTGGAGCAGAGGGCATTAAAAAATAGGCAGCAGCTTGAAATGCTGCATGCTACTGAGCAGATCCTTGCGTGAACCTGCCTGGGTTGCACCATAGGTGCTGGTGGCCAAATGTAGTGTTTTCCTCTGGCAGAGGTCCATATGGAAGCATTGGGGGTTTTATTTGAGTAAGCAGTTGCGCAGGTTTGAACTAGTCAGTGCCAAGTGTGAGCTGTCTTGCAGTGTAAATAGGAATGGACACCTAACAAAATAATCCACATCAAACAGGCCTGTTTTTCTGTTCTTAAGTTTGAAGTGTGCCAAGCACTGTCTGAGCTGGGAGACATAGAGGTCACAGACACTGTTTGTCGTGGATGTTGTTGCCTTGTCCCTGTTAAGAACACCCTTGGGTTCCAGTGTATGTTGTTGTAGATGGATTATGTGTATCTTGGTTTTTCTTCTCATCTTACCCAGATTACAGACTGCCAAAGATGGAAACTTCATCAACATGGGAAAGAAAGTTAGAAACTTCAGCATTGTCCTTTCTGTTCCTACCTAGGACAGGTCAGAAAGTGAATATGGTTAAGGAGGAGAGATGTGGCAGTTTGTTTCTTGGGGCAGTTGAAAAAGTAGGAAGCTCCCATGGAGCTTCAGCTGATCTGGCAGTGCTTCTTTCCCTGATTATGAGCTTGCTTTTACTGCTGTATTGACAATATCAAACCCAAGTCTTTTAAACCTAAAAGGCTTGGGGTGAAAATGAAACTTTTCTTTCATCTTTCCAACTGGTTTTTGTCTTACTAACTCAACCACAACAGTGTATAGCCTTTTTCATCCTTTTCTTCCCTCCTATTAAATGACTCAGTGTTTTTGTGGTGTGTTTCTACTGCCCAGTTGATCAGATACACAAGAGCAGCAGTTGTGAGGAAGCTAATTTGTTTTTGCTGTCATTAATTACTTTCCCTGTGTATTAATAAGAATTACTGAAGTTTCTGATGACGAAGAAGTTAGCAGACCATATCCTCTGCAACTGCTGAACATGACATATTCATCACTGCTATTTGAAGGAATCCATAAGGTTTCTCTTTGGATAATGGTTATGATTACTTCCAACATCTGGTTTTATTGTTGTGCCTGCTGGAAGTAAAATGACTTAGAGGAAACTGGCCTGTTTTGCTGATGAGACTTCTTCCACATTCTGTTTAACTTTTGGTCTTTCTACTTTTTTTTGGAATATAATGAGCCGCCTTCAGTGAAATAATCTCAGCTGGAATGGCAAACTCATTAAAATGTATGGGGAAAATCCATGACAGTACATTTAAGAAGTGGTTTATATCATCCTAACTTGTCTTGTATTAAATATGAAGACAAAGAGCCACCAGGTTGCTTATTTTATCTCTGACATCTCAACTTAATGACCTTCTGAACATCCAACTTGAAAGCAAAGTCGTTGTAAATAGATGATCTGGACTGGAAGATGTCAATTTAATCACTGTGATTCTGACATTATGATGTAGATTTGTAAATTTCTAGGATGAAAAATTTGGTCTTTCTGAATGTTGAAATTTGCAGTGAGTCCAGTGAACTCAGGACAGATTTTATGTGGGTCAAACTTTCAAGTCCTCTAGACTTGCTGGATGCTAACTATTTCTGTAGCTATTGAATTTGGTGCTGTGGTCTTCAGTGTTCTGTCCCTGGTGGTAACTCTTACAGCCATTGGGTATAATCTCTGAAAATCTTTAACACTTTTAATTTTAACTTACTATATAGCACACGTCCAGGATATGCTTGAAGTCAGATTGTCCATTTTTCCAGTCAGCATTTCAAGCATTGGAATGCCTTTTTCTCTTTCCGTCTTTTTTACTTTTATTTTTTTTTATTTTCCATGTTGCCTCCTTTATTTATTTATTTATTTTCTGTTTCTTTTTAAAGATCCAAGTACAAACCCAGCCTATTCAGAAGACAGATTGGCTCATGAAGCTTTGCAATTAGAAAAGCGTTTGAGCTTGCTGTCCCATACAAGTCGCCAAGGTAGTGGAGGTAAGAAATACCTTTGATTAAATAAAAAATACATTATGTTCCCTCCTGCCCAGGCTTTAAAAGTTATATGCCCTGTGTTATAAGATGTGGAGCTTACAAGAAAAATGACAGAGAAATGGTCAAGACATTCAATTTATGTTTCTTGTGAGGCAGTTCTTTAACAAGATTGTCTGAAGTCCTTTGATGTAGATTGGGGATTTTCAACTCAGCAGACTGAGTTTTGAATCAGACACTATTAACCCAGGAAGACCATTTAGGATGCTGAGTCCTACTGAATTTTTGCATGTAAAACTTGAACTGTCTGCATCAAATCTGATATCTTAGTCTGTGCAGCCTGTGAGATGGACTCACTCGTATGGCTCACATATCAGGCTTGCAGCAGATTTTTGCAGTAAAACATAGGATTCCTGTGCTTTCCTCTGCTATCTGTACGTGCCTTTTCTGGAGTTGTTAGTGTATCAAAGTAGAATTGATGTCTAGGCCTGGCTTTGTAAAAGGGCCTGTGCCCTGAACTGCCACTTGAACTGTTTAATAGCTGAAGTTAGATCATCCAAACATCTGCTTTGCTCTTGACTCTAAAGCTTACAAGCCTAAAAAATGTCCCTGTGAAGATTCTCAGGTGTTTAATTATGTGCTTATATACATGTCCATGGCTGTTTTGGCCTAGACACTGCTGGGTAATGTGGTTTGTGTCTCAATTCCAGTGAGACTTCCTGAGGTTTCTCTTAATTAGCACATAACTACTAGACTTAACTGAATGGGCAGAAAATAAATGAGACTTGATATTTTCTATTCAGTCCCTCTGGTCAGAAATCATGCCCTAACTTCATATTGAATTTCTATCTTTGTTTTCACATTGGTTTTATTAAGAAAGAAGAAAATAAAATTGTGGACTCTGTTTGTGCTACAAGAAAGTGGTTTTGTATTTGTTTGTTTGTGTGATGTTTATGTTTTGTCCTTGTGTCCTGTCATCCCAATATTTAATTTCTTTTAATTCATATTCTGTCTTCGATGGTAGTAATTACCTGTTAGAATGCCTTTCTTGCAACCATCATTGAAGAAAACAATCTTGCAATATAGGCATAAATGAATCACAGAAGATACTTTTGTATATAGATATGTAAACATTTTTATAACAGTATTATTCTTATTTTTATTTGTACAGTGATGTACGATTGTATTTTGGTACAGCAACCCAATTAACTGCATGAAAGTAAAATACGTTCAAAAAGGGGAGAACTTGCTGCATAAACTTTAAAAATTTAGCCTTGAATGTATTATGTTCCAGAGTGTGGTAGGTTATGGCAAGGTAACATACCATTGCATTTTATTTTTCCCCATGGGGCTATGAGTTACTGCAGGAATTCTGGCTTTCTGACAGCAGCTCCACTTACAAAAAGCAGATGGAATCTCAGGACCCTTCCTGTTTGTACATACTTGCCATGCTTGAGTCTGTTGATTGTGTTTTAAACACGGGTTGATGTGTTTCCTTCTTTTCTAGGAGACGATAGGAGTATTTCAAGCTCATCCTCGGATACCAGCCACTCAGATGTCAGTGTTGGGAGCAGGTTGACAGTGTGGCCTGAGCAATCGTCAGCCAGCACCTCTCAGGAGAGCCATGGACTGGCAGCTGCAAAGGGCATTCACCTGGGAGAAGAAAAGACCCTTCCAGAAGGGGCACGTGGCACCACAAAACCCCCTCCGAAGCCCCTCCGATCCAGACAGCTGCAGGAAATAGGCCGCCAGAGCTCTTCTGACAGTGGAATAGCTACTGGTAGTCACTCTTCCTACTCTGGGAGCTTCTCTTCCTATGCTGGGAGCTTAGACATTTGCCATGGTGATGAGTTTGGATCATTGCTAAGCTTGCCATTGAACTTCCCTTCAGATCAGAGTCTGTGTACTTGTCCTCACAGTGAGTCCCAGCGAGCTGTGGGGTCAGAGTATCAGGTTCCCAGCTCTCTCAGACACGTTTATGATATACCCAGGAGTGTGTTACAGGCAGCTTCTAAAGAAGTGCAACCGAAGAGTGCAGATTCCACGCTACCCAAGGACCAGGCTCTGCCTGCTCAAGGTGCCAGTGACCCAAAACTGCTACTACCACACTTGGAAGCACGGAGGGGACCTGAGCACAGCCAGCACAGAGGGAGGCCTTCATCCTTACTCGCAGAAAGCAGCAAGGACTCGAGTGATGAGACATATGTGGATTTTGTTTCAAGGTGGTCAGACACAAAACCACAAGGACAGGTGTCAGACTCCAAAAGTAGTGAGCTGTCACCACCTGGTGGGGCCTCAGCTGACCCCTGTGACACATGTAGCCCCCACCTTGGGATGACAAGAGCTCTTTTTTCATCTTGTCCAATCTGTGGTGGACTAAAGGTAAATACCTAACACTGAGCAGATGCTAATAGACCTTAGTTAATACAGCATGATTAATTTAAAGTTATATAAGTTGTAGGCAATAAGTAATATTGTTTCCTTTTTGCTCTGGACAAGTAATAACTTTTTTTGTTTATGCTGAAATGGAGAGGCTTAGCACATGGCTGCCTCAAAATCTGTACCTAGTCAAGGAAACACTGAGCAATATAGACCAGAATTATTACTAGTAAATTGGCCAATTTTGGCTTTGGATACATGTAAGTGAAAGAGAAAAGTTTTGCAGGCACTGGATTTGTCATATAATGGCAAACAAGTATGAAAGACACTGACCTATCTTGCTGCTGGTATTTAAAAAGAAACAAGGAAGGTAAAATAGTATGTGCTGCTCTTAAGGAGATCTGATTGCATACTTTTATTTTATTGATGTTTTTCTTTTCTTTGTCACTGTAGTTTGGACATGCCTTGCACAAGAACCCACATTAGACTTGTTTCTCACTGGGGAAATACAAGATAGTCAAGTCAGCTTGGCAATCCAGTAAAGTGACTGGCCAGTGATGGGTGCTTTAGGGTACAAAAACTCACTAGCAGTCTACAAACGGGACAGTTTATTTGCAGGAAAAATTATTTTTGATCATCAGTCACATAAAGACTTAATACCTAAACTGTGGGGTTTCATTTGACTTTCCAAACATATTTGCCAGTATCTGTTACTAAGATTTTGATATTGTTACAAATTCTTTTTGGACCTGATGCATTCTTCGCTTTTTATGGCAGTAAGCTTTCTACATTAATTATAGATTGCATGAAAGTGTATCTGATTTTCTGATTTTATCCATGCTGGAGAAGATTTTTTATTTTTTTTTGGTGAATGTGTTTGCTAAACTAGAAGGTAAAGCTGCTTGTATTAGTGAGCTGTTGAAAGGCTGGCAAGGTTAGAGGGAGTGCTTAATTTAGGGAATGTGTGAAGCAAGGATTCAGCAAGAGAGACTTCTGCATGAGGAATTGAACACTGCCATTGAAGTGTGTGCATTTAATTAAATGTGAGATTACATAAACCACTGCTATGAAAATGACTTGAATGCCTAATAGGTGATGAAAGAAAAATTAAAAGGTTATAAATTTGAAGGATTGTTTTCTTTTCATGAGGTGTTTCATGTATTTGCCTCATGGAGTGCCTTCACATATTTGCAAAATAGGAAGCTCTGTCTGCCTGGGCCACTTGCACGGCCCCATCACAGCACCTTGGGTGTTACTGTGTCGTGTGCCTGCAGCGCTGGGCAGGTAGGGAGGCACTCCTGGGATAAGTTTTCTAAGGCTGTGGTCCATAGGATCAGTGATCTTCCAAGGCCATCCTTGGCAGCCACCTGTACCACAGGCCCTCAGGAGCCCTCTAGCCCAGTTCTGGAAGTGTGGAATTCTGCAGGCAGTGGAGTGCACAGCCATGTATCTCCTGTTGGCTCCTTGTAGTTAGGGTGAATTTGGAAAAAAATGACCGAGGCTGATTTCTGGAAGGGCTCTGCTTTGGGATTAGAAAGCTCTAAGGTAGCTTTGTTATAGGCAGGGAGTAAAGAAGTAATTCAGGTACAATTACCTCACATGGTCTAAATGTTTCTGGGTGATCTGAATTGCTGGTTTAGGTTTGAATTTATCAGATCTTACCCTGGATATCTGTGGAAGATGGGAAGCTGAAAATGAGTATTCCATTGGATATCTTCAAAATAATTAAAAGCTAAATTATGCCGCTACAACTGCCTGTTGACCCCAATGACATAAATACCTACAAGGGCTGTCAGGTTTAATGGTGTTTCTAGCTGCCCTAATAGTATAAGTTGTCAAGAATTCAGATATTGTCTGTACTTAAATAAATTCGGTGATAAACACTGGTGCAACCTTCTTACTAACTTTTGTTTTAGCATGAGGTATGCACATCTGCCATTTTTTTAATAACCCATTTATAAGCAGTCACAAAAGAAGTCTCATTAAATGGAATGATTCATGGGTTTGTTTTTAATTTTGAAAGAAAAAATAACCCTTTGATGCACTCTCTTGAACTGTTAAGGATGAGTTATTTTGGCAGTATTTAATGGACGCTGTCTTTGGTGTTTCTCCTGATGAGTACAGTGAAAGCACAAATCCATAGGCTGTAACTAAAAAATAATTATTACTCCTTGCACTTTCAACAGAATATATTTAAGTTAGAGCCAGGAAGAGTTGATTTATGGATTGATGAAAACACCAGGTTTTCATGTTTATTCAAATTTGTGTTCGAAAAGCTTTAATGTGCCGGTGTTTGGAGTTCTTTCACAATTTTGAGTTAAGGTGTTAATTAAATTGTGTTAATGGCTTTTAAATGCCTACTATTTAAAGTGACCCAACTAGAGGAAAGTTTGCGGTAGTAATTAAGGCTATAAGCATTTGTCTGTTTTGTACCCTGTATGACAACTTTGGCAAATGGAGGTTAGGTTTGGGCATGTTGTGTGTGCATGTTGGAGTTCAGCATGTGAAGAGTTGGAGAGAGGCTGCAGGATGAAGATGTGCATATGTGGAGGGCATGGTGGGGGTCCCGACTGGGATTGACTTAGTAAGAACCACCTGCTCCTCTAATGACAAAGATGATGATGAAAACAGGGAGAACAGACCCTGGGAAAGTGCCAAAGCTCAAACAGAAAACAGGGCAAGGAAGCCTTTCTGTCACTCTGCATGAAAAATAGAGCCAGAATGAAAAGAGTTACTAAATATGGCTTCTATTATTTGTATATTGTATTTCATGTTAGACATTGGGGACTAAGAAGCAAGCATGAAGTGATTTGCTTTCTGTTGTATGTAATTGTGCTGTGCTCAAGATGTCCTTTACAGACTTTCCAAGGTGTGCCTTTGCTATGTAATTTGACCTAGTTGATTTCAGTGCTGTAGATGATTGCAGAGGTGAATTCATTGTCTATTGTAAGTATAATTTAAGCTCAGAATTGATTGTTACAATTTCTGAGTAAGCTGTAGAGATTTATTATTAGACTTTACTTATTACGTTTTTAACTACTTAACTAATACTAATTTGATGAATAGAATTTCATTGTATGCTTGTTGCTCTGTAACTTTGATGCTATAGTTTGAGAAATGTCAACTTTTTTTATAGGGTGTTCCTTTTTTTTTACACCACCATTGTTTGTAAATTTTCGTAGAAGTCTGAAAAATAAAATAATTTTCCAACTGGTTTTGTCCTTTTCCATCTTACAAGTTCTGGGTTTTGTTTTGCTTTGCTTTTTGTCCCCTGACCTTCTTCTTGCAAGTTGAATTAATATGGAGTGTTTATGGCTGTCTCTTCATGCTACTTAGTCTTATACTCAAATCACTGTTGACAGCTCCAAATGTGCCTATTAGTAGGAATTACATTTATGTATGTCTAGCTCATGCTAAACTCATATTTATGTCAGTGGGAGTTCTTATTTATGTAGAAATATAGTCACGAGTACTGCTCTGGTAGTTAACTTGCCATGATAGAGGGGAAAAGAAGTTGTCAGTTTGTGTGTGGCTGTTGTCACCAATCTCTATTGGTATTCAGCCACCTACTTAAGTTGATGATTTTAAAATACCAAGGCCTCCTTGGGGACAATATGGTCCCAAATTAGGAGCTGATCTACCCAAATTATCTGTGAGGTACTTGTATAATTCCTGCTACCACAGTGACTCTGTGCCTCAAGCTTTGAATCTCCCAGCATATCTGTAGAAAGTGGAAATACCGAAATGTGGTGGTGTTGATGGATAAAAGGGGTTTTGTCAGGCAGCAGGATCCACAGCTCTCAGGGACTGAGAACCCTTCCCTACACAATACAAGGAGAACTGGCACCTGCCTGGGGGCACGTGGATCTCAGTTTAAGTGAGGAATTGGTTTGGCTAGGTGATAGGATATTTAACTCTTTTAGTCTGTCCTATAGAAACTGCTTTATTTTGCATTGCAACTCCACAGGAAGGATGTGCTTGCCTTACTGTCATCCTTGAGCAGGCTCTTTACTGCTGTGTTTCATGGTGCAGCACCAGGCCCCCCTTTCAGAGCTGCTTAATCACCTGCAGCCTTGGGTGGGCGCAAAGGCTCTGTGTTCTGGAGCAACTGTGAATATCTGCCTGTCCCTTGTGCATTGTAGTCCAGGGAGAGAGACTAAGCCTAGGGAGAAGCACAGCTCTTCAGGCAGAGAAGGGGCTTGAGCTCCAGAGCATCCTACACTGAGGTCTCTTGCTGTCTTGCCTGGACTAATTTCACCAGAGTCATGAGTAGCCTGTCACTGGGTTGGGAATGTAGCCTTAGTCTTCCAAATGCTGTGCAAAACCCTTAACCCTAGAGTAAGCTGGTGTTTCTCCTCTCATTGTAGATGCTGCTTTTGAAAGTGGTGAAAGAGAAGGCCTGTAAGGTGTTAACTTGTGTAGTGAAATCTGAGAAATGGCAGCTGCATGACTACATGGCCATATCTGTGTGACTGAGAATGTTTTAATTTTTTTTGGCTTTTAATCAAGTACTTTTCTAATGTAGTACTAAAACAGATACTAAAGAAATCACAATGTACTCTTAACTACAACCTTAATTTAGCTATTTTTTTTCTGTTAGGAGTCATTACCTCTTTCCCCAGGAGACTGAAAACCTTATGTGTTTATCTTGAACTGTGTTTATTTCCATGCTTTCTCTGAGAGTGTAGGAACATGATTATTTGTAATTGCACATCTTTTACATCTCTTTTCAAAGATTTTTTTACAGTATTGATGTGTGGTGCTGTAACATTTTATGCTTCCTCCCACCTTTAAAAAGCTACAAGCTGTCTAAATTCTCAGCTGAGAAGGATGCATTTGTCATCTTCTACAGCATTGTTGCTGTTTGTATTTCTGCACTAATCTCAGAGCTCTGGGCAGTTGGGCACCACACTGTCAGAATTATAACAGGAACAGTTTGTACCTCAGAGGAACCTGGAAGTCAGTTGTCATTATTGACCTGAATGATGTGTTTATGAGGTTTCTGTGTCAGGGTCTTGCTGACTTTTTGCATGAATTAGAAAACTTGCTTTTGTGCTCTTTTCTTTCAAGATTTAATTGCAGTTATTTTTCTATGACTCCTGACAGTGATACATGAACCAGCAGTGACGTGCATCTCCCAGCACGTGTCACCACTAAATGAGGTGTCTGCACTGGACAATGATTTGGTCATCTGGTATTTTACTTACATTACCGTTATTGCAAAAGGCTCTGAAGGCTCTGAAATTTTAACAATAAAGTAGTGTTGATCTTCAGACTTTTCAGAGATTCAAATGCATGTTAAAGCCCACCAATTTTCCCCACAGCGTCTTTCTGAAATAGAAGAAACCCATGGTCACTGCTGCTCTTGACAATGAAATGCAGCCATTTCTGGGGCTGGTTATGCTGTCACAAGCACCCAGTGCTGTGCAGATCAAAGATGAGCAAAAGTATGTCCTCCAGTTGAAGCTGACAGAGAAAAGGGGCATAAAACAGGTGGATGTGGTGTCAGGCTTAGAGCTACATTTGTTTTGTTGTCCTCTTTGTAGTTTTGGCCAGGACCCCAAGTCTATTGTAGAGATGATCTCTATTCTCTTGATCTCATCACTCATCCCGGCCTGCTTATGCACTGTGTAGAGATATTGCTTAATGTCAGCTTGCAGGAAAGGAAGAATTTTTTCTTCCCAGTTCCCCAGTCAATGTGCACAGTATTGTAATGCTTCTTGGCAGCAGGCTTCACTCCCAAGTGATCAAGAAGAGACTCAGCTGCCTTTTCCATTGCTTTTGCCGGTAAGAGCTCCTGTAAGTGACCCGGCTCTTCCAAAGGTGTGCATGGAGTGGTCAAGGAGGTCGAGAATTTAGATTTGAGATGTCACAGTAACAAATGAGACATGCCCAACCCTACCAGGGCAGTGCAGATCTGACTTGCTTTCAGCCCTGTAGGAGGTTACCTTAATCTTTTGTCTAAAAAACTCTGCTCAAGGTACTCTCCATCTATTGTGAAAGAATCCTCACAACTTTTGTGCAAAGAATAAAGATTTTAATCTAAATTCAGAATAATAAGAGTGGCACTTCATGGCATGGGGCACTAAGGGGAATAGAGAGCCTGTGGTGTAGTATGGGAAAAGAAGTACCTGCCAGAGAAGCACTGGTAAGTGAGATGGTAACCGTGTCAAGAGAAGAGCGCATCTTTCCTTACATGAGGGAATGCAGACAATGTAATTCAGCAGAATTCATTCCTCTGTACCAAATGCAAGTGGTGCTGGATTACTTTTCTGTCAGAGCTTTGGAGATATTGATGAACCACAGTATTGACCTTCTATCCCCATTACAATGAACAAATGGGAAAATTGGCTTCCTCCTCTAAATACAATCAAGCTGAGTAATAGCTTTTATTATTATTAATACCAATGGCTACTTTTTCCTCTGTTGGGAGCAGTCAGTAGCTTTTCTGAAGTGAGAGAAAAAAATGCTTTGAAGGAGTAGTCATCTGACAATAAAAGCTGGAAAAAATTATTCCCTTTGGAATGTAGGGTTTGTGGTTTTGATCCAGGTGTAAAGGAGACAAGGAGACTCTTCGGATTGCTTGAAATGTGGCCAAAATGAGAAAATAGAGGGCTTTTTTCCCCCTCTTTCTATATCCCCTGGCGGTTCCCCCCCCCGCCCCCCCCACTTAAACAGCAATCCATTTATTTCTGGAAAAATTCAACAGAATCCTACAAAGTGTTAGCAGACACTTTCAGTGTTCATTTTCTAAAAGGGAAAAATTTCAATTCACCTGCAGAGGAAGGAAACACCAAAAGATGTAAGGAAAGCAAAGACTAAATGGAGCTGAACTCAGGGGAAGCGAATAACTTCAGTAGCAGCCCTGGATTAAGATTCCCAGGTTTGATTCCCATATGGCTTCTCTCCTTCTGGAAGATCATAAAGTTACTTTCAAAAAAACCTCAATTCTTTGACTTGCATTTCTGAAAAATGTTTGTAATGTCTGCCAGCATTCCATTTTTAAGGCTGTGCATTAAAAAGACTATGCAGGAAATATTTTGTTTAACAGTCAGTGATATCAAAGTAATTGCATGTCTCAGAAGGAAAGGCGAGTGTCAGTAGGATAGCAATCACTTAGATGGGATATCTGGAGGGCTGACAGCAGCTCACTGTGAGTAGATGAGAGGACTCAAAATAGATGCTCAGTAGGGGTGTGACCTTTCCAACCAACCTTTTTTGACAGAGCCACTTAAAACTGTAAGTATGCAAATTAAAAGGGTGAAATGTATTCAAAAAACATTGTACAAACTGTGTTTAAGCTTGTCCGCAACCCAGGACAAGACTTAGGTGTGGAATTAGTTTTCGTAATTCAAGATTCCCAATATACTTATTACTTCAAGATATCCATGGAAATACTTTCAGTCTGGCTGATATGTCAGCAGAATTAAAATTAGTTGTAATTACTTGTAATCAGATTATATCTGAAGGTATTGGTTGTGTTGTGGTGTAGGCAGATCCTTACTGTTTGTCATATTTGACCTTATCCCAAGTTGCATTCCTTTAGTCACAAAGAGGCAATAACTTTTCCAGCTATTATATTTGTGAAATGAAATAATATGGTAACGACATCTTCCTATGGGTAATGCAATTTTGGCATTTGTTAGCATGAAAATATGTGGCAATGAATGTACTGAATAAAAAATGGTTTATTACCTGCTCCATTGAACCTGCTCCATGGTTTCATTATACTGAAACCAATTTGAGGAATGAATCACTGAAATATATTTCTATGTTCAGAACTGAATGAATGCTTCCCATAGGCAGAGAAGGTAGTAAATGTGCATAAGCCATTCTGATACAAAAACCTGACACCAGTTTTCAGGATGGACTGTTTTTAAAGTTCCTTGAGATTTTTGTGTTGCTTTGTTATGCAGAGTTCTGAATGCTTCTGCTGAAATGCCAGTGAACTTGTATAGAGGAGAAAGGAGAGGGAATTCTTTAAACCCCATAAGGAAGATAAGACTGTCACATTTACATCTCGTGGAATTGTACAGTTCTGACCAAAATGTCCCTCTGAGTTCAGTCTTGTGCAGACTTCACATCCTTTCCTCTGACACTCCTAGGAGCAAGACCACTGAAACCAGTGTAGCCAGAATGTTCACTTCATTAGAGATTGGGGCTGCATGGGTGTTAAAATAAATAACATGGATCTTTGATATTTAAAACAGGCAGATTTCAAACCCTGTCCTATAACAGAAGAGTGGAATAGACTGCTCTGGACCTCAGGGAATACAGAAAGACTCCAAACTGAAATCTGGTTTCTTGCTTTGCCTGGCTTAGTGTTGAGTGCATTTGACAAATGTGCCCACTGTGCTATAAAGCTGCTTGTCTATACCAGACAGAGTCCTGGCAGGAGTTTGTGAGGGCAAAGTGGTATTTTGGGCACTGCCTCACTTTATAAACAGAGGTAAGAAGCTTGAGATTTGGTCTGATGCAGGGATTTTGTGTTAGGGTTTTCTTGTGACCAGCTTACCTCACTCTATCTGTGATATCAATATTTTCTTCCCAAGGCTGTAGTCTGATGGGATGATGTTTCTACAGGACTTTGGATCTTGAAAATTCTGTACAGGTGCTAAAGATTATATTAAACACAATGTTGTCCACATGGCAGTGAGAGAGACAGAAAGTTTGTTTGCCTTTTAAGAGATTTGTGGACAGAAAAGGAAGTCATTAATGAGAGTTGCTGAAGGAAAAAAATCTACTGCCAGGATGAAGCAGCTGCTCCACAATTTTTGTTTTAAAATGGTGACAAATCTATCATTAATTTTTATAACTTCAACAGATAGTTGAAAGCTGTTTTCTGTTTAATGAAAGACCACAAAGCAGTGGCACTGAACAAGTTATTTCATGAGTTTTTTTTGTGTATATGAAATTGAGCTTGAGGAATGGTGTCTTTCAAGAACTGCAGTTACTGGAAAAAGTTATGAATGTGGGAGCCCTTACACTCAGTTGATTCAGAAAATCTGAGACTGAGGACATGGCAGTTGAAGATCAGTTCTTTCTAAGAATGGGATTAGCCTGAGGGCTGAGCGATTTTTTAGCATTTAGAAAGGAGCAAGGTATCAAGAACATGCTTGAGGATATGCCTGAGCTTCAAGCCAAGTTTTAACAACAGAGGGAGGAAAAAATCTATACCAGTATTATGTTTCCTTAATGTATTCTTTCCTAAAATCCTTTGAGATTAGATATGCCTTAGAGGCATATTGCAAAAAATCTAATTTTGCAAATTTTTTTTGATGCAATGACTTTTTTCCCCCAATTTCTCAATTAGATCAAAAGCCATTTTGTCCGAACAGGGATTAGGTAAAACTGAGTTCTTCCCTGGTAAGAGGTGTGAGAGCAGATGGCTGCAGGGAACTTCTGGAGCAGTGTTTTTGGTAGCTAATTGACCCAATTGACTTCCCTTGGTTCTGGCTAAACTTAGCTTTGAAATATAGGAACTCTGGGTAAGAACCAAGGTGACATGGTGAAATCTCAGTTACTTCACCTGGCCAACTGAGTAAATATTTTTTAAAGTGTGGAAAAAGCTCTTTTTACAAGTTGCACACAAACTTTTCTGTTCCATTCCTAGATGACACTGCAGAGGGAAGTGCTTTCTTGAACTCTGGTCATCCCTCCAAATGTAACAACATTTTGTGCCTTGAAAAACTATCTTACTTCAGCCAGTAATTCAACCTGTGAGTGTAGGACAGAAGCGTAGGGAAAAATGTTATGTGGAGCTACTGTTGTTTTTCTGTCCCCTCTGGTTCAGCTCCAGGGAAATTTTATGCATCAATATAACAACACAAAACTTGTGTGTGTGTGTGTGTGTGTGTCAAAGTTAGACTGAACTTCCTCGGGTGGGATGAGGATGTTAAAGTCAAAATAAGTGTGATTAATATGATAAATAAAAGCCAGGATGGGGTGAATGAGTTCTACTCATATATAGGGCTCCTAGCCTGCAGTAAAATGTCTTTCTGCAGGCAAGCTCTGCTTGTATGTTGTCCTTGGAGTTATCTTTTATGTCTTTCCACGTTTTTTTCTGAAAACAGGGTAGATGAAAGAAAGCAGACCTTGGGACTTTCTCTGCAGAAGTTCAATCCCAAACGAGTCCAAAGCGTAGATGGAAAAGGGGCTTTAAAGCTGACTTTGTGCTCCTGAGTCTTGTCACATGAGGATATTGGGCTATTCACAGGATAAAGTGCAGCAGCCAGCTGTCAGTCAACTAAAATGACTGTTTCAACAGCTGGGAATCAGTGGGACATGAACTCTGGCTGTGCTCCCTCTCCCCTAGCCACATCCTCTGCAGTAGTCTGGATTCTGTGGAATCCTCTGCTAATTCAATGCTGATTGGAAGCAATTTTGGATGTACTAGAAATTTGAGCCTGGAAAATATTAAGGAAATATAAACCTTTTCCAGGTCTGGTTAATTAGAAGGACAGAGAAGTGCTAAGTGGGCTATATCGGGGCTAGTAACTGTATACTTGAATCCCCTGTATCACAAGGAAAACATTTCCAGATGAAGTTTGCCGATTCATCTCATTCCTGGAGACATAAAGTCAAGCAGAACACACATGCCATAGAGATAACTACACTAGGATGCTTTGGAAAGGAACTACAGATATAATTGTGCCTAATAATTTATTGGACTGCTCTCTGATATAGAAGAAGCCCCCATGCATAGTTAAGTATCTGTATCCTTTGAAGCTGTGCAGCTTAATTATAGTTTCATTACTTTTGACAAACCATAATTTCAGTGATGGGCTGGGGATAAAGAACACCACTTGTCTTAATTTTACTATTTTGAGGTTTTCCTCCCTTATTTGTCCTTCTGTTTCCATCTATTTCTTTCTACTGATGATCACTGATTATCTTATTAATAATTTTTTTTTCTGGAAGAAGTTGACTAACTATAGCTCTAAATGTGAGGTTGAAAAAGGAGGAAAATGAATTTGAAGATAATATTGCAAGGCTTTCATTTTTATTCTTCATAGGCCCATAATTAAGCCCACTCTAGTTCTCTCTGTGGAACAGGATGCACAGGTTATAACAAGGATTCTTTTCTCTGTGTCTTTATGTGGAATGGGCTGGAAGGAAGGAATCAAGTAACTAGTGTAATGTAAATTGGCATAGCTCCATCAGCTACAAGACAGGCACAAGTGTATTTTTAGTGCCAGCAGAAGCTAAGCTCCCACTGTGGAACAACAGTCTTTGGGGAAGTAGAGGAAGAAAAAGTCTTTTCTTCGGGATTTCCCCAGGTGAATGTTTCAAAATGGTAATTAAAGCTTAACATAAACTTTCTCCATCTCCAAGAACCCACAGGGGCAGGTTTAATTTGTCTCTGAGATTTCACTTTGCCAGCTTTTGTAATGTTTTCATTTGAGTCTTTCTCTATCTACTGTCTCACTGCAGCTGTAGAGTTGTGGCTGAACTCTTTATTTGCAAAAAGGGATCCCTTTTCTTCATGAATAGCTGACTTGGATTTTAAATCTTGTTGCAAGCAGAAAACTTGGGTAAAGGGGATACTTCATGCACTTTTGTGTGCAAATTTCTCAAAAATTGCTGCTTTGATAACCACAAGAGCAAGGCAACCTGAATCCCTATGTGAGAGCCTGTGTGTCCACAGGTCCATATGTTAGTGATGGTCCTTCTTGTTTATTTTCAGCCTCTCCAAGCTTCCTGCTCCATAGGACTTTTGTACTGACTTTGACTATCTTGAAATGGGTTAACACTCGGAAGTCTGTGGTTTCTGTTGGGCTGTGCTGTTCTGAGAAAATGTACAACAGTACATTGACCACGTTTTCTCAGGTGTTTCTGCAGTACTGAGATGCTCAGTGGGGACACAGTCAGTCTTCTGAACTTTAAAATGCAAAGGGAGTGGATCATGTGAGGTGTTGCATCCCATCTGTGAGCACCTTGCTCTCCTGATTGTGTCATGTGCTGAGCAAGAAGAATGAGCTGAGAACCACACACTGATAATTTGCACAGTAGTCAAATCTGCTGTTTTTCATACCTGTTTGGGCCCATCTGAGCCTCACTTTCAGTGTTAGGGGAGTTTTGCTGGAGTCTCTGCCTTACGTGGTTTCCTTGAGTGCAGAATGAGTGGAAATTAACAGATCTGTTAACAAGGAAGCTCAGACTATCAAATGTGGGGAAACTGAGTGTATTGTAAATAACAAATGTTCTTGCAGAAGTGTAATGCTACCCCCTGTTGGAATTTGGGATATAAGAAACATAGTCCAGAATACATGGAACTGAAGCCTCTGACTTTGTGTACATTACTTTGCCAGTATGTAAGTGCCAGTCTCTCTAAAAACAAGCAGTTTTTAAAACATAAATAGGAAAAGGTTTTTTTTTTTCCTTCCAGTTGTCAACACTGAATTAAATTTAAAATATTCTTTCATGGTAAAATACAGCTGCAGGCACAGATGCCTGTCATTTTACTGTCTTTCTATAAGAATACAAATGTATAACCTATTAATGTTGATTTTTTGATTTCTTTCTGAAGGCCTTGCAACTTCTAAAAGAGAAATGCAGCCTCTCTCTTTGCATGGCTAAAGCTACAGTGTTTACTGTGATTCAGCTGCGAGCTGAGGAAGAGCACTCGTGTTCATCTGTGGCAATGGGACTGGCTGAAGCAGTGCTGTGGGTGCAGTGCTGGACATTAAACGGTCTGGAAAAGTGTGTGTTTAGACTCTTGTGCGTGAGCATTTCTGCAGGACTTTCTGTCTGTGCCTTAGGAGATGTGGCTTAACAGGAGCCAAGCTGAACAAAGCTCTGGGAAGGGGAAAAGGGAATGTAATGTTTCTATGAAAACATCTCTTAAAAGCTGACAACACTGTTTTGAATTGGAAAATCTGCTATGTGTCTTAATGCTTAAATTAAAATTGTTCCTCTTCATAAAACTACAGAACATCATCTGCTACTGTAAATCAAGACAGCTCAGCTGAGAAGTTGGGGGGAACAATGTAGTTGATTCTAATTACCTGGAAGAATTGGTTGTCTTTATTTTGGCCCTAAGAACGTATGACATACTGAACTTCAGATTGTATTGTGGTATTTGCCTTCGTTCTGAGGTCTCACAGTTGGAGAGAAAGCATTTATCATTCCTGAGCAGAGTGTGGTTTATTTTATTGGCAATTGTGTAAGGAGCTTCTCAGCCCTGAGTGGTAGAAGGATTATGATGAGATACCTGGTGAAAGATGAAGCAATGAAGGCTGATGTTACGCATTGTATTATGTACCTAGCATCAATTCACAGGTGTATTTGTTTAGGGTTCCATGCTCTGAAATCAGGAGATGCTTTGACCCTACTGTTAAGTTTGAGGAATATATCCTGTGACATTTGCATATGGTGTTTTTAATTTTCATGATTATTAGTTCCTGTCTTCTAACTCCTCCACCATTCTGGCTGTGTTTATCAAATACATTGGATTAAAATTGGTTTCAGAGACAATTTGCTATGTCTGGTGTAGCCATTTCCTCTGGCTGGTGGCAGCCTGGTCCTGGCTCCTGCTGTGAAAAGTCCTCCTGTGTCATGAACCAGGAGTGAAGTGTTCTCTGACTGTATTTCAGTGTCTTTCTCCTGTGAGGTATCTTCAGAATCTTAGATGAACTCATCTCTTCAGCAATATTCGTAATCCGTAGTGTCCATCTTTCCATTTGAGTTTCTTACACAGCTCTCCCTAGAAGGTTTGCTACCGCAGTCTCCCTCTCTGCAGATTGTCACTATATTTATCCCCACAAAATCTCTGTGAAATAATGAAATGTCTCTATCTGTATAGAAACCAGTGCTTCTGAATTATACCTGTAGGAGAGACCCTCCCATTCACAGAAGTATTAAATAAATTTGTTTGATCTGGAGCCATCATACCAATCTTTGAAGAACCATAGGAAACTCAAACCTTATGAAATTAGTAAGAAATGGTAAGACAAACCCAAACCCTCAGTTTAATGGAGGTGGCAGAGTGTCTTTATTTTATTTACGTGTTATAACTTGTAGTTTTGAGCATATCTCTGTAATTACTAGCTGTCTAGCTGATATTGGTGATAGGACAGTTTAGGAGGGTTTGGTGTTGTGTGCTTCAGACTTTGCTGTCGACTTGAAGTGAATGTTTCTGCTTTGGCCCAGCTGTACATTCTCTTGACTTATATTTTTACAAGCGTGGAAGCTTGGCTTGTAGCAATGCCTGGAGACAGACACAAACATCACTGATTTGTTTACACCAGGTATTTTATATGCCTTGGATGGTATTGCATAGCTTCTTCCTCTAGAATTCTGTCTGAGTACTTCTGTGCATAATGAGATATGTGTGTGAGGTTAAAAGGATGTTGTTTAGGTTGAAAAGTTAAGCTCCTCACTCTTAAGGAATTGACAGATTTACTGTCGCTCATGCCATCTTGATTGTACCCACACATGTATCTCTCTCGTGCAGTGAATGGGACAGATGTCCCATGGAAAAATTGGTATGTCACCATGTAATTGCATTACAGTCCAGTTGTTCAGCACACTCCTGGTGTGACTGCCCAGTGTATGGTAGTTCTAGGTCTGGTTTTGAAAAGCAAAAGACAAGAGCAAATCATGTGCCTTGCTGCTGTGTCAGTTTCCACATGGGCTCATATATTATCAGTAGCAGAGTTTGAAATTTGACTCTTCAGTGGCAACTGAGACTCCACCATCTGAATTACTGTTGCCTGGCAGATGGATCCAGCTACTGGCTTTTGTGGTAGGGAACTCAGCCCAGCTTTTCTTTCTCTCCCATGAATGGGCAGCTTCCAAGCATGCTATAGACAAGTTGTGTCATTTTTGGAGGTAATGATCATGTTCTGGTGGTAATAGTTGTGTTCTGGATTGTGTGACAGGTGGCTCCTGGCTGCAGGCAGCTGAGAACCCAGAGCAAGGAGCAGGAGATGCCTCTCAGCAGGAGCATATAAGAATTACAACTGCAGAGGCCTCTGTAAAAATCGTGTGAAAGAGAAGATAGCACCACAAATCTGGACTAGAATTAATTAACAATTTTGGTTGTTTCTCATCTCTTGATTTTTAAACAAGACCTGTAACTTGTAGATGAGCAAAGCTTGATTATCCCACAGGGATATATTTTAAGGGGTGTATTTTTATGTGGCACAGCCCACGGCTTGCCAGTGCCACTGAAATTGCCAGCTTCATGCCTCATAAAATAGCTGATGTTTGGGCTTGACTGAGCAAGTGGAGATGTCTCTGAACTGACTTCAGCAATCTTTCTGTAGGGTGGCAGTTGGCTTGTGACAGATGAAGCTGAGTAATCAGGAGTCTGTGGCTGAAATTGGAGCCCTGCACCTGAAAAAATGCTATGGGCAGGAGTTTGTTTCATTTGCAGTTATTAGGAAGCATCATAGAGTTCAAAAATTTTGTATCTTTTGTTCTGAACTTGATCAACTGCTGGGTGAAAGAGCCAATCAAGGAAGATGACCTTTAAAGGTTGCTCCATGTGCCTGTATTTATTGACCTTTCCTGGGAACTTTATTTTTCTTTTGGCAGCCTAAGCATTCAAGTGAAGCTTTAAACTTCACTGTGATTTAGCATAATAGAATAAGTCTTAGTCTTACAAGAAAAGTACTTTAACTGTCAATTTCATTAGGGACTGGTTCCTTTTTGCTGGAATATCTGAGCTTTGCAGAACTTTTTTTCTTCCATTTTCTGAAAGCACTTTAAACTTTTCTTTGTGACGCTGATTTCAAAATCGTCATTCAGGATCTCTCATTGAGCCCTTTGCTCTTTTGTGAAGTTGCTGATAGTTCAAGTTAATTGTAATAAACTATATTATGTGGCTGTAATCTGCTGCCTCCCTCTACACACAAACTATGTGAAGCAGTCAGAGGGTTGTGGTGACGTGCCACTAGCTACACACAGCAGGCAGGAGAGTGTTTGTTCGTTGTTGAAGTCTGCTTCACAATTCCTGCTTTTCAAGGACTCAGGGATTTGAAGTCATGATTTTCATAGCTTTCTCTTGAAAAACTGGATGTTTTGCATAGTCTTGTCACTACATAATAGCATTAAAATAATGGAAGGGAGAGGAGAAAAAACAATCTAGATCATCTCCTCTGTGAAAATTAAGCATTTGACCAATGTTGCAATCAAGCCTCCATTTGAGTGCATTTTTGGTATGTGCAGAATAAAAATCTCACAGTGCAAATATTTACTTTTATTACTGTCAAATACAAAGTTCTGTTTCATAACAAGAAGAATCTGGGAGCCTCTCATTTGTGTTGAGTCTTTCTTCTTCCAGTCTGAGGACTCAGATTGGGACAAGACTTCATATATGTGCTTAGACTAAAGCAAAAGAGACCTAAAAAGCATGGAATATTTTGTGCTGGAAGGGACTTTTAAAGGTCACCTGGTTTAACCCCTCTGCAGTGAGTAGGGACACTTTCCACTAAGTGAGGTTCCTCAGAGCTCCATAAAGCCTAATCTTGAATGTTTTCAGGGATGGTGCATCCACAACTTCTCTGGGTGGCCTGTGCCAATGTTTCACCACCCTCATAGTAAAAAAATTATTCCTTATATCCAGTCTAAATCTATCCTTTTTTTTTTTTTTTTTATTTTAAAACCATTACCCTTTGTCCTATCACAACACAGTCTGCTAAAAAGTCTGTCCCCATCTTTCTTATAATGCCCTGTAAGTACTGAAGGGCTGCTCCAAGGTCTCCCTGGAGCCTTCTCTTTTCCAGGCTGGACAACCCCAACTCTCTCAGTCTTTCCTCAAAGGAGAAGTGCTCCAGCCCTCCCATCATTTTCTGTCCATCCTCTGGACCTGCTCCCAGAGGTTCATCTTTCTTGTGCTGAGAACTCTAACTCTCAGTAGGCGCAGAATAATGGAGCTATAAAAAGCTGCCAAACTTAAATGAGCTGAAAGAAAAGCTTTATTTCTAAAGATACACAAAGGGAATTACATAACCTGTGGCTGATGAGGTGTGTCTGAAATGTTGACACAGTTATCAGGTGACTGGCATTTCATTCCTCTTGCCAGTGATGATGGAGCCCTGCTCAGCATTCAAACCTACAGAAGCTAATCTGCTTTTTCTTGGAAGTGTAGGTTACTCCTTTTTAGGGGGCAAAATAGGAAACAAAAACATTTTGGCTCTGTGAAAATACTTGGTTAATATTGATCAGCTATCCATCATAGCCAATAATTGGAAGAATAAGTTTTAAGACAATATTTTCCTTTTTTTGTTTCTGTCCACCTTAACTTACAAGCTTCTGGCTCCTTTTTACACCACAGAGTTGAGCTTGCAAAGCTGTTCTGGTGTTTTTTGTCACTGTGAATCTGGCAAAACTTTTCTATAGCCAGGAAACTGTGCAGTACAGTATCTTTGCTCCTTGCTGTGGAGGTTAATCTGGAGTTTTTGGGCTGATCTTGGACCCAAAGACTAAAACTCCCATAAGTAGCACCAGAGCAGGATTAGGTATGAAATCATTGAAAAGTTGTATAGAGATGGGTAGGTCTCTTCATATAGGATGGTATTTTTAATTGCAGATTTTATTTTTTTTATGAGAGCTGGTGTGATCAATCACATATTTCATGAAATTTAAAGTGAGTGAAAGTTTGAATATAATAAAATTAAATTTTAAAAGGAAAAAAAAGGTGAGAAGAAGGCAAAGATATTCCAAATATACACAGAAGGGGGAAAAGAAACTCCCATTTTGATTGTGAAAAGGATTATGTGCCATGGTGGTTATTTGTACACACAGAAAGAAATGCCAGGCTTAAGTTCCATTTAGCTCTTTAGGGCAACTGAGCTAATCGATGAATGATGACCCAGCATATCAAACCAGTGGGCAGTGGGTTCTCCTGACATCTACCATTGAACTCTACCCAAGATATTTGGAAGCAGAACATAAAAAATGAATGTCATCTGACAGCAGCCAGATCACTGGCAGAGCTAAAATAGCCCTGGCCATGCAGCTGGGGGTGTGTGGTACACGAGTGCTGCGGATCTGCTTACAGGGGGTGTTGTAGGGCTGGGGTGGCTGGAACCAGCGGCTCTGCATCCCAGACCCCAGCACTCAGCTCCTGGGACACAGATAAAAGTTTAGATGCTAGGAGGATATATAACTTATATTTATGAGTAATATTATGAGGCATGCAGGCCTCAGATAATCATGTTAGGTTTTGTCTGAGTATCATAGCAGGCGTAACAAAAGCATATGATTTGAGTGAGGTCACTTACCCCTTTTCTCCTTTGATGTAATCGTAGGGTGGGCTGAGTTCTGCATTAAGCTCTGCATTTGAAAACCATGCGCTTACATTTGTACACGATGCCATAATAATTTTAAAAGGTTCTCTTACAGGCAAAAGCATGTTTTGCTGTGTTTTGTAGAGTTATAAAAGGTGTAGCTTTTACATCTCTCTGTTGTTCTTGCTGCTGAGTTGCCTTTGCAGTTGCCACTGGTAGTGAAGTCTCTGCCTTACAGAGGATTGCAGCAGGAGGCCTCAGAGTTGCAGAAATAATAGAATATGATGTACTGAAAGGGGAAATTAAGACAATCTTGAAGACTGAAAAAAATCATTTAATAACAAACACTGCTTTTATTTTTTTTATTATCTCAGGCTCATTTCTTTATCTAATCAAAGGTGATTTTTGTAGTTATTTGTTGTCTTTCCTATAATTTCAATGATACTTTAACTGTGTTCCACATCTGATGTAATTTCACACATCAAACTTCTGTTGGCATTTTTGCATATTTGTCAAGTATAATCTAATATTTTCTGAAATGCTGTGGGATGTTTTTTCTCTTTCAAAAATGAAATCTTGGCCATGTTTCTGATTTCCTCCCCTCCCTTCTACTTTTGTGTACTTCCTATATTTTGTCAAGTTTCTAATTTTTTTTAGATTTTTCATTCTAAAATTTTCTGTTTTCTTTAGGGAACAGCAACATTACAGTCTGGAGTCTTACCAGCTATATCAGGTAGGAGCCATTTAGTTATTTGCTTTATTTAACAACAATGTTTAAGTCTCAAATTGTGATAAGAGAAACAGAAGATTCATGCAAGCAGAACTAAATACTATATTGAGAGGTGTCCTGTTTGTGATTGGTTTTTCTGCTGCAATTCATGACTGGCAGTTATGAAATACATTGTAATCTGTAATAACCTTGGTTGAAAAGATAATATATTTGTTTTTTCCCTTTTTTTTTTTTTGGTTAATCTGTAGAGGTTCAAAGTTGTCAGCTTTAAAAACTGTTTGGTGCTTTTTCTACTCACATATTCAAAGAACACCAAGAAATTTTTCTTTTTAGGCTATGTTATCACCAAAGGCAAACTTGATTTCTATGTTCAGTGTGTATAGCCAGTTTCCTAAATAACACAAAATCATAGGAATAAATCTTTACCATAAGCAACTGGGAGATGCTTCTCTCATGTCAGTGAACCTGTTGATTGACCAAGAAAATGACTAATGAGAGGACACTGAGTATCCGGCCTGGAAAGATTATTTAGGCAAAGGCACTGACCATCCTTGCACTGTAAACCTCTCTATCAGTGCAATGTGTTGGTCACCCAAGTTCCCTGCCTAATGCAGCCAAAGTGGTCTGGCACCTTTGAATTATCATTTTACTTCAAAGAAAACATCTCATAAGCACTGGGTTTTGTGTGATTTCTCTCCATCTTAGACCTTGGAGAGATTTTTGCAAAGAACTTGGTTAGTATCTTAAATGCCTTTCCATTCCTTAAATAATTTACCTGATAATTCATCAGGTCCATTAAATTTCATAGGATGCCCACCTCCAATAGACATGGAACAGCTCTTTGTGCTTGGGTTTCTTTACTACTTTAAAAAACCTTGGCAAATACACAAATCAGTGTAAACTGAGGGATACTTGTGTGAACAAATCCATTGAGATACTCAGGATCAGGATGTGTCTCTGGAGAAGGTTAACTCGTTTCCTTTGTCTGTCTTAGCAGGAGAAAATCCAGAAGCATTTAGCAGATCTTGTTGCTAGTTATTCCACTCAAGTCAGTGGAATTACTCTTGATTTATAGAGGTTTAAGTAGAAGCCCAGATTGGATCATTATTTTTATCTTTCCCTCTGGTACTCAAGTTTCTAGTCTTCCACTCAAACCAAGGAAACCAGAACACTTATGATTAAAGTGCGTGTAAATACAGAGCAACTTCTGCTGCATGTGGTGGGCAGAATGTTATTTCTGTATTAATTTCAGTGTCAAGTTAATTTTGGATGCAAACAACATCTGACAAAAATCTTAGACTATTCATGCATATGAGGGAGTTAGCTGTTTTGATAAAACCTATCATGAAGCAAATTGGAACTGCAGAAATACAAGACAGATTTTTACATTAACAGAAGATACAAGACTGAAGAAGTTTGAGCAGGTGTGTTTTATTGTCTGCTACACTGGAAAAATATAGTTTATGGAAAGAACTCTTGCAGGCATAAGCATAAATGCTTAAGGCAAATGCAGCATCTAAAGCCAGTGACTGAACTTTTCTTTGTGAGGTTTCACCTCTCAAATGCTCCACTTTACCAGTACAATTTTATTCTTCAATACTAAAGCTATTTTTCAGAATACAAAAGGAGCTGAAATTTTCTGTGTCTCATTGAGTTTTTATTGTCCTTAGATATTTCATTTAAATATTATTATTATTTCTTCATGTTAAAGTTTTGTCTTTCATACGTGTGAAATTTAAAGTATAATTGAACTTGGCATTGCAAAGCTTCCATAATAATTCTGTAGCATTTGAATATTTAATCAAAGATATTAACTGAAGGTCCCAGGATGCTGAGCAGTCATTCACACTGTTCTGTTGGACCGAAGGAACTGCATTAGAACTTGTCTGTGGTTCTGTTATGAGAGGTTATTGTCCATTGCTGAGAATAAAATGAAGGCACAATAATTTGAGGTAGCTACTTTCAAAACCTGTATTGTGCATATACGTGGCAAGATAACTCTGCCAGCATGGATGATTGTAAAATGACCCAACACCCAGATATCAAATTTCCTAGTGTTGCAATTCACTCACTCACAAACACATTTCTTTTTTATCATATGCTCATTCAAATACACTGGAGAATGCAAACCCATTCCTTCCTGGGTTACAGGTGCCCACATGTTCTATGCAATATTTTTGCTCTTGAATGTCTCAGTTCTGTAGCAAGACATGGAATTAAACAGTCATGGATCAATTGTTTGTGTATTTTTAAGTTCACTGGTAGGGAATGTGGGTATTCTCTTTCTCCTTTTAGTTAGATATGCTGAGCAACAGACTCAGCAACTTTAGAGAATTGTGTTTCATTCTAGTGGCAAACAGAAAAGGTTTCTAAATATGGCAACAATTCTAAGTTGTATTACTAGATGGGAAAAAAACAAGTTGGGGTGAATCATTTAATTCTGGTTTAAATAATTTGGTTGCCTTTGTTATAAATAACTTTGTAAATATTGCTTAGAAAGAGAGACTGAATTAGATTACTTGAGTTTGTAGGAGGAAAATGTTCCCACTGTTATCATACTTTCATACTACAGATAAAGGTAAGGGATTCTTCAGAGTTGTATGGTGTGTGAATGTGTGCTCTTAAGTGTAACTGACTGCATTTATAATTATGATGGACCTCAAAATACCATGACAGGATAGAGGTTCAAAAATATGATTCAGATTTCCTGAGACTGCTGGATTCTGCAGACACCTCAGTGTAGTACATTTTGTGTGAGCAGTTCTCATGGGACCTGCTCAAGAAATCCTGTAGCTTGATCTGGTGGTTGCAGTTTCAGAGATATCCATGTAAGTCTTTTCTCAGGAACTGCTTATGTGCTTTGAGTTAAGGGATCATGAATAAGATTCACATTCAGTGTTGAGAGGTGAAACAATAGACTGCACATTCCTTCACAGAATGGTGAGCTGAAGAGCTTGTCATTATCCTCATTATCTTTCTGGTACTATAAACCAAAGTACTGTATGAAAAATAGGCATGAAGCAGTTGTCTAGTGAGTCTCTGCCCTGAGGTGTGGATGTGGATGTTCTAGCAAGAGTCTCTGCCCTGAGGTGTGGATGTTCTATGTATGTCTGACAGAGGTTTGTTTAGTTCTGCAGTGAGAATCCTTAATCCACCTTGAATCACCCAAAGACCTCTGCTAATCTTTCATTTACAGTATATTTCCTAGCAGTTGTGCTGTTTCTCATTGTAATTTAGGCCTCTTATTTAAATCTTGTTTCTCCTTTCTATTCCATTGAAACACCTTAGATAAGGAACCTCCAAGCTCTTACTCATAAGGGTGAATTATTTCCTTCAAAATATTTGTATTTTCTCAGTTGAGTAGAACTCTGTCACAGCAATCTTCTTTTATGAATGATGTTTAAACCATGAGACTGTTTTGTGTGGAGGGGAAATGCCACTATTTTTGTCCTTAGGGAAATGCCACTATTTCTGTCCTTAGCTGCCAACCCCTTCCAAATGAGCTGAGCAGACTGAATCCCAAGACTCCTATTTAGAGAAAGGAGGCTGGTAGCTGGAATAGCTCGCAGAACTGCTTAGGGACTCTGCAGTCCCTGGAGAAGGTGTTTCATGCCAGCTCTCTGCACCATATTTCAGAAACTTTCATCCTTTCCCACTTCCCACAGGGGAACTGGTTGTCTGGGCATTCCCATGGGCCAGGCCCAACCCTGAGTATTTCAACACTCAAATTAAACTTCCTCAGAGGGAGGTCTGATCTCCCTGGGCCTCTGTGCCACAGGCTCTGGCTTTGTAAAAACCGGTAGTTGAATGGGCAAATAACAAATATGCTCCCAGGGAAGCAGCACTTCAATATTGCTTTTTGACTTATAAATGATCTCTCTTCTTTTCCATTTCCCCCCTTATTCTATAGGAGCAAATTCATCAGCATTGCAACAGAAACTCCTGCTCTCTGACAGCCTCTTTGCTTGCAATAGCAAACCTACACAATGCTTGATTGGAAATGTTCTGAGGGGATGAATTAAGGAATAAGTATAAAACAAACCTGTGGATTGGAATTCAGCTAAAATACCACCTGAATGCTGATTGTGAGCACTGTATCTCTATTAAATTTTTTTAGGTAAACAGGGACTCAAGGCAGGCAGACAAGAAGAAAGAATAAAATTAAGTATATAACAGGTGCTGAAAACAAAGTCAGCTGTGTGACAGCTTGGCTTTTCTGATGGAAAACTAGGTGCTTTTTTTGTGCATTTTAAAATATTTTTATTGCATACCTGTGCGGCATGATACTTTTATTGCAAGCTTAGGAGCCAGGTTTTAAGGAATTAATTCAGAGCAATGAGAAAGAAGAATCTGGGCCATATTATGGTGGTTATTATTGCTTAGGTTGAAAACAATTTACAATTCTCACTTTTTTTCAGGGTTTGTACTGTCAGCTCTTCAGATGTAGGAAGACCAAGTGCACTCAGATATTTTTACTGAGCCAGTAAAGGACTGTGTGTTGAGCAGTGTCCACCATAGATATGTAATCTCATATCTTATAGGATTAAACACTGTAATAGAAAAACATCATTCTAATGAGAAACTGATTAATGAAACCCTGCCATAATATGGCTTGCTCTTTCTTGGTCCTGCTTTATTCTACAAGTCCACTCAAAATAATTCTATAGGGGAAGAAATACAGGAGTTCAGAAAAAGGAAGCTGATTAAAATATATATTGCATTTACAAGCTAGATGTTGGCCTTGGTGACTGTCTGAAGTAAGAGAGGCCTTTTCCCAGGGGGGAAAGAAAACTATGGGGAAACCATTCCAGTGAATGATCCCAATGCTGCTGCTTCATCTCCGGGCTGAGCAGATCCAGCAGGTTCCTGTTCTCTGTATTGGGGCTGACAGAGGGTGGTGAGTCAATGCCACAGTAACCCTCTAGTTCTGTCCTTTATTTATTCATGATTTGCTTCCCCATGCCTTCTCTGACACTGAAGTCTGGGGAAATTACATATCCCAGCCTTCTAGAACACAAAGGTGAGAACCTTATTTGCACATATAGTGATTGTTTCAAATTTTTAAAAAAATATTTGGTTTTGTGTGTGATCTTCATCCCTGGCCAGTGTAGATCCTGAGCTTCTCATTCAAGAGTTTTGAATTAAATGTATGTAAAGCATCTTTGAAGGTGTATTTTTCAAAAAAAACCCCAGACACTGAATTTCCTGGCACAGGAAAATGGTAATAATTCTAGCTTAACATTTTTGCATTTTTAAGGATAGGAGGCTGGGCTGGAATGCCCACAGCATGGGAAGATGAATAATAACTAGAGGTAGTTAGATCCTCTTAATTTTTTATGACTAAATAGACATCTTTGAGGAGCAATATTTGAACAGAGTGCTTGAATGCATTTCTAATTTTGAGAGATTCCACCACTTTTAAAGTTGTCTGTTAGAGAGACAGGAGGCATTTCTGAATATGGAAAAATCTATAGATCAATAAGCATTTTTAAGTATCCCCTTCAGCTTTTGTGGCTTTCAGAAAATGCCATTTGTATAGCAGAAAACATATGAAATTGTTTTGAAAATCGAAAAGAACAAACAGGGAAGTTTTGCAGGGCAAATATACAGCAGCAGGAAGTCTCCTATTACATTTACATGAAACAACCTCCTGGTGTACTTGCAGCGTTTCTCCTGTCAATCAGTCACTTTAGCCTTTGGATGCTCTTTTAAGCAATGTATCTGTTTTCAAAGGAGGAGATGGGATATTGCTTGGATGAGTGGGTCAAAGTTCTTCATAATAAAGCTAGTTTTAATTCAGCAAGAAGCAGGGTTTTATCCCAGAATGTGGTGTTTTCTTCTGTCCTGACTCCTTGTCAGGAAATTTAATATCCCAGACCTGAAGCGTTTGTGACCTATCCCTGGAAGGCAGAGTGGAGGCTGGGCAGTGAGAAGCGATCACTTGGTAAATGCAGTGCAGGGCTGTGTGTGTCTCCTCACTGCAATGATAGGTCAGAAGATTTGAAAATGTAAACCGTCTGGGCTCAGTTTATAGTTTCTATTCCATCTTCCCTCTGTTTTGTTATTTTTTTCATGGCTCTTTCTTGTAGCACATGTGCTGTAGACTGTCCTTTTTTTTTGAAGAATCGGCATAAAGCAATAACTATAAAGTTAGAAAAATATTTCAAATAGTTGTTATCTTCACTGAGCTACATTAAACTTTTGAGTCTAATCAAATGTCAGAATTCAAAATATCCTGCAGATTATTTTAATTTTGTCACATTTTGAATACCTTCTTCCTCTTACACATTGAGGAAAGTAGAACAGAACTGTCTTGATGAGATGCTCAGTTCTGACAGACTTGAGCAAGTCAGCTGCACAGAACTGGATGGCAGGGGAAACTGAAAGACAATATTCTTAACAATCCCTTGTAAAATGAAAAGAATAATGGAAGGGAGTGTCTGTCTCCTGCTGGAGACTATTTGCTCAGAAATTTATCTTACTCACTTTTTTTTTCCCATTCCTGCAACTGTTCTAGAATTCATGAATAAGAAACAAACCAGTTTATACAGTAGCTGAAAAGAAGAAGGAAGAAAATATCTAGGCTGATCTCTGTTGACATGTGTTTATACCATGAACTTCAAAGCTTCAAAAAATTCCCTGAGAGATTTGACTATGTAAATATTTGTTAGTTGCCAGATTTGAAAATGAAGAAAATGCAACAGGTCAAATCCTGAAACATTAACATGGTTCTTTTAAATAAGCTGTGAATGGGAAAATTTAAACTTGACCATACATGGACTGGAATATCTTGTTGTTTTAAATCTCCTTTGCTGTCCTGGGCGTTCTTCACAAATCCTAAAAATGTTGCTTCAAAATCCACAATGCCTGTGGAATAATTTCTGCTGAATTGCATTAAGTTTTTGAGGGAATAAAAGCTCAACCTCACACTAGTTTTGTGATGAAGCTGGAATTAGCATAAGGCTGTAATCTTTCTTCAAAGTAAGGTGAGGCTTTTGGCTTCATAAAACATACTCTGATGTTTTTAATGCAGAGAGAGGATGCACTGATGTGAGAAAAAAAGATGAGTTACAGTGAAAATAGAAGTAAATCAGCTAGCCTGGGGCTGTCCTATTTTTGCATTTATTTTTATAAGCAGCCTTGTTAAAAACAAAACACCAAATAACATTTTAGTTGTTAAGTCCTCGCCAGAGTTCTACAATCTGTAAAGGTTCTACAATCTGATCTCATTTGTTAAAATACAAGATCAGATTCTCAGTATAGCATATTTTAAAATTGAATTTTGTAGCCTTGGATTACCATATATATGCTTTCACATAAATAAAGACAACGAACTAAAGGCTTTAGTTCAGTTGTGCCCTTTTGAAATAATTTCTTATTGTTTTAATCCAATGTCCTCATTAAGTGAAATAATGAGTGGGTTTTTAGATTTATTTTATAAAACTGTAAGATTAATTTTACAAGCTTGGAAACTCTTAGATTTAGAATTAAAATTATATTTATACCTTATGCAGGGGAAAAAAAAAGAAATTGCCTTTTTCTTTAGATTGCCAGGCCATGTCATTTTCTTAGATGTTTCAGAATATTTATCTTACAGAATTCCTTCATGTTGCATAAGAGCTATGGTAATTTTTGGAGGCTATTTTAAAAACAATTTGCAGAGCAGTGTCTCACCTGCTCAGAGACTATTCATCAGCTTAGAAGAGTGTTAATTTTCCATGTGAGCCCCGGCAGGCTGCAGCACATGGCAGAGCCGCCCTGTCACCAGTGGCAGGGTTACTCATATCCAGCCTCCCACCCGATGCCTCTGCAGTTCCAGCTACTGCACAAGAAGTTCCCTCAAAGTTATTGATGTGAGGAAGTAAATGCCAGTCAGCTCTGCTGAGGTGTCCACAGTGACAGGAGCAGAGAGCAGAGGTGCAGGGTTGGCTGGAGTGACGTAATCCCACACCCAACAGGTGGAGATGGTGCTGCTTGGTTTGCTGGTTGAAGGAGTGTGTGCGTGCAGACTCTGCATGGGTAGCCCGCTGCAGCTTCCTGAGTTGATAGCTCTTGTTTCCTCAAATTTCCCTAAGACAGTTTCCTGCTGGCCAGAATCAGGCTGGGGAAGGGAGGCTGGCTGTGCCATCTGGTGTGTCCATGGGAAAGCTTTCCTGGCTGGAACACTGGGAGGGTGTTTCACAAGAATGTGCTGTGACCTGGATTCAATCCTCATGGACCAGATCCCTTGTGTTGCCTTGCCCCTGGTCCGGTGTATCCATGTCTAAACCTGGAAGGTGGACTGCTGAAGATTTCTCATTCACTTAGATAGGTTTTGGATCCAATCTGACCGGATTTTAAAGAACACTTTAAACTTTGTTGTTGCTAAAGCTACATTATGGATTGCAAAGGCATCTCCCAACTCAGTTCTCATTGCCATTTTACTTCTTAGCTCAAGACAGCTTTCCCTGTGAGGAAGGTAGTACTCACCAAAAACAGGGAGGGACAGCATCCTTAGGTTTTATAGAAGACATCTTTTCTCTCAAAACAAAGAAAACAACAAAATTAGCTTTTAATGCCACAAACTCAGGATAAAGAATTTAGCAAAATTATTCTTTTTAAAATTGCCTAAATGAAGAACAATGACTTGTAATTATTTGTGTTTTGTTTTATTTTTTTTCTACATGTTTAAGAAACATCTACTAAAAACGAAACACGTGTTTAGATTTAATATGAATCTCTGTCTCTGAAAATAGGTGGTGCTTCTGTCATGGCAGCTTCTGGGTCTTTGAAAGTGCATAGAGGGCACAGTCTCCAAGCTGGTAAGTAAAAGTAATTACAAGGTATGTGTGTGTATGTAAATTGAAACTAATTTAAACTTAAATTATTTTAAACTTCATAAAATATTAAAGGCAATGCATAATTTGATTCCCTATTGTAAGGCTTACGTATTTCTTTGGGTTTTTTGCTTTGAGGAATTTTTGTCAGAAAGGCATTGACAGATGGGATAAGTTTAGAAGAGGCAGTGACAGATGAGATAAGTGACAGAGTTTAAGCAGTAATCTTATTCACAGCAGTAAAATGCTGCCATCACTTTAACAAAGGGCACCCACCACAAAAAAATTCACCTTGGGCCATGAGAAATCCTGAACCTAACAATGATATGCTGGGAAAAAACACCCACCACATTTAAATATACTTCTTAATGATAATGGAGGAAAAAACCACTGCCAGCAGATAGAATTATGTGTATTTGTCATCCAAAATTAATTGCAGTATGTTCATTTTATGGACACAGCATTTTTGCTTGCCTGGTTTTAACAGGGGTGGAGTCTGAGATCATGAAGAAATGTGGGCATCTCTTTTCAGCTTTATGCCCAGGAAAGACTGATGATGTGCAGCCTGGCTCCTTTGTAAAGATGTTGATTTGCACATGGAAAGCGAAGTTGTCTTTGTAAGGGCTAGCTTAAGGATTTTCGATGGTTTTTCAGAAATCAAGAAGTTATCCATCATGCTGGAGGTGGAATTTTAACGAGAGTCTTCCAGATGCTCCCAAGATCACCCACGCATTACTCCCTGATTCATGCGTGCAAGATAGCTCTGCTCCCACACTGATGTACAGCAAAATGCACTGCTGTTGACTTCAGTGGCCTTCAGTGGGAATGGTTGTAAAAGTGTCCTAAATTTTAGCTCCTTGGTGTTATGCTCATGAGGAAATGCTGACATCACCGTTAGAGAAGAGTCAGCACTAGCCACTGTTTATGCTTTCTGAGATTATTCTGTATGATTTAGTTTAAAAGGCTCCAAGTTAAAACCAGAAAAGCATAGGCTTTGATTATACTGTACAAATTCTAAATCCAAAGCCATTAACAGTGCTCCTGTGTTCTAGGTCCTAAAGGTGGGTATGAGATGCTAACACTTCCTTCGGAACCTGGAACTCCAACTAGTTCTGAGGAACCTGGTGAGTACTGATTTTTGTGTCAGAGGTCACCAACACCTCTTGTTTCTTTTTAATTTTCCTTTTTATTTTTATTGTTGAGATACAAAGATTGTTGAGATCTTCTAAGTGTAATTTTTGAAGTGTTGCCCTTTGAACATGTCAGCTTTATATGGCTGCTCACATACACACTTATATTTGGGCTGTATTTGTAGTGCTGGTTTTCTTTCTGTGTAATTTATTGTTCATTTCTGAGAACAGTGCCTATATTAGGTAGAAAACATGAATGACTAGCACTTGCTGAAAGACTGTAACACCAGTTTCAAATACAACTTTCTTCTTCCCTCTCCAAGTACAGTTTTTTCTTTTCTTTTCCCCTCAGTTGAGGGCCACTGAATTTTCACTTTTCCTCTTCTCCTCTTACTTGCTTGACCATCTATTTTGATTCCTATGGTTTTCCCCTTTCTCTTCAAGTAATTATTATATTCTACCAATTCTTTCAGAATGTTGCATTGTGGTCTGTTTTTCTCTTAAATCCTCCTTCCACAATGTTCTTAAGTACTGGCCCTCTGACCCCTCTTCGAAGCACCTCCTGTCTCTGTCCAGCCAGAAGGGACTGCTGAAGGAACTGTCCATGGCTCAATCTGTGCACCATGTTTTCATTAGTAGGAACATCTGACTGTTTCGTGCTTTCTAAATAAACCCTTCTCTTCAAAAAAACAAAAGCCAATATTCAGTGCCTAATAAGTTTTTTGTGGGTTTTTTTGTTGTTGTGTTTTTTTTTTTTAAGGAAAAATGAAAACCAAGTATTCCTATGTTCACAAAGAAAGCACAGTTTGTATTGAGACAGCACTGACTGAACAACAGAAAGCTTTTCCTTTAATTCCAGTTTGCCCAAACATTTTTTGGGGTTTTTTTCTTCTACTTCCTCCTTTGGAAAGAATATTTGACTGTTTTGGGTTTTTTTGTCTATGTGTTTCTTTTGCTTTTCTTGCACAAAGCCCTACCTATTCTCCATGGGTAGTTTTTTAGTTCTCAGGAAAATCACTTGGCTTGTTTGAACCAGGTATGATGTTCAGCCTCCTTAAACCTGTTAACTGTTTAGTTCTATAGGGGATCTTGCTAGTTTTTATGTTAGCTAACTTTGAGGATGCTTCACTTAACACTTCTGTTACATCACTTTAACAGCATACAGAAAGACTTCAAAAATTATCTTTTTCTTCACGACTGTTCGTGACTCTGTACTTGAGATTGTCACTTGCTTGCAACTTCTAACGTCTTATGATGCAGGTTTTCAATGCTATGATTTTTCTGAGTCCCTTCTTGCTCAATCAGGCCAAATTCCTTTGCAATACTGTGGATACAGTAATTGAAAATAATTTCTGAGAATGATGTTTGATGAAAATATAAAAAATTCCTTCTGCATTTGGTTCTGCATTGATTTCGTTATTTTGATCCTAACATCTTGCTTTGCAACAACAATTTGAAATCTGACTGACAGAAATATTTGTATACTTTTTGGATTTTCTTATGTATTTTTAATGAAAATCTGTGAGAAAATTGGCCAGATTTCCAGTCTTCTCAGTTTTTGGACTGTATAGTAAACTCCTTTGATTTAAACAGCGTAAGCCTGGGCAGATTCCATTGTCCTGGAACGTACCCATACTGTTGCCTAACATCGTGTAAGTTATTTGTGCTACTCATAAGATATCCAAAAAAATGAAAGAAGTTTCCCTCAATGGTTTTTCACTGCTGCAGTTGTCTGGATATAAGAAGTCATTTTCCCCATTGCTCTAAAATGCCTTGATATCCTACTGCCTCTCCATTCATGTCTCAATAGTGTCTAAATGAGCAAAAAGGAAAAGCAGGAGTTTGGAGAAAAAAAAGCTTTGCTATGAATTCTTTGTGGGGACAAGGAAGGGCTTAAGAGAACTACATGAAAAAGGAGAACCTCAAAGTGATTCTATTTTCCCTCTGTGCTCCTCTTTCTCAAACTGACTTAAGAGTGGAAGGTCTATAAGGGTAAGGACTCCAACTGGACTGAACAGGCAGACAAGATTAAAATAATTGAAAGCAGGGCTAGATGGGGTCTTGAGAATCAAACCAGCAGACAAAAAAAATTGTTTTTAAGTCAAAATCTGGAACTGGAATCATAGGAACTGTTTCCTAGTAGGTGTTAGTCTGTGTCTTTTTTGAGAAATTTCTAGAAAACTCCATGGGATTTCCTCTAAAGTTCTTGTGATCTTTACTGTTTAGAAGGATTTACCCACTTTTTTTTTTCCTTTTTTTTTTTTTNTAACCTGCAATGAAAGTCCTTTAATATTTGGTCTGCACTTCCCACTTGGCATCATTCATTTTTCAATTCCTTTTCAGTCCTGCACAGGGAAGCTGTCAATGTTGTCCCCTCAGGTTTGCCCTCCCTTTGCTTGAAACAGTTCTTTAGTCCCTGTTTTTGGTACATGCTTTTAAGAACCTCTACCTATTTTGCTTCTGTCTTGCAGATGGTATAGTAGTTCATATCTTCCTAGAACAAATTAATTCATATAAAGTGTTACTAACCTAGAGTAGAGCTGGAAGCCTTGTAAAGTTTTGCTGCTCGTGGAAATGTCTGCCGAGTGTTTGCTTTCTGCCACAGCCAAGACCCCTGTCTGTGGTCTGTGGCCTTCTGCAGAGATCCTGACTTGATCAGTGCCTCAGGATATTGAAGGTAGAAACTGTAGTTTTCTCATGTCCCATCCACCACTGAGGAATGTCCTGCCTAGCAAGCAGAGTTGTTGCTGCTCAGTGTTTGCTTTCAGTGAGTCTGTGTGAACTGGATCATCAGTCATTGCCAACAGCTCCTGTTGTAACTTGTTATTTATTTCAGAAGGGGCAGTAGGTTATTCAGCTGATGTCCCTACACCAGATCGACCCCACAGTGAGACAGCCACCTATGTTAATATTCCTGTCAGCCCTACTTCCAAAAAACAGCTTCACTACATGGAACTGGAACTTCAAGAATCTAGCACAAGCATAAGAGGTAAGGAAGTCTGATACTTCTAAACAGCAAAGAATATGCAGAATGTCTGGGGTATGTGGAATCCTGATTTCATACAGGGAGCAGCTGAGGGAGCTGGGGGTGTTCAGCCTGGAGAAAAGGAGGCTCAGGGGGGACCTCATCACTCTTACAACTACTTGAAAGGAGGTTGTAGTCAAGTGGGGGTCGGCCTCTTCACCCAGGCAACAGTGACAGGAGAGGACATGGCCTCAAGCTGCCCCAGGGGAGGTTCAAGTTGGACATCAGGAAAAATCTTTTCACTGACAGGATGGTCAGGCATTGGAACAGCCTCCCAGAGAAGTGATAGAGTCATCATTCCTAGAACTATTGAAGAAACCACTGGATGTGGCACTCAATGCTGTGGCTTAGTTGATGGTGGCGCTTGGTCAAAGCTTGGACTCGATGATTTGGCGGTCTTTTCCAACCTTAATGATTCCATTATCTACCCACAGGCTTCTGCTAACAAAGGAAGTGAACCCTGTTATGTTTCTGAGGCAGTTTTTTAAATTGGCATCTCTTCTTGGAAAAGATTTTTGAGTAATGAATTTCTATAAGATGTTGCATCCCTTTGACAGGTGATTGTTTGTGCGCTCCTAAAGTGGACATTTTGAACTCCGGGGTGTGAAAGACAGTAATTTTTTTGTGTTCTCAAGATGTTCATTGCATACTAAGACTACACTTACCTCATTTTTCTTTTTTAGCTTCAGAAACAGGGCTGGGGGTGTGGGTGTACAGGGCTTGCTCCTGAAGACACTGGCTCTGGAGCCATGCAGCAAATGATTCACAGCAAAACACAGTGTTCTATCTGCTCTCCATGAGGAAGTGTTAAAGTGCTACAGAGTGAATGCAAATTATTTAATTTTTAAATGTTTTTGTTGGTTTTTAAAAAAATTATTTTGTTTGGATTGGATATTTTACATTTAATGCTCAACTTGGGCAATTAGCACATAAATGTGCAATAGATGTGCCATGTGTTGTCATTTAGAGATGCAGTCCTTGCTACAGCAAGCCCCTCATCAGAATCTGGCATTTAGCATTTAATTGCTTGCATTTGATATTGATGGGTTTTTCATCTACACTTCTCAGCTATAAAGATTTTAATTTTTATCCTTCTAATTTCAGCAGTTTTATTAACTTTGAAATGCTAGAACTTTTTCTGTTGCTTTTAAAATGTTTTTATGTTTTTCATTATGTAATTCTAAGCTTCTCCCAGAACTTAATATGGTTCTCTCTATAACATTGTGTTGAAATGTAAAAGCAATATTCTCCTAATTTTAAAGACAATGAACCAAGGCATTAAAAATAAAGAGTTAAATGCTATAAATTTTCCTAAATGTCAAATACCCTCCAATCTCAAATTGTGTTACTTTAAAGTTGTCTTTAATGACCAGAATTTTTTTTTTCATATTATAGTTTTCCCAGCCTCTACCCTTATAGAAGTATTTTACTGCTTAAGGGATGGAGCAGCTTTTGTCTCCCCTATGACCAAGAAAAATGAGCTGAAGTGTCATCATGCTTTGTGAGGGTGAAGGTGGTTGCTCTCATAAACATTGACAGGGTGCCTAATCCAGGCAAAGAACACTGCCAGCTGTCACAAGTATTTTCTGTTCCAATACCAGGTGTTGTTCATTTCCTGATTTTTAACCTGGTGAGGAAGCCTCCCAGAAGTGAGAGAACCAAGTTCAAATTTGTCATTGACTGGGAGTGATAGGGGTGGACATTCAAACCTGGGGTAGAAATGCAAGCGGTTCACTTGCTTATTTGAGGAAAACCAGATAACTTAAATATGTAGATAACAAAGCTTTAGAGGTATTTTTTTTTAGTCGTGGTTATCACCTTGCTCCTTTATACAGCTTTCTCTGAGACTGGACAAAGACCATCCAGGAAATCTGTGGAAGAATTATCCCAACAGCTCTTTTTTACTCAGGAATACGTGAGGGGTGCAGTCTTTCATAGGATTCCATTTGGTGTTTCAGGGGGCGGATCGTCCCGCTACGCCCAGATCGACATCGCGGCCACCGAGACCGCGCACAAGGTGGGCACGCAGCACGCGCAGTGCCGCCAGGAGCGCCTGCAGGAGCTCGAGCAGAAGAAGAAAGGAGCTCAGCAGTGACCTGCCTCGGAAAGAACTTTGTGCTCACCACAAATTCATACTAACTCATCTTCCAAAAGATTCACGTTTATTGTAAAAAACAGTCACGCAAAACGCTGCCGTAGCCTCTTGTGGTTATGCCAGATTCATTCCGGTCTCTTGATTCCTAATTGGAAAGCTGGTAGCGTGAGGGGTGTGTTTGGTCTTTCCTTTTATTTTAATTTGGTTGTAAAGTCCAGATTTTTTGTCATATCCAATGACAGATGTAAGTTACCTTTTTCTATAATTCTAAAATCATGGAGAACCTGGAACCAATTTCAGTGTTTATTAAATGGTGGCATTTTCTTTGAAAATAACTTGAATGTGTGTAGATAAGGGAATTGAGTGTGTGTGTGGTAAGTGTACACGTGTTTGCATATGTCTGTATGTAAGCACACATTACTGATAAAATATATGTATATTTCTGAGTGTATAAAACGCAAAACCCTCAAATAATATATTAATGGACTCTTACAAAAGCAAGAAAATTCAGTGCCTGCTCTATTTGCAGGTGCAGTTTTGTTCAATTTATGTGCTTATTTATAGACATGCTCAAGTATACTTATGGAAAATTCAGTTTTATACCTCATGAAGTCCTGCAGCTTTGGCAAAAGTTGTTCAGATGTAAAAGCTGTTGTGTCAAGGATGCACATGTGTATGCAAACAGACAAGAGCACACAAACAAGTTATTTAATTGCCTATAAACCACAGTAATGTGAAGGGGCATTTGGGTGCTTCTGTACTTAAACAGCCTAGGTCAAACTATAAGTTTGATTTTGTAGTTGATGGGTACTTGTAATTCTTAGCAATTTTTCTGGTGTTGGACATATGTATTATTTTGAAAATCAGGTCTCAGTTTTTTCATACAGCGTATTTTAAAACCAAGGTATTCAAAAGAAACATTAGCTTTTCAAAATTGCGTCTTTCATATCACAAAAACTATTCCTAATGTAAAACCAGCATCCACCTTAAATCTAAAACTTTTATTGGAAGATTCTCTGCTGTCCCTAAGTAGCATATGATCAATTCTGCATAAGAGGATGTCTCCAGAGATGCTACAGACTTGAGTTTCGACAGGATTTTATATTGTAAAATAGGTTTACCCACGAGTCTGCCATATTTTGCTTTTGTACTGTGAGATTTTATGATTCAAAACTTATTTTCCCATGATGTGTTGTCTATGTAATTATTTTTATTTGTCCTCATATGAAATGTTATTTAAATAAAATGCTATATAAATAGTATGGAAGTAACACTAGACTAACAAAGACATGTACTTAGGAAGGAAACAAATTTTTTTCTGATAACATATAAGCTTTGGCTTCCAGAAGTTGCCAGGAGTAACATCTCGGGTATTATGATTTTTCGTTTGTGTCCTCTTAAGATCCAATATCAGAGCCAAATTCTGTGTTTTCTAGATATGCATTTGAATTTATATTGGGGAGTGGAAGTTTTGTGTCAGTGAGGGTTTCACTATATGACTTAGAATGAGAGGTGGGGTTCTGTTTTTGAGGCAGAATTAAACCTATGAATGTAGCCTCAATAGCAATGTAAAATAGCAGAAATCTCTCAAATAAAAAAAACGTGTTTGAGAGCTGACAATTGCCATTCTTCTCTGTCCTGTGTTCAGAAGTATTTTTCTGTTGATCCCCTTAGCATATTTCTGAAGGGAAGAGAGCTATTTCTTATGAGATTCTAAGTTTAAAAGATTTTTCTTTTGACAAGTGGACAGTGGTGATCTGCTTTTTAAATATCAGTACAACTGGAACGGCCTGGGCTTCCTGGGGCCAGGTTTATCTGACTGAACTGTTCTTCAGTCAACGATCCTCCACTGGAGGATTTGCAAGGTTAAATCTCTTGTTACGTGACTATTTAATATTTGGATGAGCATAACTTGACTGATCCATTGAAATGCAGCGTTTTCCATGACAATATATAATGAAACTACAACGTTTCTATTGCAAAAATCTATTTACCAGGAAAATATGTTACCCAGGGTCTCTACAAAGGCTGTCTTTCTGTATCTTGCTTGTGTTAAATCTGGCTCTTGTAGCACAGGTAAGGATTTGATACAATAGTAAAGGTCATCAGATTGCTGCTGGCCTTACAGAAGAATCACAATTTAAAAAAAATGTATTTTTTCAGGTTGGGCAGGGCTGTGAAGCTGTGCATGCACATGGTTCTCTGTGCACATGTTTGCGTATGTCATAGTAATTTCTGTTTCTTTTAAATTATTTTTACTTCACTTGAATAGGACAAATAGAACAAATGACTTTCACTTAGATTTAAATTCACTTTATATTCTCATGCACTAAATTATATTAGGAGCTGAAGCAGGAGGCCAAACCATAGGAGGTTGTTGTTTTGGTAGTATCTTGCAGGTCGTACATCCCTGTTAAAGTTACAGGATTGACATTTCTTTTGAAGAAACCAGAGCTTTCCCATTTGAACAACAGGAGCTCACAGAAATGGAAACCTTTTTTCCTAAATAAATACAATTATGTGCCTTCAACTTCCACTAGTGAACTGGGGGCAATGGAAACCAAATCATAATCCCATGAGCAGGCTTGTGCTTGTTCACACACCTTGCATAAAACATGTGCATGAGTGATCTAAAATACAGTTTGTGATTTCTATGGGATGAGTACAGAGCTCTTAAAAAATAGAAAATAATAATAATAATAATAATAAAATCTAAATATCTCCCACACTTTTTGAATTAAATGCAACTTGTAACTGCTGATGATAAAAAGGAGGATTTGCTCATTTTTAATTTAGCATGCTATCAGAGTCAGATCTCCTCCTGTTTTTACCAGGAGCACAAAGTATTAATTTCCAGAAGAACAAAACAATGTGATGTGGCTGGTACTTCCGTGACGTGTTTTTGAAGGACTTGAACATGGCAGAAGTGCTCTTGGTGATAAGAAAACACTGTCATCAAGTGCAGAGTTTGGGGATAAGCACATTGGTGTGGTGTGTGTGCCTCTTTCTCCCTGACAGACCTACTGCCAAATGTGGGGCTTATGGCATTGTTCATAAACTGCTGTGGAACAGCTTTATATGCAAATATTTGGGTGATGGAATTTTCTCCAAGGTAACGTGCTGCAGGATGGAGGGCTGGAGTTTGGAGGGATTTAATTTCCTAACAATGCAAATAGTTGTCTGGGTTTTAATAGCGCCCCCGGCACCTAATTGTGGAAAATGCCAGTAGGTGTCCTTAGGCATGTAAATGTTTGTGAAAATCTGCCCTGAGAGTTGTTTTTAACAAATGGCTTGGAAAAATTCCTCCTTTTTTCTCTCTGCTGTAAACAAAACAGTTTTAATTAGTGTAGTTTGGAAAACTATATTTGAATTTGAACTATGAGTGATTACATTTTTCATGAAAGTTGAAACATGCAGCCTTTGGTAAATTTCTCTCCTAGTTATTGCTAAAATAACCACAGGAGGAAGACAAAGTATTTCATGAGGTGCTGTTAGAATTATGGGTTCTTTTAAAGATGACAACGCCGTTATATTTTTGTGTCAGCTTTTCATTGGGAAGATCCTCAGCTCTCATTTGACCAGTTATACAATGTTCTACAATCTAGGCTGAAAGAAGATGTTAATTTAACATCATATAGCAATAAGAACAAGCAAAGCAGAGTAAGGCTGGGAGAGTTAAAAGTAATTAAAAGGAATTTTTGTAAGGAGCAGGTCTACACCAAACACAGCACAAGTAGCTGGGCAAAAGAGATGAATGTGTGTTCAGCCTTGGTACAGCCTCACTTTGAGTGTTGTGTGCACTGCTTGGCCTTACAATTTAAGAAGCAAGGGCATATCCCTGAATGTGTCCAGAGCAAAACAAAGCTGGTGAAAGGGCTGTAAGTGCTGTGAGGGGATGCTGAGGGCTCTGTGTTTGTGTTATTTGGAGCAAAAGAGGCTGAGGGGTGACCTCATTTCTCTCTGCAGCTTCCTAAGGGGAAGCAGAGAAGAAGGTGCTGAGCTCTTGCCAGTATCCAGAGATAGGATGGGCTGGAATGGTTCAAAACTGCACCATGGAAGGTTTACATTGAACTTTGGGAAGCATTTCTTTACCAAGAGGCTGGTATAGGCTTCTCAGAGAGGTGATTCTTGCCCTAGCCCTATCAGTGCTTAAGAGGCATTTGGAAAATACCCTTAATAACATGCTTTAACTTTTGGTCAACTCTGAATTGGTCAAGCAATGGGATTGGTTGATCCTGCTCCCTCCCAATTGGAATATTCTATTATTCTATTCTACTCTATTCTATTCTATCCCATCCCATCCCAAAGATGACAAGCTTCAGAGTAGCCTCACACTGAGTGACATCAGTTGGTTTTTGATAAATCACTTATCAATTTTCTCTGAAAGGCTAGACTATAAGTAGCAGGAAAATAGATGTAATCTTGACCTGGATTCTTATGCAAGGAACAGCTTTGTAAGACAGTGAGCAGGTTTGGGAAAGTGCAGCTGACATGTGAACTTTGAATTTAGTAAAAACTTGAGGGTGAGTGAACTTTAAAACTTATATACTTTCAAACATTCGCCTGCATCAGAGCATCTAGAAATAATTCAAATTTATTATCCCACTGTGTACACAGAGGCGTATGTAACATCACCATTTTACTGAAATAATACGTGTCAACTTATTTGAGGAATATGCAGTGGGGGGGGGTGGGGTGGGATCAGAAAGCAGATTTAGCATGACAGTAATTTTTCTCTACATTATATGGTTGTGAAATCCTTAAAAAGAAAAATAAATAAATAAAAGAGCCCTAGCATCTGCTATTGTATAAGTTAAATTTTACTTATCTGTGGGCTGAGCTGGCAATTTATGGATAGTCCATATACAGAAAATAGAGCTGATTAGATGTTCAGAGAGGAACCTGGTCTTTGGATACTGGAGTTTTATTATGTAATGGATCACTCAGATTCATCTTCCCCCATGTCTCTGCCACATTTGGAGGACATACCCTGTGGCCTGCCTTTGGCTGCTGCACCACTTTGTCCTTTTACTGCCAACAGCCAGCAATACTGGACACAAACTGAGAAGCACAGGAAAGTATCTTCCTGAGAACTTGATGAAGTAGGTAGGTGTCAGCAGAGAACCAGAAAGCAGCAGCTGTCCTTTGCCAGCACTGGCAGCACCAGGAGATGTGTGTCTGTGAAGAGCATAAAGTGCTGTGAAACAGAGAGCTGTGAAACCGTAACCTGAGAGGAGGGTGCCCCTCATTCTGTGTTCAGCTGCACTGCTGTCATTTCCAGTGGCTGGTGCTTGGTAGAGATGGATCAGGTCCGCTGAAAGCCCAGGACCTGATCTTGGATTTGCTGTCTCTGTGCTTTCTATGGTGAACACATGCTAGGAGTGACCACAAGTGACCATCAGTGATAGCTGTGGGACTGCCTTTCCTGCAGTGACAGCCCTGAATGTGCTGCTCTGGAGCTCTGCAGACAGCAAAGACTCTTCAGCATGTCTAGGTCTGGCCAAGCCCTCCTTTACAGTAGCAACACTGAACAAGCTCAGACCCTCTCACTGCTGTTGCACTGGCTGGGAAATTGCCAAGATGCAAGTTACAGCCTGCAGCTGGCCACATCTGCAGAGTGGGCTGTGGTGGGAACCCTGTCCCTCTGTCCATCAGCAGGGAGCTTGCCCTGAGCACTGCAGCAAGAGACAGAACGACTGGGTAACAGAAAACCTGGGGCCAAGCAGCAACACTGCTGATGTGAAGATGCCAACTGCACCCTGCTCTGTCTCTGCTCTAAGTGGTCAAAGCTGACTGTCCTATTTGGTTACATTGACCATTTTCATTACTTTCAAAAATTCTAGTACAGCTGTTTGTACATATGGCATTAAAATGAGAAGGAAAACAATTCCTAGGAACATCTCTGGAAAATCGTCTTCTCATCCTGAACCAATAACCATGAATAAAACCTTTGTTTTGCAGTTCTGCAAAGAGTGAGGGTCAGTTTGTGCAAGGCCCGAAACAACAGACTGGTGGCAAGGGTTTAGTGACACCAGCAAACTGATGCTAATGCAGACATTAAGACATAACCTCCCAAATGTAAATGAGACCCAGAAATTGGATCTGAAATGGCTGGAAAATGGACTCTTTCCCCACTGAAGGACTATTTAGTTAATGGTTTTGGTTCAGACGTCTTCTTGAGTTAGAAACATAGATTTGAATTTTGAAGTTGGACTAGAGGACCCAATGCCAGGCATTGTAAATTATTGGTTTTCATATGCAAGTTTCCAGTTCTCAGTGTATTTATTCTTAAAATAGAGTAGCTCCCTTCTCTCTTTAAATTGCCTGGAAAATTACAACTGTAGAACATTAAACAGCATTTTATTTTAGTAGGAGGCTTATTTCAAAGTGATTCAATGTTCATTTTGCCTATAGAAATTGGCAGGTTTAAGTTAGAGTAGACCAGTTATTGAGAGGCAGCCTTTGAGACTGAAATGGTTAGTTTTATTAAAATGGACAGCTTTTCTGATAAGTTAATGCATCAGTGAAGGAACAAAGTTCACATATCTCTGTCCTGTTTCTGTTTTAGGAGAGTGCTCTTTCGTTGAGTGGTGTTATAATTTACTCAAACATTGGATATGAAAATGCTTTAAGGGCAATTGATAAAAGCATTTGGGTTGCAACTGTTGCTGTACCAAATGTGGCTCAACTTGAAATATTTACTGTGGGGGGCAGCTTATGAATTTATTCTGGCTCTACTGGACAGATTTTATGAATGTTTCCATTTTATGCCTGTAGATACTAGTAAAGAAATTTATTCTTTCTTTTTTTCTGTAGATTAATGTCCCGCTTCCCAATAGGTGCTAGGTGAATGGACTGAAATACATGTTAACTGTATGATGTATTTGGAAATGTTGGTTCTGGTATCTGGAAGCACTTTGTTAGACAACATAATGCATACAGGAAATGCATCACCCAGCTCTCAGTTACCAAGGTAGGTCTGTTTGTATTGAAAGCAAAAATCTATTCTATTTATTGACTTTATTTTTGCTATTCTCATTAAATGGAATGAAAAAAATTATTTAAAATATATTTTAGAACTTCCTGTGTACTACTTACTGGTAAACGCTCAGCCAAGAGCAGCTGTTGAGGCAGCATGTTCTGGAAGCTAAGGTGGTTTCTGTGTCTCTTGCTTTTTACCTTAATCTGCATTAACCCTGCAGGAGAGCCCAGCCAAGGATCCCACCAGCTCCGGAGCACAGGGGTCCCTACCTGCAGCATCAGCATCTGAAAAGCCAGATGGCACTTCACCTGACAAAAGGTAAATGATCTCTACTTGGTGATTTAAATACTCCTATTGCCAGATCTATCATTCATCAGGATCCCATGGGAGCGGAGAGGGGAAATTATTGCAGCAATAAATCTGCTACAGTGCTTTTCCTTATCTGTCTTGGTAGAATGATGCCATCTTAGCTGCTCTACCAACATGTAGGATGTGCTTTTTTGAAGAAAGACTTGGTTATTTTTGTTGCATTTAATGCCTTATGTATTTATTTCCCTCACCTTTCCACCCTCCTTTTTAACAAATAGAATCTGTCCTACATGAAGTCACTGACATGTTTACTTAAATTGAAGTTCTTTTCAGGGCAGATTTGACTGACTATAAAGTATGAATGTTCTGATGTTTTTCCTAAGAAATGCAGCTCTGTTTTTTTTTTTTTTCTCCTGCTTTTGTATATCAAATTGTTTCTCAGAGTGGTTTAAAAACTTGTTAATTTGAAAAATTACAAAAGGATCAGATGGAACACTTATTAAGGAAGATTCAACCACTGTATAAAAGTGTTAGTTCTTTCCTTTTCAGATGCCTCTCCATGCAACCTATGAACTCTATTATTCACCTCCCACAGGGTACAAGACTGTAGGTATATCTCGTTTATACCTTTATTCTTGGCTTTGAATTTTTGTTGCTATTTACAGAAACACAGAAGTGGTGACTCAAGTTATTTTTTAATCTTTAATGTCTCAAACACTACCCACTCTTGTTATTTTGACCATCTGAACAGTCTTTGGAGGATTAAAATTGCAGGAATGAACTGAATTGTACATACATTGATGTGTGTGAGGTGCAGACCACAGAAACTAGAGTGGAATCAGACTTTACAGCTCCCTAGCCTGTCCTAAATCTTAAAAAGCAGGGAAAGCCCTGAGGAGCCTTGAGAGGAACAGACTATTTCTCATGTTTTCCCTTAAGCTGTTGTAGACAGCATAAGACTAACTCAGCCACAGACTATTTCAGGGGGAAGTTTGGTGCAGGGGCAGCAACAGCCTTTTTATTTTTGTTCTCCTCCAGGTTTGTTTGCCCAGTCTTTGGGCCCTATGACTCATTAACAGCTCTGTTCAGTAACTGAAGTGAGGTGACTGTGCTGACCCCAGTCTCCAACCTTTGCCTCTGATGAGCTGTGACTTGTTCCCATTTTGAAATTACTGTGACATGTAAGTATTTTGTCAGCCTCTTGTACTTTGCGGCACTTGCCAAGCATTCTCTCTGCTTGAGCCCACCTGGCCTTTGAGCCCAATTACTGTCATGGTGTGGTGGTAAAGACACAGCACAGACACTGCCTGGTTCAGCCTTTGCCTCTTTAAAGCCTCTGCTGAAGCAGCTCTGCACTTGCTCAGTACCTGATCAGACCCTGGTTGTTCATTCTGTGAATCCAGAACCTTCTGCTGTTCTACACGTCTTCAGAAATTCTTGGATAAGCATATTCTCCTTCAGGTACACACTGAAGATGCAACCCAGCTTTGTGCTGTGCCCTCCTGTGTGGGGCACACAGGTGCTGTGCCTGCCTTCAGTGCAGGCTGAGATTGCTTTCCTGTGCAGCACATCTCCCCCAGCAGCAGGATGTGAACGTGCTCCATGAAAGCTGTTCCATTCCTACAACCCAGCCAGGGCTGCTCAGCAGCAGGGGCTCAGTGCTTTGTGTAGCTCCTCTCCTCTGCTGATGCTTTTACTGCATGTGCCCAAATTCTTTATCCCAGGGGACCCTCCACACCCAGGTTACAGCCACCAAACCGACCCATGGCTCAGAGATTCAGTTCTCATGCTGCCAAAGGAGAAACTGAAGGACATAGTGAAGTCTTTCCTTTCTAACACAACATAGAATACATTTCTGTTCTGCATTCACAGGGAATTGATGAAGACAAACTCATAAGGTAATACAGCTACTGCTCTGATATAGAAGCTGAACAGCCCTTAAAGCCATAGTCTGGGGAAGAAATAATGTGGAGCATCTGAAAAAAAACCAAAGCAGTTTTTTCATAAATGGCTTGTAGCTAGTTTTGGATTTACTTTTTTTAGCTTGCCAATCAAAGGTATAATACAAACTACATGAACAGAACCATCTCTAAGGAGACTGCTAATATTAGTGGTGGCCTGTTAGTGTGATGGACAGGAATATAAATATAAATATAAATATAAATATGGAATATAAATAACTCTTATCTTACATTAAATTTAAAAAGTAGAAAAAAATAAATACTTCAGCTTCAAAGAAAATCTCAAAGTAAGACTGCTGGCACACTTTTGGTTCAGCTCACTTGCACATGAAGACACAGTTTTTATGTAAAGAATCATGTTATTTTAACCCAAGATGAGCCAGGATGAGTGGCCTGTTCTGACTGAATGGGTCTCTTCAGTATTTCTCCTGGAAAGGCAGGGAGAGCAAAGCTTGAGGACAGCTGCCTGACCCAGCACACCTGAGCACTGCCATCTGTGAGGGACACAGCTCCTCCACCAAGCAGCTGTAATGATTCACCCACACTGGACCTTGGTGTTGGCCTTGTTCCTGGAACAGTTTCATTTGAAACTTTCATTTGAAATAAAGGGTCAGCATTGTTATTATAGACAATTTCATCAGGTGTCTGATGTCTGCCAAAGTTCTGAGCAGAAAAATGTGGTCCTTAAAGGGGAAGTGATAATAATCTTTACTGGAGATTGCACTGGAATATACACTCAGAGATCAGCTGTTTTAGAAGTGCTTCTGCCCATAGAGAACATAGAAACACAACCTTGTGCAAAACTACCCCTACTCTCTGAACATTACAGGAAATATCAACACGCTCAAAAAACAGGTCTGGTTACTTCTCACTATATCAAAGGGAAGGTGAAAAAAAGCACCTCACCAGTATCTTGTTTTGATTTTTTAATGACCAACTGTGGCAAAACCAAAACAACCATGAGTAAGATAATTGTACACACGTTAGTAAATAACTAAACTGTGCAAATTGACCTCAGTACGTGTTCCCTCCTTACTCTTCCTCCCCCTTGCACACGGAAAATTCATATACAGTGCAGCAGTGCAGCTCTGAGCCACTGCTCAAAGTCAGTAAAAATATTTTTCTTACCTTAAGCAAGAACTGTAATAGGCCAAGCATTGAAATAAAGACTTTTCTGGCCTCTGTTTAACATTCCTGTACCTCATTGTTTGCTTTCATTGATCAGAACACCTTACCTGACTATATGATTAGTATTTTTTTATGACCAGGAATCCTTTGAGAGTTCACATACTTTTTCCTTTTAACAAAACTGATTATTTCAAAGGCTGCTACTTGATTCAGATGTAAGATTTCTATGATACAAGATGTGCACCCTAAGTATTTAATCTAATCATTTAATTTTATAGTGCAAATACAAAATTGGTAATTTAGGAGACAAAAAAATATCTTACAGGACACATCTGTTCAATCCTTACTATTTCAGAAGGACTCCTTGGTAAGTCCTGTTCAAAAAAACCACATTAACTCCTTTGTGTTAATAGACTGATCCCATGAAGGAGAACAAATTTTTACAGTTCATTGTGTTGAAGACCTTGAGAGATTCTGCTGGATAAGTCTTGCAAGTGTTTCTTTACCTATCAGGAAAACAGAACACATGAAACAAATTTCAGGAAGATAATAAATTATCAATATAGTAATATATTCACATTTGCTATGAGTATTTGTAACAACAGAAAGAGCAGAGAGTAGGAAGATTTCAGGCCTTTTAGAATTAGGTCTATAATAAACAATTCTGTATATGCTGTACATGGAGAACAGATGTGCCTTGAACTCCCCTTCTGGAAGTCATTCAGCTTGCATGAAAAATCAGCAGTGAATCTGCTTCCCCTCTGCTACTGAGTTAAACTTTCAACATGTATGTAACACTGGATTTATACAGACCTTATATCCCAGCTCTTTTGTCTTTTCTTGCAGCATGGCATATTTCTCTTTGTTCCTGTTCAGATGATCCTTGTCTCCAGTTCCCTCTACGTGCTTCAGTTTCTGGTGTGAAATCTCTAATTGTTTCTGGTAATGATGGTGCTTTTCAATTTTTGCTTCAAAATGTTTCAGCTCCTCCTAAGATAGCAAATACACACAGCTTCAGAGGAGTTTCTTTCCGAGCCTTCCCTTCTCTTGCCAAGACACTCCTAATGATACTTCACTAAGTCAGGCACCGAGAGCTTTTTCAGTTCCCTGCTTCTTAAGAATGTCTGGACAATCCATTACCATCACCACCAGAATGATGATTTTGAAAGCAGGGGCTGAAAATAATCCCCTCAGAGTCCTCAAAAGGAGACTGTGGGTGGCTGTGAGGTGCTCTGAGATGACAGCAGTGAACACCAAGAAAAATTTAGGCATAAGAACAGCAGACTGAGGGGAGAGAGACCATTTTTTAAAAAAGCCTCTTTTTAAAATATGATTAAACAGGCAGAGTCAGATAAAAAAATCCAATGTTTTCTCTATACAACTTGAATAAAAGTGGTACAAATGGCACAGGAATGAATTTCTGTATTATTTCCTTGCAAAGCAGTCTTAATAACAATAGTTTTGTGTCAGCTCAACACAGCTCCAACATGGGAAGTTAACAGTACAAGAGATGGGCATGAGTGGGAAATTGCTGACTACAGTGATTCCCAAGGACGCAATTAAGACATTGGGTAAGAGGGGTAAATGTGGTGCACTGGCGACAAAGAAACAGGGCCTGATCTTTCCAAGATTCAAAATATGGAACACTTGTTTTGAGAGGATTCAGAATTTTCATTCTGCTGATTATAACAGAACCAGCATATGATTAGTTACACACATGTCTACATATTTGAAGTATTAAAAAGGCAGCGTGACTTTTTTTTTTATGGTAATATGGAGGGTAATACAGAAGCGGCTGTAATCAGAGTAACATGGAGTGTTTCTTTATGTGCCAAAATACCTGTCTGCAAGAGAAGTCACTGGAATTCTACTTACCCGGAAAGATTCAAGTTCTTTCTCAGTGAAGTTGGCTGATTTGGCCATGTCCCACAAATCAATCACTCTTGGTTCTTCAAATTCTAAAACAACACATACAACGAAATGAAAACCTGGACACAATGCTTTTAATGCCCAACTTCTATGAAAGATGCAGAGATGCTTTCTCACATACATATAGATATTAAGAACAGAGACATTAAGCACTGCATTTCTAATAGATCTATTTAGATGAAAAGGGAGAAGTACCCAAGTACTGGACAAAACTAGATACTAGTATTAAGTAAAATAAGTGGCTTTTTAAAAGCAAAAAAGCCCAAACCCAAGGAACTGGATAAAGGCACTGCTTGCCCTGCATGTTGTCTCATTTACTTGCCCTCCTGGGACAATATCCCTTCTCATGGGGGCATGGAAGACAGAACTATCCCCTTAACACCCTGACTGTATCTCTTCATTAGGCTTCCAGTGTTTGGTTCTAAATAGGACTGGCCGTATCTCTTCAGCCCACTGTGGTACACGAAGCACTGTGATACTGTGATGATACCCTTTTACTTGCCCACTGATTTTAACTTTTTTAAAATGAAGGGAATCCCAAATAAGCACAAACCCCACTGTATCATACCACTGGTTGTGTCATATCCCTGGTGACTGACTTTACGCAAACGCTCAAACCCCTGATTGATGCTTCTTAACTTCTCCTTGAGCTCTCTGTGCTTGTTGTGCAAGATTTCCTCCTTCACCAGGTTCTCCTCAGATGGATTGATAACATTTTTGTGGATATCTGTTGAAGAACAGTAAGTGTTACTGATTGTGGGGTAAATCATGATGGGTCAAAAACTCCAGATATCCCCCAAATCTGAGGGGAAGAAAAGATGCTAAGTTCACAGGATTTCAGTGCAAATAAAGCATCAAAACCAGAGTTTAAGAAGTAATTTCTTTTGCAGGTCAGTATTCAGATCAATGTCCCTTGGTGCTCTGGAGGGTGAAGTTACAGAAATGCCTTATAACCCCTACTAGCCACCCGATAATAGTAAGGAAATGCTCTTATTTTCCCTGGTTAGTTATATCCCAAGAAAATGTGATAAGGATGTTTAATGAGTTCTTCCCTAAACATTTCATGAACCAAGACATCTGATAGTGAAATGATTTTCAGCTTGGACTATGCAATGCAAACTGTCAGCTTTAGAGGTCTTCAGCTCTAACAATTTTTAGTACTCAGATTAGTATAGCAAGCTGGGTTCAGATGCTTGATGCTCTAATAAACTTCAGGCTTGGTGCCTAAGATATTCAGTATCTCCTCTTGGGTGCCCAGATGTTGAGATAAAACATGGATGTTCTGCAGACTTCAGAACCACATTTTGCAGCAGTGGATTTATGCTTGCTGCATAATTTCCCATAAACTTCAATGGCCATCATTGTAATCTGGTGACATTTTCCCTGCATGAAATGCAGGCAGAATCAGAAAACTGAAATGGCAACATTTTCATTAGCTGGCAAGAATTTTGGCAGCTAATCAGAAGTAAACCCAGGAAGTGTCTGAAAATGCCAGCATCTGTAAGCGCGGTTCTGACAGAAATGTCAGGAGTTTCAAAGAAATTTGGAAGCGATGGAAACAATGGGCAGAGAAAAGAGTTGTACTAATCTTGAAACATCAGAGAAATGTTCAGGCACCTTCTGTTCTGCTCACAGTCTCCAGCAGAATATTGTATTCACGAATCTTTTCTTTGTGATGCTTAAATTCTCGCCAAAGCTTATCCAGCTCCTCATCAGAGAACTTCCCAGAGGTCTTGGCCTGAAAGAAACATGAGCTCATTATGCTTTCCAGGCCAAGTGCTTTCAAGTGCCCTCAACTGCCAAAACGACTTCCCACTTCTCATCACAATTATAAAATTACTAACTGCAGCTTTTCTTTAGATCTTATGTTTTAATTCTCTTAATATTTGTATGTGGTCAGGATTTAGATGTTGATGGAAAAGCTGCCTTTAATCATGTCAAAAGAAGTCTGCTTCAGACTTATAAAGCTGGACTTGCTATGGACTACCCAGTGAAAGGTGTCTGGCATTTCTAGTCCCTGGGAAACAATTTAATACAGAAATAAGGGCCATGGAGCTCCACAGACAACTGTAAGGGAACCATTTGCATGACGGATGGAGCCTGATACTAAACACAGTGTTTACTTCATCTTACTCTACTGGCCAGTGAAGATTTTATCACTGTTGTGCACTTACTTTCCAACTACTAAGGAAGCACTGCTCACACAGCTGGGGCACTACCCACAAACCTGCTGGCATACTTGCTGCAATGCCTGATCAAAAGTGAGTGTTTCTGAAACCTATTCAGATGCCCTTTATTTTTGGTTAGGGAATATTTCTCCTATTGCACTTTACTGTTCCCCGCAGCACAGGACATCATGTTCCTTGCCAGAGCTTTATCTAGCTACAGTAACATTTCAAAATCCAGCAAATCCCTTTTTCTGCTTTCCTACCACTGCACTAGATTCGTGGGAGAATTCTTTAGATTTACCTGACTAGTTGCTTCTTAAAATTTGAATTATTTAATTTCTGAAGATTACCAGTTTTAACTGCCCAAACTTGACAGTACATCTCCACTTTTTACGCACGAATGCAAGTCCTGGAAATTTTCAGTTGAATACTAGGTTGAAAAAGCCCTTATTTAAAACTCTTCCCCCCAATACATTTCACTTTTAGACAGTCTACAAAATGGTTCTATGTTAAATGTATCTTTTTAAAAACATCCATAACAATAAGAAAACTGGGAAAACCACCATATAGATATACTACCCCGGAGTGTGTCAGTCACAGTAAGGGAAGCCATGAGTTCAGGGAAATGTGAGGAAATACTCTGTTGGACCTCAGGGGACCCAGGCTCCACCCTTCAGACTAATGTGGGTGTTTCATTTGCCAAAGACAACTGGCCACAGCTTGGTCTGGATGCAGGTGGGGTACCCTCAGGGCACGAAGATGTGAGCTACAGAGCAAGGCAGCTTGGTCAGTACTTAACACAGGAGTAGTAAAGCCATGAATTTCCAAGCGTGAGTGTTCTCAGAAGACACAGCTAAGAGTTCAGTGAAGAAATACCGATTTCCTACACTCCAGTTCCATGAAGTCTTACTCACCTTGCTCCATAATTTTTCCAGTCTTGGATCATCTAGTGTGTCACTTTCTGTGCCATCTTTAATATAGTTGGTATCAACTAGTTGAGAGTCCTTCTTTCCATTCATTCCATATTTAGTCATAATGACTGCAAGAAAATAGAAGATACAGAAACATGAGAATCAACTATGGATGTATGGAAGGTGAGAGATGGGCTGCATCTGTGACTTGCAGAGCTGGACTTTGCAGCTCATGGAGGAAAAGCTAACAGTCCAAGGGGCAGTGGTCCCAGGTTCAATGACCTCTTCCGAAATTATTGGGAGCAAAGGACTCTGTCGGGCTCCCTACTGACCTGCAAAGAACTTGTTGCGTGCTCAGTGTCCAGAAAGACAATGCTATTTAATAGTTTAAACACAAGTGTCTAACCATGCATGTGTCTGATGCAAAGTTTGAACCCCTTCTTTCCTTACCAAAGACAAACCTCACCATTTAAGTTGCGTCTGAGCTTGGCTTCCTTCTCTCCATCTTCATCCAGCCCTTCAGCCTTCAGTTTCTTCCAGCTTAGCTCATCCTTTTCTTGTATTTTTAGATCACTGTGCAACTCTGCCAGTTTCACGGCAGAGAGATGGAGCTAACAAGAACAGAGAAGGGTTTGTATTTAGTTATGTGGAGTCCCCTTTTGCTCCAGAGCTACCTCAGGAACCAGTACAGATACATAACAACCAGTATGGCACCGCAATTGTTCTCAAACATGCCATTGCCACCACATGTGCTTTCTTGTGGACCATCTTCCAACCATACAGTTGTAGTGAGCTGAAAAACTTTATTGGTTAGCACAGATTTTCAGTTGACCAGGTCACTGAGTATGGCCTTGCAAGACAAAGAGCCACTTCATCAGCAATTTTTACTATGATCAACAATGAAAAAAAAAAAAATCTCAGATAATTTCTTAACATGGTTTATGTGCATTAAAACATACAAAACCTGGAGGTATTCTTGTCTGACATACTAGAAAAAAATAACATAAGACATTGAGGCTGAAGATAGGAAAAAAAAAATAGTTTAAATGGATGCTAGGTCAGCTTGAAATTTTGTGAGCTACAGAGAAAACAGGAACAATGACTAATAAGCGGTTGGCTAAGCAGCACTGCTGTGATTTGATCCTGAACTTCCAGATTTTAGACACCTTAGTCATTCAGTTTAAAAAAAAGAAATATAAAAAACCATCTTAATACTTCAGAACCACGTTTGTCTGTGTCTACGTGCACATCAACAAACAGAAGGTGAGGTAAGGAGAAGCTCAGAGAAGAGAGGTGATAAAACCCCTCCAACTACAGCACACCCAGCCCCTGGGAGCTCAGATCCAGCCTGAAACCACCTGGGCTTGTCAGTCCTAGGACAAGTTTATCTATTGGAGGGTTTTTTAAATCATTAAAACCAGTTTACAAATTATAAAAATTATTATTACAGATTATTCTCATTTTCAGGGAGGAGGTAGTATGTTTAATATACACAGACTCAGAACTCAGTGTTGTTTTTAAACATCTGAATGATACTGAAAAGATTCAGCTGTTCATTTGTGTGTCAGTAGGTTATTTTACAGTAACTAGGAAAAGTGTCATTACTCTGAGCTAATGCATTTCCTATTGACAGGAATTCAGGAAACTATCCACATTATTGTTTATGCTTCCATCATAGGCTGTCTTATTAATTAATCTTGCGTCACTGCATATAATTATTTTCATTTTTAAACTATTTTTTTTCTCTGCATTTTGCATTTGGCTTGCTGAAATTACTAAAATCTAGAGCAGCTAGAATCACAGGTAAATGTAATACTTATAGAAACATTAAAACTTTTGATCCCTCTAATACTAAAGCAATGTTTGTTTTGTCTTCTTTACCATCCACTTTTGGGGAACTACTTTATAGAAACAAGGCATTTAGAAGGAACCACTTTTTTTATGATTCTCAGTATGTGCTAAAGTTAAAAACCCATAATCATGTACTTTTTTGCTCTTCTGGTCCAGGATGACCTGGACAGCCCAGGTGTCACTGCTGCAGTGACACAAAGTATCAACATTTTCCTCAGCAAGAATTGTGCCCTGAAGCTTCAAGACCGAGTGAAAGGTTTGCTACAAACTGTGAAGGGAATGGCCAAGCATCTTGGTAGTTCTGTACTCTAATATTAGTCAGTGTTCAAGTGGGCATCATATGCAGCTGGGCTGAGGAAATACAGGAATAGCTAGCTAGGCGTAATTAGATAAGAAGCAATTTAGCTCCTAAGTACTGCAAATATAATAATAAAAAAATCTTTTACATGTGACCTTGTCATCAGAAACTCACTACTGTATAAAAGCTTACACAGTGGAGTTTATGTTAGAGCCTCTCTGCAGTTAGTGCAATCCCATAAACACATATAGCTTTCTGTTTTCTAAAAGTTACAGAGAAGAATATCAGAACTTCTAAACATAAAGCTTGGAGACATCATCAATTAAACATGTTGAAATCTTAATAAAAACTAAGGAACTACATTAAGCCCACTGTTCCTTAAGAGAAAATAAGATTCTATTCAAATTTCTCCCAATTAGAGCAGTAGTTTTCTTATTCTCATTATAATTTAGTAGGAAACTGAAGCAACTGTCCTTGTAAGCATTATAAATCCTTTGAAACCTTTCGGAAGCCCCTTGCCTGTCCCATTTATGTAATACAGAGTGAATACATAAGTTAATTTAAAGTATTCAGTTCAAGAACTACTTCCTTTAAGGTAATCCCATGTTGGAGTACACCAGGTAAAAAAATCCCAATGGTAACACACCCCATCACTTTACTATCACTCACGTGTTGGAATAACTAACTAGGAGCAGAGGTGAAAAGTTAAGTTTAATGATTAAATGACCAAGCAACAAGCTCCTTAAACTCATTCCTTATGCTGGCTGGACATTAACATCCAAGATAGGTATGTAGCAATTCTGGGAATGAGTGCTGGAAATTCGTCAAACATTACAACAGTCACATCATTTGCTGTTGGGCTGGCTGCAATGATACCTGCAACATCCTTACCCTGCCTCCAAGAAGAAAGAGCTCTTTCCTACAAATTTACTATTTATGAAAAGAAATTCTGGAGAAAGATCAAGCCCTCCTTCTCACCCTCAGGAAAACAAGAAGGAAGTGTGGCTTGCCAGCTCCTGGTCCCACTAAGTAACATTTTGGGGCTTTTTTAAGGACTGCTCCTCCAGCTGTGTGTTGCAATGCCAAATTACAGTATCTGACTTTTATGTCAAAACAAAGAAGTTCCCTATTTTCAGTACTTTCTCTACCAGTACCAAAATAAAGGAATGAAGAGTTCTGCGTTGACACATGGAAGCATTTCAAAGCAGATGTAACACACAGGCATAGTTTTCCTCTTATTTCATATATTGCCCAGACATACTGAAAAATTACTTTATAAAACACATGCTGGGTGACAGTTGTACTCAAAAGTGAAATTTAGATGGTGGCAAATTTAGTTCAAGTAGGTTTTGCATCTTTAAAATCTAGCTCACACATACAGAATTTACTAAGCCTTAGTTTTTTACTGACAGAGTTAATCCATTTTAGTATTTTAACATAGATGATGTAAAGCACCTCAAATTTTAATTCCAGAGGAGCCAGGTACGAACATGAGAAAAGACTGTAATTGGAAAGCTGAGAGAGGCAACTGACATTACCAGCATTATAGATTTTTTTCTAGTCTCAGTGCTGTTTCTTTTTCAGCTGTCAGTCCAACAGCTGGAGTTTCATTAACACACACTTTCCTATGCCCCATTCCATCCTTCTCCCATTGATGAAAGGAATATTTTTGATAGCTTCCTTTAGCACATTGGGAGGCAGCACTATGGCAGGGTTCTAGCTTTGGGCTGAATCCAGGGATGCTCTACCTCCAATTCAATAGCTCAGGCTATTCAGGATACAGAAGATCCAAAATTAATATTAACTATATTTCTTTGCCTGAAAGAACCGAACCTTTGCGAGTCACTGCTCTAATTCTCATGGTCCACAATATTCAGGGGATATGTGCAGTGCATTCTTCTCCTCCTGTTGGAGCTGTTCTTTTCAGTTCTAAGTAAATATTTCCACTGTAATGAAATAACTTGATTGTATTGTCACTTTAATTAAATAGTTTTTATAGTCCAGTGTGACAGAAACTCAATATTACTATCAAAATTAAGGCTCTCATCTGGGAGTGATGATACCCATTTGCTGGTCCTCCTGCATTTGTCTACATCACTTGATGTGAACGTAGGCGACACAACCACCAGGGTGGAAGGTTTCTTCTTGTCCTGCAGTGAACTTCTGCCCTGTGCAGAGCAGGAACCGAGGCCAGCGCCTTCAGACAGATGAGAGCATCGCAGTCGGGAACAACACGGCTAAAGCATTCAACCAGCGGGCACTGGAGCCAGCCGCAGATCCTCCATGGCACCAGAGAGGCTTCCCTCTCTCTCCCATTTCCCTGGCACGTGGTTTAGCTGCTGTATTTAAACACGGGCAGGCCACCACTTCCCAGGACTCAGATACACATCCCCTCTCCCGGAAAAGGCTGTTCCCCGCCGCCGGGACAGCGCGGGGCTGAGCCGAGCCCTCGCTGCGTGACGGTCGGGGACAGTCATGCCCGAGAACAGAACAAAAGCCAGCGCAGTCCCGAGCCGGGACCAGACAGCCCCGGCGTCTCCTCACGCACAGGTCCCCGCTCCTCCCCATCTTCCTGACGGGCAATGAGTGTCCGAAGCGGCCGGGCCCGACCTCGCAGCCCCCTCCGAGCACCGCCATCGCCCCGCGCCGCCCCACTCACCCGCTGCGCCTTCTCCCAGACCTGGTTCAGCCTCACCACGCGGAACTCCCCGGCCTCTCGCCGCTTGGCGCCGGCGGCCGCCAGCCCCTCGTTGGCCTCCCGCGAGTACTTGCTGGCCTGGCCAGCGGCAGCCAGGAGCAGCGCGGCTGCGAGGGCCGGCAGCACCCGCAGAGCCGCCATGTCGCGCCGCTTGCGGAACTACAACTCCCGAGATGCCATGCGTGCCGGGAGAGGCGGTCGGTGCTGGGAGAGCGGAGGCGAGGCCGGCCGGCGTCCAAAGTCCAGAGTCTGGTTTGGGGTCTGGGGAGCGTGAGAAGAGTTAGCTTTGAGCTGTTTATCTTCGTGCCATTCTCCTCAGTGCTAGCTTCACAAAATGTGCTGAACGTGACACGTTTTATGCGTAGTTTCCCCCCCAAACACTCGGAGCTGGTGTCAGCTGTGCTAGAACAAAGGGGCACAGTGGGTTCAAACACCAATACTTTCATCAAACAAAGTCTACAGATATTGCCACAATGTCCAGGAGTACACAGAAAAAGAAAGGGCAGCTCGGTCAGGATGGAAGGCAAGAATGGGGAGCGATTCCCTCGTTCTCCCGTGGCAGTGGCAGAGAAGAGCACCTCTAGCCGGGACAGGGCATAGGG
>VZDJ01007747.1:37794033-37811613 GCA_008694505.1 Cyanoderma ruficeps | reverse complement strand
GGATGGATGGATGGATGGTGGTGTGGGCAGAAGAAGGATCGTGGGAAATGCAGGGACACGTAGGTTGGGTTGTTCTCAAGGGCTGAAGTGTGGGAGTGGCTCTGAGCTCGGTGATGTGTGCTCAGTGTGCAGCTCTTGGGCAGGAGAGCCGGTCCTGGTGATGCCAACCTCCTACGTCAGTGTGTCCTCAAAGAGCCAGCCAAAGAGTGCAGTGGTCTACAGGCAGTTTTGGGAGGGGATTAAGTCAAGCTGTATTAAGAAAAACCTCCATGATGCTGCGAAAATGCACAGTGTTTAATCTAGAGTTGGTGTATATATAACAACAGATTGCCTAAACTATAATGAGATTTGTGAAAACAGTGCTGCAGGGAGGATTTTTACTGGACTATCGTTTTTGCCTTGTAAGTAATAAAAAAGTCTTGTGTTTTCCCTTTCACATTGTTCCTAAGTCAGAGATTTTCAGTGTTATTAACCTAGAAGCTGTTGCTATAAGACTGAATCGCAGAAGTAGGCAAAAAGCATTGCACTAATACATTGCATTGAAGAGTAGTTGAAGTGAGCTTTGAAGTACACATTGAAGTACACCAAACTGATGATGTGGAAAGAAGCCCATCAGGCTTGCCCGAATCTTGTGCAGCTCTACACATCAGTTTTTGGATTTAGAGCTTCTTTTAGTCTCATTATTACAGTGTATATATGTATTCCTGAGTTATTTTGGAATAGGTGGTTTTATCTTATCCGTAATTTGAAATACTAATTGAATTTTCAGGCTCTCTGTGAATAAATTCTACTTCTGTGCTCTATAAACTCCAACAGGTTCCCAATCTTCTTCTAGTATTGAATGTACTTATACATAGCTTTATGCATTTGTTTGCCTGAGTTTTTGAGCTACACTAAAAATTTCTAGAAATAGGAGCTGCAGCACCATTAGTTTGCTTATGTTGGCTTGTTGCATGTCATTCTCCAGTGCCCTTACCTCTGTGACCTCAAGTGAGCAGTTTTTGGTGTAATTCTGTGTGTCCCAGCCCAAGAAGAAGTGGTGCAGGGCAGAGCATGGCCCGAGGCAGAGCTGGTGTCACCTGCAAAGATGTCCCACTCGTGTCCCCAGTGCTGGGAAATGGCATGAGGACAGAGGTGATGTCAGTGGTGAGGGACAATGCTGCCTGCTCCTGCCTGCTCCTCTGGCAGCACTGTGGCACAAAATGTGTATGTGGGGACAGCAGCACTCAGGAGCACTGGGACCTCAGCTCCACAACTGCAGGGGGCTGCAGTGTAGGAGGGGGCTAGGACTGGGGATTTCAGGTAGTCAAAGACTGTCCTGATCCTCTAGGCTTTGGGGAAAATATGTCGAAAAGCTGGTTGCAGATTCCCAGCAGAGCTGCCTGGCCCAGGGGGTTTGTTACTGGGCTCCACATTTTCTGTGTGGGGAGGGCCCCAAGAAATGGATGAGATGCCAGTGTCACCCCACAGGTATGTCTGGGTCAAGCTGGGATGCAGGAGCTGAATCCAGGCTGGGGAGAGGGAAGTACTGTGGGAGCTGTCATGGGACCACTCTGCACAGTGGGTAGCAGTGAAACCAGGGAGTGGGGAGGGCAAGAGGCACCCCAAGGGTCCCTTCTGTCATGCTGGGGCTCCAGGCGGGACTCCGAGACACTCAAAGGGTTTGACATGCCAAAAACTTTATTCAAGCATTTAGACAAGCAAAATTTAGTTAAACAAGTGTTTGCCAGTTGTAATAAATTTTCCCTTTGAAGAAGGATGTAGCTCAAGCACTCCTATTACATGTCTTGTGCTGGGGGCCAAGCCCACTGCCCTGGGGCAGCAGCAGGGAAGAGTCAGAAGTCTACAAACTCAAAGTCCTCCAGGTATTTCTGCACCCAGTGAGCCTTGGGGTCTGCACACACGTTGAGCCCCTTCCTGGTGACCAGGCTGTTGGGGAAAAAAACAGTTTTGAGGCACTCAGCCAGGACATCAGGGTGCCTGCTCCAGGTCTTGCTGGTAGCACCCTGCTTGTCCCTGTCTATGCCCTTCCCCATCCTGGACAGCCTTGGGCACCCTTGGAATGCTGCCCTGCCTGGTGCCCCCTGGACAGCAGAAATGTTGGGTACTTACACCACAGCCTCAATTGGGCAGCTGCTGCTGGTCCTGTAGACAGAGAGGATCGCTCTGCGTGGAAAGGGGCGTGAAATGGTTCTGGGGCAGCAGAGGTCTTTGAGTCCTGTGAGGGCAGAGAAATAGGCCCAGTGAGACCCCACAGCTCCTGTGGCTCCCAGGGGATTTGCCATCATCACCTGTGCTGTGTCCTCTGGGAACACCTCCTGAAAGCCTCCATCCCTGAGGCTTAGTGCCTGCACTGGTGATGACCATCTGCTCCCAGCCTTCTCCATGGACTGAGGGTCTAATCAGTGGGGATGGGGCTCTCTCCTGGGGAAGGAAAGCCTACCGTAGTTGAAAGGTCTAGCACTCCTGGAGACTCTGAGATCAGCCTGAGCCGGGGAGCAGATGGCCACAAGGAGCAGAAGAGCCAGAGCAGCTGCAGGGACCCTCATGGTGCCGGGTGGGCTGAGGGAGACACGAGTGAGGCTGGGGTGGCTGGTGCTGGTGTGTCTGTAGGGCTCTCCTCTGCATGGTAGCTCCTGCTGATCTCCTTTTATACCCCTGCCACTGGGTGGGCACAGGGTTTCAAGAAAGAAAATGAGCATATCATACCAGGAAAATTATGTGAGGCAAAGAAACTGCAGAAAGGGAAGTGCCAACCACAGGCCTGTGATTTTCAAATTCAAGAGAACAAGTCTTATGAGGAGCAGCTGAACGAGCTGGGTTGGTCTGACATTAGAAGAGAGGCCCCTCTGAGGGGGAACCTTACTGCTGTCTGCAACTTCTTGAAAAGAGGGCTGTAGTGAGGTGGAAGATGCTCTCTTCTTCCAGGTAACAAGTGACAGGATGAGACGAAATGGCTTCACGTTGAACTAGGGCATATTATGATAATGTTTTTCTCTGTAAGGGCTGTCAAGCACTGGAACAGGCTGCCTGGGAAAGTGGTGGAATCACCATCCCTAAAGACATTTAAAAGACATGTAGATGTGGTGCTTAGGGAAATAGTTTAGTGGTGGATTTTGTAATGCTGAGTTAACGTAACAGTTGCACTTGATGATCTTAAAGGTTTTTTTTCAACATAAATTATCCTACAGTTTGTCTCTGTGAACTTCATGGTGCTGCAGGAGCTGAGGGAACACAAGCAGGGCTGGAGCTCAGTCCCTGCAGCTGCTTCCCTCCTATTCAACCAGAGTTTCAAGGAGAGAAAATGAATGCATCATGAGAGGGAAATTATGCCAGAATTTCACAGTTTTGCTGAGCTGGAGAGATGAAGGAAACCACAGAAGGGGAAGTGCTGGACACAGATCTGCAACTTTCAGATTCTGTTTGAGTGTCTGGTGGGAATGGCCAGGACCCAAGCCCCTGTGACATGAGCCCTCAAGTCCTGAAACTGCTGCTACAATGACCTGGTGGCTGAGAGCCAGCCTGGGACAATGGAGCTCACTGACCAGAGTTCTGAGGAAAGCCAGAACAAGGCCAGACACTGAAAAAGTTTTGTAGCTTGCTTTCTGAGTGTGCACTGTTGAGGTCTTTAGGAATTAATTATATCCTACCTTTGTCCAGCACGAATTTTGCTGCAGTGGTGTGCCTGAGGTGGCTCCCAGCTGTCAGGTGCTGCCCCTGAGGGGATGGCACAGAGGCAGCTGGTGTCAGTGCCACACTCCCCCAGGGAGCCTGGTTACCCCTTGCCCAGCACTGCTGGTGGGCTGCCTGGCTAGTGAGAACCACCAGCCACAGGAACCAGTGATAAAATCATGCACCCTCTCAAAATACCTAATTTCTGCAGAAATGAGCCTTTTTGGGTAAATGAGGGTCTGGTGGGTGGTTTGCAGCTGGCTACCAGAGCATCGCTGGTGGGTTGTTGGCCTGTGCACTGCCAGACATGGGGCATGAAGACCCTTAACCTCACCTTCTGTGCCAACTGTGTCAGCTCCTGCTGGTTATCAGGGCAAAGATGTAGAATCCCTCTTCATTGGTCCCTGTCTGGCTCAGCTGGCTGGCCTGGTACTGCAGGAGGGAAAAAGAGGGTGTGTGCCAGAGACTGTTGGAGGTGTGGGGCTGGGGGCCATGGAGTGTCAGCTCTGGGGTCTCACCAGTCCATTCTTGTGGACACTGAGCCTGTCCTGCTGGCACAATGACTTTGCTGTCAGCTCACTGGCACAGCCTGAACAGTGCCTGGAGACAGCACCAGTGTCACCCCCAGAGTTGTGCTGGGGTGCCAGTGGGGTTAGTACCAGGAACTGGATGAGGGAGAGGCCAGAGCACCTTCCACAGTTCGGGGTCCTCTGCTTGTACAGCTGGGCACCAGCTAAAATCTGCTCTGGTAGGTGCTCAGGGGGATGTTCTGCCCTCACCTTCCTCCTTGGAGACCTGAAGCTTCATTTTTCTGGGCGAGAGGTGCACAGGAGTATCCTGCTGCTCTGGCAGCACCCACTCCCAGCTCTCCACATGGACTTGGAGGTCTCATCAGCGGGGATGTGGCTGTCTTCTGGGAAAGGAGAATGTATCTGGCTTCTGGGAAGACTCAGCAATGCTTGGATTACATAGAAGGACCTCAGATGGAGAAATTGCAAAAAAAGTAAGAGCATCATTATGGGGAATTGGAAAGAAAATGAGTGCATCTCAAGGTCATTGTCAGGAGCACCCAGATTTGCTGAACTGGTGAAGGCAAGGAAACCACAGAAGGGAAGCACCAGCCACCGTGTTGTGATTTTCAGATTCTGTTTGGTCCCTGGCATGGACTGGCCAGAACCTAAAACTGCCAAGAGCCAGACTGGCACATGCAGCTCCGTAACGAGAACCCTGAGGAAAATCAGGGCAAGACTGGCAAAAGGGAAAAAAGGGAGAAAGGAGCAATTTTATCTATCACTACATTCCCTGATTAAGAATCCCTCTCCAGCTCTCTTGCAGGGCCTCTCTAGGCACTGGAAGCTGCTCTCAAGTCCACTGAAAGCCTTTTCTTCTCCAGGCTGAACAAACTGAACTCACCAGTGAGCTACAGCCTGGTTTTGTGAGGAGCCACAAAGGTACCTTAACACTGTGTGTAACACTGGCTTTACTTGCACCTGCAGGGTTTTTTGTTTATATTTTGGATTAGGTATTAATAGTTTGAAGGCTTCTTGGCCCTATACAGATTCAGGCTTCTTCTTGACAAACTCTACTGGGTTAATGTTAGGTATTGATAGAACAGGAGTTTTACAAATCAAGATGGCTTTGGAGATGCCTGGTTGGCTTTACTTGGTGACACAAAACATTCTCTGTGCCTAGCACCCATCTCTCAGTATGGTTTTGCAAGTAGGGAGGAGACCTATTTCTTTTCTTAATTTCTTTTAGGCATAAGAGAGAAAACATCTTTGTGTGTCTTATACATTGATTTTTTAGAGAGATATGTAGTTCCTTGTACTCTAATTCACCTTAAATTCAAGAGAATTTATTCAGATGTGCTTTAAGTTTTCCAGAACAAGACAGTTAGAGAGATGTATCTGGACTAATTGACCTGAGCTCTCTCATTGAAGACATAATCCTGTTTGCCAAGGGATTAAGCCTGTTCTTTCACTGTGTGCTTTTCTGTAAATCTCAGACCAAGGTCAGAATCAGCTTTTAGACATCAATTTTGACTACTTCAGCAGGGCTAAAAGGACCTGGATTCCTCTGATATTCCCTTAAGGCATCTGCAGTAGCTCACTGGGATGGAGAGTCACAGTTGCCTTAAAAGCACTTTACACACTCATCCCTCAGTGTCGCAGAGGTCGACAGCTGTACCTGAGACTTTGCTGTAAAACTGCCTTCTCTGGGAAAACTCCATTTTCAGCTCACAGAAGAGCAGGCTGCATCATAGCTCCTATCTCCATCATTCTCTGCATGGGTCACTCTCACTTTTGTGTCCAAGCAAACGCAGAGAATGTGTCCTTTTCCAGCATCAGAAGTTTTATGTCTGCTTTGTTCCGAGTCTGAATTGTCGGAAAACTGCTCTTGTAGTGTGAATGAGACTTTTTTTTTTTGATGCATTTAGATTAATTTGATCTATGTAACTGTTTTCTTTTTCTGAAATAGCTTCTGTTTTCCTTGGATTTAATTCTGTGCATTCAAGCAGAAAGTTAAACAGTGTCAGACTGCAGAAAATGAATTACATAATGAGCTGAAAAGGTGAACTGGGAAAATGCTTGTTTTTACATTCCCTTCTTACCTGTGTCTTTAATGTGAATTACTGGAACATCAAAGAGAGCTAACCAGTTTGGAATTTATTTTAAAATATGTATTCTCATAAAGTGGATCATTTCCTTTATGCACGTAATTTTAGTGGAAGAGAAAAGGAAGTGTTGGTATAATATTATTACAAAACATCCCTTTAGAGTAGTTAATTTTCAGAAGTTGTAACAGCTTACTGTTGCTGTTTTCCTCCTGAATTAATTCCTCAGCTAAGTTGTTTACGGCTGATGCTGAAGATAAGTGTATGAAAACCAACTTATCAATTCTGCCTTTTCAGAAATGATCTTTGAAGCTGATTAAAGTGAACCATGACTTGTTTTGAGAAGAAACAAAGAACTCACTGGCATTCTTGGCTCTTTCTTTTAGTGCTCCTGACTGCAGCTCTAGATGACTTTTGGTTGCAGGGGTGAATCCATCTTTCCTTTCTATCCAGTTCTCAACACAAACTTTTTAAAGGCTCNTTTTTTTTGTCCCCATAAGTGTGCAGGGAGTAAGGATTTTTTTAGGTGGAATCTTGACTTGTTTCAATGATATGGAGTTTAGGTACTGAATATGTTCAAGATTTGAAATAAGAGGTGGTTTCTCAAAAACTCAGAATCCCAGAAACCATCTTTGATTTATAATTCTGGTACTAATGTCCATAAACTATACTGTTGTGAGACTACTTGCATTTTTAATAGTAAGTATATCGGTAGTTTTTGAATATAATTTGGGCTGTAGATTATTAGTATAAAATAAACAATGATTGTAAAACAAACAAACAAATTTCTATCAGGTATCTCTTGTAAAATGCTGTTCCTCTCTGAGATGAAGCCCATCAGTGGAACTCATGGTTCGGTCTAGTTCAATTAAAAAAATGCAAAAGCCATTCAGTGGAACAGAACATGAAATAAAAAAGTATTCTGAAGAATGCCAAGTTTCATCTCCTTGAAAACCATCTACTTAAGTGCTGTATTTTTCTCTCATCACCCTATTACAGTTAATTGATTGTAACTCCATTCCTCCTGAATCATCCTTCCTGGAATTTGACAGCGCAGTATAGAAACAAACCTGACAGATCTGCTCCTGTACATCAGTTTTCTGTCAGAGCAACTGTGTCCTTTTTGTCAGGAATTTAGTCAAGGGCTACTTGGTTGCAATTTCACTTGATCCCCATTTCTCCTCAGAAATGTAGGACAGCAATGCCAGTGGCTTCTGCAGTGCTGATTTTCACGGTGAGCTGTGACAGTAGGAGGTCTTCAGCAAGTGTACCTGTGTGTCCTGCTGCCTTGAATGATTTCAGCCTCTTGCTTCTCTGCCTTGCTCACTTTCTCCTTCTTCCTCTTCCCATCTCCCTTAGGTCGTGCTATTCCTTGTTTACATACCTTCATGGACTCCCTTCATTTTTTCCCTTTGGTGTTGACATCACAGCCTTTTAAGTTTATATTCATAATATGTACATTATTTTTCTCCCATTCATTTTCCATTGTGTATATAGCTTTCCTGTACCTGTACCTTTTCCTGTACCTTCCAAAACTCCTGACTCTGTTTTCCTAGATGTGCAAGGAAGAGTTGCATGTTGCAGTTTGCATTATTCAGATGTAGCTCAGTATCTTTTTTTATATCTGTTGAGACATACAGAAGCATCTCTATTTTCTGGTATGTTTGTTATTAGAACTTGTGAAGAGAAGCAGCAATATTTTTCAATTGAAATTTTTATATTTCAATTAACAATTACTGTTATATGGGAAATTTAATGTATGGGGGGCAGTCTTCAACAGTGACTTGGAATTTTAGGGTATTACAAGCTCTGGCATGAATACTCGAGAATGTTAAAAGGAGTAGCTTTCATTCTCATTACATTTCATTCTCATTAGTGTTCCTGAATTTTCAGCTATTTAGGCAGAAGAAGGTTCATGGCAGCTGTAGAAAATGGAGCAAATAAGCAGATGGCTTCTTCCAGTCCAGCTGGAGTAACTACTCTTCCTATAGAAGGTTCAAAGGGAAGATTTCAGAGCTAGGAAAAAATCTACATTCCTTGCTGTGTCTGAGATCTTAGTGCTTCCTAGTGGGCATCACAGAGAATTCCTTAAGGAGGGAGAGACTGCAGTTGAATCAGAAGGACTTCACCAGCCAAACACTGATTTCAGGGTATTTTGTTATCCTTATTGGCTATGAGGCGTTCAGATGTACAAAGCAGCAGTGGCTGAACATCTGGTCAAGAGGAATGAACCCAAAAGGACAATAATTGTAGAGGGAGTTGAGGTCATACCATTCCCAGGAATGGGAGAAATTCTCATAGATTTGTAAGTTGCTGTGTACAACAGCCTGAGAAAGGACTTAGGAGCCAGAAGAAGAGGCTCGTTGCTTGCCTGAAGAACATATTTTCCAGGTAGAGATGTACTGCAAAGAGCAGGCAGGGTTTTACAACACAGCAAGGAGTACTGAGCTTACAAACAGAAGAGAAACGGTGAGGGTGTGCTGTGGGAGGGATGACGAACTGACTTTGCCATAGCCTGGGTCAAAAAGCAAGAGGAGAGGCAGAAAAGCCTGCATTAGCTGGTGCCATCCTGCTATCCTCACTTTTTCAGTTGGATTCTGTTGCTTCTGCAAGATGGGCTACCATAAGAAAAGAAATCAGGGTAATTGTCAAGAAAATTGTTTTCTGGGGAAAAGTGGTCAAATGAAAAGAATGATTCTGGAGAGTGTTACATGTATAATAACTGATATTGAGCAATACAGATGGCAAATCCAGCAGCCAAAAATAAAAATAAATGGGAATCTAAATATGAGCCACTTACTAATTTTTATTTGCTTTTCCTAGATAGCATCCAAAATAAAACCTGATCAGAATGGAAAATTAAAATGAACCATCAAAAATTTACTGCACTGGGGAGTGAGTAGCAGCTTCCAAATGTGGCTTTTCATTGCCATCGTGTTAGGAAGAAGGTACACAAGAGGAAATGGATAATGTCTCCAGGGTTCCCAGAAGAAACCCAGTGTCCTTCTTCACCTGTCCTACAGGATACATTGCTGAAAGGTGTGGCCAGTGCACATTCTTGCTGCAAGACTGCAGCGGAGCTTGATCTGGAACAATGCAGTTGTTTTTTGTACCTCCATCCAAAAGACACGGTTGCTCTGCCCAATTAAACCAGATACTAGCAAGCCTGTGACTCTTAACATTGATCATACAGAATTCATGAGCAGGTGAGCTGTATTCACTGTCATCTTGTGGATAAAACCTTTTCAAATATTCTCCTTCCTTCCAGACTGCAGTTCTATATGCTTGGTCTGTACAAAATGTTCTTGGAAGAAAAGCATAGGTAAAAAACATTTTCAGATACTTCCTAGAGATTGAGAATTATTCCTTATCCTGCCCTTCATGTCTCTATGTACTCAGCTGGGTATGAAGTCCTCATTTTTCATCACATTCTACAGACCTTTCTGGAAACTAATGCTAAGCAGATGCTGTTTCTTGAGATGATCATTAAAATTAATTGTTCATAAATTAGGCAGCAAGTAAAATTTGCTGTCAATACTTACCTGAAACAGGAGGGATTTCTTATTTTAACCGGAACAAAATTGTGTTTTGGAGTGGGCATTGTTAGCTGTGTTCCAGTTCATTGAAAAACTGTGGCTATGTACAAGGAAGCTTATTGTGCCCCAGGATTCCTATTTGTCCCCTGTTTTGGGGTATTTGTTTTCCAGACAGGACTTACAGTATTTTTGTGTATTTTGAGCACAGATGTATTCCCAAACTTTCTCTGGCTATATGGATTATTTGCAACTGATTTCTTTAACTTGAATAGAGCAACACAAAAATCCAGTGTAGAAGATCTTGGAGCATATATATAAACTGAAATCAGACTTGGTTAAAGACACACATATTGTGAAAAGGAAAGGTAAATTATTCTTGTACTGCACAGCTGGCAATCAGAAAAGGAAGATGGAGCTGTTTATTCTTATTTCTTCAGCCTCTGACAACTGGGCAGAAAAGCTGAGTCATATTAACTGACTGTTGGCAGGTATAATAGATTGGGCCAAACGCATTCCATGAAATATGTAACATGAAAGTAATCTCCACAGAAACTGTATCTTGGTTTTCAACAATTTTGACATAATGGTGAAGAATTTAGGCTGCTTTAAGCTACATTTGTCCTGTCATGTACATAAAATCTTTTATTGCGACAGTGTTTTCTCAGGTGTGTGACTGATCAATATTAAAGAGGTTTTTATTATCTCCAAATATTTAATCCAAGAAAAAGACGTGATTTTGTTGGTTAAGCTGTACTTTTGTTGGCTAAGTTTTGGGGATTTCAGAGAGAACTTTATGTATTTAAGTGTGGGATGATGTAATCTGCTTTGCAGATGGATTCTGTAGCCTGGGGACTTGGGTGTTGCCATGGGGAGCTGTGTGTCAGTCCTGTGCTAGTCTCTGTTATGGCTCTGTGTGTCTGCACACTCTCACATTGTGTTTGCTAAGTCACTCAGGACCCCATCTGAAAGAGTTTTAAATCAGAGAAAATTGGTTTTCTTACATGAGTTTGGGGAAGGTCTGGAAGGTCCCTACTTGCTCTCAGTGGAGGACTAGATTGTCTCTTTGTCTGAAAATGGGCACATTCTACTATTGGATTATTAAAAAGGCAGTAAATGTAAGGTAAAAGAGGACTGATTGATGACAGTGCATAGAAAGAAATGCTGTCACTATCAAATGTCACCACTGAAGATGAATGCAGATAATAATTTCTGATGTGAAGAGCATCATCAGGAGAAATGTAAGGAACCAGAGGGACTGGGATGATGTCTACTGCTTATTTTTGGTTCAGCTTCTATGTTTTGACCTGCCCAAACCAGCTTTGGATCTAGGTTTTGGAGAGGCTTGCAGGTGAGTCTCCCAGTTGTCAGTTCCTTTCAGAAAGCTGCGTAGCAGGCTGTGCATGAGAAAGAAAGAAAGAAAGAAAGAAAGAAAGAAAGAAAGAAAGAAAGAAAGAAAGAAAGAAAGAAAGAAAGAAAGAAAGAAAGAAAGAAAGAAAGAAAGAAAGAAAGAAAGAAAGAAAGAAAGAAAGAAAGAAAGAAAAGATTCAGAGAAACCCTCAGAAGACTCGTTTTTTTGGAACAGTCTTTGGCCACAGGAGGGCAATACTGTTCTATAATAAATTTGGCAAGCTTTATTCCCTTAAAGTCTGGTTTGTCAGCAGGTACCTGGGGGGGGAATAAGATTGATCATAGTTAACAATCATGAAAGTTGTATTGATCAGGAAGTGGATTTATGCCTTTAGCTATGTTTGCAGGGGCTGAGCAACTGGTTCTCCCAATCCTCCTTTCCAGAAGAGCAAATTGCAGCACAGAATCTGAGAGCTGTGATGACTTCTGAGGAACTACTGCTTTTGAATCCCTGGTTCAGATTGGTGCTGGTTTGTGCTGTCCTCCCTTCCACCATCTCAGCTGGAGGCCAGAACCAGGAGGTGGCACAAGCAATACAAGTGACTCTGGCAGCCTCCATGGTGCTGGTGGAAGACTCTTTGTCCCTTGTCTCTCAGCTGTTTCAAACTGAAGTTAGGAGAATTTTAACTGATAAGGATGAGAATCTCAGGGCGTGCAGCTCTCACTAATACTGGTAGGAGTATTCTGCTGGGAAAGGTGGATTTTACTTTTCTTTTTTTCCTTCAGAAACTTTTTATGTTTTCCCCAGAGGCTGAGGGCATGTTCTTTACTAGACTCCAGACACAGGAACAGGAGTCCTAACTTATTAGGCTATTGATTTGTGCCCTTGCTCTTTGTTGATTCATGCCCTTGCTCTTAGCTGGTCAGATAAATCTCATTAGTTAGAAGATTCTCCAGAGAAGCAAGTGTTTTAGGTTTTAATTCCCCAAAGGAGATGATTGAGTGTGCATTCTGTGGCTCTTAGAAGAATAGGAGATACCACTGTTTGGTCTTATGAGACAAAATGAAAGCTTCACTTTGTTCTTTATGAAGATTAATCTGCTAGGAGTGCTTTGAGACCAGTGGCTTTAAATTCAAAGGGAGGGGAATACTTGGTTTGCAAAGACTTAGAGTTTAGTTTGAGAATGGTGTTTGCCAGAGTCAGACATGTGAGTACATTTGAGTACTTAATAAATCAGCTAACATACTTCAAGTACTTAAGCATTAATATGAAAGTAATTTGTGCAGTCTGGGTGTCTCTTTGTTTTGGAGACAGCTGTATTCTCCAGACTAACAGAGAAGAACAGGGCTGGCTCTGTCATCAGTGTTACTAGTATGACAGGACTTGTCTTCAAGAAAAATTAAAGTAATATTAAAAGTTTAAAAGGCATATTTATGAAGGATAGATTGCTAGCTTCCAAGCTAACCTTGTAGGTCATCTGGAAATGAAAATGTTTCAGAGAATGAATGCTACTGAGCTGCTGCCCTTTTAGCTTGTATTTCTGAATAAAGACACAAAGAGTTCCCCTTCTAAAAGACAATTCTTCCAAATTATGTTTTTCAATCTGTAGTTTGCACATTGCTTCTAATGGACCTGTGAATGCTGAAACTCTTGTCTATAGCTTTTCTTTAGAAGATGCTGAACTTCCACTGGATGTCTCTAAGGGAAGAAAGAGCATTTATGTCGGATTTGTCTTAAATGTTAATTTATTATTTTATGCTTTACATTTTAAAGTGTGTTTTAAGTGTCATAGTCAAGAACAAAATGTTTTGTTCTGCAGGAATAAATTTTAAGGCTTTTATTTTTAAATTTGTCTGAGGTGAACTGAAACAAATCTGACAGTTTCAAGGTGATTGACTTGGCAAAGAGACCAGGAACCCAAGGAAAATGGCAAGTCCTTTGCAGGGCTTGTTGCCCAAACTGGCAGTTAGCATTTTCCAAACTACTGAGTAATTTTGAGAGTTGGTATCCTGAAGTGCTCTGAAAAAGAGAGGAATTCCTTCAGGTGAGTGACAGCCAATGTCTTTTTGGCAAAGAGTGGGCAATGATGATATAAACCATGATGTGATGAAGTTTTACAGCTAAGTTTTGTTTTTTTCTATGGGTCATGTATATTTTGCAATTAGACACTTATGTAAGATTCCTTTTATATCATTTTACCCATCACTTAATTTGTATGTGCAGTGAAGATAAAAGTGGAGCCAGTCACCCAAGTCTGTTGTGCACTTTTGAATGTAATCCCTTCCTCACTTCAGTCCATAGTCACTTTTTCTGCTCAAACCACTACACTAAAAATCCCATTGTTGACTTTTCTTGCCTTAAGTCTTGAAGAAGAGTTGGAGTCTTTTTTTCAGTCTTTGTGTTTTTGAACACTTAAAACATGTGAAAATGGTCATGTCAAAGGCAACTCTGATGTTGCTTTCACCTGATTTTTTTTCCCTCTGTCTACCACACATGTAGTGTATTCCTAGGTAGATTTGCACCTATTTTCTGTCACTTCAGGAGAGGTCATGAACAGTCAAATGTCAACTGAATGTCAGAGAAATGGCTCTTATAATGAAATCTATTAAGGTGCCCAATAGCCCTGTGCAGAAGAGAAGATAATCTTGCTTTGTGACCTTTAGGACAAATCAAAAAAAACAGTAAAACACACATAAAGCAATGCCCTTCCTGGGGCTGAAGCAGATGGTCAAGTGTTGGTAGAAGTTTTTGCCTTTATTGTTTATATTTTTCTTTTGCTTTTAAAATAATTTACAATGATTATTACTTCAAGTGCTTATTTTTATCAGACTTCTGAATGTTACTAGGCAAACCCAACTTTTTCATTCTTTTGATCCTTTGTTTTTATTATAATCAACCTATTTTTATGACTAGTCATGGAGATATTTGCTGTTTCTTTATTCACTGATTAAGAGGCTAGAAGAGATCATGAGTACTGTCTCATCTGACCTCCCGTACAAACCAGACCAGGGTACTGAACTCCATAATCCCAGCACAGATTCTTAATAAGGTAAGAAACACAGCTTTTAAAATTACGTTACATTTTGTTTCAAGACTTCCAGTGATAAAAGCTCACTATATTAACCAGTAAGTCTTTGAAATCACTAATTACCTTTGCTTATGAATTGCATCTTCTGTCTATCTTGGGTGTAATTAGTGTCAGGTGGCTGCTATGGCATCTGGATACATTTATTTTTTTGCTCATGAGAGAACACTTGAGAAGAATGACAGAGAATAACTTGTCTTGTTCCTCCTGGACCCTGATGCCTTTGGCAGTCCCGCTGAACTGTCCACAAATATTTTTGGTTTAAACTCAGAAAACTATCCACACCAGGGTTTTAAAGGTCTGTGTTTTGAAGGTGGATGGGACAGGAGAATTAGCATTCAGAAAGGCTAACTTTATCCAAAAGTCCAAATGTTCCTCTGTCAGCAACAAAATAGTCTTGTATTTCCAAATACCTAAGTTAGAATATTTGAAGTTAGGCTTCTGATTATCCAGTGCCAAGGAGAATGCTCTATAAATATTCCACAGTGTCCACAATATACTTTTCTAAGAGGTTTAATTTTGTCCTTTTTTCTTTAGTAGTCTTTTGGCTACTTGTGGGGGAAGGAAGTGTACTTCCAAAAAGAGTGGATTAACTTTCACTGAAGAACCTGTCAATAAAGAAAAAGTTACTTATACCTGAAATAAGAGTAGTTTTCTCATCTCTGCCAGATGGATTCCTAGCTGGAGAGTGGTAGGTGCCTGTTTGTGCTTTTAGATGGGGGAACAGTTCTATGGATATATGTCAAGGACATTTGAAGTCTCTAATAATAAATTACATAATCTTAAAACACCTCTGACCTCGATCTGCAGCGATGCTGTGTACCATTTGTTTAGGCTATTGTGGTTAGTGAATAATTTTATATTTTTTCAGATTCTGTTGTTATGTTTGGTTTTCTTTTATGGTTTCATCTCATTTGGTGGTGTACACGCACACTGTGTGGGATTGTTTCTGAGCTCTAGAAATGTGGTAGTGCTTTGTCACTTTTCACTTACACAAGGCCACAGTGACATTCAAGCTGGAGAAAAGTATTATTCCTAAACACTGGGGCGCATGAATCGCAGACATTTATTGTTACAAAGAGCAATGCACTTTAGTGAGCCAGCTGTTCAACACAACCCATCAGCTTAAGAGAACAGAGAGGTTTTCAGCAACATGGCCAGCAGCACATGCTGGGGGGGGGGCATGACTTTTTTTTCTATGAGCTTTCCCAGAACTGCTGATATATTCCAGTAAAAGCCTCTCATGACTTCTATTCAGTTTTATGAAATCTCACAAAGCAGGTAAAAGTTCCTGAGCAGTGCTGGCTTTGGCTATCTAATGGCTTGCTACTGATTCAGTTCTCCATTTGGATCATGCACAGAACTATACTGGCTCACAACTGTGGTCACCACAGGTAAACAAAAAGAATCCCTGTAATCCAAATTAGAGGAAAATTATGCTGATGGTAAAATCTTCTTGGCAGGGATGTAATGAGAATCTTAAAATAATAGATATTTCAATCAGAGTTGGAATTAAGGAGAAATAAATAGAATTGACCACTTAAAAGATGCATGTTCTGTTCCCAGCTCTGACAGTGATCTGCTGGTTAGCTTTAGAAAGGCTTTTTCGTATTTTTTTTCTCTTGTATACTGCTGTTGGTTAAAAGGGTGAGCCTTTTTGGATTGGAGCTCTCCAAGTGTTCTGCTGTTTGATCACACCCTCTCTTTTTCATTTATGGCTTTTATGTTCTTCTAGTAAACAAATGCTAACAGGAAGCTCCAAGGCTGTAGAGACACACAAGTCTGCACTATTTTGCAGTTGATTTTTTTTCAGGTGTTGTCATCATCACAAGACATAGCCAATGGATCCAAAGCTGAGTTGGAGGCTGATCCTTGGTGACATACTGCAATAAGGGATGCTTATTTCTATTTGTTAGTTAGCTATTCCAGGGGAAAAAACCAAAGCTGCTTAAGTTTTTAAACCTATTATGTGCTATTCCAAAAGGTCAAGTTGCTGTTCTTTTAAAATACAATTTAATTGAAAATGGACAGTAGCCTGGATCTTCTTGAGGCATAATGAAGTAGACTATTGATATGCACCATGTGTTCCTGATTAAAATCAGAAGGCTAGGAATGTTCAGCCAATTATGCAATTTGTAAGACATTGCCCAATTAGTTTAGGACCATGCAGAAGCAGGTACAGAGAAAGATACTTTGTGTGTTCCCTGTAAGCAAAAAAACCCAAACTACAAAGTCCTGAATTATGTCCAGGCTAATAAAGGCAATTAATTGTTGCTCTTGTACTTTATTTATCTCCTAGAAAGATTTGTCTATAGTAGAAATTTACAGTATAGTATAATATTTTACAGTTAAACATAACAGTAAAGGAAGCACAGACATTAATGCAAAGAATAGGAACCAAGGATACAGTTTAACATCTGAAAAAAATCCTCTTATTTTTTATAGTGAATGTAGCAGTTTCTGCCTGTCTCATTTTACAAATCTACCTAGGAGCAGGTGTTTGTGGTGTTGTCAAATTTTCTAGTTAAAAGAATAGCATTTAAAGAAGTACAGGTGTGGTTTTCATGATTAATGAACTTTTGGATCATCTTAAGCAGTAAAATATTCACTGTGGAAGATGTTTAAACCACAGACAAATAACTCCATGTATTTCAAGTTCTGCTTTGTCTTTATGGTTTATCAGTTTGTACAGACCCCTATAAAGTACAAAGACACATTTGCTGGTGTAATATTTTGCAAAAATATCCCTGAGCATGCATCTATCCAAAATACAGAAAAATCTCTTGGTGTGTTTAAAACATCAGAATTATCTTTTTTAATTTTTTTTTTTATTATTATAGAAGGAGGGAATGTTTAATTCTCTCTCGCCTTGCAGTCACACATGGGATGTTCAGCAGATTTGTGTGATTTGTTAGAGCAGCAGTTGTTTCTTAACTGAAGGAAATATTGACACTGGCAAGTAAAGATGGGATGGTGAGCAATTCAGTCTCCCCCACGGAAAAGAAACACCACATTGCAAAGGCTTTAGCTGAAAATTAAAGCTTTGTGAAGTTTGCTTAGCTGGTTATAAAATGTGCTTCAGAGCTCCAGAGTGTCTGAAAAACAGGTGGATTTAATCATGTACTCAGGGGCTTTATTCACATGAGCAAGAGAATTAAAGTTCAGCTACTTTGTTGTGTGCTAATCGTTAATCCCAGGGTGGCTGGCACCGAGGGGCCTGGGAGATAGGGCTCAGGGTGATGAAGGGTGTTTGGCAGCTCATGCCTCTTCATTGCATTTGTGCTGAACAAGGAAGCAACAGGAACAAAAAAAAAAAAAAAAAAAA
>VZDJ01007747.1:37742347-37794027 GCA_008694505.1 Cyanoderma ruficeps | reverse complement strand
AAAAAAAAAAAAAAAAAAACCCAAACCCAAGCATGAATCCTTCAGTTCAGAATTAAGGAGTTTGTTTCTTTGGCCAGCCAAAAAGTTTTGGCAGAAACTGATTCTTGTGAGGAGTGCAGTTGCACAGTGGAACCTGACAAACACCTATGGGATATTTGTATTGCTACTAGGGGCAGGAAATATAGGGACATTTGCCTATCTCCCAGTCCTGTCTCTAAAGAAATATTAAGCTCCTCTGAAGAAATTTTAAGTGAACTGTGTGTTAAATGTACCTTCATAAAGGAGCGGGTGGGTAAGGAAGACAAATTCCCTGTAAGTTAGGTGGATAGTCTGGCAGTCAGACCAGCGAGTTAACAGAGGTTGTATCCTTCTGTGGCTGGGTTTGGCTTTACTAAAAAAGCTTCCTGGTAACCTCAGGTAACCTACCTGGTTTGGGTAGTCACTTCTGCAACTTTTAAGGCAGTTTGGATGCTGAGAAAGTACTCAGGTATTAACTTGGCTCATTATTTTTGGTGTTTTCTGGGCTGTAAAAGCTGATACTGACCCTCCTTGTCCATTCTTTTCACTTACAAAATCAAGATATATATGAAACTGTTCCTTTAACTAGTTCCTCTTTATTCAGACATCAGAATATACTTTACAAAACTCTTTGTCTTAGCTTTGTACCATTTACAACCCAAAAAAATTTTTAAAAAATCCCACAGCATCTTATAATTTACAGTAGCTATGAGGTCCTTATACAAACAGTGTATTGTGTAACAATGCAAATATCAGATTAGATAACAGAAAATTTAGGCATTTTCCTACCCTCTCTGCCATGTTTTGTTTCCAGTGCCATGTGGGAAGAAAAGAAGAGCCCCAGGCAGGTCTCTAACTTTCAATGTTTAGGAGAAAGCAGCATGCAAAGCATGTAAACTCACAGAACAGGCATAGGCACAGCAGTGAACATGTTGATATATAACACACATTTCTCAGTCTGCTGTTACTGTTTCCCTGGAAGGCACTAAAACCTTGAAATGCCCTCTTCCAAGTAAGGATCAAATCATAATTTCCTAAATATTTCACACAGCCAAATGTTTCACAAGTCTATCCATTTCATCAGGAATAAGCACCAGCACTCACCTCTTGGTGGCAATTTTGAGTGGCTGATACACTGATTTTGTAGGTCTTCTTGTGTTTTAAAATATTGACCATATCTTTTGCAAAATGAGGGAAGTTTCTCCAGAACTGCAGTTTTAGGTCCTTTGGTAGCAAGTGCTACATAAAGCTTTTCCTACAGCTGGAGATTTTATGAGATCTTCCTGCCTTATACATTTTCTTTGTGAGGTCTCCAAGAAACTCTGATCTCTTTTTGGCCATCTTTTTTTTTTATTTTTTTGTGATGACAGTAAGAGCATCATCATCTCTGAAATGTCAACTATATTGTCTTCTTGGACAGAAAAATGACCAATAGCGCTACAGTTAACTAGGAAAGACAGATGGTATTATCTGTCTTGTTTCCAAAATAAGTCAAAAAATAGATACGATCTCTGACTATGAATGCTGAAGTTACCATTTCCTGTTATAAAGCTAGATCAAAACACTAATCACTGAGTGTGTATAAGGCTCTGTTACTGCTTCAGAGCATAAATTTATTAAATTGCATCAATAATAATTACTAGCATATTAAAAACTGATTTTACTCCCACAAGTACCTGCCAAGTACATATTCTAGCTAGTTTCAGATGGTCAGTTTATTTTTATATTGTTTGCAGCTCCAAAAATTTTGCGAATTTTTGTCATTGCCCACAAAATTGTACTTGGTGAAGTTAAATTTGTATTTTGCGTGAAATTTGTATTTTGTTTGTTTCCTCAAAGTCCCACTGCTCTTCACATTTGATGTATTCATATATTCTCTTTACATTTGTATCGCCGGGAAACTTCATTGACGTGATTTTCTTTTGGTTGATGTAATTATTAAAAACATTAGCTAACATCAGCTCCAAGACCGATTCTTTAAAAACTCTAAATAGTAGAATCCTGCCATCCCTGTCAACACTTCAATTCCTTATTTATCTTAGAAAATTTGCCTTGATTTCTGAATCTCACTTTTAAGGCAGTATTACAGGCTTTACATCATATCCAGTGCTTTACTGAAAGGTTAGATCTATTTTCTATTCTATTGCAAAATTCCTGGGCTGTAGGTTTCACCCCCACATCATCTTTAGTCTTTAAAAGACACCTGCCACTTTGCCAAGTGCTTTATGCTTTACTTTGATTGTAGTAATAAGCTGAAAAAGCATGCCTGTGATTATTTACCAAACCTAAAGTGTAATTCAAAGGAGAAACTGCAACTTTCTCTTCTAGAAATGGTAAGTTCAATCTACCAGATAATCATGTATTTAGGGTTGTGATAACAGATGCATAGTGTCTATGAGTCACATATATTTTTTTATGTCAGATTCAAAATTATATCTCTCTTTTGATAGTTTGTACTCCAGAGTTTTGCCTCCAGAGGAAAAAGGTGAAGAAACAGCATCTGAGAATTAAATACCATGTGGAGAACATGACAATTTGCCTTTCCTGCATTGGAATTAGAATTTAATTACAATCAAAGAACCCTTCAACCTAACTGCAGTTGGAGATTTTACAGCCACATCTGACAGTTCATGTCTTGCAAGTAGTTTTGTAGAACGATTTGCATCATTTATACTCAGTTTGCTAGTAATACTTCTCTAAGAAAAAGCTCCAGCAGAGATGATGGGCAATGCTTTTGAAATCTCCAGGTCTTCACAAGTTCTGAATTTGTTTCTCCTTTGATTTTCAGATGTGATATTGTCCCACAGCTGTGCACCCTTGATAGCAAAAGTCTGCTTTTTACTTCAGCCCTGACTAGAAAAATCTGAAACTGTAATTCTAATTAATTGTCACAGCAAATGGTGCAGTTTTTCTGGTCAAGCAGGTCACCAGATATGCATATTCAGTCTATCAGAAATCTGCATTATTCATCTTTGGACAGAATTATAGTGTGCTGTACCAATAAAGTCTTTACACTGATACCAGCTTCCACCTATATCAATATCTTATAGCTTAATTTTTTGTGATGAGAGAGTTGGTTAGGATATATTATTTACTTTTAGCTACTTGGCCAATTGGAAGTGTTTCAGCTGTGGATTTGGGGTCCTAACACAAATTGGGTACAGAAGGAAATGACTTCTTGACAAAAGCCAAGCTTCGTTCTGTATAGTAACAGAATGGGAGAGAAAGTACGAGCAGGCTCAGGTAGAATTAACAACAAAAAATAAGAATAGTGAACATAGCAGGTTGGTATCGTGTAGATAAAACCAGATTTTTCAACCTAAGATACAAAGGAAAAGCGAGTTTTTGTTTGCATGTATTATATAATGAATTATAATTGATTTTGCTCAGCTAATTTGAGAATCCTTCTTTATGAAATTAGAGGGGAGAAATACAAGCCTGAATGTTTCATTGTTTCCACTCTACTCTTGATTTCGTCTGCGTGCTTGCTTGTGTAACAACATCAAGAGAGAGCCATCCTGGTTACATGAAGGGCATTGTATTCCTGTTAAACTCATTTTACACCAGTATTAGTGAATATAAACCAAGCCTTACCTTTGTTTTTCCCTCATCTTCAAAACTGGCCTAATTCTGAATGATTTTCATGAGGGTTGATGAATAATAACTCATGAGCACTTATGTAGCACTTCTGGATCTTCACAAAGAAAGTCTAAAAGCAGTTTAGCCCCTAAGCTGCATTTAAATTTCCTCTGTAGTTTAAAAATCTCAAAGATTTGCTCAGAACATGGGGGAATATAATCTGTTTTCTAAAGGCTATTTCAAGGGAGAGCTCATGTACCCAGCATCATATTCTCTCCAAGCAGGGAAGATACTGAGATGCCTTAAATCCTAACTATACTTCCCATCCCATAGTGCTTGTTCTCATGCTTTCATAGCAGGTGTGTTTAGTTGCCCCCCTCATCAATTTTAAATTCAAAATGAACACATTTGCTTAGCTGCTTCTTTCAACAAACATCTCCAAAAAGATTAGTATCACCAAGATCACCCTAAATGACTCCCAGCTGATGAGCACAAACATAATATGATTTGGAAGCTTCAATTTTAAGATTGCTTTAATACCTCCAAGCTGATCACAGCCTTTCACAGCTGCTTGTATACCAGTTATACATCTAAGTGCTCTCCCTATTTCTTCTCCCACCTGTTTGTGAGAATGCCTCTTTACAGCAATCTTTTTTTATACAAAAGTATCCTGTTTCAACTCCCTTCAAAGTGACTGCTGCCAGAGGAAATGCACCAGTGTGAATACTTAGATTGTTATGGAAATGCTGGAATAAGGAGTTTGACTGAAAGCCATCAAACAATTCTGCTTATTGAGAATTAATTTTTTATCTCTTTGCAGACTATGTGTTCTCTTCAATTTACTTTAGAGTAGGCTGTTCAATAAATGGCATGACTTCAGAGTGGTCAGAACACCAAAGTGATTGTTTCTCCATGTGCCACGGAATTTGGGGATTTTTAGGATTTGAATGGTGGTAGCAGCTGCAGTTTTGAGAGAAAAGTGGTTTCTTAATCAAGCACAGCATATTCAACCAAAAGCTCCCTTCTCTCTAAGCTCGTAACCTGCATGAATTTAGTGGGGAGGGGCAGAAAACACTGATATAATGAAAATGTATAGGGAGGCTTTCTTCAAGAAGAAAGAAATGCCATAAAGACACCTTTGAGAATAAGATATTGATGAGGATTTGACTGTGTTGAAAATGAGATGTGTAAATGTATTGCTTTTCCTTTGATGCTTTGAAAATACAATTTTCGATCTTTTGACTGGAACATACCTGAAATCATTCTGCTTCTTGTCAGATCTCTGTCAGATGTTCTTTAAAAAGGCTGTTTGGCACATGTATGAAACAACACATACAAAAGGCCTTAAAGGTTTTGGGAGAGTGTCTGATAGCTGTGTGAGCTACTGACCAAATGGGCATTTGAAACATTTTGTGGAACATTTATGCAACATTTTGCTCTCTGCTGTTGTATCACCTCTGCCTTTCTATGTATGAAACAAGACCCCTGAGGAAAGACTTGGGCGTGTGTGTCAATATCTGCTGTTCTTACGAAGAACTTCAACAGCATGGCTGAATCCACTCCCATAATTGGTATTAGAGAAAAAATGTGTGGCAAAAATAGGTTGCTGACACTTTATATGCAATGAGAGGCATTAAGTTTACAAAAATATTAGGTATGCCCATTAATCTGTTATGAGAAATTACCTTTCTGGTAATTCATCCATTCTACCATTCATTGAATTCTGTCCCGGCCAAATTCCCAGCATTTTAGAACAACGTGCCAAAAATCAGCCAAGGCAGTAGTTTATAGCTGACAGAAATGGGGCCTATTAAATTCAGAAGAGCTTTGGAAACCAACCTATGCAAGTCTAAGTACATCCCAATTTCAGAGAGGCAACAAGCATTAAATTTTTTTTTTATTTCTATTTAACCAGTCAATAAATGAGGTCTGGAATATTTGAACTTTTCATAAGGTTTTAGACTGTACTGTCTTGTAGATAACCAGTTTTACTGAAGATCAATGTAAAACCAAATGTACTCATGATTTATACTAAAGACTTTGACCTCCGGAGAATATTTAAAGATTTCAAAAGAGAAAAGTCAGAATGTTGGCACATTAGATCACTATAGCTCTTCTGCATTGAGTTCAAGAGTTTTTTAAATGGTTGAAATGTTAAAGGTAATTTTCAGTAATATGCTTCAATGCATGTACATTGTTTTATGGTTGCTTTTAGCCAATTTAAAAATTACAGAGTACTTATATATGTCCATTGATAGCTATGCAAATATTTTAGTTTAAAATAGTGTAATTTATTTCTTCTAATTTGGTATCACAGGGACCAAAATTGTTGTTATGTAGAAGGGAAGAGTCAAATGAGTGAGGCTCAAACTCAACAACAGACATGTCATGAGATAATACTGTCTAGTAATACAATTGTCAATTCTGACAAGCTGGCTTTAAAACCTAGAAAATCTCTGTTCAATAAAAAATTCTTCACCCCTGTCAATAGTCATTGACATAACTATGTTTGCTCTTTCTTCTAGGCTTTTGAGACTCTCACTTTTGTTTGCTGATTTTCCATCTTGTGGCTTAGTCGATAAATTCTCAGTGAGCATTTCTATACTGTATACTGTATTTAATTATCAGATATTTGTTATTTCCTTATCTTAAAGGGATGTCTTACAACAGTACATTTGTCTGGGATGAGTGTATAGATCTTGGATTCTGGTGGATTACACAATGCTTTTAGAGGAGTTATATAATTTAGAGCAGTTAAAAAGCTTATAGTGTTTTGGCACATGTTCCTATGTTAAGAGCAGGCATATATTTTGACTCTCATGTCCTCAGTTCTTTAATTTTCTGCCTGTGTAACAAGCAAAGAAAAAAGCATGCCTATGTAAGTAGCAAAACCATTTATTGCCACGAGACCTTCTGCACTTCTGGCCGTGTGTGCGGGATTCTGGCACTAGGGGAAGGTCAAGTGAAGGATTTTTCCTGTAATGTGACTCTATCCTCTCAACGTGCTAAAGTTCCAGAGCACAGGATTGGTCCCTTCCCATCAAATTCCTCCCTGCAGAAGGCAGCAAGAGAGTGAGGAACTCCTGTTCTGCCCTGCACAGCCTCTGCTCATTGCACACCTCTGCTCGGTACCCCTGACTGACCCAGGGCTCCCCTCTCCGGCAGGCAAATGACCCTGCCAGACTGGAACAATCCCATTTAGGCTAGATATGAGGATCATTGCTGCATTTCAGTAATAATGTGGTTGTTTTTTACTAAAACAAATGAGGACAACTAGTCAATAGAGCAATTTATGAAGTGTTTGCTGGAGTGATCTCTGGCAATTGTAAGAGAATGGAGTTTTTCTAAAGCACCTTGTGTCAGTCACGATTGAAAACAGAGAATATTGTCAGCCTGCCTTATGAGGAAATTAGAAGCTGATTTCCCAGAGGTCCTTTCTGGTCTTTCAGAGGAGGAGCACCTTTTTCTTGTCATTAAATAAAAGCCATTTCTGCATCAATAATGAACTAATTGTTTATAATTGGTAATTGCTTTGGCCTAGTGTCTGAAAAAATTCTGCCACTTTCAAACTTAATACTGATTTTCCACTTGTAAAATTTTGTAACAGTGTGCAATAGCATAGTCCAGGATTTTTTTTTCCCTTCATCCTGAAAACATCCTTATGTGTTGCTGAATTCATTAGCCATAATTTGGATGTTTTTAATCACTTTGATAAAGACAACATTAATTTGTAGGTAGCACCAAAATTTTAAAATCAGACTGTTGAATGGCATTGAGTGAAATGCTTTGCAGAAAACTCAACATATTATGTCAACACAATTACATTTATGAGAGAGATTAATATCTTGTCAGGGACTCTGCCTTCTGTTAGATTCACAACTTCCAGCTTTAGTGAAGGGAAAAAAAAAATCAAGATAGCTTTTCTCTTTAATGGTTGAAGTCAACTGAAGGATTAACCTGTCTTTCCCAAAAGGCAGACATTCTTTTGTGTAACTATATCTATGGCATGTTCATTTTCAGGAGCTTAGACCTTTTTTATGCTGCTTCAGTAACTGACAGATGAACTGGAAGACAAGTTTCATTTCACATACTTTAATTGTATCCCAGCTCTTGGACCATCCAGCTTGCTTACTGAAGCAGTGGAATGTTGCAGACTTTCATTAATACCTGTCAGAATTTTAATTTACAAAAAAAATGTACTGATTCAGAAACAGCTTGCTGGATACTCGCAGTTTTAGGACATGTGCTTGTCCAAAATCTTCTCAAAGCTGATGGAAGTGTGTTTGTTCCAGAGGTAATAAATTTTCTGTATCTGTGAGCGATTTCTGCTTTGATAAAGGGAGACAGCACAATACATAATGACTGTGCTCAGACAATGTTCTAGAGTAGCACTTTGGCTTTTGAAAGTTGTCAGAGCTTGATTGACTTCAGTGGCATTGTTCCAGTTTGCAGTCTGAATATTTGACTCTGCTTCTGACTGCACTTTTTCCCCCTCCTTTCTCATCTGAACTTCTCAGCTAAAAGATATACCTCACCCCTGAAACTGCAGGAGTTCAAATGCAGGTGTTAAAATTCCCAACTGTTTGCTTCCTTGCACTGAATCCCAATCCCTGAGAGGAGCCCCATGCATCTTGTGGTATCCTGTGCATCATGCAGAGATACTCTGCTGTATTTTGTTTATGGCAATATCTAAAATTTACAGCAATTTTTTAAGTCATCATTATCACATAAACATACAAGTATCCAGGCTGAGTGTCTGCATTTTTCTGGGATTTTCAAAACAGAAATGATTGTATTCTCCTCTCTTATACTGACAAGTGCTTGGGAGGTACAGAGGTTTTCAGGCCTTGTTTAGTTAGCATTCAGCACGATCTGTGTTTTCTGTTTGGCATCACTTATGTCATACACCCACAAAGGCAGAGATATCCTTTCTGTTGGCTTCCCCATACTGCAGAAGCTAGTGATCAATAAAAAAGAAGGCTACCTTCTCTTTTTAAGTAACTTTAAGCTCTAGAGTTCAAGCAGAATGAGAAAAGTAACAGAAACACCTCTACAAAACAGTCACCACAATCCCCTTCTGACTCAGAAGATAAGGTATATAAAACATTTTCTTCCTTTGCCCCAAATACCACCTAAGTCAAAGAGGAAATATTTCTATGTTTCCATCTCACAGGTAAAAGGAATTACCTATTTGAACATTATTAGTGAAAAAAGGGTAAATTACTGTGTAGCTGAAGGTAAAGTGTGGTTTAGGCAACTGTCAAAGCAAGAGAAAAGTCCAGGATGTCAAAAGTCTTAGTACCGACGGGTTATTTGTATCTAGTAAGAGTTGAAGAAGTTCAGCCCTTCTGAAAACCAGATCATGTTCACAGGTGATCTGAACCCTTCTCTTAAGCACAGAAATTTGAATTCTTCTGTCATATTTCCTTACTGACAAGATGATGAGTTCAGACAAACCTGCTTACTTAACCCCACTCTACCCATGCCCTAAGCTGAGATGAAAAATACAGATGCAATATTTCCTAGCAGATACTTGAGCTTTCTTTAAAGAATGTTCAATAGTATAAAGCCCTGTTTTCATGAAAGTATTTTCAGATTTTTAATTATCCTGGATAATTGAACATTTTCTCCTTTGCAGCAATTTGTGCTCATTACTCTCTGTCCTGTCCTCAGTGGACATGAATAATGGTTTGCTACCTTCATTCTTGTTCCAATCTTTGACAAGCTGGAAGGCCATTAAGTTTTCTCACTCTTGTCTTGTCTATTCACAATCAGCACTGTCCTTTCATGTTTTCTGGTTTCATATGTTACATCCAACACTCCTCTCTGGTATTTTTAATGGCATGTTTGCCTATATGGTGGAAGGATGCAAACAAAGCCAAGTACATAGAATTACTAGGGGAAATCTTGCCTCTTGATGTTTTCAGTATATTAAAACCCATAGCCAAAGCAAACTTTTCCACAAGATTTCTACTGGGGAATCTTTTTCGTGTCATCTGTACAAGGACATGAACATTACAAAGTGTGCAGAGGTAGCAGGTTATTCCTGATAGTACAAGGAACACCTGTGTAGGAGACATGGTGGAAGGAACAAGTCTGAATGATCAGTCAGCAGAATGTCAGATAGGGTTCAGGGTAGATGAACTGATGAATGTAGGAAAATTTTTTGTGAATTTCCCCTAATGGGCCCCGAATTGGTGTAATTACTTGGTGGGAAGGTCAGGGTTTGGCATGGTCAGGTTCAGGGAAAACAAACATGGATCAAAAAAGTGAAAGGGTTTTTACACAAGGAAGAGTTGTGTAACTGGTGAATCTTGTGGCTGGAAGAGACCCTTGGGGTGAGAGCCACAAAATAACAGCAAGCTTGGAGAAAAAGATAGGGACTTCATATAAATAAAGAAGTAGGAGTATTGAACAGAGATAATGGGACCCACAGTTCAGGCAGGAGGAAGCAGGACATTGCCTGTTTGATTGTCGACTTGTGAATGTCCTTGTCCAGGACATTGTGGCTGCTGGATTTGAGGGAGTTTATTATGGACTCAAGAGAGAGACAATTTAATGGAAAATGGTTTAGAGTTACATATATATGCAGAAAAGAGCATACAGCCCAGGAATCTCCTGGAGAGGATGATGCCAGATAACAGGAAATCAGGATAAAGAATTCTTATACTGAAATTTGGTGCTAGTGTTTTGTGGAGAATCTTAGGTGACATGGATCTTTGATGCCACCCAATGCCACCTTGATTTCTAAACTCAGACCAGTGCACTGAAATTTTGTAAGGTGCGAGCAATATTTCTTCTCCCAAGGAGATAAAAATGAAACTCTGGGCTTGTTAAAGACAACAGCAAATTTCTCACTGACATCAGCAGATGGATGCTTAATTTCAGGAACTTCATCCACAATAGATTGTCCTGGAAGCAAACACTCGAACTGAAAAACCTTCCATGATGTTAGTATTTCTGAGAAAATAGTGCAAAATTCAAGGTGCAGCACAATATTAATTATCCCAAATGCACAGAACAAATGTTCTAAATGGCAACTGACAGAGACAGACCTAATCAGAGAAATATTTTGATTGATCATATTTAAACTTTGAGATGTTATGCCTTCTTTCAAGAGCTCAAAAATATTATTTTAGAAACAATAGTTTTCTGAAAATAATATTACTGTGGCCATAACAAGGTAAAATTGTCTCATTTTTGTTTTGAATTGGAGCAACTGAGAGACTCACAAGATTCTAGTCACATGTGGAAGTGTCAGGGAAGAAAATGGCATTTGATTCTAGAAAATATTTTGGTAGAGTTGGCACTGCTGCCCTGTTAATGGCTTTATTGTAGGACATAGATAAGATGTTATGTCTATGTTATGATAGATAAGGAGAAACATAATAGGAAGTTTAACTTTTTCCTGATCTAAAAGTGTTTTCTCTGTGCCTGAGGTGTGACAACCTCATATGTTTGTTCTGACTGTGACATTGGTCACTGCAGTTTTGGCTCTGATCCCCTGCAGAGATGTAACCAAGTTTTTCCCTCTAAGGAAGACGCAAAATGTTTGTACAAGCCTATGGCACAACACTGTCTCTCCTCTCTATCTACTGGGGACCAGATACTGTGTGAAGTGTCACAAATGGCATGAAATACAAGGAAGTGCTGGATCACTTAACAGCAATTTTGATGCTTTATAAAATCTCTGAGGCTTTATGGAATTGTGATGAGATTGCATCAGTTCCCAGAAGAGGCTCGGACACAAAAAGAAAACACGTGAGTGTTTTAGTGCCCAGAATAGGATTCCAATTTTACGGTTAATCCTCTCTCTACAAGAACCATAAAGCCATGATTTATTTAGTTAGGTATCTAAAGTGAAAACATGTACAGAGATATGTGAAGTAAGTTGCTGTTCTTATTTATTGCTTGTTCTATGACAGTGCTCAGTAATCCACTTCAGGGCAAAGCCTGATGTATGAGAGGCACTGCATACACAAGTACCAGGGAAGCTGCCTATTTGAAAACCAGTATATTCCAAAAGTTATTTCAAAGTAAATTTTTTACATCTAGAAATTTATCTGGCCTTTTAAAATTAGATTGAAACATCACTTTAAAAAAAAGTTTCATTTATTTCCAGCTGAACTGTTTTGAAAGGAATGGAAATACTGCTAAAAAGGAAAAGCCACCTTTAAACAGTTTAGCAATGTTTTCTTATGAGGCTTCTAAATTCTGCTTCCCATTGTAGACAGCTTACATTGGTATGGCTTTCAGTTCCTCACAGAGGTTCTTATTCCAGATTTTAGTTTTTGACAAAGTGACCAAGTGCAATGTTGGCTTGGATGAACATCACTCAAATGAACATGACTCCATGTCAAAGTGCAAAAACCTGAATACTGTTATGTAATCTTTTGAACCCAAAACACTCCTTCTGTTGACGTCAGAGAGAGGTGAATCAGGGTCTAATGTGGTACATTGACGTATATTTTCAATAAAAGTGTGCTCTGTGTATTAGCTTGAGGAAGCACTGTGATGCATGCTTCTGTGGCTGCCAAGAAATCAAGAAGATGCCCCTTTCCTGTGGTGTGTTTTATGGACAGAGGTGACACAGACTGACATTCCTGGAGCTTTTTTTTCGAGGTACTCATGAGCACTGGGTTAATGTGCTTGACATGTCTGGTATGATTATATCACACCCTTGTCAAGCAAGGATTTTGCTGTAGTGGTGTGTCAGCAGGTTATGGGGGAAGCAAGGGCTCATCAGCCCCAGCTAGGAAATAGATTAGAGCTAGCTTTGGTGGGAATGGGACGGAAAAGAGCTGTGCAGCCACAGCCACGTCAGTGAACTGGGACTGTGTATGTCACACTGCACATGCTGCATGAACAGTGATGAAAGGAGCAGCTGCTGTCTCCTTAGAGAATCTCTCAATAATGATCTTCAGAAATCACCTTTCACTTATCTACATGCTGGTTGGGCACTGGAACAGCTCCCCAGGGCAGTGGTCACAGCACCAAGCCTGTCTGAGTTCAGGAAGTATTTGGACAGTGCTCTCAGGCTCATGCTGTGATTCTTGGGGTGTCCTGAGCAGGGTCAGGAGTTGAACTTCAATGATCTTTGTAGGCCGTTTCCACCTCAGGATATGATATGATTTTATGATTCTAACTCATCTTATCCCTTTGCAATGTATTGATTCACAACAGCTGACTGTGAAAGGACCCAGAAGTTCAGACTTCTCATTTTATCCAAAGGCTAAGGCCTTAATAAGCTTGAGCAGTGCTCCAATTCTAGGTAGCTCTTCAATCTTGCAGAGAAAAGTATTGCAGGATCCAGGCTGAAACCAGAGGATGTCAAGCAAGAAATAAAGTATATTTTTATTTGTTTATTTTTGTTTATTTTAACCAGTGAACAAAGTGGGTCCTAGAACAATTTATGAAAGTAGTAGTTTTTCTTTAGCCTTAAAATTATTGGCTTTGATACTTAGGTCAGGTAGCTAAGCAGATTAAATCACCAGTTGTCTTCTTGGATTTTATTCTAGGTGTTTTTGTACTATAAAATATATTGTAGCAAAATTTAAAGTCTGTCACAATGTCCTGTCAGTTCTTAATTCTTCTTACTTATTTTTGCCAGCATATTCTCCTGCCTCAGCTATTTGTTTTTGATATTAATTTAAAAATGTACATACAGCTGCCAAGTAGATATACCGGTAAGCATGCTCTGGGGTATGGATAAATAAGATAGAAGCCATAGAACAAAGTTCTTTGAGTAAATATATACTTGAGAGGGTGAAGTGGCTTTAATTGGAAAACCGTGCTCGAAGGACATTTGGAGAGATAATACTAGGTAAATCATCAGGGTATAATATCTAGGTATATCATGCTGTAGATATATTCTAGTATTTAATCTGAAGGCTCTGAAATGAGCACTCCAGACCAGTGGTGCTGGAAAAGATTGACTAATGATCTGAAATTTTTAAATTCTCAGTTTTAAAATTTTTTTGCAATAAATGTTTTCTACCCAACACTCACCAATATTAGATTTTTGTCCTATTGAAATGCACATTGAAGTGTCCCATAATCTAATAAGTAAATTTGCTGATCTTGTAGGAAAATCACATTTGAATGCAATATATTTTCTGTTTCATAGCTGTGAAGAAGTGCACATTCTTTACTCTGTTGTAGCACAGCAGTGTCTCACAGCCTGCCACCCCCAGAAAGAAGTGCTGAGACTCACGAGATTCCTACTTCTCCAAAGTCATTTATCCAAACTGACACGTAGGCTTTAAAAGAAATGTTAGAGCTGGGATGGTTAAAACTGTGTAAGCTTCATATAATTCCCTTTTCATAAGAGGCACAAAGCTCTTTGTTATGCAGATCTGTGTCTGTGCCAGCGATGTACTGCATATCTCGTGCTGCTGTTCCTTTCTACCTACCTTCAGTCCTACATTCAGAGAAGCTGTCTAATGTGGGAATAGCAACCTGCAGGTGGGATCTGTAATGTGTATTAAGGTGGGAATAAGCCATTGAAGACATGCTGAGGGTATAAAGTCATGGCAGCTGAGCTTAGGCCACCTTTGTAGTCAGCCTCGAGCAGCTAACTGAAAATAATAGCAATGACACATATTTTATCCAATGCTTTTTTAGTGCAAAGCACTTCACAAAGGTAGTCAGAAAAGCTATAACAGGAACTGCAGCCACTCTTTGCTCAGTGACTTGTCCACCCAGGAAATTACTAATGGTGCAGTTCTGCTCCATGAGCTACTCCTGTCCTTTGAGGTCACTCCCTGCAGGAAAGTGGCTACATTTCATTTGGAACAAAACTTTAGGTGGGAGATGAGTAAAGTATGAAAGATGAGAGAACTGGAATAGTTAATGGCAACTGATTCATGTGGAGTTCTAAGGGCAGCATGGCTGAGCTGAACCACTTATGTAATGGTTTGAGCAAGTGCCAGATGTAGGCAGCATAGTGAAGTTATGCAGGTGATGGGAGAGTTGTTATTATGCTGTGGAAAGTGGAGGCAAGGTTGGGATATTTCTGAGGGAGGTGCTTGTCCCTGAGCACAATAAATGTTGACTGTTGTTACCAGTGCCTGGGTGCTTGAGAAATTCGGATATGGTTGGAGTGGAGGGGGGACATAATTTACCAGATCTTGCTGAGAAAAGGATGTATCAGCTTTAGCAAAGCCTCTACTTCTGTCTGGACAAATCAGGACATCTAATTAGTTATTTTGATCTAGTGAGCTTTGATAGTCCTGACAAGTAGTTGCAGGCATGGAGTTAGCATCCCACTTGAGATCACTTCAACCCAAAGACAGGCAAACTACTGTGCTAATGCACAGGCAGATGCAATGTGTGCCTCCAAAACAGTGACCTTCCCTTCCCTTCCCTTCCCTTCCCTTCCCTTCCCTTCCCTTCCCTTCCCTTCCCTTCCCTTTTCCCCCCTCATGTTTTGCAAATGTCACAAGGTTCAACTCCTAACACTGCAGGTACTTAAAACAGTCACACTCCATGCTGTGGGACCTTTTCACTAGGAGAAAGCTTTCACCAAAGCGAAAGAGAAAACATTTCAGAAGCTAAATTTTGCCTGGTTGGCTTTTTATTATAATTATTTTTCCACTTTTATTTTGTAGATTATACTCCTCACTGCTTTTCTCCTACATAAAACATTGCGAGATTAAAATATATTTGCATGCATGTTCTGTGATACCTTTTTATTCCTGTTTTAGTTGACATAAGATTTCTTTTGCATTGTCATTCAGTGCTTCCAGAAGTCTCAGAGGCAGTGCAGACTCACTGACTCTTCATGTCTTTTCTGAAGCTTCCAATGATGACACAATTTATTTATATGTGGAGCATAGTTTATTTTTAGTAGGTGTTGCTCTCAGATGTTAAATTACTCTCCTATTTCATGTTTTTATCTTCATTATTTCAAGGTGAGTGTGAACAAGGGTAATCCTTCCTTTGATCCTGGTGTGCAAAGGGATGCAGTCAGCGGTGTCTGTACCCAAGGCTGGCAGAGGAAGGGCAATGAACAATGCTCAGCATCCTTCCCTGTGGTCTGGAAAATCCTCTTCCAACACAATTGCACTCTGGCAATTATCAGAGAGAGGGCATCTCCACAGACCTCAGTGTCAAGTTTCTTTTCAGGTGCCTTCCCTGTTGTACAAAAGTTCCTACAAAGCAACAACTTATTTTATGAGACAGGATCAGAGGGAGCTAGGGGAGGGGGAGGGACTATCTAGGACTTTATTCTTCTTCTGCAGAATAGGAAGCTGCTGCTGTGAGTGCATAAGTCAATGAAGCATTGAATTTGCCATCTCCCTGGGCTTGGATCATTAGCTGCAGTGTTATTATAGGTGTGCAGGTTAATCTAGGCCTGTTCCAGTTCTCCGGGTAGTTGAAACGTGGGAGAAAAGCCCCATCCACCACCAGCTTCTTCCTTTAGTAGTTACTTTCCTTTGAGCACCAGGGGCTGTTTTCCACGGAACATGTTATTGTGCTGTTACTAAGAACACAAATGTTCTCAAAAAGGGAAGACTTTACACAGCAGAGATTTTGGAAAGTGTTGAGCAGAGCTTGATGACATGTAAAATTATGTACTGCATTTTTTAAAATAAACTTGCTACTGAGCATGATTGACTATATCTCTTTTTAATGATTGCATCCAGAATGAAAATGATGGCTGGGGGGCCTTGCATATGATGATAAAGATGCCTCCCATCTGAAGTAGAATCACAGTTTAGTGAAAAAGATCTGCAGAGAAGAGGAAAGCTGTAAAAACAACGACAAAGAGTGTATGTATATAAGGCGTAATTTCCTAGGAAGGAGGGGTAGGTACAGCAAACAAGAAAGCAGAATTCTTTCCTAATGACAGTAGTAAAGTGCTGTAGTCCTGGTTCTCCACAGCTGTAAATAGGTTTAGCTCCAAGAGGTAAACAAAAGCCTCCTGAAGCCTGTCTTTTGTTAACAATAGTAAGCTTTTCCAACAAAGTCTAGCGAGAAATTCACTTCAAATAAGGTTTCAAGAATAGGCTATTATGTCCAACATGGTCATGGTCTGTCATTTGCATGGGGGATGTTGTACATTGTGACCCAAATATATAGTGAATGACATCAAACACTCCTGTAAGGACCTGCTCTTTTTAAAGACTTGACTTTGAATCAGGTTTAAAAAGCTTGACATGGAGCCTGGCTGTCTTTTTGATCATAAGCATTAGTGCTAATAAAAATAATCTTGAAATACAGAAATCAGGAACTTGAAACAGTAGAGGTGAGTCTGTTGCTACCTTATTGTTGGAACTAATCACTAGTGGAACAAAATTACATTTGTTTTTCATAGGTCAGTTCTGAAAAAATTAGTAAACTAAACAAAAACTTGTTAGGTGATGTTATTAGATTATGATATTATTTACAGCAAATTCAGTGCAAGATTGTTTATAGCTGCTGTATTTTTCTCTTATTTATGTTGATATAATCTAGGACAAGAGTTGGCACGGAATGTCTTGGAGCAATTCTTTCAGTGAAACCTCATGATCTTGTCTTTGGGTTTTTTCCAGCATTGATTGGGAATTCTCTCTATGCTCATCTAACATGGACCCTCATCTTCTTCATGAGCCTTGCGTTCTTTCCAATGAACTCATGGCAGAATTATTTCCAGGACTCCAATTAAGTAAGTTATGATGTTGCCAGTAACACTTTAAGACACCCTAAAATAAAATGATGGCTGGTGAGTGGTGCTGAAGCATTTACTGTGCATTTAAGATATATTAGTTCTATATATACAACTGTTCCACAAACTGTGGGCCTCTGGAAATATGTAATAGTGCATGTGTGAGATTAACTAGGTTGCAAATGCAAATACAGATCAAAACTTCATCCCTCAACTAAACAGTAAGACGAGAGTGGAAATGTTAACCTGCTTTTTCTTACCAGCTGAGAAAATTGCTGTTTGCATTTGGGAGCATATTTCCCACAGGGAAATATGCTTTCACTGCTCTGGAAGGCAGAGATGCATCTGCTGACTGTATGTTACCACAGGAGTTTGTGAAGCCCTACAGCCAGTGGAAGAATATCTGACACTCAAAATGACCTTCAACCACCATGTGGGCTGGTTGGAGAAAAGCAATGAAAAATCAAATTCCAGGATCTCTTAATTTTCTTCTTATTCTGTATTTTTTAACTCTCCCCTTTTCACAAGGGAATATCATGACACATATTTTTCTTCAAGTTCATAATCACAATGTGATGAATTGTTTTTCAATACCTTCAGCAAGAAGGTCTTAAGTTGTAAATGCCTGACCTGATGGGCCAGAAGTGTCAGTGTCAACACGTAAACTTGCTCTAACCATGGAAATTTAATGTGAGTCATACTGGACAAAATAAAATCTAGAGACTTAAGTCTCTTCCCTGGCCAAATCAAATCATTTTATAAAGAAGGAAAATAAGCCATAATAAGCTGGAACTCATTTTCTGTTTATGGATTGAATATGATCATACCATTGGCCTCAATTTCGGTACCAAATGGTTTGTTGGATATTGAAGTCTCCCCAGAGGCAGCTAGTAAATGGTTCCTGATTTTCTTACTGCATGTTTGAGATTATCTGCAATATCTCAATCTTCTTCTCCCCTGTTCCTAATTAAAAGAAATAGAGTTTTTAATATAAAAGTTTAGTTCCTCTAGAGCCTGTAAAGCATAGACTCAAAGTTCACTTCTTTTCGGTACTAACTTTGTTTCTCAGTCCTAGAATAGCTAGAGTATTTGGGGCAGATAAACACAGAAACAAACATTCAGAGAAAATTCTTTTAGTGCTTCAGGGCAAGGCTACTAAAGGAAATGGCAGTCTTTTATATCCACCTTGATCAGGAACTTATTTCTGTAGCATTCATTCAGTTCTGCAATTTCTATTTCAGATTAATAAACAGATCCAGAGGGACGGAATTCCCACACCACCCACAAAACATCTCATTCAGCTCTTTCTAGAAGTTGCTGCATAGCATTTGCTTTCAGCTTTGTTGATGAATTTGAGGTATTTTAAAATGTCATTACTTTCCGTGGCAGTAAGAATTTTGCAGTAAGCAAAATGTCCATAGGTATGTGAATTCCCTCACATTCTTGCTTTCATGCCACTGAGGTAGGTGATTGAGTTTGCTCTTTCTGTGTGAACCATGTTTTTTCTTTCAATTAGCAAGATGTTTGACTGTAAAAGCATGTAAGTCCTAAATTTATTTTTTTTTTCATGTGGCTCATTGCCTCTCTTATGTGCTAGTTAATAAGGTTAAGCAATTTTTTGTTGATGAAATGCAGCCACTGCATTTCCTTCTGCCATTTCAGAGAAGTGCCCGCAAATTAATTTATAATTTATATCATAGCCTACAAACTTATTTCTTGCCAACAAACCAAACCTTATGATCCTTCCTGGACCTTGGAAAATCATCTGTGATGAAAAACTGTGTAGTGACAGCCTTGCTTTGGTTTGTCCATCCCCTGTGCGGGTTTTCATATTAAGCTACTCTCAGTTCTATTTGCAGAAACCTTAGGGATTTTTTCACAGAGGCTTTTCTTACCCATATAAAATTTTTTGCAAAGGATTGTCATGTGCTTGCCCTCCCAGTAGTTTTCTCATCTGTCTTTCTAACATGGTGCTTAATTCACCACTTACACTCACTTGCTGGTGATTTAAGTATTTTAAACCTCTTCTAATTAAGTGATTTCCAGGGAAGTTTCCTGAATACCTCTCAACTATTTATTCCTGAAACCCATTAGAGTTAGGACCACTGGAAGACAGAAGCTGCCGTCTCTCCTGATGAGTCTGTTGGTTCCACCCATCAGCACCAGAGGTGTTTGTGTTTCTCATACCTCATCTAACACTTCAGCTCTATGTTACTGCCACTGTGAACAGCTTTCCCTTTTGCATTGAAGGCCTAGAAAAGAAGGATCCCAACACATCATCACAGCTACCAGATACAAGATGATTTACTGTGAATATTAGTCAATTGAATAGTGACATACACGTGCCAGTTCAGAAACAAAATGATTTCTATTAAATATAACAGCTTTCATCCATTTTCCAATCAATTCAGATTGCTCTATAGTTGTCTTACTGCATTATTCACTCTTAAGCCAAAGACAGGTGCCCTTTAAATAATGTAGAAAAAATTCTGAATTGAGTCAAATAAATAACAGAAAAAGAAAGATCGGTAATGGAACAGAATTGTTTCAATTAACATTTATCTTGCTCAGACAATGTTAATGACACAAGTAGGGCTGGGAAGTTGAAGTGTTGGTTTAGGAAAACAGGGTGAGTTGATGATCCCCCAGGGCTGTTCTTGCTGTCATTCCTGTTCTCAGCAGGAGCAGGGCTTGGTCCAGAAAGTTCCCAGAAGTTTTCACTCACCAGGCCCATAATCCTTCTCAAAGTGCCTTTTTCTAAGGGGCCCCAGTTTCTATCCTACCTGCACTTTGTGTTGTATTTTATCACAACCCCCTATAATGCCTTATTATTTAATCAAGATACCTCTATTTTACAGTGGAAGGTATGTTAGGTACACTTTTTTGTATTTCTTTTGTGATATTTCACTCTGACTTTGAAGATGAAACCAGAAGGCAAAACAAAACTCATGGGCAATGCAATCCCAGTAAGAAAAAGCTCTCTTCTTAGGAAATCTCCCTTAAAGAGCTATTTTGGCCATATGGAGAAGTTGTTGTTTCTCCCTAAGCACAGAAATAACAAGGCACAACTGTTAACTGGAATGACAAATTCTTTCTATTTAGTGTTAGAGAGAGATTCTGCATTGACAATATCTCCCTGGCTGTGCCATTAAAATGGAGCAGGAAATAAGAAAACCAAAGTGATCAAGAAAAGCAGAGCTCATTATGGAGGCCCCAAATGTTTTGTAGAACCAGGCATTGATCCACTTGACTTCAGGGAGCACAGCATTGCATTGGTTGGTGGAAGGGTTGCAGTGCACTGTATTATCAAGTTTTAAAGAGGTCTGTGACCTTTTAAAATTACTACAAAATTGAAGCAGTTTAGCAAAATGCCTTGCAACTTAGAGTGGAAAAAAATTTAAATATTTTAAGTTCCCCGAATAAGAGCAGAAAGTACATATTTATTTCATGTTGTAATAAACTTTAACGTTGTTTTCTAGAAACAGCCTGCATCCAAGAAGCTATGCTTGTAATGGAATTATTAAGCAAAAACCTGGAAAAGTTATTAAAGCTTTATGTGAATGGCCAAACAGGACACTGCTGAATTCCTACTAGTCTTACTTCAAAGATGATATTGTAGCAATAATAGATGTAAGGCAATAATGGATATAAGCCCAGTAGAAATATTCATAAAACCAAGGAGATCATAAATCTAATAATGATGAGGAAAATATGAGTCTGATTCTGACTTCTTTTATATTGCCAGACAAAAATCAGGAGTGTCTCCTTAGCTACCAGTAGAGTCACCTGTGAGAAAGGGATTGAAAATCAGTCCTTGTGCCTTGTAGGAAGAATAAAAAACTGTAAAATACTGTGTATGTTGGTTCAAATGTGAACAGAATAATAAACTATACTGCAAAATGAAGAAAGGTGTTAAAATGAGCACATTTTACAAGTGAGAACTAAAACATATTTGAAGTGTCTTGGGGGGCTTCACAAATTGGGGATGTTTTACCCAGTAATCTCTGGCTCATTCCTAATTCCTCTGCTTGTCACTGTGATGAGTAGAGGAATATTGTTCTTTTAAATGAACATTTCACAAATGGTCTTTATTTGACTGAACTGAAAAACTCATTTGTGAAACAAGAGGGGATCTTCATGGCTGATAGAAACAAATTAGATGTTTTCTGAATAAGTGTTCTACAACACCAACAGTGTGTATGCCTGACAGCTTAGAAGAGGGACAGCATACACAGGGTCCTGGCCTCTTGGCCATGCTGAATATTTAAAAATATGACGGGGTGTCACCCAAACAAAGATTTTCTTTGTTGTTTTGTAATTCTAATAAACAGCTTTAGTTATTGGTTAAATCACTTGAGCCTTTTCAATCAGGTCACAGCAGCTGTTTAATTTACAACACAGTTAGGATCATCCTCTAAACCTGTGGGCTTGTGAGCAAAATAATCAAATGTGAATGATTTCTGTCTTTCAGATACCGTTCAGTAAGTGTTGTTGTATTACAGCTTTCAGGCTTTGGATTAGTAATGTGCATCTAAGTAAAGCAGTTGATAGGGTTGAGTATGTAAGAATATCCATCTGCCTCTGACTAGGCATCAGGCTTTTTCTCTCAAGATATTAAGACTGAAATGAGCAGTGCAGCTTGGCAGGTGCACTGTGTTCTGGCAAGGCAATGACATTAATGATTAACTGCTTTGGGTCATTGCTTTGATGTGACCATTCACAGAGAATCCTGTAAGGTGTAGGAGAGGCCAGTTGAGGCTTGTTTTACATTGTGTTCTTCAAATGATTAATTGGTGGATAAAGATCTTATTTATTTACTTCAAATACAGTCACTATAGGCTTGTACCATCCACAGATTTAATCCCCGTTGATGTACTGTACTGGAGAGCTGAACAAGTGCAAAAATCTGTTCTCTTGTGTAACCATCAGCTGGGGAAGTGCTAGAAATGTATGACTCAGCTTGAGGAGTTATCACTTCCTGAGATCTGACCTTGTGTCTGAAACTCACTGGAGAAAAAGCTGTTGCAACTTATTCCACAAACTTTGGCTGCATATTTGAAGGTGAAAAAGTGAGGTCTGCATTTCCAAATTGTCTGGAGACCCCACAGCATCAGGCATGCTGAGGGGATAACGTGGGGTCTAGGCACCATCTAAACCCATGGTTTAGTCTTTTGTAACACAGAAGTGAGTTTCAAAATGTTAGCTTAGATTTTATATCTATTAGTTTACATACATGAATGTACAATTTTTTATGATTCAATTGCCAGAACAGTTGGTGTGCTGAGGTATTGCTTCATTTGTAGAAATTAGTGATTAATATGCTAATGTAGATTAGTATTTGTGAAGTCAGAAAGGTCTGAAGCCAAAATTGTGTTCAAATAAGGACTGCAAAAGTTATATAGTTCTAATTTCCCCTAAGACAAGGAGGCCTTCCCTCTGATAAGCAACAGAGTATTATTTTCCTAACACTGGTGTTCACCTTCCTTATGCTCTAGACAGTGCACCATGAATAAATAACAAAATCATCTCTTTGGCATTGTCTTCCAAGAACAAAACCCTCTGGTAACTCTGAAATGCAGATATTACATAACCCACCATGTATAACCAGAGTATTCCGGTATTGTGTTTTTTTTGGAATTACTGTTCAGAAATATTAAGCTATTTCCACAAAATGGGGCAATAGCATTCTTTCACTGGAGAACCATTCCTGATGGTCTTGTGTGACTCGTATGCAGAACAGATTATGGTAGGCAGCAATGAGGTTGCTAAATACCTGATATACCATAATGCAAAGCTGCCATCTACAAGTCATCCATATAATTTCCTGTACATTCTTTTTCTAGGAGACTTAGATATGCTTGTCTAAATGCACTCAGTTCAATTTTTCTGTTAAAGTGGATGTCACAGATTTCATACCGGACGAACAACTAAAAAGTAAACAACAATTTAATGATGTGATCTCCTTCTATTCTTGTGTCCATGGAGACGTAACAGTTTATTTTTTTTTCTGATCTTTAGGTCTAATATATTCTGAAAACAGCTGCATTTCCTCCTTCAGAAAGAATTTTACTATTCTATAACACATCAGCATCCTGGCAACCTTTCTAAACCTGTGTGGAGATGGATGCGGAAGCTGTTTTGTTTCAAGATAACCTTTCCCCTATGTTGCTGTAAGTCTTGGACCTTTCATGGGCAGTGCCTTCTTAGCAGAGACTCTAGCTGTGCTTTTATATTCAGTGTTTTCAGTTTCTTCTGTTCTGANTAATAATAATAATAATAAATATATATATATCCCTGCAAGATGTGCAGTGTTCCCCAATATTACTTCACTTTTGCTACCCCATTCAATTCAGAAGGGTCAGAGATATCCTAAAACTCTACAAATCATAGCTTCAGTGCTTTCACTGTCAGTTTTTGAAGATATTTTTAAGTGAATGATTTTTTTTATTAAGTCAATAAATACTGAAATACGAAGTAGTTTTGTATACATGGAGTATACACAGCAAATAGCCTTTACTGTCTGACAGATAGATAATGGAAATTACTGGTTTGATTTGAATAAAGATATTAAAAGAATTTCAAGATGGAAAAGAAAAACAGAAATATAGGACATTCCAGAATTCCAACCACTCATAGAAGTTTAATTTGCCCATTATGTGCATATTTTTTGTTGGACTGTTTTATTGCTGTACTCATTTTTTTTTTTTTCATTTAAGACATCTGCCACTTTCAACATCTGTTTGACAAGTTCCATCATCTTCATCTTACACTGAGAAGGTTCCAGCTTCCATGCTTAGGGGATGTGTTGGTCAAGAGGTATGTTGTTGGCTTTTGATGTGATTGTAGGAAGACTCAGAATAAGAGTTTATTTTGGGGGACTGTGATTCAGAAATATCCAGTCCTGGAAAGGTCAGATTTTTTTCTTGCAGTTTTTTTCTTTCCTTTACAAGTACCTCCTGGACCAGGCTTTACACTGCCATGGGTCCTGTGGTGGAGGATCAAACCTCTGGGCTGGGTTACACTCTGTCATTGCCTCTTCTGCTCTACAGAGCCAGAAGGATGAGTAGGGAGATGGAAACCTCCAGTGGGGAGGGCAGAAAGGCAGCTTGCCCCAGTGATGCTCAGCTTCTGTCCAATAACCTATTTTTAGTGAGCTCCCTTTGTTTACATCCCTGCTAACTGGGCATTCAATTCTGAAGTGGCAAAGGCTTGTCTGATAATTTAAAATAATATATTCTAGAGGACAGTGCACTGCCAGAGCTCTATGCCTTTGGTGACTTCTCGGATCTCATTTTCTCATGATATTAAACTAGGACATTTCAGATCCTCTCTGGCATTTCAAGTGAGTTTTGGTTTGGGAAATCAGACTGTAAAGGTAAAACATCTATCATGATCGTTATACAAAGTTCACATTCTGCTTGGAGCAATTTTTGGAAAAATATTTCGCAGTGTTCTCAGGTATGTTGGTCTGAGAGGATATTTTGAACTAATTTCTAATTCCTCTATATCTAAACTAATTGATTCACCTTTAACCCCATTCAGATTGAGGGGGTTCTGATGCAGCTGGGAGATGCTGCATCATTAATGTAGCACTGGCAGAGTGGAGTAGCAGTGTGCCCATTGCCTGAATTGCTGTAGTTTCCTGGTTAATGTCTCTTTCTGTAGAGCTATTATGGAACCAATAATTTTAACCTGCAATCCTCTGGTTAAAAAAACCCCCCTGGATTTTAACCTGCAATCCTCTGGTCACAGAGCTGACAAATAGGAAAGAAGACAGCCCCCAGTGAGACACTGTAAGGTGGGATACCAGGAGAAAGAAGGGCTCATTTCTTAGGTGCTGCCATAATCCTGTTTAGCATTTGCTCAGGGTGTAGAAAACAAACAAGCAAAACCAACCAAACAACCCTCAAGATAAAATATTCCCTTTCAAAGCTGCTTGGAATGGAATCATGTATGATGGAAAAATTATGGGAACAGAAGGGTGAACACAGATAATAACTTCACTCCTGACCACTTGAGGAGAATAGACCAATATTATTGCTTTTTGATTTCTCAAGAGAAGTCAAAGTGCCTGGTCATTTGATGCCAGAACCTTGGAGACTAACGGCTGATGTCTTTCAGAGCAAAATGCAATATAGTTGTATGACTGATGAAAATCACTGGTTGTGAACACAACAAATTTTAAATTATTTATTTATACTCCCAATGGAGCCAGAGTGATAATATTTTGTGGGTGAAATACATTCAATTAAAAACTGAGCTATGGGAGAAGAACTAAACTCTTTTCAGTTCACAACTTTGTAAATAGTTGAGGCTCCAGAGAATGAAGGAAAATATTCAAATATCTGAATTAATCTCAGTGAATTTGGAGTTAACTTTGGCTTTGTTTCCAAATAGCACTTTTCTATTAAAAAATGAACCTAAATTAAATGTACAGATTTACGTCCATACTCTTGTCATCTTTTGACTGAACAAAACAATCTAAGCTTCCCACCTACTTTGCTGCAGCTAGACAGAAAAACATAATTATTTTTCAAGAGGGAAGCCACTTTTTCTCACAGTAATGTGGCCATTATTCAATCATCTTTCAATCAGCCTAAGTGGCCATACTCACTATATCTCCCTGGTTTGTTTGCATCTAAAATATGTCAATATCTCTTTCTATTAAAGTGAAACATGACCATTGTAGCAATGTGTTCCCATTTCAGATTTACTTTTAATGAAATTAAGTGATTATTTTAAAACATCTATAAATTAAAAAAATACATATCAAGAACTGCACTAAGTAAATGGATTAATAATTACAGGTAAGCTGTGCAGAGAATCTCATGCTGCCAAAACTCCACGTCCCTGCAGAGTTACTTTGAGGTCAAAAGACACCTGACACAGAGGTGCTGAAGTGGCAGTACTTTTAAATCTGCTCTCAGTATGGGAACTGATCACCTTTCTGGGACTAGGAGGTAAATATGGAAGAGTTCATGCCCTGTGGTCTTGCTCCGAATATAATTGTGTTCAAGATGCAAAGACATGAATGACAATGAGGGGAAAAAAGGATTGGGGTGTGCATGGGGACCCAAACATCAATAGATCCCTCAAGTGTGTTTTCATCTTGACAGAGTGTGTGATTGGAATTAGCATTTAACTCCTTCATGACTCTGGCACTGTTAAATGTCATTTGGCACATGCTTGAATAGGTAGGCTTCTGCAAATGTGAGGTATGGAAACCATCTCCTGGAAACAAGAACTTGTTATCCTGCTGCTAAAACACTCTGTTCTGCAGGCCACAGCCATGGGAGGGCAGAGACAAGACCAAGAGCAGAACTTTTCTGTTCCTGATCTGGACAACTCTGCAGCTGGTGAGCCAGGGATGGGATAAAATTTAGATGGAAGGGATGCCCCTTGATTTTCCATCTTGAGGGATGGGCAATGGTGAGTTACCTGGGGAGGAACTCCTGACTATATAATACAGGAGGAGCAAATGCCCAGTTCAGGAATTTATCATTTTGCAAGTGTTATGGTTATTACAGGGAATGAAAGCATTGTGCACTCACTGGAGACTCAGAGGTATCACTGAAAGAGCAAAGAATGATTACACTCCAGAAACTATTCAAGGAATAGCTTTGAATCAAGCTTTTGGTGGATTCAGGGTTACAGAGTGTTATAGTCCTGATCTGTGTTTGATTTTTACTTCATTTTGAAGTTGGATAGAACCTTAAAGATCATCTAGTTCCAACCCCAAATAATTCATATGGATATGGAAGAAGCACAGTTTCCCTATCATGTGAATAAATCATTTATAGAATCTATTTTTCTGCCCTGAGAGACAGTTGGCTTGGAATAATCAAAATTTGACTCGATGCTAAGGAATAATATATTCAGACCTGTTGCTAATCAAGGAAAATACTCATGTAGTGAAATTCTTCAAGTCATTTTGGTAGAAAGTGGTAACCATACTGTGTAAATAAAGAAATGCCTGTCTCCCATCCAGGCAGATCAGTTCAGATTAGTAGTTACCTGTGCAACTGTGTATGTCTCTGTCTGGGCAATCTTCCTGGACCTGATCTGTCTAAAGGTACAGAGAGTCACAAATAACCTGTCCTTAGAGGGTGTCCTTGTTCCATTATTTTCTACTTTATATTAGCTCATTTGTGCTGCAACCATCTCAGTAATCTTGCAGTCAAGGTGCCCACAAGCCTCTGCAGCCATTTCAGTGCTAAAGGCAGACTGCCTTCAGCACTTTCATTTCACTTCTTCGAAATAATTTCTGTAAGTATTTGGTCATTATGAGGCTGGCAGTGCCTTGGGACTGCACCTTAAAAGGAATGAAAGTATTGCACTGGTGTGCGCTGCTCAGAGAATCACAGAATCCCAGGGCAGTGTCAAAAGTCTTGCTGAAGTCAAGGCGAACAACAACCACTGCTCTTCCTTCCTCCTGCCATGCCATCACAGAGGGCTGTCAGATTGGCCAAGGATGATTCCCCCTGCTGAGTCCATGCTGACTACTCCCAAAGACTTTCTTTCCTTTTACATGCTGCTTGATTATCTCCAGAATGTTATCTTCCGTCACCTTTCCAGGGGTGGAGGTGAGGTTCACTGCCCAGCAGTTTTCCTGGGTCCTCCTTCTTGCCCATTTTGAAGATGGGTATAACATTTGCTTTCACCCAGTCAAAAGGTGGCTGTTTTCTGATAACCACATCCCTGGGGTCAACAGAAGCAAATAGGTATTGCATCCAGCTGGTGCTTCTGTGCATTTGGAGATATGGTGATCCACAGCCACATCCAGGCAAAAAAAATCCCCAAACAGCTTTTCCACCACATATGACTGGATCCTCTCATCCAGTCTGAGCTGTTTTCAAATTTAGTGTTACCTTACAAGCTGCCCACCCCAAACTCCACTTGCTCTTCCTTCACTGGGCAACCTTTTAAATCACAGATTTTTAAATGCTGACTCTCTTTATCTTGCACATTAGGGCCAGTTACCTTTGGGAGTTGTTAATGGAATGGGACAATGTGGGAGAGGGATATGTCAAAACGCTTCAACTCCAAGAGTAGGAAATGTGCAACTTCTGTTTTACTGTGAATCCAGGGGTTTGGGGAGTGCTTAGAACACAGTAAGGTGAAGTTGTGGTCCCCCCTTTTCATGCAAAATGAGGCCTGGTTAAAGCCTTGTGCATTGTGGAGAGTACATTTATCATCCCTTGACAAAAAAGGGTGAATTACAGATTTGTGGTACTTTGATGCTTCAGTCTCTTAGCAACAGTGGTTCCTCTGAAGATGACCCCTGTAATTCCAGAGTGCCTGAACCTGGACATTTTAGACAGCCTTCTGTGGATGTAATGAACTTTAAATAAGCCTTTCCTTTATGAAAGCCTCATTTCCCAGTAAGCAGATTTTATTTCCAAATCTCATGATAGCTTAATGATAAAATATGATAATAGTTTTGCTTATTGTGAATAGAATCACAAAGAAGGTAAGTGGTTTCTTATTCATAAATGCACCTGAATTAATGTTTAATAACTAGCTATTTTTTAAAATTTGTCTTTGAGGTTAAGAAAAGCAGCTCTTATTTACTGAATGAAGGGTTTAGATCTTTACACCCAATATCTATTATTATTTACATGCCTGAGATCCTACTACATGACTGTTAAGTAATTTTACTTGACTTTCTTATTGCTAAATTTCAAATTTCATTCCAAATTTTTCTCTCACCCCAATTTCAAAACTCAGGCTTTTTAGTTTTTTTCTATGAAATAGAAAATTTTAATGAAAAGGCCTCTAAGGTCTTCAAAACTAACTGGAGGCTTCAGAGAGGTAGATATGAGTTGTGCCCTGCGTGGTGCTCAGCTGTGTCATGGGGGACCTTCACAGGTCCGTGCTGTCTGCAGTGCTGTTTGATACTTTTATTAATGGACTGAATGATGGTGTGGAAGTGATGATGCTCACTTTGCAGATTCTCTGGATGAAGTATTTAAGCTGATCTTGATGCATGAAGGAACAGGATGCAATCTGATGAGGGTGAAGCCCTGCCCTCAGTCAGGAATAATCATTATCACCATTGTCCAAGGAGGTATTGAAAAGGTGTGTAGATGTGGCTCTTATGGACATGGTTTAGTGGAGGACTTGGCAGTGCTGGATTAGTGGTTGAATTTGATGATCTAAACTTTATTTTACAAACACTTCTATTTTACAGAAAAAATATTAAGGAAAACAGATGCAGATAACCTGGTTGATGTTCTGTGTTATTCAGGTTCCAGATACCTAGATCATGAGATACAGAAGCCTATATTTAGCATTTGACAATATTTATTTTCCCATATGTGAAATTAGAGATGCAGCCAGGTCCAGAGGCTGATAACCTGCATAATGAATCTAGTGTACTTATTTATGGTATATGCTGGCTGCACTGCAATTATTGGTTGCCTTTTTTTGGCTGCATATATTGCCAAAAATGTGTAGAGGGATCCTCTTCCACCTGCCTTAATAATGGATTCCCATTTTTTCCCTCAACATTTATTAGTGTGTTGGACAAATCTTAAATGAATTTTTAAATTGGTATCAGGTATGTTAAAGGATGAGGGTGAGGCAGAAAATGGATGGGGAGGTTTGTACTCCGGTGGTACAGGTTAATGGTTATGACTACAAGAATACAACATTGTCACCTGGGAAATGGAAGTGATTGAATAGAAAAGGGCTTCAATGATACACATTTCTAGCCAGCAGTTGTCAAAGTACTTAAAGCAGTTCAGTTTGGTCTATTGCAGGATATCAGAAGAACCACTGGGGCAACGATCTATTTGAACACATCTGAGATTAAACAGCAACATTAACAATAAAATATTGCTGGGTGAGAAGTGCACACTCCTCTGCTTTAGCAAAAGGCAAAACCCATGGGCATGCAGCACATTTCTCTTTCTCTGATGACATTCCCCCATGCACTGAAGTAGCAGGTTCCTCTGTATTCTCATCAGAGCTCTTTGCACACATCAGTGGCAATGCCAGAGCACAAAGCAGGAAATTAATAGAAACATTTTCATTCTGATAAATGCAAAGAAGTTGATCAGTTACCTTCTATCATAATTAAATAGCCATTGTAACACTTGTCTCACCAAGGGAAAAATGACAGGCTTGGTTGGGAACTACATGATGTTTTGAAGCATCTGATAGTGTATTAAGTTGTTAAATAACAGTATTCTATGGAGAGTACAAGAGACATGCAAAAGATACTTAAGTGCTACAGGATAAATCCATTTGAAATATGAAGACAGAGAGACAAAAATACTGTATCATGTATGGGTTATGCAAGGCAAGGAAAATGAATATTAAGATCCAAGTCTAGTCTCTACTCCTCTTTGTACCATCTCTTGTCTGTCAAAATTATATAAAACAAGTAAATCAGTATTAAACTCTCAGTTTCTTGAGTGGTGTAGATAAAACGCCACTGATACACATTTTTGCACTCTGTTTGAAATATGACAACTAAGATTAAGTTAAATAGTCACTTAAATTTTACAGAAATATAGGCTCTCATAAGAAATCTGACTGGAAGGCACCTTCACTTCCAGTCTGGGTCAGCTGTGTGGTCACACCAGGATGTTCAGGAATTCATCCCGACTTTGGAAAACCTGCACAGGACAGGGACTGACTCTCTGGGCAATGTCTCACTGTTTGACTGCCCTCCCAGTGGAAAGCTTTCTCCTTATCTCCAGTGTGAACCTGTCTGCTCCCAATGCAGATGTGCCTGTGTCAGGGCTCTGGGGCCACTCCTTAATGCACATGCCTGGCCACACCTGGGCCCTCAGCCACGTTCCTGTCCTTGGGTCTGGGAGCCTCCCTGGAGCTCAGGCTTTGTCACCCGAGCAGTGTGGTGGCCTTGCCCCCAGCCCTGCCTCTGTCTCTGTTTTCTTTGGATTCATTTCATCACCAACAAGTGCCCTGTCTGCTGTCTGGCCCTCTGAAGCTGTCACTTCTGGGGGGTGCAAAGTGCATTGGGCCTTAACAGACATAACAGATAAAAATCTCTGAATATGAATTACCTTATTTGTGAATTTGTGGTTTGGGCAGTGATTTAAGAAGGATTTAGGTAGACACTGTGAAAATCCCACTCCATATCTGTTGGCAATGGTAGTTGTCATGCCTAAAGTCTAATTCTGTACTACCGAAATCAAAGAAAACTCTGCCACTAATGGGAGGAGCAACAAGAGCAGGTCTCCAACACAACTCCTACATTTTTCATCTATGCAGTATCATAATCTAAGGCAGATACAATTTCTTTGCATGACTTCAGCCCCTCCTCACAGGGCTGGTGCCCCCAGCCCAGAGCCAGCTGGGCAGTCCTCTACCAAACTCACTGCAGTTCATCTTTGTTTGGAGCACCTCATCTAACAGAGCATCTTCTGTAACAGGCCAAAGTCCACAGCTTGGACTGAATTCTGCTGACCTCTGTCTCCCATTTCAGGGTCTTGACTTCCATTTCCTGATGGTATTTTTACTGATACAACTGGACTTTAGCCTGAGAATGCTTTCATTTCACAGCATCATCTGTCTAACAATTTAGCAGTAACACACGTTTGGCAATTAGAGCTAAACAATGAAGGAACAAGGGAATTTCTTAATAAAATTGTTTAGAACATCTGTAATGGAAACAAAGTAACTAAATAAACTTCTAAGTAATAAGTTGTACTTTTTAATATTAATGTAATCATGTAACATTTCATCACTTCATATTTTTTTTTGTTAATAAAATTTTATGTATCAATGAGAATTTAAATCTGATTTTCTTAGCTTCTGTTTGTTAGATACCTCGATGTATTCCAGGCACAAATATAAGCACAAAAGAAAATGAATGTAACACTAATAAGCTAAAATAGAACTATAGCCCTTTGAACTATAACAAATAAGAAGATATGGCTGGCCAAGTCTGTAAAATCATGACAAATTTATTACATAATAATTATTATAGCTACCTTTATTTAAAATAAATTTTAATTTCTTCTTGAGTGGAAATTTTGACCTGTTGGAGTCCAGGGCATCCCTTTGGATGACCTGGGACCTGAGAAAGGGAGTTCGGACCCTGGACAGGGGGGTGTGGAGCCAGTCCAGGGGGGTTGGAGACCTTGGCACAGAGCCCAGAAAGACACCGAGTTTGATTTTAGTCCATGGGAGAAGCTTCCAACACTGAGAGAGGAATTACAAACCTCAAAAGTGTGAAATTAGTAGTTTAGTACAGCATGGGGTGAGAAATTTTGTAGTTTAGGAATTCTTAGAATAGAGATGAATGGGGGACAATATGGAGGATTTAGGGTGTTGCCCTAAATCCTTCTCCTTCTTCTTCGTCCTCCATCCTCTGGGGTGGTGATAACACAAAGTATTTCTAGGCTATTGGATTAGGGTAGAGATGACCCTTGTAGTATAGATATCACACATTGGTACAAAATAGTAAATAGTGGGCACGTAATTATCTGTATAAGAACCAAGCAACGTCCCATCAGTCGCAGTCGCGTCGTGTCCCAGCTGCTGTCCGGACCTCGGCTGGGTGCAGAGCAAATTGTGAGATACCAAATAATAAACAACGCATGAGAACTGAGAACAAGGCCTTGAAGGACTCCGTTTCTTTCTGCGACATGGCTCAGGGCTTTTGGAGGGCCGGGGACTTTTAACAACCTTGAATCTCGGAAAGGACAGAGACAAACCCGAAACTGGCCCAGCTAATAAGTTGGAAGTTGCAGTAGAAAGGAACTGTAGGTAATGGTGGAACACACTAGTAAAGGCTTCCACATCTGAAATTGCCTTTGCAGATCTTTTTTATTCTGGAAGAGTATTGAATGTCTGTGCATGTTCTGCACAGGTAGAATCTCTGCTTAAAATCAGCCCATGCATTCAAAGAAACCAGGCAGAACAGCAAGACAATTGAGAAAAAATACAAACTCTTTCTATTAAAGGATCATTCCTCCAGTGAAACTTGATGGCCTTACATTTCCGGCCTGATTGTTGTAAAAGTTTTAATATTGTATGGCCTTTGGGAGGATCTGGTCTCAGTACACAGGTGAAAGGCTGTGATGCAGTGACTTTTGATTCTTATCCTTTGCTGCTGTTCCTCCCCTCAGTGTGTCTGGTCACAACAATAACCCTCAGCCAGCTATCTTATTCTCTCTCTTGCTTGGAAATATTCCTCTTAAAGCCTTTCAGGAGATGCTGGGAGGCTGTGGAATTGCAAAACTGACTTTGTTGAGTCCCTGTTTGGGACCTGTATAAAGCAAAGGCAGTTTCCACCCTCTGCTTCTTTCACATTTCTTATACTTCAAATCCCTCTGGAAGCAAGCTCTGTTTTGTGTTCTTCATGAACAGCACTTATGTTTTCATGCCAGATTTTTCTATACAGGGGTTTCTATAGCCTCTTCATTTCCAGGCAGTGCATAACCATTGTCTAATCCCAGGTGTGTTTATGGTTAATATCTAAATTAAACTGTGAGCAGCTAGAACAGCTCAGGACATTCTGCATCTCATAACAGATGAATATTTGGATTTCCTGCCAAAAGACTGCGGCTCAGATGAAGCAGCCCCAATAGAAGTAGTAAATAAGTAAGGAACTTAATTACTGCCTCACATGATATGTATTCAGAAGTTTCTGTGCATAGCAAAACAAGTTCAGGGAATTGCAGTAATTTCCCTTGCCACTTTATTTGATTGTGTGGTGATGGAGGGGGAATAAGGTAACCTGATTTGCATTAAAATTATTATGATTTCTGTCTTTCAGAACCAAATATTCGCTGAGAACAGGAATAAGAATAAAACAGCCCATTTAGGTGTTTTATTCACAGTCTTATTTTGCATCAGTGATAGATTATGGTGCTTTTATATTCCCTCAACAGTATATTAAAATGTCTTGAAATAAGATGATGTTAAAGAAACACTCCTAGAAATATTGTGGAGGACATTTTTTACAGTGGAATTAGTCAAAAGTTGTATGACCAGAAAAACCTTAGGATGAGGAGAACTGGGGTTTCTGCTAAAAGTCTGTTTGGGAAATGAAGTATTTACAGTCCCATGCTTACAAAACTAATTCAGTCAGAGGCCAAAGGTGGTTCCAGAGCAGATTATAAATCATGAGATTTTAAAGCAGATCACCTCTGAGATTTTTTAAATTTGTTTTTCTGGTTTGGAAACCCTTAGGCTGTACATATTTCCTCTTATCTTCCTAAGCCACAGGAACTTGGAAACTTATTTTTTGTTCCCCAAATGAAAGCTGAGATTATTATGTGCAGACATGAATTAGGAGCTTGGACTCCAAAAAAGAACACCAAATGAATTGTAAAGCCATTGCTGAGAGTTTAAAACCCAGCTTTCTTTCTTTCTTTTCTTGATTTTTCTTTTCCCCACAACTGAAATACAGATTTAAATGGTATGGACTGGGTGAATATGCATATGTGAATATTTGGCTGAAAACTTATTGATGATGAAATGAATCTAACACTGAGGGCTCTGCTCTCCATCAGACAGTTAAAATCCCAGACTCCTGGACAATTTTGTGTCTTTTCAAAGCAGCCGTTCTGGTTCTAATATTAATTACACCTTTTTTTCCTTTGATTTACAGCTGTGTCATGAAACATTTCAGCAAGTTTTGTGTGGGGTCATAGTTACTTTGAGAGGCTGTTGGACTGATTTCTTCCGTGAGCTTCTGTTTGCGTGGAGAAACACCATAGGTGACAGAGGGACATCATGGACAAGCAGCTGCAAGAAGAGCCTTTCCAGTCCAAATTACTACAATTCAGATGGATTGAGAATAAAATTCCTTCTTCTCAATGCATCCTCAGCCTGCACACCCTCACCAAGCAGCACTTGTGGGAACAGGGACTGCTCTGTAAGAGCAGGAACCTTGTCCTTCTGGAAGCTTCCCTGAAAATATATCTATTCCTGTCTTCTTTAATTTGATGAGATTGAGTTAGAACATTCCTTCAGACTAATCCTAGTATGGGAACCCAAGGAAGAGAAGGATTTTGAATATTTTCCCCCATCCCAACCTTTTTTTTTTAAAATCTTTTTTCCCCTCTGATTATCAATATGCAAAATGACATGCATTTTAAAGACGGATGAATTTTTTCCCTAACTTACTTCTCCAGATACTAAAATTGCAACATGGCCTGATGGCTCCTGCAGTTACCAGCAAGAGTTTCAGCCTAAAAGAGAAATAGTCACTAAATCACGGTAGAAAAATAAAGAAAACAGTAAAAACTCCCTCTGGTGTATGTGGTTTAAAGCTTAAATCAAATTCTGTGTGAGATCTGAGTTGGCAAAGATGAGGAATGAGCTTTTCAGAGAACACATTCCACTCAAGGAACCTGTTTGGCTTCCTGAGCAGCTCATTTTACATTTCTGTTTGAACTTACCTTGTTTTGCTAATCATGCTGTGGTTAGAAACTACCTCTTCTGCTGCATCTGTAGCTGTTGGTTTTCTTAGCAAAAAAAGATCCATGATTTTTTCTGGACTTCTTGGGCATTACTAAAAAAATACGAATACTGATACATTCCTGCATTATCTTATTAGAACTTCTTGCATATGTCTTCCATATAATAAACAATGAAAAGCCTTAGTTTACACTGTTTTAAAAATTGTTTTTGGTTTTGATTTCTTTCTGGTGGAACAAGAATGAAAATACATTTTTAGTTCAAGATTGTGGTATATTTTTTTTTGTTCTGTTTTTTTTTGTTGTTTTTTTTTAATGTATATTGCAATTTAGAATTACTGTGAGGAATTCATGTTACTTCATGTTACTGCTTTGAGGAATACTGGATTTGTTACCAAAATGAGTGCAGAACATGGCTTTCCAAATTTTGTAAGAATTCATAAAATTCTTGGAATGGAAAACAAGATTATAGGTGACATTTCAAATCAAACTGCCTTTAGTGTGCCTCCATGTGTGAAAAAATAGAATCTTTGCTGACAAGAAGAGAACAATGAGCTGAAATAAAGAAATATTGAAACGTGGAAGAGCAGGAAATGAAACAGAAAGGGGAAAACTATGTTATGTGCATGAAAAGAGAAGGGGAGGTAAGCACAGCCCACTGAAGAGAACAAAGGGCAAGATGCCAATTACACATGAATCAAAGGCTTAAAAATACAAAATGCTAATTGAAATAATGAAAAAAAAATCAGAGGACTTTCTGCAGGTATTATGTCAGCTTCAGATATTGGGGAAGTTTTTGAGCAGGGAAGGAAGGGAGGTGGAGACAGTGTTCCAGATGTAAATAAACCTATTGACTTCCTGAAGTGCATCACACCTGAGGGAAAGGCAAAACCTAAGTGTAAAGTGGGGCTGATATTTTTCCTTTATCGTGGTGGGCTGAGGGAGAATTTAATTCCTTACAGTAATATATCAGCCCACACGGGGGCTCGGCTCTGGTTTCTGGCCAGCTCTTGCACTAAGCTCGCATTCAAGGGAACGGCTCGGTGCCTTTCCCATCTTGTGGGTCTGAGCCTCGGGCAGAAACGTGGTGATGGCGAGGAAGAAAGGAGGACTTCACGTGGGTTTAACTGGGTTTTATTTTACCCAGAGGGAGAAGTGAGTTTTTCCTTTCTGGGTTTCACCTTAAGTCCAGGGGGTGTGGAAAGGGCAGGGGACAATCTAGAACCAATCCCAGAAAGGAGGGGACCCAGGACAAAAGGATAATCAGTAGAGCAGTTCTATACATAAAAAAGGGAGGGGAAGGTGGGGACTCTGCCAATCATCCTGGCCCCCCACTAGAACTTTCTAGCCATCTGGGCAGGGTTGCAGAGGGATGGACAGGACCCATAATTAAGGAAAAACCAAAAGGGTTTAACATGGGCGTATAGGGAGGAACCATTATACAGAAATTTGGTAAATTCAAAATGCATACCACAACAAGCCCAGACATCTGGGACACTGCTTCCAAATTTAGAAGGATCTTTTCAAGTGCCTAAATCTGTATTTAGGGATCTGAATAAATGGGTTATCTCAAGGGCTTAGCCCCAGCACTCTCCTTTCTCAGACAACTAGCAAGGGTGTCTACTTACTTGTGAACAGTGACAAAACAGTTGACCAATGCTTGTCATGCTGAAATCTGTATTATGCAAGCAAATAATCATGACTCTTACTGGGCTAAATGTTATGTATTTAGTTCCTGTTGACAAGACTTGTACTGCTCAGCATTTGGCTTAGACCACTGCAGTTTTCTAATACAGAAAGAAACATTTCAGTGACTACACTTCACGTTTCCTTTGGAGAAAACAGCTATTTCCTTCCAGTATAACTGTATGGTGAAAAAATAGATAGAAAAAAGGTCTGTTCCATTTATTTATCCATGTCTTCACATTACTGCTTGATAATAAAAATGAAATTTAGGAAAAAAAATAGCAGGAACATAAAATTTTCATAAAATTTTAGTAAAATCTGTAAAATTCTTGAAAAAGAAAATAACAGGAGTTTTCTGATTTGGGGAGTGGGTATGTGGAGAAACAGAGAAATAGAAACTTCTCACTTGGAGCTGCAATGTCCAGCTCTGAGATGCATGGTAAGCTTTTGCTTATCAAATTATGCTTTTTTTATGCAAGATTGTTCCCTATATCTGAAGAAAGCTTTGTGCGTTGTGATGTGCAAATACAAAGCCTTGCCAGGATTTTTCTCATGGGTGACTGTGAGCTGGTCCAGCTGCCTCTGGGGAGCTGTGAAGCTGCAGCCCACTCTTGATCTGGACATAACTAAAGCGTTATTGAATCAGAATCAGAATCAGGAGGTTGGAAGAGACCTCCAGGATCATCAAGTCCCACCTAACCCTAACATCAACTAAACCATGGCACCAAGTGCCACATCCAGTCTTTTCTTAAACACATCCAGAGATGGTGAATCCACCACCCCCCAGGTAGACCATTCCAGTACTTAATCATCCTTTTTGTGAAAAACTTTATCCTAATATCCAGCCTGTATTTCCCTTAGTGCAGCTTTAGACCGTGTCCTCTCGTTCTGTCAGCTGCTGCCTAGAGAAAGAGACCAACCTCCACCTGACCACCACCACCTTTCAGGGAGTTGTAGAGAGTGATAAGGTCATCTCTGAGTCTCCTTTTCTTCAGGCTAATTGAACACCATGATGGAAATAGGAGCCTCCAAACTGTTCAGTTGGGAAACGGCTGCAGGGAAGCCCCAGCCCTGTAGCCAGTTCCTCACCTGGGAACCAGCTGGAATCACACTTGCACTGGTTTCACCAACCCACCCCGAAATAATTGCAGCTGAATATGCCAAGGACCTGCAGCACTGGGGCTACAGACACACTGCAGAGACCTGACCACCATCTGCTGTGGTACAGTGCTGGAGCTGCACTTTCTACTCAGCAGGTTGTTTACTTAGAAATATACTGCTAAATAAGCCTTGAGTTCTCCCAGGTTATTTATTTATGTCATTGCAGTTGCAGATGAAATAGCCTAGAAAACAAATTCAGGCGAGAGGTGGAAGAATTGATGTTTTAAGTTGGGTGTTTGGTGTGATTACAGTCATTGCTTTCATCCTTTGAAATTTTGTCTTAACGAAACATGGTAAACTCTTAGTGTCAGGCAGCCTTTGAGAGATGCATGGCCTTAAACTATGCCTTTAAACAATGTTTTCTTTCCATGGGATTTCAAGAAACCTGTCAACATAAATGCATATAAATCTGCCAAACGTGCACAGCACTTTCTGAGAAAACATTTTTTATGACAAAGTCTGCATGGGGAAAATGGATTGCAACAGCTATTTTTTTTTTTTTTTGGAGGTGAAATAGTTTTTCAAGTACTTTTCAAAACCAATGGTCAGCACTCCATTAAACACAGGTGAAAAAACATCATAATGCAAAGCATAATACCAAAATATAATCCCAAAGCATAAACTATGGGTATCTTCTGAAAAATCAAAACCCACTCCCCATGGCTGGCAAGATTCTGCATCGCTGGTGTGAAATAAAAAAAAGAGAAATTCTGCTTTCCTTTCATTAACAGAACTGTGATGAACTGCTCCCCCTTGAGCACAAACTTCCATTATTTGGGCATATCATGGTGGAGGAATCCTTTCTGTGTTTCAGCACTGTAAGACCTTGTCATCTCCACAGCAGTAAGGCAGGGGAGCAGTGAGATAATAACGCAGACCCAGCAGTTGCCAGTGACAAAATAGCCTTTTTTGAGCTCTGCTGCATGATAAGAGCACCTCCCCTACACTGCATGTGGGGAAGACTTGCCAGAGCAAGAGCACATGTAGTGAGAGCTGGAAAATCAGTTCCCTTTTCCTAGGGAAAGGGCTCTTAAATAGTACCACTTCCTTCCTCTTTATACTTTTTCAAGTATATTTTTATACTTTTTCAAGTATATTTTCTCTTTTCCTCTCTTCAGGAATGTGCTGTAATGAGCTCTTAAGTAAGAGTTCGCTGATCCAGGAATCTCATTGTAGGGTGAAGTAATAGTGTGAAAGCCTAAAAATTAAGAAATTTAATTGTTTTAATTATCCAGTTGCATGGGGAGCTTGAGAATGTGCACCATAAGCATTCAGACACTCCATTAAAGAGGAGGGAAACTGAAGCTCTCAAAGGGCTGACAAAGGGATGCACCAGACACCTGTGGTGATTTGTTGGGGAGGATTGCAACTTGGGTTATATCTGACTTTACAGTTCTGTGACTTGGGTTGATTCAACGCCATGGTTCGATTTGCCTGACTTAAAACTTCTTAAAAATTGCATCCCTAAAGCAGTTACACTTCACCCTTAAAGTATTCATCACTATGGCAAATAAATGGTGGCACGTGCAATAAGATGATACCTCACTGATCAACACTGTCTAGAGTGTTTACATAAGAAGCTGATTAAGTTACAAGATGTTATTGCTTATTTTTGTTGCACTGAAGCAGCTCAATAATTAAACACTGCCACGTGCTGTGTGCTTGTCCTTTAGACCCCTGAACTTTACCACATGAGAAGAGTGACAGTAAGTTGGGCTGTACAGCTGGGAAAGCCTCAATCAGTCTCATCTTTGAGCAAGACTGGAAAACAAACTCTTGAAGGAGCACCTGCAGGCAGTGGGGGAGCAGCTGATTTGGAGAGCCAGGGGTGATCAGAGTCCTCAGAGCTTCTGATGAACCAGTGGCCCTGGGGCGAGAGATGGATTTGATAGAGCAAAGCAATGGAGGAGAATGTGCTCCACATCAAATGCAGATGATGCTCTTTAGGACTTCCTGGCTCTTCTCACTCTTCAAAAAGGGTAATAGGCAGTCTTTGGCTCTATTTCAATAAACTTGGTGAAAGAGGTGGGGCAGATGGCGCCAGATGAATGCTTTCTTCAGTGTCACAGAAAAGGTACTGGAGATTATTCAGAGACAATGCAGCTTTGCTGCAAGGTTTTACTTTCATTTCTGCATTTATGTGTACAGAATTACTCTTATCTTTGCATTTTTATGTCTTCACACACAGTCCAGTGCAATTTAGAAAGGTGAGTGCTTTTCAAGTGTGGTCCTAGCAGCAAGACTATTTTATTCCTCTCTTTCTATATATTTCTCTTCAGAACTGACAAGTGTCCCATTGTTGCGCCCTGACAATCACATTGAGAAGTTACTTAGCACCTGCCATGCTTTCCAGCTCATTGCAAGATTGGAGCGAATAGCAATACCTAAAAAACACCATGCAGACTCTTATGATGATTAGTTGTTGACTTATGTTTGATACAGATCATGAAGTGGGAAATTACTGCCATCCTCATGATCAAGATCTTGCCTGTGTTTTTAGAACCTTACAGCTCACTTTGGTTTGCTTGTAAAATAAAAAAGCATCTTAAAAGGAAGCATGGACACATAACAGGACTGTAACTGGAACACAACTTCAGTGAAAGGATTAAAAAAAGTCTCTCCTGTAAGAGTGTCTTTAGTCCAACAGAACCATTGGCTTTTTTATGCTCCAGGCATCTTTTGTATCAGCACACAAAACATTTCATAAAGTAAAGGAAGAGAAACCTGGACAGACTGAAAAAACTCTGCTTGCTCTTTCTTGACAACAGTAGGACTCGACAAACTGCACTGGCTCAAAATAAATTGAAACTGTTTATGGTAAGTTAAGCATGATCTCCTGGGCAGTGTCATAGAACATACCTGGGCTTTCTATATGGAGTAAAGAACAACAAAATATCTATAATGAATAGATTATATGTTTCTGAGCCTACAGACTCTGTCCCAGGTGTCTGTAGGATTTCTTTCTCAGAAGAGTGTAGCTCTGCTTTGAAAATTAACAGTAAAAAATAGAATACACTGTAGTTTATAGAGCCTTTTCCACCTTTTCCTGCTCACACCTCTCCTGCTGGGAAACCTCAATGCATCCAGGGAACCGGCTGTCAGACTACTGGAGATGGGAAAAGAAAGTTTTTTGGTTCTAGTGATCACCTCCTCTAACGCAATACCCAGGCTGCTTCCTGGGGAGCTAAAGGAGTGGGCACCTGCCCTCTTCCATCCATACCCGAGCTCCATTGTGTGCTCAGGGCAGGCTGCACTGCCCCTTTCCCTCTCTGGCTGCTTGGAGCCCGCTGGAGCTGTGTAGGATTGTGGCTTCAGTGCTCTGGCAGTGCTGGGTTTTCTCCTGAAGGAGGATGAGTGTCAGAGCTGGTACTCAGAGCGAGAGTCCCCGAGTCACACATGCACGGGGTGATTAGTCCATTAACCATGCTGACCTCCACATTACCCAGCTTGTTCCCCCTCTGTGCTGGAAAACACCCACAGTGCTCACAAGAGGAGCCGCTCAATTGGCAGTGATTTAGCTGAGGAGGGAACTTAAAACGAGCTGTGGGTGTGAATGTCACTCCCCACCCCAGGTCACCCCCCATGTTCACATCTTTCTGTTCCGTGCCCTCTGCCCCGGGTAGGCAGCAGGTTCTTTTCGTGAAATACTCATTAAAGGAAGAGCATTTCCATGTATTTCACTAGCATGGCAGTCAAGTGCAAAGTTACTTATTTTTCTGTACCACATACTGTGAAGAGATTAAAGTCAGTTGTCTTGCTGGAAGGTGTTACCGTATAAATCACACAGGTATTGTTACTAAGGCAAAATTAATACTAAAGGAGCTTTCCTATCCATCCAGCTTGACATCCAGACTGGAGGGAAAGGATGAGACATGCACTTCCCGTTAACCACAGCAGTTACAGATCTTCAAAGTTTTAACTGATTTCAGCATTAAGGAAATCTACTGTTGCTATGGGAGACAACAGATAAAACCAAAGTATTTGAATGTAAAGTGAGCACAGAGTTGAAAAAGGTTGATGCGGAGTGATCAAAGGGAATCCTTCATCCTTCACAGAAGATAGAAAGAAGAAATACAGCTGAGGAAAAAAAATCTCTTTCAGTCACATGAAAAAGAGTGAAAGAGACATTTCTATACCCAATTTTCTTTGTGCGAATTGAAGAACTCATACATTTTCAGAAGTCTTGTTAAGAGTGGAGTATATACACAAATGACCAGAACTAGAGAGAAACCATCGTATGAAATTAAAGAAAAAACGAATAGCTTTCATCCCAGCAACTCTGGCCTTACCAATATTATAAGAACTTGTTTTAATTTCTTACTTCTCTCACATGCTTCATATCTGATGGCAAAAAGTTTAGCAGACTGAATTTGACTCAACTCATTGGACTATTCATCTACACATTCAGCTTTTCTTTCCTGAAGAGTAAAATGCTACCTCATTGTGAATAATTGCAATCCCCTTTTTTTATCAGACAATCACACCTGCTTTAAAATCCATGCAATTTGTTTGCTTTTGGCTGTGAAGTGGTAGCTTCCTCTCCACATTTTGGGATTTTCTTAATGGAAGAAAACCTCTGTTCACAAAGAAATTCCACCCATCTGAATTTTTCAACAAATATATTATCTGCTACTTCTGGCATGCATTAAAAATTGTGAAGTACCTTTCTTGGCCTAAATAAATGAAATTATTGGTTTTCTAAAAAAACATTTGGCAGTTTGATGACAACAGCCTTTAAAGTAGAGACATTTGAACTGTAGCTGTCTTGTATCTTTAAGGCAGTAACAGTGAACTTTATAATTCTTACAGAGAAATATGGCCAAGATGCCTTACTGTGGTACATTCAATTTTCCTAATTGCATTTTTCTCTGAATCTCTTTCCTACACCTTGTCAGCTTCACATCTCTTGGATCTTCATTCTGACAATTTTATTTATATTCTATTTTCTCCTTCATTTACTCTTTTCACAAAGGAGACTAATCACTTCTTCACACTGATGAGTTCACAAAAGTCTCATTTTTAGCTTTTTTCTAGTCACTTATGTTCTTTTTCCAAGTTTTCTCTGCTGGCCCTATGACTTTTGACTTTCATAGCACAGTTTCCTGCATTTGATTGTTTTACTTGAACATTTAATTGCTTCTCATTGCTGCAGACATTACTTGCCTGACATTTTATAACAAGACTTAATCAGGACATTTGCACTCATTTTTCTTGGAATAATCAGTTGAAACCAAAAGTGCCTGTGGGAGGAGACCCATTTTCTGAATTTTTTATAGATAAAAATCTATAAAGTTTTGAAAGTATTGGATTTTTATTAGCATTTTGAAATTTTTACTAGCATTGTGAAAAGATTTCTATTTTCCAGCTGAAAACTACTTAAAAAATAAAATATTTATTTACATTAATTTTAAGGTACCACCGTGGGCTGTAGAGGGACCCTAAAGAAAAGCTGTTGTTTTGAGACATATCAAGATATTGAGCAGTTGTGAAAGGCTTTTGGGAAAGTGTAGGGGAAAGAGGAGGTGACAGACATGATACATTTGGGCTCTGTAAGGCTATACCAAAATTTTTCCATCATAACCCCCTGAGTACCAGCTGTTGTCAACCAGGTTTTGGCTTACACAATCCCCTTGTGTCCTTCTTTGGCACACAAACTTCCATTTGCAGGTCATGGGGGAGAAGGATAACACCTTTTCTGATAAAGATGCTTGTCAGGCACGCTCCGGTCTTCTCTCTGGTTAAAATTTCCCTGTGTTGTTTCTTTTTTTTTTCACAAAGCTTTTATTTCACAAGTGCTCTCCACATTTCTTAGTGCTCCTGAGATATTTGCCATCTAATTGTGACACAGCTTGGTGGCTCTGGGAGGGCCTTACAGGTGCCCTGCTGAGGAGAGCTCAGCAAAGCATAATTCAGAAAAGAATTTAGAAATGTGGCTTGTTATTCAACACACCAAAGAGCAATAAAGGAAGGATAATCCATTGGTGCAGAAAACCTAAATCTGTGGTGGATCTGCTCTTAAAAGTGAACAAAGATTTCCATGCTAGGACCCAAAAACATTTCTATTACCAGAGGCTCATCACAGCAGCACAAGTTACACCCACCTGCCTCAGAACTGGCAAGAAATGCTCACTCAGATTGGGGCTCAATTCACCTCAATTTGTTGTTAATAAAAGATGTAGGCTGTGTAGCTACATATCTGTATTTGTTTTTGAATCTGCAGCTTGCTAACAAATACCAAATCAGAGTGATTATATTTACATTCCAGCAGAAATCATTCAAAGGAACATGATCAGACTGAAACTACCAACTGAGAGTTCATGTTTTCTTAATGATGGAGGTTTGAAAATACAGACAAGCTGGAAGCTCTGTTTAAAAAACTATTGAGTAAGTGCAAAACTGACAGGGTGAATTTAGTTGATTTAATCCAGATGTTTGCATTTTAAGTAAGAGAGAAGACACATCAATGAAAATTTATAAGAGTAGTGAGAACATGCATAATGAGACACTGGAGAGAGGAATGTAAACCAGAAGTGTCAGTGAGGATTAAGGGTATGAATGTTTTGCTCCATTAGTATGTATTAGTGCAGCCAGCCATGTTTGAATTTCAATTTGACATAATTTGGAAATGCATTCTATTGTAATGCTTTGTTAAATTGTGTGCTGGGGATTTCAAGAGAGTTAAAAGGAATCAGGCACTCTGGTGCCACCAAAATTCAGTGAGCCAGTTGTGGTCTTTCACAAATTGTGGTGGTTGCACATCGTCACCAAAAACTATCCTGATGACTTCAGCGTGGGTCGTACCTATTCCAGCTAGGGCTGTACCTGAATTTTTTTTTTCCAAAACAGCAGCCAAAAAATGGATTGGTCAAAGTATTGCCCTTAGCTTTCCTGGCTATGAAACCAGTTATTAAATTCCAGAATATGCCAGGGCTATTGCTTTGCCTGTGTGTCCACAAGCATTCATTATGTTGGCAGCTCTCCCTGCAGCACAGACATTATTATCATTACATCAACATCAAATTCACATTTTGACCTGGAATTCAGGGATTGTGATTAACTGTGTCACTGCTTGAGATGATATATTTCTTCACTGGGTCCCTATTTCTGGTAGGACCAAACACAATTCAGATGTTTTCAAGCTCCCCACAACATCTCTCAATGCTGTTTCATGACTCTATTTTGGTATGAAAATATCACTTACCAGAATGCACTGTTTATTACATTTTCAAACATTTTTCAGCTTTCCCACCTGGTACGCTCAGCCTTGAGCAGACTTAAATACATATACAAAGATATCTCTATCCTGTATTTCAGTAAAGCTTTCTATTGCTTTTTATCCATATAAAGTGTGGCAATGGCCAGTGCCATGACAGGGATACAGTCTAGTTAATTCTGGGCTATGGACAGATCTCTCTTTTTCTTTTGCCCTTTTTCAGTCTTTGTGCCTTTTGTATTTTTAGTTGCCTGATTGACCAGTAATAAAAAGGAGGTTTTTCCCACCTAGAACATTTTACAGCCTGTCTGGTGACTAAGCCTACAGTGTTGGCAAAAGGCAATGCAGATTTGAGAAGTGGGTGGGCAACTAAGAATATCTGAGAATTAAAAAAAATTATTAGATTAGAAACGTGAGAAAGGAAAGCTTTGAAGAAAATTGGATATAAACTTATGCAGCTGAAATGGTTTGGGCATCTTTAAGCAAAACATGGCATTTAACATCCATCCCACATTCTAAAATAAATGTTTTTCAGGAAATAGCTTTGAAAAATGAAAATGGGCAAAGTCCCCAGGTGGGCCAATCCCCTTGGCACTGTGGGGAGTCCTTCATGCTCCTGAGTGCTGGGCTCTTGTGAAGGTTTACCCTGGGCTTCAACCAGATTCTGCTTTGGATTGAAGTAGTCCTTGAGTTTGTTTGCCTCTGCCTTCTCCCTCAGCTACTTACAAATCACCTGAAAGAGAGAAATATACCTTAATCTCAGTGCCAACTTGCTTCCTTGCAAAGGCTTTGAGGAGAATGATTGAGGGAGGGGGGAATCTCTGTCTCTTTTTTGAATATCAGCTGAGGATTTTGCCTATACCTTCATTCTGCTTCAGCAAGAGAAATTGATCATGTGTCAAACAAATAGGCTATTTTTCCTTTCTGATAACAATGAGAAACTTATAGTCTCTCTTCTTTATGTCTGGAACATGCAACATATCAGAGATTATTGATACACATTTGATAGAAAAGCCCTCCAGGACGTGCTTACAGCAGTGATCTTGTTAGAGTATTTTGTAGATTAAATCATTACTTCTGAGTTTCATCATTGACTTCCCATCATTAATTCCACTGTGAAAGCCAATTTGATGTTGAACATGAAGAACAACTGCTGAAGTCCCTATTCTGCAGAGATTCTCATTAATTTAAATGGAGTGGCAGGAACTGACTCTGAGTTAGTAAGGACACTTGGCTTTGTGTGTGCATTGTTTTAGGCAATGAAAATATGGTTTGAGAGCACTAACAGCATCTGCCTTAGATAAAAAACATATGAGCAATTGCCTGGAGAAACACTGAGCCGCTCACCTGGAAAACACAGCATTTAAAGCATTATTTTCATACCCATCTTTGTCTTTTTAGAACAAAGAATTAGAGACATTCAGTTCCCAAGAACTAGAGCAGTGATTTCAGGTTTTCATTTTACTGAGACAGACTGTGAAGATGATTGAGTTAAAGTAATTTTTTTACATCTCTTGTCACAATTTTCATGACAAAATGCAACTCCCAGACCTACTTTAGTTCTAACTAGCAATTATTGGGTTGTTTATTCTTTTAACACTTGACACTTCTAAGTACATCAGAGAAAAGTGCACTTACACTACTCTGCAGCCAGATCTTGTCATTATTTTTCAGGAAGTCAACATATTTCTGGAAAAGAAGGATTGTGAACCACTCAGTATCACAATGAAATGTTGCTAATTTTATGTCAGTGGGGCAGAGGCTGGTCATGGTTAGCAAGCAATTAAAAAGAGAGGGTGGCAATTATAGTAGAGAAGGCCACAATACTAAAGATTTTTCAAAGAAGGCATTTGTCTTTCAGTTTGCATGCCCAATTTGCCTACAGCACTATCAAAATTCCTCCCTATAATAGCCTTAGATCTGTTTGCTTACACATTAGGGTATATCAGTGAAATATGATTTCAGGGATCATAAATTTGTAAGTACTTCCCAATTTGCAGACAGTGCTGTATTCTGTCTGGCATCATTGGTACTTCAAAGGGGATACTACTGATTGTTATTTTTACTCTCTGATGAGGAAGAAAAGGGCCTAATATACCATACTTTATCACTATGAAATGTGAATTGCAATTTTACTGGGTTTTTTTAAAGTTAGTACTAAATGTATTTTGCAACTGTGGGTACACAGTGACATTTATTCTAATCCCTCTGTATCCTTTTTTTAAGGATACAGATGGTCTTGCTGCATTACACCTGTAATGATGTCAGGTTCCAATTTTGACAGGAGGGAAAAGCAGGGATATGGGTATTAGTGTGGAGGAAGATATATTAAAAAATCTACTAATGTTCCTTTTCTTTGGCCATTTTGTTTGGAGTACACTCAGTATTTTTAGAGAGAAATATAAACATATACAACACGTTTGTTAATGGTTCCAGTATCCGTTTTGATGGGTAATTTTTTCTCAGCATTGTTTAGCATTATGTGTGTGGCTGAGAAATAAAAGAAATGGAGAAATAAAAACAAATTTCTGGGCAAAAAATTTCTAAGCCTTTTGTGAATAGGAATGTTCCTTCTGCTTTGTAGATGAAGTTTATACATGAATACCAAATTGTAGTTTGAACATTTTCGCCTCCCAAACCTGTGCTGATCTCTCTTTAGGAGATGTTTTCTCTAACTGTGGCTTCCTGCTGGGTCAAAGTGAGCCCACACAGCACTTGCATGAGAAGGGAAGGAAAGAAATTCAAATTCTAAGTGGTGGCAAGCTTTTGAACATGCTTTCCATGCCAACAAGATGCATTGCCCAGCATGCTGGTTTCGTGGAAGAATAGGTAAAAAATTATGTTTCTTTCTTTGTTAATCACCAGCATTTTCATCCTAGGCAAGTGAAAACTGTTCTGTCAAAACAGGTTTCTGAAAACATGTTTTATCTTTCAACCAGCAGCCATTCTCCTATTAAAAAGAGTGTGTGAAAAATGCCACACCAGGTTCTACTTTTGATCTTGTTGAGATCTTGGGACTATTGGTTCTTTGAATTTGAGTAAAAGCATTGCTGCATGTTATAGTTGAATGTTCTTTAGGTCTTGTTTTGTCAGAAGACATAAATGGGATTTCATGCTATTATTCACTGGTTGCTGTTAATTACCTTCTTCCTTACTGAAACAAAACATACAGTTATAAATTTTTGTAATGATAGTTACTATGCTTTATTGCTCTGTCTTCAGTTGTTATCTGAAGTCAAACTAAGTCGTCTTTAAATCCCAAATGCTTTGAAACTTCTTTTAAAAGAGCCTAGAATTGGCCTCTTTTTGATGCTTCGGTAGGAGATTTCAAGAGGAGATTGAATGCTGTTAAAGCACTTGATTCTGATGTTGGCTCCCGGGTCCCAGGTGTATACTCTGTATCCTTTGTAACTTCTTGTCCTTCAATTTCAAAGTTTAAAGTGCCCAAGATAGAACAATAAGTGACATTAGTCCTTACAGGCTCAATGACAAGCTAATCATAATGCAGTCATGACTGGAGGAAAAGAGGATGCAGATCAAAGCTCAGTGCTGAGATGCACTGAAGTATTTGGGTGTATAGGAATAAATCCACAGAGGCATCAGAATACATCATTGCCGCTGAAGCTACGGGTCATGTGCCACAGGGATCCTCAGAGCCCTTGCTCAGATCTTGCTCTCTGGCTCAAGAGAGGCTGACAGGTCAAAATGTCCAAAATGCCACTGAGAGTCTAGGAGCCTGACTTGCACAGTAGGTTTTCAAGGCAGCCTTGCAGACATTCTCACACCAGTCAGAGCTCAGGATGTGCTCACCCTGGTGCCCACAGCCTCAGGGCTTGAAGCCGTGAGATTTCCTTTTACCTTTGGCTTGGGTTCTGTCCCCAGCACAGCCCAACTGCATATCACAGGTTGTAGGAAAATCCTGTGTAAAGTCACATCTGGTTTAAGACACCCCTGGTGTGAGAGTCCAGCCAGAACTTAGCACCTGCACCAGAGGGGAGGGAGGGCACTACCTGATCACCTGCACAAGTGCAGGATGCAAACGGCTCCCATTCAACAACATATCAAGTTTAAACTTCTCTGCATGCGTAAATAATTTTGCTTTCTTCCTCACTTTGTCTAATCCCATTGGTTACTCCTGCCCTCACAGCCTTTATTCCTGGCATTCCCTGTAGCTGCAATAATCTACCTGCTATCAACCTACATTTTTTAATTCAGGCCCCAAGTGAGATGTCCCCAAGCAGTCAATAAGCTAAAACCTCTAATGATGCAAATTTTCACAGCACCACTGTTGGCAAAAAGTTATGATAGTCTCTGTGATCTGAAGGCTGTAGCTCCAAAGTCCTGCTCTTATGCATCTGTGCATTAGGAACCCTGTCATGAGAATTCAGCATTCTTTGAACTGTCCCTGCACTATCATTCATTAATTCATAACTACTCATTGAGTGCTATTTGTATAATGGGCCTAAAAGCTGATATTTCTGCTCTATTGTGTATTCCAGTTACACTCATCATTAAAGAGGGCTCAGCCTTGCTGGGTACACAGTTTATTTTTCCATCCCTTGTCATTTTAGGTTTGTCACTTCAAAGACCTCTTTGAACCTGGATTTGTGTTAGCTAATGACACAGAACCTCTCTACAGAGAGCTTGGCAAAAATAAGGCATATTAACAAGTAGACAGGGTAGAACAGGTTTATTTCCAGTGGGAGGTTTGTTTGCATGTTCTGCTTTCAGTGGTATAGAAAGGTTTCTCTGCTTTCTCCAATTCATATTTCTGTCAAGTGAGGGCATCACACAGTTGGCACCCAGTCTGACACAACCATGATAAAACTACCAAGCTGGAAAAATGAGGCCTTCAGTGCCTGTGTGTGTGTGCAGCCACAGAAGTATTGCTTTAGTGAAACAGCTTAAAGTACTTTAATGCATTTTTTGTTTTAAAACATTTATGAATACTTGTGCCCTGGGTAGGTTTAATATAGTATATAGTAATGTCTGAAAAAATTTTAACATTAATGGTCAAGTTAATTTAATTTTAAAACTCATTAAGTCCTTTTGCTGAGCTGCTCTCTTTCTCAATTAAGCTGCTGCAGTTTCTGAGTTATTTATCAAAATATGATTACTGGCACATCAGACCAGCAACAGCAGCATTGCTTTTTCCTTTTACAGCTTTATGAGGACCAGTTTGTTCGGCATGTAGACCTTTGGAAAGGCAGAAAAACTGTTCTGGATCTTGACTGCTTTTCTTCTCACCTTGGGATGCAGTGGGGGCCAAACTACAGAAGACCCAGTAGGAATGTGCTGTGGTAGTTATCATTAGGCAGTCTGGCTGCAGGGTCCAGCAGGCAAGTGAAAGGAAAAATTCTCTTCAGAAATCATGGGTAGCAAGTGTCTTACTGATGGGTTCAATGGGGGTATCAGGTGTAAAACCATATTGAAAAGAGAATCACTTGTTGGCATGTGTAAATCAGATGTGAGGTGCCCATCAGGCAGGATGCTGATGTAGGGAAGGAGTACAGGTGCACCACTGCAGTCATAGCACTGGAAAGGGCAAAAAGGAAACACATCTTATATGTAAAGCCCATGTTTTGCTGTTAGTATAATTAAAGCCTTAATAGTCTTATCAAGGAGAGTTTATAATCAAATTTTAATTGCTACAGAAGAAAGAAAAGAAAATGGAAACTAATACTGCCACAGAGAAAAAGCCTCAGTAATAACAATGCAGTGAAAATTGTGATACACACACTTTCTTACAGCTACCCCTTTCCCTGGTTATTTCACCCACTGGGTCTCAAGGTTGGTGGCTTCATCCTGTTGCATACGGGGGGAAAGATGAACTATCAGCATCATGAGATGATAACAGAACACGACATCAAATTAATGGTTTCTTCATTTCTGTTCTCAGAACCACTTGGAGTAATTTTTATTACAGCTTTTACACCTTGCTTGTGCAAAGTACCTATTTAATTTAATTTAATTT
>VZDJ01007747.1:37355200-37742336 GCA_008694505.1 Cyanoderma ruficeps | reverse complement strand
TAATTTAATTTAATTTAATTTTATTTTATTTTATTTTATTTTGTTTTGCCCCCAAATTCACTGTTACTAACACCCAGTTGACTATACTCAGGTATTCTTCTTGAAGAGAAATTAATTTCTAATTTTTAACATCTTTCTTGAGAACTTTGGTATCTGTGATAATTGTATTTGTTAGTCACTCATGCATTTGCTTCTCATCCTCTCAAGTATACTTCTCATGGTGTCTCATCCATCAAGGGTATGATTAAATTTACATTTCTTTGTCTAGAGGGAAAATGCAGTACATGACCTCTCCTCTAAGCTAAATTTTTTTAACATTGCCAAATAGCATTATTTGGGTATGTTCAGGTGTGAAGAAATTAATGCTTCCTACATCATTCACTGATTAAATACACTTTAGTCTAGTGACACAGAAAAACAGACATCAGAGCTCAAATCCAGATCCTGAGGGGGAATGCTCTTTCCAATCTTTTGCTGTTTTCCAAATCCTTATTACATTTCTGAAAGCGAAGCACACATGGTTACTGCGAAGCCTTAAAGTAAAACCCTAGAGAATTTCGTATCATGTGGTACAAAATGCTCTGAAGTTGCAAGTAGAACTTGTGCACAGAATCCTGATTTTTTCATATCAAGTCATTTGCAAGGAGAAATTGTTGTTTCCCAGAGATGATGTCACCAGAATTTTTGGGATTTTCCACGAGCCAATTTTTTGTAATAATGAGGGGGCATTAAAATCCTTTTAAAAATCCCAAAATCAAAGAAAACCAAAATCCCAACCCCAAGAAAAAGATATAACTTTACTGCACTTGGAATGATGAAAAAGGCCATTTTACTCCATGAATTTTATATTGTGACAGTGAAATTCTGCCTCTCATGTCTGCAAAAATATTTCAACTAAAACTTTTACTTTTCCATCATGCTGTGACAACATTGTTCATCCATTGATTTCAAGAAATTATTCTTCCATGTCACTTGATATGGCTGCTCTGCTCCCCAAAAGGCGAGGATGTATTTATTATGTGTTATCCATTTTGTTGTTCATACTTCCAGGCATTCTATTAGCTTGTTGATTAACTCAGTGATTTTTCCAATAACACACTTAGTATGATGGGAGGAAGAAGGAAAAAGGGGAAAAAGGAACTGTGAGGAATTGGGCTGCAGATAGAGACGTCTTGGACTAAATTATAATTATTTAGGGCCTACTCCAGTATGAGACTGTTTGACAACAGTAGAAGCAGGCCAGATTATGGTGGTTGTGTGCTGGTTGAAGTCATGGTTGTTTGGGGTTATAAAACTGTCTTGGATGAAAAAGACAGTAAGATGCTGCTATATTACTGTTTTTCCTCTGTTCTAGTGAGTGAACATGTTTTGCCATTTGTATTCGCTTAACAAGGACAGAGAGAGACAGAAGAAACAATTTAAGTGAGGAAATAATCACCGTGACTCAGTGCATGTACAGCAGTATGAAACTTCAGTGGGAGCACAAAGGCACAGGCTGCTGAAGCAGTCAGTGCAGACAGGGCAGGGGGTTCACCTACAAATTGCTGATTTGTTGGTACTTCAGAAACCAGGAGCATTGTTCCAGTGACGATGCCAGAACTCTGTGTTGTAATTAATGAAACCCTTTTCATCAGAGAACTGGTTTTAAGAGCCTTAGGAGAGGTGCTGTTAATGTACAGAATTAGCTGGGTTTTTTTTTCCCCTAGTAATGCTGGAACAAATAGCCTGATTTGCCATCTCTGTTGTACTGGGATGAGGAATTTTCCTGTGCCAGGGGCATGCAAGACTTGTGCTTTCCACACTACAGACAGGAACAATAACTGTTCTGAGACTTCAGTTGGAGCTGTTCTGGTTGTGTTGCTTTCCTGCTATGCCAGTTCGATGCTTCACCTCCGAGAAAACCCTGCCCTCCACAGCAGTGCGTGTTCTGCAGATTCTGCCAGTGAAAGGTGAATTTTCACCAAGGGAGCCAGGTGTTGCCTTGATCTCCACCATTCCCTGTGATCTGCCACCTCCTGGCCTTTTGTTATAAAAAACACATTGCTCTTCAACCTCCTATTTCTTTTTCAGAAGTGATGACCTGGCAAAGGTCTTAGATGCTAGAAAAGGCAAAGAGAGCAGCCAAAATGCAGCCAAAATGCAGTGGGGTGGGGCATGAATTCCTTTGCTCCACATACAATAGGAGGTAATACAATCTTCTGAGAGATGGGAAACGAGTTCAAGTTAGCACTATCCTTGGTTTGTACAGGGATTTGCAACAATTTTGCAGACACTGAGCAAGTCAGAAATGTGCTTTGGTGTGTCTTTCCCAGTGTGTTCTGGAGAAGAATCATCATAAATGCTGTGAATGGCCACTAGCAGAAGGTTAGGATTTTGCTATCCCCAGGAGAACAAGCTTACCAAAATAATATAGTGTTATCCTTCCTCCATGAATTTGAAGATTATAAAATTAGGAATATGCTGCTTGCTTCATTTGTGGAGAGTCTGAAAACTGCAGCCTGGCACCTTGTGGCTTCACTTCTTTGACTGTTTCCTCTGAACATCCTTGCAATTACACATAAATTAGAGGAATCTCTCAAGAAGAACACAGAGGTAAGACATCTGCCTTCAGACAAGGCTTATTACTGTTATTGTTCTTGCCATGTGTTTGTTATGAACTGACAGAGGAATTAAGCAGCAAAAATTAACTGACTGAATCATTTTACAGATTATGTCAGAGGATTTATCTTCTCAGCATCCTTGTAGTATACTTTGCTCAGTACAGGCTCTTCCTCTGATCACCAACAGGTTGAAAAAGTCTCTTCTTTGTGATTTTTTTTATAACAAAAAGTGAAGATGAAAAACAGAAGTCAACACTGCAAGAAATGCTGATCTATTCAGATTCAGACAAGCTGACAATGTGTATTCCTTCCTGCCTTCTATGTTAGAAATGACTTGAAATCCTCTCCAAGCACTTAATGAATAAAAAGCACTGGACTGCAAAGAGAGAAAGACCAAGAGGACACAAGAAATCCTACATGGTTAAGCTTCATCTTAAGTCATGATCACTGGACTCAAAGTTAGGGGTAAAATCATACATCTTTGGCTGAGTCTGTAGCAATCCTTCCCACGTTGGTCAGGCTTCTCTCATAACCCTCCTGGCCTCTGCCCTGTCTGTCCTCAGTCTCTGTGGGTAGTACCTGTCCTTGCCTGCCACCTTTCAGTTTCTTCCACTGGTCTCTTTATGCTTTTCTTAAACAAAACAACTCAGCTGAACCCCACCACCTTTTATCTCATCTTCTGCCATGGTTTATCCAGGATGTAATTTTCTACAATGTAATATTCCAGGAGATACTGGATTACCAAGCATTTAGGGATGATTAGCACTGTCTTGTTTATTATGTTCTCTACTGTTGTCAGCTGTTCCAGGATTTTCAATTTGGCTCCAATATAAGGTATCTCTTTTGGTATCCTTTGCCCTATTATAGGTGCGTATTTTCAGTCTGAGCCTTTAAAATATTCTCGATCCATCTCATACATTTATATCTTAATTAAGCAGTCAGAATTGCTGTATTTCATACTTCAGAGCTGTATTTAAGACATTTTCTATATATTCTTTATTTTTCTACAGTAAAACAGGAATTTTAAATTACTCCCCTTTTGGACTGTATTTGTTTCACTTCAGTAATATCTCTGCATCGTGAAAATGCAAAGACTTTGATAATCAAATCACAGATTTTTGGATTCTTTTTCTCCTACTCTAGCACATACAGCCTTTTTTTTTTATTTCACCCTTCACTCATGGGTGAGTCTATTCATTATGATAATAATGTCATACAACACAGTAGCTAAATTATCTCCACGATGGAACTCACCCAGAAAAAAAGAGTTGTAGAGCTTATAGTTTACACCATTTCTGCTGCACAGAATGGATTGTGACATATGTTTGACTTTTTCACAGCTCAGGTTTGTAACCCTTTATGGCCTCAGCCAAAACACATTGTAGCCAAGAGGTTTGTTTGCACTGAATTCAAATAGGACTGATTTACCAGGCATTTAATTTTTTTTCCATCATTCACTGCCATTTTTAATCTTCCATCTTTGCATGAAATACAAGTGCCTCTTACGTTGCCAGCATTCTTGATGCTCTGGTAATATCAGAGATATAGCAATTAAATTTTTTTTCTGGGTGGGTGAATATATTTGTCTTCATTAAATCTTCATTTCAAAGCATAACCCAGAGGGAGTTTGTAAATTAACCCAAAAATGAGCTTTTATAAAGCAAACAAAAGTCGATTCTTTGAATAAAAATTACATTTCACTGAATTTGTTTCCATTCTCAAGGAGAGAAAACACATTATTGAAAGGCCAGGGAAGTTTTTCTTGGCAGTATCAAACAACACTCAGCCTCACTCTCCCATGCTGAGGAATTCTATTGATACCCTACTTGATTTTTAGTTTAACAAATCTGGGTAATATTTTTTCCATGAGGAAATCAACTGAACTATGGACAGTGTGATGCTTTGAATACAGAAAACTTACCTCTAAGGAGATTTTGTAAATGTTTTACTTGCTGAAAAACATCTGTTTCTATGTTATACCAGAATGCCCCAAAGTTATTTTGTGTTTTTGCTGCATTGTTTAAATCTATTCTCTAAAGACCCGCATTCAAGGAACTTTGATATGATATCTACTATGCTTTCACATCTAACCATGTTTTATTCTTGATCACAGCTGGGCTATTACATTCTTTGAAGCAAAATTCACTTTATAGCATTTCAGCCCAGTCCTTTGCCTTTGAGCACATTTGTTGCACAGCTAACTTGCACAAATTAGATATTTTGAGGTTCAGCTGATATAAAAAATAAATAACCCAAAACTAGTTGATAAAGGTTTTCAAGTATTTTGGGCTCTGAATTCTCTGAGTAGGTGACTTGTCAGATTAAAATACTAATTAAAATAACAGCTTACAAACCTCTTCACTGCTATAAGTCTGTGAAAGACAATTTTCCCAAATGCGTATGAGTCCAAGCCTGGAGATACATAAATAAAGAAAACCTGAATTCCCAAATGCTCCTTGCCCCCTCTGCTATTCCTGACAGTTCCTTCTTCCCTGTAGCTCACTCTTTCTTCAGGCTCTTTTAATCAACTGACTGAATGCTTTTACTTTGCCTTCAGTGCAAATACTGAATGTGCTGATCTCTGGCTCCTAAAGAGCCTTGTGACTACTGAGCCGAGAACTCAAAACTTGTGTTCTATGTTACCCTACAAAGCAGGAGAAACTGTTCCTTCACTGAAATTCAGGAATATCATCTGTCTCATGAAAATTACTTTTTCCTATATGTGTGCTATATAATGAAAAACATTGTCATTCTTGTTCTATTCAGCCAGGCACATAACTAACACTAAAGTATTTCCATATCTTTATCCGTGTCATATGCTAGAAAGCTGAGAAGAGAGAAACACTGTTATTCCATCTAGGTTTTAAATAAACCTATTAAATGCAATGTATTTTTGGATGGGCTTGGTAAAACAAACAAACAAACAAAAAACCAACCTAACAACAAACAAAAAGAACCCCCAAAAAACCATTGCCCAAAAGCCGAAAAAACCAAACTAAAGAAAGAACTGTCCAATATCCTTATCTCATAAAGCACTTTGTCTGTTCTTTAATAGTTACATCAATCAGAGGTTGTGTTTAACTGTGTAACACGGCCTTTGATTAGAGACATTCTGCTCTGTGCATCAATAGAAACAATTCTTTCCTACCTAGAAAGAGTAACTTGGACTAAATGTTTTCTGGTTTGCCAAAAATATCAAGCATCAGGTGGGCACAGGTCGCTGCTGGCTGTGGATGTACCTGTTAACACACAAGAGGGACAGCCCATGGCCCCAGAGCCATCCAGATCTTCTTCATCTCCAGCTATAAAGGGATGAGGGCTGCAGGAACACCTGATCCTGTGTGCAAGGGAGCAAATCCTGCTTGCTTCTTTGGGATATGTGCATCTCATTCCCAAAACCAGTTTAACCTGGGTCAAGCGTGCAGAGGAAAAGCTCGAAGTTTTTACCACAGTTTGTGAATCAAAAGAGAAGCGTCACACTGAGCCAATGAAATAAACATTTGTGGAGGGTGTGAGGCTGGAGTCATGTCCAGTGCCTTGTGCAAGGCATCCTTGTAGCTTGGCCATTCAAATAGAGCAGTGCCTTCCCTCAGCCCCCTGCAGCCAGCATAAACCTCATTAACAGTTTCAGCCTTAGGTAATGAAAACTGTAAATCTGTGGCACTCCCCTGCCCGAAAAGGAGCTGCACTGGCTGAACAAAATTAATCAGCTCACTGCACTGAGAAATAGTTTAATCCTCCTGCAGTGGGGAAGGAGGAGGGAATGAACAAATATCTTCAGGGAGCAGGGCTGGCTTGTAAATTACAGTGAAAAAGAATGGCTTTTAAAGGAATTTTACTTTCCAACTGTTGTAAGGAAAATCTCCCAACCCACCTACTTAACACTCTTTATTTAATATTGTTTCTTCTGTCAGTGAGAAAACCAATCTGTTGCCTACAGACAGATCCTCTGCAGGTGCCCATTCTCACAGCCCTCTGTACCTTCTGAGAGGCCAGAGCAGCTGTGCCATATCTGACTGAGGCCACTGGCAGCAGAGGAGCTCTGGACCAGCAGGGCTCAGCGATGTGGCTTATCAGCACCGATGACATGGGACCAGAAAGATTAACACAGCCTCACACACTAGAGTGTACAGGCAGTGGCAGAAAATAATTTGTGGAAAGTTTTCCCTCCATTCCAAAGTTGCAGAAGGTGGAATAGTTACAGGTTTGCAAAGTAGATCATTATGTAGGTCTGTTTTTAATCTACCTAAGTGATTATTATTGGTTGTGATCTGTCATAAGTCCCACCCAGATGGCAGATAAATTATATTTTGTGAATTCAGAATTGCTCCACATTCACTTGCCTGTTAAGTGCACATTTCTGTATGAATGTGCACATCGACTCTTTGTGTACTCTAAAGAAAGCACTGTACAGATGTAATTTTAAGAGAATATTTGTGATTAAGCTGGCAATTATTCTGAACTTGAGGAAGTTTCCTAGATTTACTCTTTACCAGTGTTCTTTGCACTGATGAGAATGAAAGAACCTTAATGGCTTGCAAACCTTGTGAATAAAATGAGCATTAAATAGGCTGAGGAGATTGTGAAGCTCACTTTCTAAAATATGTTAAACTTTTCAGTATAACATGGGAAACCTACAGGGTACTCAAAAGTTATTGTGATAAACTACATCTAAGATTAAAAAAGGAGATTCACTTTGAAAATTTTTGAGTCCTCGAATTACATAAATTGTAGAAAAGAAATCTTCATGAAAGACAAGGAACAGGGATTTGCAAGGGAAACAACTGTTTCATTTGATGGAAATAATTTCCAACAAGGCACAGTGGGGGAAAAAATTGTAACTGAGATCTCTGAATCAAATTGTATTTTAATTGTAGTTAGGCTGAGTTATTGCTGGTGACTTATATGTAGGTTGTATATCGAACTAGTAACTCAAATATTTATTAGTGATTCAAATATCAGTAATAATAATGCTGTCTATTTAATCTATTGACTATTTAGTCTACTTAGTTTTATATTCTGTCCTCTTAATATTCAGTGTGTAATAGCAAGTTATAAATTTTTTAAGGGTTCATTTAAGAAAAATGCCTTTTGAATTGGGTTATTTAAGAATTACAACAGCAACTGACAAGTTATTCCAGAGAAATAATTTGAACTCATCTCAATGTAAATGTATTTTCAGGAAATGTGAAATGAATTTTCAGGTAATGTCATACATTACTTCACCTGTGCAAGGCAGTGCAAGATTAATGATAAGGGATTAAAAAGAATGTCGAGAGGAGTAGGAGGTAAAAGTGTCACCATTTTTTGCTTCCCATTAGGATAGATGGAATGGATTTTTTTTTTAAATTATACTTTTTATTGAACACTTATTTTATCTTTTACTTCATGAATCAAACTTTTTCCGTACACTGTTTTTGAAGTGGGGCTGAGAGAGTTTTCAGTGCCCTGCTCTGTTAGCAAACCTCAGGTTGGGGTTGGCCAGCAAAGGTGTCATTTGCCTTTAGGCCAAAGACTTTTGCTCAGAACATGTTCAAGGATGGTTCTAGGATGGCTCTCCTAAGTTTTATTCCCATGAGGGAGGATATCTCGAAGCCATTTTGTCCTGCATGTAGCAGACACTTCTGCAAGAGCGATTTTGTAGTTGCAGAGTTTGGCCTTCCCAGATCTCCAAACACCAACAGTAGCCCTAAAAATAATGCCTACGGTGTATGGAGATCTCTTTCTTTCTCTCTCTCTTTTACTGGATTTTCTTTTTTTTTTTTCAATCATTTTGACCTTTATCTTTTCTATTAACTTCTCCAAACCTAGGAAGGGATGATGGTTATATTATTTAAATTAATAAGTTCCATTGTGGTTCAGCTGATTCAGCCAAACTTGAGTCTGTTTTGCCAGTTGAGGCCAAGATCCCTTTAGCACAATGGTTGCAATTCGCCTCCATTTTTTGCTTTAAATTTGTAGTTGTCCTTTACCGCCCCACGCCATATGAATTGTCTTCTACATCTATATCCACATTTCCTGAGCTAGAAAGCAAGGTAACTTAAACACTTTGGCTGTGCAAGTTTGAGAAAGCATAGCTTATGAAGAATGACTTATTTGTGGGGAAAAAACCCCAGTGCTGGGGGTTTAGAATTGTAGAAGCATCTGAAAGGCTGTGTTTGGTCCAAACCAGTCCCTCTTTTAGTCCTGACACATCAGGAAAACCTTGCAGATGCATACTGGAATTTAAAACATGAGTGCAGGAAAAGCTGTGACTGCTGAGGTTTGGGACCAGAACAGAAACCAACACTGATCTCTGTGAAACAGGACTGATAACTGCAATGAGATATAATGTTCATCACCTCACATCCCTTACTCTGTCCTTGGCCAAAGTCATGAATGTATTGAGGGTCTAGTCAATAAATTGAAAACCAGAATGTACAGAAAAACAGTTCAATTCCACAGAGTTAAAAAATACAAGGATTTCTTTGTATACCACAAACACGTATTTCTGAGTCATTCCTGCCTGAAATGTTCATATTTAGACATCCCTCTCCTCCCTTGCTTTTCTTTATTCAGTGTTAGTTATAACTGCTGGCCAAGGAAAGCACAATTGTTTCTTGTTTTCTTGGTCCTACAGAACTCTTCTTTGGAGGATTCTACCTCACAGTGTTCTTCACCATTTCCAGTGTTGGAAGTCATTTCACCATCTACGGCAACATTGCTGGATATCTGTACTTGATTTTACCACACAGCTCATACTCCTTTTGCAACTGAAACAGACTCTCACTACAAGGGAATTTTAAAATTCCATGGCTTTTTCAGCCAGTTTATATGACAGAGAAAATGGAGTCCTTCTTATCAGTTAAAGAGCATGGAATTCAAGGACGTCAAGAATAAAAGCGAAGGACATTCATATCTTCTTTAGGGTAGTCCACTTATACAAGATAAGCACTAGTTTTTATTAAATTTATATTTTTCCCATCATTTTTTTAGCATTTTCCCTCCCCTATAAAGTTTTAAACTGTATGATGTTTCAAGCAAAGACAATATTTTAGATTCTGATCTAAACTCTCCTCTTGTTGTTGGCTTTGTATAACTTCAGAGCGAAAATAAATGAAAGACAAAGGAAACCCCTGGTTTTCAAGAAATCTATATGTTGCTGTTTACAACACAAAAGAACCACACTCACATTAGGTTGAAGTGAGGAGCAAAAGACAGAAAGTTTATTATGATTTGCAGTTTAAATAGGATTTGGAATTTGATCAAGGGTTGGGGGGACAAGAGGAGCACCCCTCTGACCCCAGTGGTCAAACCAGCAGTCCATTACAGAGAGGAATGAAAACAATCTACTTTTATGTTACATGTGTGAGAAACTCCAGCAAAAAATACGTAAACAATCATCAGAAGGCTGAAAATCAGGGCAACATCTATACACTTAGAACCATTTTGCTACCAGTACAGATGATGGAGATTAAATATTTTTATTTAGTAGTGGAAACTGTTAAAATGAGTACAGCCTGCATAGAGCAAACAGTAACAATGCAACTTGCTGGATGCCTACAAGTTTTTTAAACTGAAATGCAGAAGGATTGTGTTTAGGATCTTCTCTCAAGACTATATCCAGCTCTGACATGTATGAATTTTAATCTCAGTTATACCAGGGCTTCTTACTTTTGATCTTCATGGTGCAGCTGCAGGCTCTGCCTTCCAGAGATGTGTAATGAGGTGCTCTGTAATTCTCAGGCCAAAATCAGGTTTATTGTCATCCTACCTCAGTTGCAGGGGAGAGATGCAGTCATCTTAGAACTAAAATCTGGGGGAACTGGGAGTCACTGAAGACGAAAGAATAATGGTAGAGTATGGAAATGAGACTACTGATAGAAACACATATAATAAGAATAATAAGAAATGCTAGCTCTGACATTGGTTAGACAGAAATGGGAAAAGTAGTCAGGTTAGCAACTTTAACGACCATAAAGATGGAATCAAGAACTATTTCTTGCCTCTGTTTGATGTATTAGAGGGTGTATTGGAAAGTACTTATTCTTCTCCTCAGTTACTACTGAAATTGAAAGCTGCTACAGTTACAACAGATTATTTTTAAAAAATTCTGAACTTGAATGCAGGAGTTTTTCAACTGTCAGCCAAGGAATTATCTTCAATAAGATAATTAATAACTGTAAGGAACTTACAGAAGATTGGCAGAACATTAATGTTTGATCAATATTGAAAAGTTATGTACAGGAGGCTGGGGTAATTTCAGACCTAAGAAATAGCTTAACAGCCTATATAAGTTAAATAATAAAGCAGCTGTTACATAAATCAATTAGTAAAGAATTATAAGGTAAAGAACAGAACAGAAACCAACACTGATCTCTGTGAAACAGGACTGATAACTGCAATGAGATATAATGAATTCCTCATGAATTCTGCCTTCTCTGACTGGAAAATCAGAGATAGAGCTTAACATTGTGCCTGTAGTGTTACTTCCACTGCAAGCAACATTCCACAAATGCTGCTCTGATTCTACTTCTGAAACACTTGAGAAGCAAAGAGAGGTCATAGTCCTCTCCTTCAGCCTTCTGTACATGCTTTGGTGTTAAAAACAGTTTAGTGTGAAGATTATGGACCATATTTTTGTTTTCGGAGCAGTAGGAAAATAAAAAATCACCCAGAGAAAAGGCATTGAAAAATACCTCACCAAAACAAGTAAAGAAAATTATAATTTTGTTAGAGATAGGACAGATCAGTCACTAAATCAGGCATTTTTTTGCTGATAGCAATGCATATAATCAATTGTGATGTATAAACAACCTGGAGAAAACACATCAAATGCTCTAACTTGCCTTAGAGAAAGAAAGAACTCTATCCTAACCATTAAGCTACAGGTAACCTCAGTACTGTAGCTTAAGAAAATGGTATAAGCAAAAATGGATGGAGACTTCCTCATTGGAGGTGGGGTTTTTTTGACAGTTTCCCCACAATCATACTGAAACTTTTGTCTTTGGAGTGTAGCCACCAACTTCAGTTTTTATTTAACTGTTTCACTGTTTGCAACCTTCCTCTTAGAAAACTATGTCAGTGTAGAGCATATCTATTTCCTTTGGGTACTTTTCTTTAGGTAACTATATTCGGTTGAAACAGTTTCAGTAGAGAGTCTGTTCAATTTATGAAGAAACAAAATGTAAAGTACAAACAAGGAAAAAATTGCTGGTCCTGACCTTTGTCCAGCTTACCAGCTCATGCTGCCCAGTGAATATTAAAGTAGGTAAAATTAGCAAAAATTTATGGTTTCAGATCTAATTCATAAAGAAAACCCAAATAAAATATTTTCCTAAATAAATGTATATAAGTTTATTTTGTATGTATTGCAAAGGCCAAATCTTGATTTTTTTTTCTCAAAAGTTTATTCGAAGTGAGGAAATAATAGACAATGCTGAAGTAGGTAAAAGAGATTATGAGAACTGTGAAAAGGAGAAATTAAAGCCATGATGAACCAGTTTGAGGAAAGACTAAGAGAGATAATATAATACAAAGGCCGAGTCACAGTTTGGGCTTTTCTGAACTTGGCAGATGTTTGGCCAAGAAAATCAAATCAGAGAAGGGTACCATTAATTTGAAAGACTGTCAATATATCTGCTAGCTGGCCTCTTCAAGCCCTTGGAGGAGCAACAGTAGTTGGAAATTTTGACCCAATGTTTTATAATGTATCAAAGCGTTTTTTTTTCCAGGGCCATTAAAAGTGACTGGAGAGCTCTCTGCCTCTTGCTGCTTCTTTGCTGGGACAGGTTGTGTGGCAGTTGTATAATTCATTATCACTTCTGTGCACTTTTCAAGCTGTAGACTGGGCTGAATTTGAGCCAGGCTGCAGAAAGCTGCTGACTCGTTTCACAAAGGCCTTTAGTAGGATGTCTGGCTGAGGGAACACATCATTAAAATGCTGCTTTGCAGGTAGTGCAACCAGGCCAAAGCCTTGTGTGTAAACCCATCAGGTCCAGACAGCGGCTTGCTTTCTATGTGGTTTGCTTTTCTGTATCTAAAGTGATATTGATCTTGCTGTATCCTAAATCTAGGACTGAGCTTTTTGTACCTCCTAGGTAGCTGCCCATGGCTTGCCCTCATGCCCACCTGTTTGGACTGCAGGGTTGGAGCACCAGCCTCCCCTTCCTTCTTGTACTCTAAATCATCTCCCAACACTAATAAGCCAAGGCAGCAGAGCTCAGGAGTGAGGAAAAAGAAATTCATTTGTAAAGCCCGGCATAAGATTTTCTCATTAATGGAATTACAAGTGGGATAGATACAAGACAACTGTTGCTATTAAATAATTCTGCTTACTTGCTGAGAAAAATGAACTGCATGCAGCATTGAGCTTTAGGGACTGCCTGACCGTAATGGATGAAAGATCAGCAGTGAGGTTTGCATTTTTTTGGTGGGCAGCCAATACCAGAATTGTTTTAACTGGACCTATCCATAAAATATTAATTGTCTAACAAGAAGATTTTTCTGAGGTCCTTAGGTATAAAAAAATAAAACACCCAAAAGAGAAATCCCACAAGTGACATTTAATCAATTTATGATTTTATGTTGTTTGGATTTTTTTTCTCCCTTCTTCCAATATTGTTTACAGGAGATCTGGGTCTTGCCTCTGGACCAGACTTTATCCTCATGGTACTTCTTTCCTCGCATAAATACACAAATACCTCACATAAATACACAAGTACCCTTCTCTCATGCAACAGCAGTTCCTGTGGGTTGTCTCCTGTCAATGCAGTCAGTGCCTGGGCAGGCAGATAGGGGCTGTTAGAGGAAAACAGAAATTTTCAAGTGTCAGGCAAGTTCCAGACTCAGAATTTCCTAGTTACTTGTTCCTTCCTCCTCCTGTTATAGAGCTCCTTGTAGCCTCCAGGAAAGGTATGACAGCATTTTAATAGAGATTTTGAAAGAAATAAATTAGCAAGAGAACTATGACTGGCATTTCCATGCTGAGATGCTGTGAGTTCTAACCTCCCACTGGTGAAAAGTTCAGCTGAAGTCAATTTTGATTTTTTTTTTTAATAGCTTAGAAAGCTTGTTTACATTTCCAATGTACACTTACTCATGATCAATTTAGGGTCATGTGTTTCTACCATAATTATCTTTAAAATTACATAACCTTTTTTTCTCATTTCATCTTTACTTCATTGATGTATTTATAGCAATATAACATTTTAGCCCTTGCAGCTGTGGTTTTATAAGGTCAAAAAAAAAATCTGTTGATTTCTCTCAGAAATTAGCTTCTTCTTATTCTGAACATGTTGATATCTATTTTTCTGTCTTACACTTATCTCAGTTCATCTCTTTTCAGCATCCATGGCCAAGATTACATACAGTGCAACAAAGGATATTTAAGTAGTGCCTTGTGGAATGGCATTAATAACTTTTTGTCTCTATGGAAAATACTTCCCCTGATGAGAAATTACAATCATCTTTTTCATGTCTGCATCACACTGATGGCTTGTAGTCATATGATTGACTGATACACCTACTTCCTTCTGATTCATTGTCACTTACAGACTGGAAGCCCATTGTCTGTGGCAAGTAAATCCTTTGGACATGGCCATAGGAATTTTAGAATTTTACACCTTTTCAAGGTCATACAGTACGGTACATGTGCTACTGTGCATTAATCCATTCCTTTACCATGTTGACTGTACCTCTTGTCTTGTGCCCTTTGCAAATGACACAGATTATTGTCTTTCTAAGGTGCAGAAAATGCAATTTCTTTAAAAAGCAAGCTCAATTCCTCTGAGTGAAGAAATATCTTGAAAGCTAAACCTACGTGAAATATAAAATGGGACATATCTCTTTACATGCCAGGTTTATTAATCAAGACTAACTTCCACAGTTCTGCATCATAAATCTTAAAAATTTCCACTGTTTGTAGTTCATCAAAAAGAGTGTCATAAAATGCTATTGGAAGCATGACTTCAACAGGTGCTTGATGTTAATTATAGCTTCATTATTATAATGAAGAACTCTATCTCTTTCAAGACTACTTAAATCTCAGTTCTGAATGACAACACCAGATTATCAGACATCAGCCTGGATTTTTTCTATATGGTGAAAAAAATTACATCGAATTAACACACCCAATTATTTCTAATGAGAATTGAGAACTAGATAACTCCATGCTATATAATTGGGTGTTTTAATTGTTTGACAAGGTTGAGATAGGAGGGGGTAACCCTGTACTGCTAGTGTTTGTACTTTGCATAGCTCAGTACTGTGTTTTATCTCTTTAGTACTTTTGATAATGACATACCATTTTTAGCTCTGTGATAAAATATTTTCAACAATTTTCAATGAAATACATAGTAAAAACCCTAAACCTCTTTTGCATTGACATTTCAAAAATGTTGAAGTGATTTTAGAAAATTTGTGTTGAGAACAAATCCTTCAGTGAGGGTTTCTGACTGTCCTCAGAAAGTCCTTTTGCTTGGTGAGAGACTTTTCCCCTTGTTTCTTCTTCCTAGGGTTACTTATGGTTATTTTCCTGGAGTGAAAAAAGAGGTTTTACCTCTTTTAACTCATCCCTAGAACAGGGCAAGGTGTCCTCTTTCAACTCATCCCTAGAACAGGGCAAGGATGGGATGCAGAGCAGATGTGTTCCAGCTGAGACAATAGAACTGCAAGAGCAGCACTCTGTGGTTTTATAGGGTTATCCTGGCCCAGCTTCCTGCATCTGGAACTTTTTCTCCACTGCACTGTGCATGGGCCTCCTGCAGCTCCTGCAGGGAACTGGATCAGAGCCATCTGTGCCAAATCCTTCCCCATCTGTTACCAACTCATCACCCTGGCTGCTTGCTGCCAGGCCTGGACTTGCTCATTTGTCTCAATTAGCTGCACGTATTGATTGGATTTGCTCTGTTCTGTAGGGGAAGATGTTTTGTGGTTTGTTGTTAGGAGCTTTTTTCCCTGTGGTGAGGGGCTTGTTAATGTTACATGAGGTGGTGAGGAGATGTCTGATGGGGATGAGATTAGGCTCAGTTTATTGGAGGAAGAAAAAAGCTTTATCTATGTGGCAGTGAGAGGGGAAAATCCATTGGGATTAAAACTAAACCTGTCATTTCCCTCAGAGGAAGGGGCAATGGGCTGCCCAGGCTGGCAGCACTCTGCCTGGAAGAGGCGTACACAGAATAATTTTCCATGTCCTGTCTCTTGCATAATATCAATGCTTTGTGTAAGGGTCATTCGACTACAAATCTGTTTGCTTTGTGCCCTAGTATCTGTAACTGCACCCTACCCAAGGTCATTGTTCCTCTTTCTTAGGCAGTTCTGTATTTCCAACAATTGGCATTGCAAGAGGGAGAGCTTGGAGCTAAGCTTTAATATTTCTTGTAGTTTTCCTGAATACGTTTTCTTAACTCTTAGAATAACACTTGTTTTAACCTAACTGACAAATTAATACCATGACAACTTACAATACTAAAAATAACACTTAGGAAGCATTCACTACAATACTTGCAATGCAAGTAGATGTAAAAAAAAAACAAACCTCAAACACCCAAACAATAAATGTGAAAAATGTGTTAAAACCTTTTTTCATTCTGGGAAAACCACATTCTTCTCTAGAAGTTTTTCCATAGTTTTAGTGACTATGTTTGAATCTTTGCTCTTCTGTCTTTAAAAGTAATCCCTGGTTTCATGGAAGTAGTCATGCACGATGAAGTAACGGAGCACAATAACACAATTTTCCCCTACTTTGTGGGCAAGGACATAATGCTTCTAAAACAAGCTGCTGCTGTGGCTGCATGTGCCCAAGTGTCACGTTCCTGGGGTGGTAATTTCATGAGAGTTCAGGGTGGAGGAACAAGCGTGGCAGCCTTGGGCAGCCCTGTGGCCACTGCAGCTTCCCCCTCACATTCCACAGTGTGAGGGGTGAGGTTAAAACCCTGCCAAGGGCTGCAGAGGCATTTACCAGTAGGAGGAAAAGGGATGAACTCTGACATGCCAGGGTGTATCCTCTGGTCATTGCAGGCTCCTCTGCCTGTTACTGCCTCAGCCTCTGATAAGGTTAGGTCCTGTTTCCCTTATATATCTTGTCCTAGTCTATTCTCCTTAATTTTTCCTTGCCCCAGTCTTTTTCCCAGTCACCCTTTGTACCCCCACAAATGGGAATTCTAAGTACTGTCCTTTCCTGCTCTTCATATCCAAAGTTACAGGCATTAGTGCAGTTATCTGCAATTTATTGTGTGAGCCATCTTTCCTTTTTCTAGACACAGAGTTTATATTTTGCTAGGCTCACTCGATGTAGAGAAGACCAAACTGGACACTTCAATCATTTCTGGTGGCTGAAACTTGGTGCAAGACCCTCATTTTCATTCTCATTCTCAACACTGAGTTGTCAATAAAGTTTCACACAGGATTAATAGTTTCTTGTTTCACAAGGCTTAAAGACAGAACTCCTCCTTTGATCTCATGAGAAAGACAGACCTGGGTATAAAGCAGAGTTAGCTTGTGAAAAGTATGAAATATTTTTGGCATGCCCCGCAGATGAGATTTGGATGACATTTAAAAGTCTCTGCTGCTGAGATTAATTGGCCAACGCTCCTGGAAGATTGTCACTGGCACCTTGGTTTTCAGTCCAGCATTGTGCTACAAGATGAGTTTGAGTAACCTGTGCTGCAGCAAGCAATTCCTCCTGGAATTAGCCAATATTGAATAGAACAGTGAACTTTGCACGAAGACCCTGAGCTTTGTATATGTTTAATGATGTTCTAACATCTGTCAGTTGCTTAATTTCCAAAGGGAGGAGCACTCTCCCCTGCTCTCAGACTCGAAATCATCATTCCACACTGCACTCCAAACAAAAGTGCTCTGCTTGTCGCGCTCTGACATCTAATGAGAATGATTGCCCTCCTACCAAAGGAGAGGAATTGCTAAGCAGCACCAAGGCAGCAATTACAGAAATCAAAGCAGACATTTCCCTGCTGGTGCTGTGGGAAGGTGGCAGTGGGTTTGTAAGGAATGGGACTCAGCCCTGGGCAGGTGAGGTGCAGACTGATCATTCTGTATTTGCTGGAAATTTCCTGTAGGATTTATTTTTTATCTAGTCTATCACCCAATCTTCTTTTGACCTGATTTTGCATTTCTGTAATTTCTGGCAGGTGGGACAGTGTGGATTTTGCTGTGCTGACACTAAGGGATGATGTCTGTTGTGACAGTGGAACAGACTGACCTGACAGGCAGCGGAAAAGGTTTTCAATAAAGTCTTGTGCCCTGGACAGGCACTGCCTTAACTGAAGTGTTAGGGGAGGTGAACTCAAAGAAATAATTGGGGAAAAAAAAAGGCTATTAAATGTCATGACTGCTGTAAGGTCATATAGATTTTCAATTGAAATGGCCAGAGCATGCCCTGACCCAAGATTCAGCCTGTTCAGCTGTCTGGTGTGCAAGCCCTGATCTGATGCAGCTGAGACATCTGTTTTTTGTCTCACTTTTACCAAAGAAGTTGTCAAGGTGTGATGACGTTGTGCATGAATATGTCTATAAATGTGAAAAAGAGAGACTGAAATGGAAATGTTATACCAGTAAAAATTAGTGGCTTAAGGATCCAAAGGGAAGAGTATCACACGAGAAGGTATAGAACACTAGGGGAGAGGCAGAGATGCAGAAGATGTAAATTCAGTGGAATGCAGAGGAGCAATAAAAGGTGCAGTGAAGTGTGGCCATCCTCTCTGCCTGACCAGCAGTGATTCATGGATGGGAAGTCTGGTAAAGCTCACCCTCATAACACCTCACTCCTAAATGTTTGTTCTGTTTATGAATCAGGAAATAACTGCTTTTCACTCCAGAGTTGCATCCATTTTTCCTGAAGACTATCTTTATATGGAAAAAAGATGCTCTTTCTTCCCTAAATGTGACTGAGGGCTGTTTAACAACAGGAGCTTCAGCAGAACTTGGACTAAAAAGAAATGCAAATATTTTCTATAAACTGTAGGATTATGAAACCTGGACTTATTATTTTTACTTTCTGTTGGAAATTTTAGGGTGCAAGGCTACAAATCTAATTCAGCCTGAAGTCAGAACCACATCCAACCTCTTGTGCAGCTTAGAATTTAGGTGACACTTTACTGCTCACAGCACATGGGCAGGCCTGGTATCCTGAGAAAGGTGCTGCATCCACATCCCTGCATCACAGGGACTTTGTCCAGCTGGTGCAGGGTGTGATATATCTGATAACAGAGGCCTGCCCTTGTTCTGATACTGGTAATGTCCATATTGCTCCCTAATCCTAAGAAACGTGTTGTGATGCCTCTGTGGGTTTTTTGTTTCACTCTGAAATTTCTTTTGTTAGTCTTTTTTTGGCAGTTTTTAGAAGAAGGGAGCAAAGGAGGGGAATCATGATGACCAGTCTAGCAGTTTTATAAACAAATGGAAACTCCGGTATCAGAGTTACGCTTTGCTATTTAAAATAGAATGTGAAAGAGTGAGGGCACATTTGAAATTTGTGATTTTCGTGGAGGTGGAAATAAATAACGGTATCCATGGCGCATAACTTCTATTAAGAAGTTGATGTTTCAAACATAAAAAAAGTAATAAAGGTGCTACAACTAATTCACATACTACAACAATTGTGATACACCATTTCCACATTCCATTTATGTGGATGTTGGCATACTTAGGAGTATATAGGCCTGTGTGCTTGAATGAGGCAATAATGTGCTTCTTTCAAGTTTTTTTTCACCCAATTTTGAGTGTTACAAAGTAGAGAAAATGTAAGTTTGTTCTTCCTTGTCGGCAAGGAAGGATGAAGCAGAGATGCAGACCTGTAGACAGGAGTGCAACATTAATGGGAATATTGTCCTCAGAGAGGCTCCTTCACTAGGATGGTCAGAAGAAGAAGACTCCTTGTTCCAGTTAATCAGGAAAAGTTCTACTCATCAGGAGAGCTATCTAAAGCACACAGCGCATAGCATACTTCATGTGATAGTAAACTTTGTGCTGCATATGGATTGCATTTAACCAGAAGTAGTTCTTACCTGCTAGACTCAAGGTTTGAAGGCTGGAACAGCTGTGCTTTCATTTAGATATAGCAAATAAGAGTTTAAGTTGTTTTCTAATCAACAAAACTGTGCCATATCATACAGAGTGTTAACACTTTTATAATCTAATATTTTTAAAGAAAATTTCCTTAAATGCTTCTTCTTAATGAAGTAAATCTAAGAATCTTCCCGGGGCAGACAGTGTTGTACAAAATCTCACTTCAGAAGAGGTGGCAATGTCTGTCCTAAGCAGAGTTTCAGACACCAGCTTAGTCTAGACCATAATCTGGGGCAAAATTATGTGTGGGCAATTTTGCATTTTAACCAAGGATTTCTTGTATGAGCCTGGGCAGGTCCCTTAATCCCTGGGAGGTGGACTGATGCGAATTTTGAATTGCCTGAAAAACCTGACATCCTAGGGCTCCTGGATATCCAACAAAAAGAGTACGGGCAGTACAACCTGCTTTTCTCCGTAGGGGTTCTGTGGAGCTCTGGCTGTTGGATTTAGAACACTGCACTCCTCAACAGGCGACTGGATGATCTTAATCACTTTCTCTCTATCACTTCTCTGCCTACCAGTACGGTTATTTTGATTCTGTGTTTTTATTCTCTGTCCCATTTCTTCAGCTCACTGCGGTGGTTGTGGTGTCTCCGGGACCCTTGTCCCGCTTTGCCAGGCCAGCCCTGGCAGCGGCCGCAGTGCGAGGTATAGTCCAGTATCCCGGGATACCTTCCTGGTCCTGTGGGGCCTTTGCTGCGATTAGAGCATGAGTGATGACGAGGAATGAAGGAAAGACTCTGATGAGTGAATAGCAACTGGAGTTCATTGATGTTCACGAGGGACCACCTCACCACCAGAGTCTGCCCAACAGAGCCCACATCCCCTCTGTGCAACACCTTAAATGCAGGGGAGGGGCAAGGGGAAGGCACAGTGTGGGACAAATCAGGGCGATGGAGGGAGTGCCTCTGTACAGAAAGGACAAACAGTAGAACAAATCAGGGAGGCAAAGGAGGGAATAACAGGGATCCTGCCCAATCACTTGACGCCTTCTCTGGAACTTTCTAGACACAGGGTGAGGTCTCGAAGTGACAGACAGGACCCGGCAGTTATACAGCATATGATTGGCATGTAACTAATTGGGGTAAACTATAAGGGAACAAACTCAGGGGGGTACATGGAACAAACCACTACAACTTATATAAAACAGCATAAAAGCAAGGAACAAATACATACATAGAACGGACAAAACTAAAAACACAGCACTACAGTTCACCAGATGTTGAGATGGTTATCTTGGGCTTCCTCCACTCTTAAAGCAACTGGGTGTTGAAATGCAGTGAAGCTGCTGGCACTATGTTAATGCAAATACATGTAGACTATTAGTAAACACCTAAGTACCAGACAAAGACAAAGATCCCAGCTTTGTGCTAGTCATAATCATATTTTTACTACTGTCTATTGAGTATTCTATTAAATGAAAAGGTAATGATCCTGTTCAGGGCAGCCTTGTCACTCGTACAGAAATACAGAAGAGAAAACTCTTGCAGCTCTGAGCAGTTTTTTTTCTTTCAATTAGTTAACTCTCAGGAAGTCATAGCTGCTAAGGAGATATTAATAGCAGTGATCAAAGAGAGAGATCACGAATGTCAAAATTTCCAGCTGAAGACATAATTACCCTAAAAAGCCTTTTATGTAACTTTTTGCCGCATCTGCTGGAATTTATGAATCACAAAAGAGAAAGTACTCATCCTGAGAAAGAAATTAAAATGCATAGGTCTTCCTATATTTTATGCAAACAGAAGATTTGTTATCTTTGCCTTAAATTCAGATTATTGTTTTTAAATTAAGTAGCTTGTAGAATTGTTGAAACTAAAGTATTCAGGGGACAAACATGCAGCATCTCAGAAAGAAGTGGTGACCAACTAATGGCTTGCCTACAAGAAAGTTGCCATGGAAACAAGATCACCTTCCTTCTAAATGGATGGTGCTGAATATTCAATATTTGTAAGATATCCTTGATATTACAAGTAATAAAATTAGAATGTCAGAAGGGGCCTTTAATCCATCTTATCTGGGTGCTGAATTTTTTCTAGTATGCCCCTTATTCAACAATTACCTCACTTCTATCTGAAGTATATTCTCCAGAAAAGCATACTGTATTGATCTGGAAGATGTGTGCCTAGTATCTTGTCTGAATTTGAGCCTGGTTCCCGTTTAGTCAGTGGTTCTTTCTGTACATTTCTCTCCTAGATTAGATATGCCCCAATATCTTATTTGCTGTGGTTAAGAAACCTTCCAAACTTCTCTTTCTTAAACCTTATCTTCAGCAGTAAGATGTTTAATCTTTTAATAATTTCTATGGATTGCTTCCAATCTTGAGGAAATATGGGCTAGATATGGGAATTAAGAAATAAGTCTTTCCCCTGGTTTTGTGTCTGCAAGCTGAAAGAGGGGGAAACCCAACACCACCTCCATGTTGCATTGTTTCCCCACAGAAGAGCAGTTGCTGATTATGTGACAAATGCAGTAAGAAATGATGGAGGATTTGGGGCCATTTCAGCTGAATGTGCTTTCATAGGAGCTGAAATTGCAATTTTCCTTTGAAGTTGTGCAGTGAGTCCTCATTACTCCAGCTCCTGACTTGACAACCAGCACAATGCTCAGTCTCATCATGCCCCTCTTTCTCCCATCATGGGTCTCAAAAATGCAGGGTCAGGGACTCCAAGAGTGCCCTGTAGAGCTGTGCTGTGGGGCTGCCACCAGGGGATCCATATCTGCAGATAAGCCTCCGCTTCCAGGAGTTACGGCTAAATGTGAGGCTACACCAGACAAGTAGATTTGTGAGCAGTTTGCCTGTAGTCCCTCTAAAAGACCCTGTGACCTGGATTTCCCCTCTATGTCTGCTCTGCCAGCTTCAGAAGCTTAGTATTCAGTGTGCATTTGTATTAGTCCCAAGTGCTTAATATGTCTAAAGTTAACATAGCAAATATGTGCATTAGTGGAAAATTTATCTACAATAAAAGATTCTAACATCCAAGGATTTAAATGTTTTAAACAAAACATCTTCAGCATATCTTTCTTTATAGGAAAAAGAAGCATTATAAAATATAAGACTTTTCAGTTTTACAATATGAGAAAAATGTGAAGGTAAAATTACACAGGTTTCACCTCCCCCCCCCTTTTCCCTCCAATTTACATCTAATTTAAAATGTGTTGTTTATAGAATTTTCAGTACTGATTTCAGTTCTGTTAAATTTATTACCATAGCCCCATTATTCCTCATCCAATCATAAAGACCAAACTGGACTGAATGGCAGCCAAAAATATGTTGATTTCTTTATCCAATTTTTGTGCCTATAGAAACAATCATACACTTTAACTGAACTGCAATTACCTAAATTAACCAGACCAACCAATTAAAAAAAAAATCAACACCACACATGATAGGAAAATTGCCATTTTAACACAGAGTAACTGTTCTGAAAACTGTATTTAACAATTTAATTTCTTCTGTTCGATGGTAGCTCATATGGCACCTAAGAAAGCTCTAGATTATGTTCTGGCTCTACCCTCCATGTTTGTTTCCTGCTTAACAAGGGCAGGGATGAAAAATTAGCAATGGGATGTTTTGGAAGATCGTCCATCTACTCATCTTTTCGAGCATGAGGAAATGGCAGCAGCATCTTTTTTACCAGGAAGGATGTAGCTTTTCCACAGGAGTACACTCATATGCTTGCCATGAACTTTTGGAAATGAATTTTCATTGGCTTGGGGAAAAAGAGCAAATTAATATGTAGCTATATCCCCTTCTGTCTTGAGAGCTCATATTTACTTTCACACAGCTTTTCTTTAGGGGCAAAACTGTGCATTTCACTCCCTTTTTCAAATATGAGATTTTTCCAGTGAGTACAAAGATCTGTGAGGATATTAGCACACTAACTAATTAAGTTTATTTTGCATTCTTAACATTTAGCTATGCATAAGGGAGCTGTACAGGGAATTTGAAGAATCAGGTATTTTGGAGGAGATTAGGCCTTAATAACATCAGAAATTAAAAGCTTTAAGTCTTTTTGCAAGCATGCATATCTCAGGGATATTGTGAGGAGCTGTTGTCCTCAGAGGTAGCTGTAGCCTCATATCCCCTGAATGTTGCTGCATAACTGAAGAAGTCCAAAGCTTTAGCACTAACATTACTTAATGAACAGTACTGATGGAGCTTGGAAGGGAATTTGAATTCCAGCAATTATTGCTATTACTAATATCTTATGTTCACATACTTTCCCAGGCAGGGATCTTGCTTTTTAGCTTGAAGCTTTCCTCAGTCCCATATAAAGTGAAATACCAAACACACCTAAATATTCAGTCACTAATTTAAGGTGTTCTGCTCTCCTGTATCTACAGTCATTGGAAAAAAAGGCTTGCAAGAGCCAAAAAAGAAAAGGAAATTGCACATGCTGTAAGAGGGGACTCCATCTCACCCCTGCAGCAAATCACAGCATGTCAGACCCCTCAGGCTCATCTGCTGTTTCTGTGGAATTATGCTGTTTAAATCTGCCCTCACCTTAAAATGGTGTTCAAGCAAGGCAGTCCTCTGTGACCCAGAGCACGTTAGTGACTGCTGCATCTCTGTCAGTGTAAGTAATTGTCATTCTTTCTTCAGTAAACTCAAATTGCTCTCCGTGTTCAGGCCCTTTGCTGTGCAATATAGACTCATTTTCTGCATTGCGAGTCTATAATTCTCCAAGCTGGCAGCAGTGTGATTGCTCTGTTAATTATGTACAATCAGTCCTACTGTCAATCCACCACAAAACATAGACCTCTGTGTGCTCCAGAGTGGTGTAATTCAAGGGAATGGAAATTACTTGCTGTATACAAAGTGTGAATGCATGTATCATAGAAAGTAGTTAAATAAATATGTGTATGTAAGGGTATGTAAACCCTTATAAGGGTATGTATACACACTCACATATAAATAATTTCTGTTTATCTGGAACTAATGTGACAAAAACTGCAGCAAATCATGCCCTGCAGATTTAAATTTCATTCATTTTGCTGTGCTCCATGGTATCTCAATTAACTGTTGATTCAGAGGTAATTCATTCTTCTACTTGCAATGTTACCAAGGAGAGACATCTCTTAGAGTCACCTCACTGCCTAATTAATTTTACTGCTCTTAACTATGAGCATTGACTGGTCTGGAAAATCTGTAAAATGAAAATTTCTCTTGTGGTTGCCCTACAAGATGAAGGAATTCTTCAGGAATCCAATGAAAGAACAATTTTCCTGACATTTTCAAGCAAAAGATAATTAAAATGTTGATGTTTGATCTGTCTCAAACTGAAGAAAAAGCTAAAATGTCACAGTTTTCAAACAGAAATCCAAGTGAAAAATGAATTTATCTAGTGAAAACAGAGGAATTTAATGTTTAAAAATGTCTGAATTATGTACTTAGATTTAATTTAATTTAAAAATATTGTTTTAAAGATAGGATTAATTTAGAAAACTTGAATATTGTACTTGCAAAATATTAAAATTTGTTGAAACAGATCATAAGCCACAAGAACTTCCTGCTTTAAAAACAAATCAGTTGGCAGTGGAAAGAGATATTTTCCTTCAGAGTTACTATTTTTTTTTCTAGAAAGGCGTTCCTGGAAAAAAAAATCAAAATCATGGCTCACAGTCTGGGTCTCCTCTGAATTCAGCATCAATATGTAAGTTGGAACCTGTGTCCCAAACCTGCTCTTTTATCTTCAGTGTGGAGGACTCTTTTGTTCTGTTTTATTTTAGAACATGTAGAGGAGGAAGAAGTTATGCTGGCTGTACCAACACCTTTGGGACAGAGAGGAAAGGACACAGAGGTAAGCTGAGATCAGCTCCATGTTTTTCCACATTTTCCATATCTTGACACAAACCACGGGAGAGAGAGGGGCTGTGTGTCTGATGCTGTGCCCAGGGCAGAGAGGGAGGTGGGGTTTGTGGGGTCACAGGTAGATATCACCTGGCTGTGTGACGGCTTTTCATCTTAGAGGAAAGCAGAAGCAATCTCTTCCGTCTGACTCCCTGGAATCTGCTCATCCTCCCTCCCAGCCCGTGGAGCATTAGGTCAACAGAGCATGCCTCAGCCTCTGTGCTCTCCTCCCAGCCCCATAAATACCTCCTGCATTTAAGCTGCTCTCTGCTTGCTGTCATAACAAATAATTATAAGAATTTATAATGTGTTTCTTTAGCCCTTGAGCTGTGATTGCTTATGCATCTGTGGTATAACTCAGTGGGTAACAGAGGCTGCCTTTGCCAGCCTGAGTGCACTGTGGTGCTCCCGGGGAAGGCTCACTCATCACCACTTTATTGCTCACATCCCAAAGCCAAGTGAAGAGGAATCTTCTAATTCTCAGAGAGGTGAACTTCCATCATAGCTCTGATAGCCTGATGCTACACTTCATCTAGCAGCCAGCACTTAGCAGAGCACCCTGGGGGACAGCAAGGGGAGGGCTGGGGAAAGCAGATGTGAAGGATTTCACATTCTGTGTCATCGCTGTCAGGCTGTTTATCACAATTTTTGCATGAAAATCTTGTTTGGCAGCAATCCTGCCCCTCCTCCAAACTGACAACAGTTGTATGAGTAAATGGGTGAGGGGAAGACAAGGTAATTTAGAATATAACTTTTAATGTTAATTCTTTTATTAAGGTGTCCACTCTGGGAAAAGCTTTATGAACGAGGTGAGTTTAGGTGCATGTGCTGTATTCCTCATGATAAAAGAAACATGAGGACAGATTTTTAGCAGGACTAGTTGCATTGGGACAAGGCATAGTGGTTTTAAACTAAAAGATGGCCCATTTTTGATTAGGTATAGGGAAGAATCTCCTTGCAATGAGCATGGGGAAACACTGGCACAGGTTGCCCAGAGAGGTGATTGTTGCCCCGCCCCTGGGAACTTTCAAGGTCAGGTTGGATGGGGCTCTGAGCAACCTGATCTAGAGGAAGGTGTTCCTGCCCATGGCTGGGGAGTTGGATTAGATGACTTTTCAAGGTCCTTCCCAACCCAAACTCTTCTATGATTCTATGAGAACCTCCCTCACACTGGTCACGCTCTGCTCAGTAACAGGAATGTGCCTGTGGTAAAGCTCCAGGTGAAGCTGAATACACAAACCTTTGAGCGGCAGGCAGGATGAAGCAGCCCAGCCTTAAAACATATTTAGAAATGGTCACTGTGTGAGCTGCCTGGCTGAAGGACAACAAAAATAGGAAAAGAGCTTTGGGGAGAAAAAGGCACAAGCAGCATCAGGATTCAAAATTGTGCAAGGCTAAGAAGAATGATCCATCATTACTAAAACAATAGGACTTGTGTTTTCCTCCTTGTTTTTTTAGTTTCAGAGGACATGGTCAAGAACCAGCTCCTAGGGTAGAGCTTGAATGCAACTTCTTTGGGTTCTAGGCTGGCCTAAAGTTATGTCTGAAACCAAAACCAAAGCGTCTTACATTTTGAAAAACTTACTGTGCAAACAGACATATATTTAAAAAAATCAGTTATTCTAATGCTGCAAGAGCTTGGGTTAGTTGTCCTGGTTTCAGCTGGGAGAGGTTAATTTTCTTCCCAGTAGCAGGTACAATGCTGTGTTTTGGGTTCAGTGTGAGAATAATTGTTGATAACACTCTGATGTTTTGATTGTTTCTAAGCAGTGCTTATTCTAAGGGAAGGAATTTTCATCTTCCCATCCTCTGGCAGTGAGGATGAATCCATAATGGAGCGTTGCCAGGGCATACACATCACTCGTTCTTCTTGGGGTTAATTCCTCTTTCTTGTTGTTTTCCTTTTCATTACATTATTATCATTATCATTATTATTTTATTTTATTGCAATTCTGTTACTAAACTTTTCTTATTTCAACCCATGTGTTTTACCTTTTTTTCTGATTCTCCTCCCCATCCCAAACTGGAGTAAGCAGCAGTGTGGTACTTCATTACTGGCTGGAGTAGAAACACAACATTAGGATTTGGAGAAATGAAGGGAGCTGCTGTATGTCCATATGTTATTTCACATTTAACAGTTGGAGTTCTTTTTATATTGTCATAAAAATATTGTCATGTCTTTTCTGTGTTTGTACATTCCTCTTATAATTCCTCGCTCAAATGTTTGAACACACCTCAAATAGTTTCTCAGTTATATTTTATTTACTTTCTGTGCCCATGCCTTTCCCTGAATGTCTCCTTATTAAAGTTTTGGACTGAGCTCCACATGAAGTAAAAAGCCTGATTTCTGCCTGACACCCACTCATTACTCATCTGAGGAGGTGCTGAATGGTTGAGACGACAATTATGTCTGACCATGACCAAATGGCCAGAAAGGTAATGTACCATGCTCTGGGATTTGATTACTGAGCTGAAAGGGCAAAAGATGATGTCCTCCAAATTTAATATAAAAAGAAAATAGAAAACCACAAAAAAAAAAAATCACCAAAAAAACCCCAAACAAAAAACCCCCAAACAAACAAACAAACAAACAAACAAACAAAACCCCCAAAAACAAAACAAAACAAAACAAAAAAACCCAAACAAAAAAGGCCCTAGCCTTCCCCTTCCTGACTTTCTAGGAAGATGAGAACTGAGCAAGGAGACATAAAACTGTCCCTACAAAAGAAAATGTAAAGTAACTTATCTGTAAGCATTTGCACAGGACTCTTTCACAACTGAGTGCAATACACCTAGAGTAAATCTGTCATTTCCTCCTCCTCTGGCCAACCCCAGGTCTTCCCTCTGCTTCCCCAGTTGCCATTGTGAACCTTAAGATCAAAACATTTATTTATCCTAAACAGAAATGACATCTCTAAACAATGAGCTCAAACTCTGCCATTACTCTGACTTCCAATTGCCCAGTTTATATTTCAGAGCTGATTTATGGTACTTGCCTGCTCCACTGCCTGAATGCCCCAAGCAATTTATTCCATAATGCCCTTCTTGTAAAGAAATTACACCTGAATTGCTCACAGGTTAGTTCCTCCATGGCACTCCATGGCCTGGGACTTTTCTCTCATTCTCCATTTCAAACAGCTCAAAGGCAAACTGTGATATGGGATTTTGATTATAATGTTCAGACTTAGTGCAGTTAAACTGGAGAGGGAAGAAAAGCACACTGCAAGTCTCTTTTGGGTTATTAAATGAATTTCAGCTGTGCAATACTACTGTGAAACTCACATAAGTCCAAAGGATTGCTTGGGGTTTAAACAGTGTAAATAGATGAATTTGACAACCTGTCTCAAGCTAGGAGAAAAGGGAGTTAAGTGCTGCATTTCTCAGAGAACCTTATAGATGAACTGTTCATGGCTGTCACTGTTTGGGGGAAACAAAATCAGTAATAATTTTGGTTTGGTTTGTTCATCCTAATTATATTTTCTCAAACAAATGTAGTATCCAGGGTTACATTTTATTCTTGTTCCTTTACTATGAATTAATTCTTTGTAACTCTTGCATGGTGATTGGCACTTTAACATTTAACAGGACACGGATATTGAAGAGATTGACGGAAGTGGAATTCAATAAGGCAAATGTGAGTTTTACACCTAAATGTCACATTACAGGCCCGTCAAGTTGCAAAGATTGGGAAGCTGTTTCTGTGGTGGGAATCTGTTATGGCCCTTGAGAAAGCAGATGGAAACTCACATTCTCCTTCTGTGGCAGACCATGTGGAGGATGACATAGGGTGCCACTTTCATTTTTACCTATGTATCTCAGCTTGTGTGACCCAGACATAAATTAAATTAAAGAACAACTATGGCCTAACCCAACTGAAAAAGAGATATGCAAAGGAATAGACCTTGATAATATTATCCTTAGTTTTATCTTATTCCATAAGTAGCACAAATGAGTATAATGCTATTGTTAATGGTATTCAAAACTAAATAAAAGAAAAATTGGGGGTTGTCTGTTATAAAATTTCAGAATGAAAAGATTTACTGTTCAAGACATAAAGGATGATAATAAGTCTACCTCTACAGTAATTAATTTTTTTTTAATATCCTGACTAATGAGTGCTGTCAATTACAGCACATACATGCTGCTGTTTAACTGCATAATTATTTTCTTCGCAGTAATATCTCTGGACTGGTATTTTTACGGTATTGTAAGGCTTGCTGCAAAATCATCCCTAAAGGAAAATACAGAGCTGGGGGCAGATCTGAGAAATCAGACACAGAATAGGAAGTGACAGGGAACGAAGCACAGAGTGCAGGTTTCTCTTTCCTGATCTGGGAATTTGTGCACAGCAATACTGACACCCTGAGAACCAAGAAATCCAGGACAGGACTTGAAACCTGCTCTTCACCAGAACAAAAAAGGTGGGAATCACAGCATAGATTACTCCTGCTGTCTACCTCATTCCAAGCCTCATTCCAGCAAAACTCAAACTGGGATTGTGATACTCTTGTGTGGCATCCTGGAGGATGTGAGGGATGGCAAAGTGCCCGCGCACACAAACAGAGGTGAGGCTGGGACCAGCTTGGCGGCTGGGCCCCCGGGGGGTTTATCTTCACAAAAATCTCTCCATCACATGAACCAAGGCACAGGAAATGGGGACATCTGGAAGATGTACTAAATCCTCGTGGTCTGAGCTAAAAGCAGACAGGTGCAGGTGCACCCTAAGGGGCGATCCACCCAGTAAAGGTGGGCACATACTTGTGCAGGACTCAGACAAAAGCCTCTGCACTGCAAATACAACTATGGAATTTGGAATAAATATTTTTACTACAAAATTACTAGAGACACTGTACCATGTAGGTCTGGCTGAATTAAAATTTTTCAAAATATCGGCATGTGTGATGTCTAAACTACATAACTTGTGGAACCACATTAACTTGCTGCGCATGTGTCAGGTGCCTCACTGAAAGTCAGGTAGCAGCAGACAGGTTCTCTCTTTGTGCTGGGTAGTCTGGAGGAAATAGAGGTCTCCTGGAACAGTAGAAAGATCTTTAAAGAGAGAAAGTTAAAAAAAAATTCACAGGAAAGAAATTTTTCAAGAAGGCTTTTAAGGACCAAGTGACTGAATGGCTACAAAATTGTCACGTGTAGGCTCTTATGTGGTGTCTTATGGGTGTCCTGGGATTTGGAATGTGTTTCTGTACTTCGCTGAAATACAGCTGAAAGCACTAGCCATGTGCACCTCAGAAAAGTAAAAAAAAAACAAAACAAAAAAACCAAAACCAACCAACCAAACAAAAGACCCCGAAAAACCAACAGGGAAAGTAAGGGCCAGGAAGGAGCCAGAGTGGAGCCCCTAGCGCAACACTGTTAAAAGAACACTCCTGGACTTCTTTAGTCTGAGCTCCTTTCATGCACAATTCCAGGCAGGTTGGGAAGCCAGCGTGACACTACAGAGTTTCCAATAGAGGAACAGGCAGTTTTGAAAGCACTGCTCCCTCTTGCTTTGTCTGCACAAAGAAAAGCCTGCACACATTTCTTTTCCTTTCACTGTTGTCATACGGATTAAAGCATCCTCTGGGTAAAGTTTATGAACTTGTTGGAGGCTGGATCATGTGCACACCCAACTTTCCTGACCTCTGCTTGCCGTTTTGTTTCTTTGGTAAAGCCCATTCTAAAGTTTCTTTTTCTCTTTTTGTACAAAGTTTACTTCCTGCTTTTCAGAGGTTCATTGCTATGATGCCTTTCATATTCCCTGATGGCTTTTAAAATTCTCTCTTTTTCACCTGTGCCTCTCCATCTTCTCTGGGAGATTTTGACTCACTCATAACTCCATCCTTTCCGTCAGACAGATAAGAAAAATATGTATTCTTTAGGTGTCTGTCATGCTCTTCAGCATACTAATTGCTGTTTGTCAAAGAACAGTCATTAAAATGCACAGTGACTGCCGAGAAATAGCTGTAATGGCCTGAGATAAAAGTGTTCCCTCTGTCTTTTCTGCTGCCCCTGAGCAGGTGGTTACTGCCCTGGAGTTCAGTGAAGGACAGTGTTTTCCTCAAAACTTGCTTCAGTGTCCAGTTGGCTGCATGAGCTTCTTGACTATAAATTATAACAGCCCCATATAAGTGATATAATGGTGTAAATTCAGACTGGCCCACTCTCCTCTCACTTATTCCTAGTATATTAAATCTTTTAATCTCCTCTTCAGCCCTTTTAATGGCATTAGCTTGAATTCATTAGACTTATTCAGTAATTTTACAATTTTTTTTCGGAGGTGGGTGAAGCAGATCTGTGTTTTCCTGGGAAATTTTTCTTTTGTGGTGGTAACCACTAGATTAATAATGGTATAAGCAGCTGAGAGAATTTGACATCTAGTTGGGAGTGTGTTGTTCAATATGTCTAGCTGGAGGTTATACGTAGAGTGGCTCTTCAAGGATATGCAGTCTTCCTAAGAAGTTTTTGTACACACAAAAATGTTTGAATTGTACATAGAAAGTGCATAAATAGTGAGATCCCTACAACATCATCAAGGTACAGAGCTGTTGCATTAAGCATGTTTTCTGTAAGTAGAAAATCCCTCCATCAACACAAAATGAGGTCTAAGAGATTTCTAGTTTGAACAAATATACTGTAGAGAATATATCATAGGCCTAAACTCATGAAGTCTTGGTGGTTCCGTCACAAAAAGTGCTTGGTTTTCACAGAAATATTGAGTTCAATAATGTTTTCACTAAAAAATCGCCTTCTCTCCATCATGTTGCCTTTGTGAAGGTCAGTTATTTGCAATATAGGCATCAGTGCCATGGCCAAAGGTTTCACATGCCCCTTTTGACCCTCAGCATCATCTCAGTTATTACAGTGGGTTTATTTGGTTTAAGTGCCTTGAACTTAAAAGACAATGTTATTAATGAGGGTCAAGAAAAAAAATCAGATTTTCTTTGAAATATTTATTTTCTCTCAGGTTTCCTGACAAATGAAAACATGTAGGAAAATTTGTCATAATTTTTTACCCTGTAGTCCAGGTTTAAGCAAACTCGGCCTCACAGATTGCCTGTGCTCAAGTGTGGAAAGCCTTTGAGAGATCTCTAAATATTACATTAAGTCTGACAGAGATAGAATTGGCCCTTATTGTAGTAATTTAATTCCCAGATCATGGAAAATCTGGCACTTTTTAAGACATGTATTACAGGGTTATGAGGGCAAGGACTGTGCTGAAGGGCAGGTAAATTAATTTGACCCTCAGAAACAAAAATTTGTGTGAAGGCAGTTTTGATTCATTTTGTCTCCTACCAAAATCATCAATTCTGACAGGATGTGGTGCCTGATTGTACTGGGCTTGCTCTAACAGCACTGCCTGATTGTCCCTGCTGCTCTTGCTGCTGCTTCCCTTCCTCTGCCTTTTCTTGAGACACCTTAATCTGGATGCAGGGTTTATTGGAGTCACTAGAGTTTGTTTGCTTGGATTCAGAAGATCTGAGCTCAACCCAAGAGAGGGAACTACTGTATTTATTTATTTATGTCCCCAGATAGCCCAGCTGGGATCACCCTCATTTCTGGGCAGAATATTGCAGACACAATGCTGGCAGGTGTGCTCTAAGGAAGAAAGAGGGGGGAAAGGAGGGGGGAGATTGGAGTTATGGTGTAAGCTTTAGAAATCTGTAGTATTATGGAGCTGCCACAATTATGAGCACCTTTTCCTAGACTGCTCTACAATGGATAATAAAAGGATCACAAAAATCAGGGAATCAATAAGGTATTCAGAGGTCTTTCCTGCTACTACAGTGTGTCACATTTTCTCTGTGTATATCTCTACTTCACAGTATTTCAGTAAAGCAGGAAAATGGCCAGTCTTAAAGTTGAGCTATACAACTTACCCTTCAGGCATCGCAAACTACTGCCTCAGAGATTTAGTACGTGTCTAGACAGGGATCAGATTTTAAACTGAAAATTATATTACTGTATTAAAGAGAGCTATTACTGTGTATGCTAATGATCATGAGGATCAGCATCCCTCTGCTCTCTGAACTTCAGAGCAGTTACAGGATTTGTCTTTACAGAGACAGGAAAAATGCAGTTTGTTAGTGTGTGGGCATAGTATCCTTTAGGTTTTTATTCCATTATCTGAGCAATTTACATACAAAAGAACAACCCCTCCCAGACTTCTAAACCTAGAGATATCCTTTCAAATGCAGAAAGGTTTAATGTCAAAGGTATTCTGTGAACTCCTCATTTTTGAAAATGCTAGTTAGGACATTGTGTCAAATAATAGCAAGTCAAGTCATTAGATAAAAGTGCTTCATACCTTTTAGTGTGGAGCAAGATTGAGGTGGTAAAGGAAAGGAAAAGTGAGGTAAGAGTCTTGCATTCAAATGAATGTTAGTAGAAAGTCCCTGCACACATATCAAATGAGGATATTTTTGAGCTGATGAAAGCAGATGCTGAGCAGCCAGCAAACCATCAGCTGTTTCCTTTCTGAAAACATCTTTATCTTTTGGCTTCTTCTAAACATTCAAGAAATGCAGTATCATGCTTTTCAAACCACACCAGAAGTCCTGGTGAGCATACTCACATCCTGCCTCAGTAGCAAAGATGGCAGTCCTCACAAGACAGACATCTTTGTCTTTGTAAAGGAACAGAATTTGGAGAAAAGGAATTGGAGAAAATGAATTGACCCTTCTACAGGTGTTACCAAAATCCACCCTTCTTTTTGCTGTGAAATTGTACTCGTGTGTGCAGACACACACCCGGATGGCTGACCCATCTCATTCCTTGCCCACATCAAAGGCAATCCTCCTTTCCTGTAGCTTGTTCAGCAGGGAAATAGCCTGCTCTGCTTTGGCAGCAGGAGTCTCTTTCGGGGTGATACCTACAAAGTGACACCTTTTCAACCTATCTTTCATGGGCTGATGACAAACTAATGTCCAGTCTGTCTGTGGAGTCCTGTGCTGTTAGGCTAAGAGAAAATACTTAGAAAATAAGTACAGGGAGAGAATGCCATTTTGTTTCAACTGATAGACTTCACAAGATCTCAGTTACATTTACAGAAAGGCTAAACAGATGGAGGTTGTCTCCCCTAACATGTGGTTGCCAAGGCAATCTCCAGCTGAGGGTTCCGGGACTCCCAGAGTCGCTGCAGAGGTAAGGCAAGAGGGGATGTGCATCTTTTCTCTCCTGCCATCTGTAAGCAGCAAGGCTTTTACTTCCCACACTCAGCCAGGAGGTTCCTATGTGATTGAAGCAGGAGAGATCGTTTACTTGACAAATACTCTCAGTAGGAAAGTTCTCAGGGAGGCAGAAAACACTCCTGTAAGCAGTGATGAGGGGGAGGGTTAAGGGACGTGCATGTGGTTATAGACAGAGTAACCAAGAAAAAGGAACACAGATCTGATTGTATTAGTGCATCTGACCCAGATTACTGCTCAGGTGGGCTCAAGGTTCAGAGTGAGGCTTTTCTGCAGCTTTTATGGTTAATTGTACCATGTTACCTGCATTGACACTGCACTATTATTTGCATTAACAAAGCTAGGCCTTCACAGATAGCACAAAAAGAGGTTTTGCTTTGGATGAGCTGCTTGTACGTGTCTTATACCCAGAGATATTTGCTTGAGCCCCGAGTGAGATCTGCAGGTTGTTACTGTATGATTTAAAACATTTGTAAGAGAGGAGGAAGTTCCAGAAGAAGTAGGCAGGGAATATGATTTAAAAAGCAGAGAATAAGAGGAAATAGGATGCTCTGTCTCCTTGTTTATTTTAAAGCAGGGAACAGGCACTGAAACCCTTCGAAACATGTATGATCTATACTGTTAGACTTGCATTCATAAATAGAGATACTAACAACTGGTATCTTTACTGACAAATGTATCCAAACAGATCAAGGAAAGAGTTAATCAGAAATGGGCCATGTGAGTGAGGTGTTGTTTGAAGTGACTTGCTCTCAAGTTTATATGGATCACCTGTAAACTCATGCTAGAGCCAAGCATTTTTCCCTAACCTTAAGTCAAATTCATTTTTAACCATAAAATGAATATTCCAAATAACTCGGTGTGTCAGCAGTTGAAAGCTTCTCTGGCACGACTGTACTTTTCAGTGAAATTTAAGTATTTCTCCATTACAAGGTTTCTGTAAATGCTTAGGTTAGGAATGGTCCAGCATCCTCTGAGTTTTTATGGCCCTTAGTGGATTAAATTAATGGATTTTAATGTGAATATCTGCTCTGACTTGTGAAAACTGAAGAATTTACAGAGATGTGTATTGAGATATGACATACCAGCCTCCTGCATTGCAAATATTATGCACTTCACTGCAGAACACCAAAGAGCTGAATGTTATAGGTTTTCTCTCCTATTTTTTTACAACATGTCACATAATACCGAAACACTGTTATCTAATTACCTTATTTTTCACCGTCTTGTTCATTTTGGAAGGAGCTCAAAAGGGATTGGCTAGTGAAGCAATCTGAAATCTACAGCATCTCCCAGGATGATACTAGGAGAACTCATTATGGCTCATGAAATGCTCACAGATTATGGTTTTCAATGCTACAGAAATAACTGCAAAGGAAAAACATACAAAGAAGGAATGTCGCTTTGAAGGGATAAGAAAAAAATGAGACCTCCCAGTGATCATTGTTTCTTTTGTTGAAGCATTTATATATTCTGTATGAGATGAATTGGGTATCCAAAGGAGGAAGGGAATTTATCATCATTTAAATAAGGTGTACTTTATAAAATGGATGCACAAACACAATGAAGTTCAGGCAGCAGAATAAGTAAGGTGCCAGAGAAAACAAGGAAAAAAATCCTTTACTTTCCCAGGAAGGTTGTTGCATGTTGAACAATATACCTGGAGCTATAAATAAAAAAATGAAATAGTTTTCTAACCTTAATTAAAAACTTACTTTTATATCTAGTAAAAAAACCATTTTTACTAGATAACAAAAGGAATCATTGGGGCAGCGATGCCTTGGATGACTAAACTGTTATTCAGCCATTGCACTGATTCTCTTGCCTTTAAAACCTCTTTAGTCTCAGGTTTTAGTTGGATGGAGCTGACACTGTGATGCCAATCATTTTTTCTATAACTACATACATTTTTTTTCCCTCTCAGTTCCCGCCTTTATCAATAGTTTAGACGTTAGTTAAATATACTTGGGATCACCAGTTGCAAAGAGGGAAGACAAATCAGGTACATTTGATTTGAAAATAGTCTTACGTATAATCTTGGACAAAAGCAGTCTTAGACACAAGAGCTCTGTTCACTCATTTTTCTTCCAAATCTTCCTTTTTATTTATTTTTTGTATATTTCTGATGTCCCCCATGCTGATATAGGTGGAGAAAAGCTCATAATTACAAGAATATCATTCTAAAGCTTATCTAGAACTTTTAGGCTAGGATAAAAATTCACAAAGAATCTGGCAAAGCAATGAGAGCAAAGGAAATATCTATGAGCAGTATGAAATTATTTTGGTTTGTAAACACAAAAATTGGCTGTGAGAAGTTGCAAGAGAATCTAATGAGGCTGAAAGATCTGTAATACATTTGCAGATGAAATTTATTGTTGATTTGTGCAAAGTAGAGAGAGAAAAGGGGAGAAGTGAAGGAATCAACCCTAACTAAACCAAAGAAAATTGATCTGTAAATTGCTTATTTCCATTCAGGAAATATATCTTGGCATTTTTGTGGGTAGTTCAAAAAAATGTCAACTCAATGTTCAGCAGGGGTCAAAAATGCAGATGGTGTATTAAACAATTAGTAGAAGAACTTCAGTGGAAAAAATCAGAACAGAAAATATCACTAGGTCAATCCAAATTCACTGTGTATTCACATTTTGTGTATCTTCGGTTTTATCTAAAGAAGGTTGAAAATGATAAAATCAGCAAACAGTTTCTAAAGGGAGGTTGAACAGAAAGAAATACATAAAACCATAGACACCATACAGAAAGTGAATAAGGAAGAACTGTTTGTTATTTCTCACAGGAGGAGACCTGTAGGGCAGCAATTGAAATGATCACTCATGGTTTATAGAACATACAAGAAAGAAAATTGTTACCCATCAGCACCACATTGCTACCACATGATGTGCACCTTGGAAACTAAAAAAGGCCCAAAGATATATTCATGAAAAAAAAAATCATTAAAAAGAGGGATGCCGATACAAACTTCGGGTTACGAAGCCTCTGAATTATGTTTTGCCAGAAGGTGGGAATGTACAGTGGGGAAAACTTCACAGTGCTATTCCTGTTCATTTCTTGTTTTCTCTAAGCCTCTGCTGTTGGTTCCTGTCAGAAACCTGTAACTGGGCAAGAGGTTTGTTCTGTTGATCCTGTGATTTTGAAAGAGCTGAAAGAAAACTGTGAGACAGTTTCAATTCACATTTTTGAGTGATTTGGCTTCCTGCTCACCTAGGAACCTAGAGGAGGTCCCTGATGTTGTTTCCAGCTTGCTCAGGGACTCCAGTTCCATCAGGAAAGGGACTCAGATAGCTGGAGATGAGGTCAGTTGCTGTCTCTGATCTCGGCTCAGTGCCTGTTCTAGGGATGGCTTAATGTGGTTCAGTACCCCAGAAAATAGAAGCAAATGGTGTTACTGGGGTCCAGACACCTCCTCCAGGCTGGAGCTGAGGATGCTGTGTTGCTCCAGGCCAGGGGATGGGTTAGAAGTGCATAACCAGAAGCGGTGACAGTGGGACCTGAACACTGCGGGAGGGTGGGGGCAGTGGTAGGTTGGGAGCCAGTTGGCTCAGGGAGAGGAAATCAGGTCAGGAACAAACATTGCACTGTGATTGTCGCAGTCACTTTTCAGACTTTGCTTTGGAAAGGTGAGCTTTAAGCCAGGAATGTTTTCAGGTGCAGGATGACAACTTTGAACATTATTTTCTGGTTAAGAGTGGGACAGAGCAGCTAATGGGCTAAGATGATGCAAGAGAGTGGATTATATGCAACACTGCTTTGCCCAGAGGATATCAAAATTGCTGTCTTCATGGCCACTGAGAAAAAAAGAATTGTTAAAACATGAAAAAGATGAGGAAAACGGAAGGATTTCCTGACAGATGAAGTAGAATATCTCATAGGATGTTCCAAATGGGGGAATAGTAAACCTGAAAATCCTACTCATGTTAATTTAAAAATACGTGTTCTAAGTGGCATCATAATTTCTTTGCATGGAAAAATATTGAAGAGGTATTTAAGGATAAACTTATAGATAAATAGCACCGAAGGAAAAAAAAAATCAGTAATTTTATTTTTTTAAGATCTTAAACCCAAAGGCAGTCCTGTCACTTTGAGTTTTGCTGATATTCTCTACATTTGTTTTGCAATTAATGAAAATATTTTCTGTTTCATTTATGAATTTTTATAAATGAAAATTAGTTTGTCAGACTCAGCCAGATGCACTTAGTGCTTAGTTCATAAAAAAAATAAAAGCTGAAATAATTGTTAGACGTGAAGAGATTTTACTGTGCTTATTTATTTACTATGAAGTGTTGAAACAGCAACACAGATGTTGGAACAAATAGTTCCAGTTACAGCTCTGCCCCTTCTCACACTGAATTTCTGCTCATCATTGAATAGATTAGCTCAGCATTTAAAGTTTTTTGAAATAACTTCTCAGTTCTTTGAATACTAAGATTTCATAATCTCTAGACATCAGCAGATTATTGACACACTGATTAATTAAAAGACCCATTGCTCATATCAATATTCCTCATCAAAGAAGAAGTATTTCCATTAAGAGGAACCCTAAAGGCTGATTTGAATATTTGTTCCCTTGAAGAAATGCCACTTACTCTGCTTGCTTTGCTCTGGACCAATTCTATTCAGCCATGAATTATCACCAGTTGTAAATCCCTGGGAGTCAAACCTCAAAGAGTGAAACAGGACATACTGATTCTGTGATATTTACATGAAAGATCAAAGACATCCTGCTTCAGAATGGAGCATGCTGAACTTTTACGGGGAACTTGGCCTCATGGTTTGTCAAACTTCTTTCAATATTGGTAATTTTTCCTGTAAATGGTATTTTTGATGGTATGTCTTGTTTGTTTGTTTATAAAACCTCCTCAGAGAGAGCAGGATCTCCAACTGCAGAGTACTGCAGTCAGTAACAATGCAGCATCCACCATTTAATCCTCTGCACACAGACTGTATAGCATTCCTCATTTTTCAACACAACCTCCAAAGAGAGGAGAAGCTTAGGCATCACCTATTTATTCACTCATTTCATTGCTGATGCTGTCACAGGCATTTCTGTTTAGTGGCACTTTGCTAATTGTTTCCAGAAATTTCCAGAATTCCCCTTGCAATCATGGCAGGACCATCAAACCCCATCATGTAGCCTCAGGCAGGTAAGGTGGAGTCAAGGTTAAGACAGTTACAGAGTTAAAAATTGTATCCAAATATGCCGGAAAGAAACATGTAATTGAGATCCATTTTCAGAGGTGGCAAGTGGCAGTGAAGATGAACCAAACTGAGTTTCGTGTTAAGCAAAGAAATTTGGTGTGGTTTCCATTATTTTGTTAAGATTTAGGCTTAAAGCCTAATAAGGAATTCTTAGACCTCATGTGTGGAGAAATCATTAAAAGCATGATACCAAAATAGCTGGATAATTATCACATAGTGATTTCTGAAAATGATCACCATTTAACTAATCAAGCAATATTTTAGGTATCACAATGGACGTCAGCTCTGTTGCTGGGAAAAAGTAACAAATTTCTTTCACAGAATGGAATAATTGTCACCAAGAGCAGAGGAGGTACTTCCTTAATCCAAAAGAATATAATGTTGAAGCAGTATAATTATATGGGACTGGTTATGTATAGGGTAAAAGAATGATTAAGAAAGATGCTCTGTACAGAACAAAAGTGATTAAGAAAGAATCAGGCACTAATGTACTGTACTCTTTTAAATGAGATTTAATTCCTGTTTTATGGTTTGTCTCATTTGTGTGCAGAGAGCCGAGAGAATCCAGTTATTTTCCTGTTGAGGGCCACCAAGCCCCCAACTCATACTGCAAGGTGCAGCACACCACCATAATTGTGCTAAATTATTTGAAAAGGGTGAATATCTAATATATGCTTTCCAGTATCTATATTTTGAAAGCTACAGGGAGTGGCCCCTCCATTGGCAATTTCTCCCCTGCCAGCAGGTACAAGAGGCAGGAATGCTGCCAGCAAGTGTTCAAGGCTCAGGCTGGCACCTCCATGCAGGTCAGGGCAGCCACGAGGTTTGATCCCTGCCGGGATGGAGGATTGCACTGCTTTTGTTCTCTGTACTGCCACTTTTCAGTAAAGTGGTAGTGGTGTCACAAACTGAGGTTAAGTTCTAGAAAGTAATTGTCACAGCACATCTCATTTTGTATGAAAATTATTTTTCTTGTTTTTCAGTTCCCCCTTTTCTGGGTCTGCATGACTAGATCAAATACAACTTTAAGGGGAATGTACATAATTCATCAAAGCAAAAAAATTAATATTAATTTCATATATTATTTTATGTATATTAATAAAGAATGGGTGCATTTTAGTTGATTTTTACACATCGAAACTCTGTTTTCAGAGTTAAGACAATCCACTAGAAGAAGAAGATGTCATTAAATTTTGATTTCTGTATATCTCTCTGCTTTAATATGTTGACATTTCACTGTGTCTTGCTTCAGTAATCCCTTAATCAAGGTATATACCATGATTTTAATGGTTTGCATAAAAAAGTCTTGGTATCCATGGCACCATTTCTCTGCTCTTTTCCAGAATCCTTCCAACTGCCTTTTTGTTTCAAGTGATGTAGTTCCTACGAGTCTGCCCTGTATGTTAGGTACTGCTGCACTGGAGAACTGCTAGCATCCGACTTCATGATGTTTAACTTGTGTGTGAATGCTAAAACTGTATCTTCTGCTCTCACCTCATGCTGAAAATTCAGAGCACTTCACCCGCAAGCATGAGGAATATCAAGCAGTTTTATCTTTCCTTTTGGTTCTTCTCCCACAGGATGCATGAGATGTTAATAAATTTAATCTCATTTCATAATCTTCCATCTGCATTTCTAACTTTAATAGGTTGTCCTGCATTATTTAGCTGGTGCTTGCAACTCTGGATTGCTTCTCAAGCATGATTTTATGTCTTTTCGAATATTTTCACCTGATATAGAACTGATGAGAAGCTGAAACTTTCATGTTCTTGGCTGTAAGTATTTTGCAAATACTCTGACAGAACAGGTAAAAAATTGTCACCTAGCAACTAATAGCATTTTCCCCTGATATACATATATATATATATATATATGTATGTATGTATGTATATATGTATGTATGTATGTATATATGAATGGTTTTTTTTTCTTCTGGAATTACCCATATGATTTCCCCCCTTTATTTTCACTTGCATTTTTTTTAAGAAAATGAGAATATGTTCTTAAGATTTTTAGAAATAGAAATTCAGCTGGCTGTTAAATTGTAGTGCTAAGAAATACCCTGCAGGTTATTACAGTCAATAAATCAACATCTGTATTCTCCTGGCATCATTGAAAATGATGACTGTGAATAAAATCCTAGTAAACATGCATTTTTCCTGTGCAATATGTGGGGCTGTGAGGGAACTGGGTTGCCCTTCTTTTGTACTGGTCTGTGCCAGGGAACAATTTTAGGGGCAGAGTATTGCCCAGTGCAGGATCAGTATGTTTGTTATTGTTCTGGAAACAGCAGGGAATAAAACTTGAGTAGAAAAAAGCTTTCCCGAAACCTTAATTGCTTACACTGTTCTCTAAGAAGATCCAGCAGAATATGCTCTGTTTTTCTTCGTCATTAAAGTCAAAGAATTTTATGTCAATTCCCAATTACCCAGTACAGGAGCACAGGCAGAAAGAGCAGACATCACTCCAGGGGAAACTTGTCACTCTGCTCTTGCATTCTCGAAGCAGTCAGATTCTTTAGAGGAAGGCACTAGAAATCCTATCTGGCCAATTTTTAATTAATTAAGTATTTTAAAGTGTTTTTCCCATCAGTCCTAAATGATGCACTTCTCTGCATATCTGAATCTTTGTTTGGAGTGTTTGTTTGTTGTTTCTAATCTTAACTAGGCCACTGCTGCCTTTGTTCTATAAATCCAACTGCTTTTTTTGAGTTGTGGTGATCTGCATAGGATTAGTCTGATTTAAAGAAAAAAATCTTTCAGTTCTCCAGATTAAATACATTTTCAGTTACTTTTTAGTGAGTTAGTAGGAAACACGAGTGTCTGCTTTAAAAATTGGATGTCTCTGATTCACCTTTTCACTGTCTGTAATATTTATTGCTTCTCTCTGACCAGTGTCTTTTTCATGTCTTCTATAGGGACCATTTTATATCTTTTTCACCACTTCCATTGAAACTTTTTTTAAAATAATAAGTGATTAGAACTGGACACATGATTATGAAGCTGTCTGAAGGGCTTAAATAAAGTCATGGTAAAGGAGTATGTTGTCCATGGGTGTGTGCATATAGCTATATATATTACCCACCTCACCCAATACCTGTACATGATGTGGTTCACTGGCTTTTCACAAGGATGCTTTGTTGCTCTTGAGACCATTTTAGTCTGTTTGGACTCATCCTAGGGCTTTACATCATTCCTATACATATAGATTACTGGGCATTTTCTGTGCATTACATTTGTTGTTTTGGACAGAGGAAAGAGCCCTTCTGCTTCCTTCTATGGCCCACACTGTGCTAAATGATTTTCAGCTGAGGACAAATTTTCCATTTAATTTTTTCCCTTTATCTTGATCATTAATAAACTCATTACATGGGATTAATTTACTATTAAGACCTTTCTCCTGTGAAGGGAAGCAGTGCCTTTTTCTTACGCTTTTTCATGACCTCTAACTGATTTTTAGTCTGTGATAGGAGATATTTCACTTTTTGTTTCTTACTAGGATTTTCTTTTCGTGTGTGTGTGTACAGTTTTATTGAATCCTTTCATTTTCTTCTCTGGCTTTTTTTTTTTTTTTTCCCTCCAAGAAACATTAAGACAAATCCCAAGAGAACAACAGGGGCTGCACCAGTGAAAGTGCTCGAGGTTTCCCTCACCTCTGGCCATTTAAAGCACTTGAACTCTGATCTGTTCCTGGGTGCATTATCTGGATATTCTCATGAATTATCCCCAGATCTGACCAGCCCTGCAGGCAGCCCAGGAGTTACAGGGCAGGACTGCAAAGGGCACTGTTGAATGGAGGTGCAGGGATCTCTCCCCATACACAGGAGGCAGCGATCTGCCGTATTTCTTTGCAGTCATCCGTAGTTGCAGTAGGGAGGTGCTGCTGTTTGCCAGTCCTCTCTGTAGTCTCATATTCTACCTTCTTGCAGCAGAGATATTCATCATGATGTTCCTTTCTTAATGTAACTTTCAGAGCCCTAAACCTGCTGCAGTTCCAGGTTAAATATCTGTGAACTTTATAAAGAAATTCAGCACACAAATAAACAGCAGGATATGGCTCATTAGTAAATGTTTGTGAGGCGAAGCAACTCTTTTAAACTCCTTTTTTTTTATAGAGAAAATTGTTGCAGAATACAGATGGGTATTAAATCAACTTGATAGACTCCTATATAATCCTTGACTAGACTAGTGCTGTGTGTCTAAACTTGTTTTCTGATGCACTTCACTGGGCAGTTTAGGCTATTTGTTCTGCTTTACTCCTTTAATGTGAATCAAAGTTAGTCCAAAATCAAACCCTGACTGGTGTTTTGTGTTGTTTGTTTTAGCCCCCCACTCATGCTAGTGCAGGGTGTAACATCCCTTCCTCAGACTATTTTAGATCAATCTGCAGCTAGCACAGCTTGTCTCTGTAGCTGAACAGATGTGTTTCAACAGGATGGAACTCTGCAGAATGATCCTAAAATTCTAGGTTTTATGTAGCTCTTCTCAGTGCTGTTTTTTCACTGCACCATCTGTATTGCCATCATGCAGAAGTCAATGGGGCATTAAGAACTTGATGCTGCTCTTTCTGGCTGGAGCAGAAACAGAGCTGTCACTTTGCTCTGCATTTTGCTGACCTTGTCACCATTAATCAAAACCACAATATGGATTTCTGGGACAGTTTTTGGAGTCAATAGGTGCACAGGGGGGAACTGCGAGTGTGCACTCAGAAAAAGGAGGGAACCTGTGCTCATGATCTTAGAAGTAAGCTACAGCTGTAACTCTGCTCTGCCCCTCCTGATCCCAGTGCTTTCCCTTTTGCAAGGTGGAGTAAGAAACTCCAGCTGTGTACATCCATGCTGTGCCCCCACCTGCTTTAGAGAGCAGGATTTTACTTAATTTTTTCTTCATATCTCCCAGTTGTTAATAATATAAGCTTTCTTCCCACACCCAACAGGCCTCAACAAACCAAAGGGCAAAAATCCAATCACCCTCTCACATCTCTGGAATAGAGGAGACCAGGACCAACTTTTGAGGCATTGCTTGAGAATTCAGCCTCATGAAAGCTTGACTAGAGTTCATGCATTTGCTTTTTGATGTGTTTGTCTCCTCGCCACAGTGGGGTGGAAGGGATCCTGGTCCTGCTGAGTGGCACAATCCATCTGGAATGGAGTGAAATGCTGTTGCTAAGCACTGACACTTCCTTTTCCCCTCTCTGCCCTGCTGAAGGGAGTTAGGAAGCATGATGCAGCCTTGCTGTTTTCAGCTGATATTAAGAGACTGATGGAGAGTCCTGCCTGGGCCTCACTTTTCTCTGTGCCACTTATCTCAAGCCAAAAGTCCTCATCCCTCTTGCTTGCCCATGCTGAGACCCTTTTGGTCCTCTCTTAAAAATGGAAAGATATGAACAGAGTAGCAAATTCTGCTCCATTGTTTCAGATGCTTCAGGTCACCCCCCGAAATGTGTGACTGCAAGACAGTGCAAAGTTTAATTAAATGGCTTGGAAAAAATCACTGGAGCATTGTTGCCTTTTCCTGTGCTCTGGATTTATCTCATTCCTGTGCACACATCAAAGTACTGCACTTCTGTCCTTTCATTGCTGCCTGAAACCAATATAACAACCTGGCCCTGAAGATAACGAAGCACCTCTCAGAAGTAAAAAAAACCCAAAAAAACCACCCCAAAAATTAATCACTCAACATCAGTTGTGTTCGTTGCTGATTCCCAGCAGGGCTGTGATACCATATGAATGCTAGGTGCAGTCACACTGGTAATGCAGGGAAAACAACACGTGGGCACAGGTGAGGCCTAGGCTCCAAATGTCCAAATGCCATTTACAAAAAACCAACAGAATAAACCCAATGGCCCTGTTTGTCTCATTTCTATAGCTTGTGGTGTTTGGAGTTGGACTTCATGATTTATGTAGGTCCTTTTCAAGTCAGAATAATCTGTGATATCTGATATATTCGACTTTGTTGGGGCTGCAGGTGACAACGTGCTTCTGCTGCTTTCAGTTTCACATCTTCTCTCTCAGTGATAAGAGATGCTTATTGAGGTATTGATTGTCCTGGTACAGTTTTACATTAAAAAATGATATATCAAATCATTTCTGAAAAACACAGAATACAAAAGGAATAGTTTACTTTGATCAGGGTTGCCAAGAAAAGATTAATATTCTTTATAACATGTTGATTAGTTTGAAACATCATTTTTTGACAAAATATGTTGTATTAATCCTTGTCTTAAAATTCAGGGTTAGTTCTGATTTAAGATATCTCTAAAATGATTGGTATTATAAGAAGATTCCTCCTCTACAAGGAGCATTTAGATAATCTGTAGGCTGAGCTATGATGTAGAGTTGGATAACACCCAGACACCCCACAGGTGGTGTGGAAGATATTAAGCCCTTAACATACTTAATTTGCTCTTAATCTAAGTCCAAAATATAAGTGTTAATTAACATACATTTTAAATTAAATTCATTTTATCAGTTCTGGGATACAGCACAGTTGGAAGTGTCATTTTAACGTAACTTGTGGACAGCTGAACAGTACAGATTGTGACAAATTGATCCTGCACAGAACTGCTCTTTCCTGAAAAGGAAATAATCTAAAAATCTCAGTGAAGGCCAAATCCCATTTCAGCTGGATGGGAATTATACCAGCCTATGGTCATCTGAGCTTGAGTGGATTCTGCTCAGGTAAGCTGGAGGTGAATAGCAGTGTGACTTGTTTATGATATTATCAACTATCTTGACTCTTGCATAACCTAAAATCCCAGATTTAGGGACTGGGAATATCTCAGTATATTTTCTTTTCTGTAAAACATCTGAAGAAACAAGTGGAAGTAAACACAGACATTAAATTAATATGATTTTGTTGCTAAGGTAGCAAATTTCAGATCTCTGTGGGGATACTGCTCCACGTGTAGCACAATTCACAAGTATTAAAGAAATCATTTTATGCAGTCATTTAGCGACATGAGCATTACATAGAGTTGAGTGAGTGGTTTAGCAAGAAATCCATATTCACATGAAGACATTGACGGCTCTGTGACAGCTGGAATTTAGAGGGAATCATATTCATGAGCTGTGCTGTGTACTGGGGAGGCACAATGATAGCAGAAGATGAAGCTTCTCTTTACTTGTTCCTCTCTTCTGTCCAGGTTCTCTCACCTTTTGCCATATCATTCAACCACTTCTCAGGGCTTTATTAAAATCATAAAATGCGCTCAGCACTGATGTGTTCTAACAAATAAATGGTGCATGTCATTGAATATGATGCCTTGGCCAGAAAAATGGACTTGGAAAGGTGTTTTGATATTTGCATAGCAACTGTGCAAAGAAAAGTGGCTGATATTTCAGGGTGTTGCTTTCTATAATAACAGAATTCATATGTCTTTCTATTTATTTGTGTATTCTAATTGGACAGAAGTCTACAAAGACCAAATTTCACAGAGTTTGGGAAGAAGCAGGAGAAAAAGAATATAGAGATGGCCTTAATGATCCTGACCAAAGCAGAACATACACATTACGCCTCTGACCAGAGGATGAAGAATTGGCTGGGGATTATTAATGTGTTTTTCTGGAAGCAGACAAGTCCATTGTACCTTGGTCAGGTATATTTTATCTTCTCATTTTTATAGCTTGGGTGAAGAAATTTAGTGTTTTTTCTCCAGATTCAGGAAGATACTCAGTCAGACTGGTGAGTAAGGGGCTGGGCTTGGAGGCAGGATTGTCCATTATATCAGTTTAATGTTGCCATGTTGAAACATCACTTAAAGAAACATCATTTAAAGAAACATCATTCAAACCACCATATCATGGTTTAAAGTCACCCAGAGGTTGCATGTTCTTATTCAGTTCACCTAATTGTGAAAACTTCCAGGATGAAATTACAGCTTGCACTGTGAAGGGATTTTTTTTATTCACAGATGGAGTATGATGGATCCTGAAAAGTGGATGGCAACATCTGGGCAAGTCTTCTGAACAATCTCTGTGTTGCTACACCCCAGGTGATGACTGGTAGAAACACCATCTATTTATTCACTGAATTATAGCAAATATCTGACTCCAGATAAAATTCTTTCCTGAATCATTGCATTTTACCTGAGCTCTTTTTTCCATAAAATGATCTGGACATTATTAACTCATGCCATTATTTTCATCATTGCTTCCATAGATGAATGTTATGTGACTTCGACACCTAGTTAACAAATGTGACCTTTACAAGGCAGAAAAACACTGGCAGAAAGGGAGATTGTGAATAGCAGCACTTGATGAGAAGGAGCTCATTTAAATGGTCTCTTCTTTGTTACACTTGCATTATTGTCTGTTACAACTCAGCAGACATCACTGTTGGGTAAATGCTATAATTCAGCCTGATGTGGCTCTGTCTGTGAATGATTCTTCCCTGCCATTCTCATTAGCACAGTAGTTTTTGTTTCTTAGGTTACAATAAAACTCTGGAACTAAAATTGCACATAAACTTAGCAGGACAAATTGCTTTCTACTTGTTAATTTACAGTCTTGAAATGATGGTAGGTAGATCCTAGCACAGATGTGATGCAACTGTGGAGAATAAATGGAGTATGAATAGAAAGTAGGGACTAGTTTTGATTAGATTTGTACTTCTATAAATCCAGAACATTTCCTCTCTTTTGGTTGGAGGAAGACTAAAATCTCTCTGGTATGGTGTTCCTTAATCTGGTATTCCTACCAGGTAACTGGACACTCCCTTGACAGGCACAGTGGCCAGACTTCTTATTTGCATGCTGAGACTATTTTTTAAATCACTCTATTTATCAAAATAAAATATATGGCTAATAAGGCATTAAGGAAGATGGGCACTAGCCAGGCACCTAAAGAGTATAATATCTTTAGATTATATCATGTGGATTATTAGGCAAGAATATTTGGAAGAACTGGGAAATTGTTTAGAAGACTGTTTCCCACTAGTAGCAATGTCACTGAAGACAGACAGAAAACTGCTGAAGAAAAAATGACATTCTTCCATTTCCTTAAAGAGTTGCTTATGTTGAAAATGTCATTCCTAATTAACTTTGAGTTCTCAGAATATATATTATTGTAACATGATTTCATCATGCTATGGTCTACTAAAATCAAGCCCTTTAAAACATGAGTATGTAGAAGAGAGGTTGGTACATATTGTGTGGGGGAAAGCTTTGAGGAAAGCACATCTGGTTTTTTTATTTTACAGGTATTTAATAAAACACTCATTCCATCTCAATTTCATCTTTAAATTTATTAATTAATGTGAACCATACTTAAATAAACTCCCCTAACTGGATTTTTTCTGTGTGCCAGAAGCAAGGGTCCAGGAACCTGAGAGATAAGGTGAGAGCAGTGAGGTTGTCAAAGGTTCTCAAGAGTCAGCCTTTGTGAGGGAGTTTTAAGCCAAATTCTCTACTTTTGTATCTCTGATTATGTCACTGGGATTGTTCAATTTGTGTCTATGCACTCTCTTTGGGAAACTACAGAAAAATTAGCAGAGATCTCTTTATTACAGGAATAAACCTATTAGACTTCTTCCTCCTAAATATGACTATCATGTCTAATCCGTCCCAGGAGGTCAAGGATAAAATGGTTCATTCATTTTAAAGGTCTATTTGTTCAGGCTAGCTGGGTAGAGGAGTGCAGTATCATCACTTCCAAAGAGGTTTGGACGAACAGAGCAGGCAAAGCTGTTTTGGCGGCATCTTCTTGTTCTGGGGGAAGGTCAGTGGCTGGTAAACTGAGGAGGCAAATTGATACCTTCTATAGGATAGAAAAATTTTGCTGTTACTCCCTCATTGGCATTTCATATCTCTGTCCTACACAGGGATCTCTCTTCCCCTTTGGACAGGTAAGAGTGTGACACCGTGGAGAACACTCAGCAGGTCTGGATTAGTAGGTGTGTACTATGGTTTGGATTTATAGTGTGCTTCCTGACTGTATGAAGTTTGTTTGGATGGTCTGGGAATCAGGGAGTTAATAATCTGGGTTTAACACAGGTCTCTGTAGTCTGGTGTGCTCAGCACAGCCTGGGCTTGTTGCCCTGAGCTTTCTGTCTTTTTGTCTTTCTGTAGAACTTTCTCACGCAGCTTTCTGAAAACAATATCTATTCTTAGAATGTTTACATACTTCTCCTGTGAGAGAAGAAATGATTGATGGGGATGTCCACCATCCAGGTTGAAGAGGTGGTGACCTGTCCAGCCAATCTCTTGACCTCTGTACATATGTATAAATACTGGAGTCAAATTGAATTAAAGGAGGAGTTTTCTAAACCAGCTGAGGTGTGAGTTTCATTTCAGTGTTCCTGAAATTGGGACACGCCCAGCTTCGGCCTGCAACATCTGGTGACCCCGAATGTGTGAGGACAGCAGCCCAAGCAACATGGGCTCACATGCAGCTGCAGTGCTGCTCTGGACACCACACCAACTTCCCAGTCCTTCCACCATTAATGCAGCACTTACAGAGCACAGAGAGAACATGACCTTCTGATAAACCTGTCAAAACCTGAAAAACTAAGGAATGAAGGGGTCAAATATGAAATTATCTTTCCTTGGGTCCTAGAGATTCAAGCAGTTCATCACTCCCACCTTCCTGATTTTAATTAATACATTTTCATGTCAAATTTGTGTAGCAGAGTGTCTCCTTTGGCACTGGAGAGAAGGCTTTGGAGTGACCTAATTGAGGCCTTCTAGTACCTGAAGAGAACTTAGTGGAAAGATGAAGCAAGACTATTTTCAAGGAAAGATACAGGACGAGGGGAAATGATTTTAAATGGAAAGAGACTAGGCTTAGATTAGATACTAGGGAAAGAATCCTTTAGCAGTAGTGAGGCACCGAAACAGGCTGCCCTGGGAAGTTGTGGATGTCCCATCCCTGGAAGTCTTTAAGGTGAGGCTGGGTGGGGCTTTGAGCAACCTGGTCCATTTGAAGGTGTTCCTACCCACAGCAGGGAGATTGGAAATAGGTGACCTTCAAGGTCCCCTTCCCACCCAAACCATTCTTTGATTCTGTGATTCTATGAAAGGATCCTGGTAATCACTTAGCAGGTCTTTATGAAAAGTAAGGATTGGTCTACAGGGAAGATCTACCCAGGCTTTTGATCAGCATTTTAAACGCACTTGTTTTTCAGATGCTGAATCCCTTCTCTAATTACAAGTCATGTGAGAAATCCTCAGCTGGGAAGACTGTGAAGAGCCTGTCAGCTTGTTAGCTGAACCATCCAAGGCAAGACATTCCCTTAAACCTGATCTAAGTCATCGGCAACTTATTTCCACTTGATTCTGTATGTCTGTGCCTTCATACTCCTTTTTTACCTTGAGTTGCCTTATTTCGAGTTTGGGTTTTGCTTGTTTCATAACCTGTCTTGAGTTAAAGACAATTCCAGATAACTTACCCTCCACAGATCTGACATTACCTAAAACCTCAACATTGGAAAATATTAGAAAGGCTCAAATCCCCAGATTTATTATTGCAAATATTGAATATTGTTGCAAATATTCAAAATATGTGAATCTGTGTAAGTACAGATTCTTAAAGTTCTCCAGTGGTTGGTATTAGTCAGAGATTTCTTTCACAGACCCTAAAAGCAGTGGGGGCCTGAAAAAGGTTTCTCATGTTCCCTTTAGCAGCGGTAGGTTATGTTCACCGAGATGTGAGCTGCTGCTTTTGGGAAGCCTGAGCTGAAACTGAGCTTTGCTTGGATGACTCTGTCCTGGGCAGTGGCACCACCAGCCATGAACCCTTGTCACGGCCATCACTGCATCACTGCATGCATGCAAACTTCAAAATATGAAACTTCTATATATTTCTTCTTTTGAGGACAGGGAGAGATTGCCAGAAAAGGGAGGAGCCGAGAAACTCTCTCTCTAGATTTTATGTCTGGTATTATCATATGGATTTCTGCTGTTTAATATGAAAAAGCAAATTGAGCCATGAAAGGACGGGGGAGAGGGGATTTAAAAACTGCACAAGGAAGGAAAATGTTTCCCTTTTCTGTTTGTGCCTGTCTGTCTAACAAATCTCCTTCTCAAGCAACTCTACATAAAGCAAGTTGCACGTACTACCCATGGCTCAGCAAGGCACTTCTGCAGCTGTTGGTATTTACTAGGCAGCTGCTTGATTTTATTATTTCCAGCAGCCTGCTTCAGAGAGACTCTTGCTGCAGAAAGAGATTTGGGAAGTCATTAGCCAGCTTTTATTCTTCGAAGTACAATGCAGAGGACAGAGTTGACTGGGATTGTAATGATAGAGGTTACATATGTTACAGATCTATAGTGACATCAGCTCTAGAAGTTATAGTTTGTATTACAATATACAAAGATATTACATGCTTGATCTCTGGTTTTAAGAAGACAAAGCATAAACATTTTTTCTTTTAGATGTAGATTTTAAAGCTACAGCCATATTCATGACTTCCCAAAACAGAGGGTCAGTTATTAGCAGCAAGTGCTCTTTGATTGTTTGTTGTTCACTTGTGCATTCTTATCTCAAATACGAGATGATAACTCCAGGCTCTGAAGCGCAGGGAATTGCCCTGCTCGTGTAGTACCTACACACCTACAGGCAAGCTTCCACCTTTGCCCTCCTGTATCTTGTAGGCATGTGTCCCTCATAATCAGGTCCTACAGCTCTCAAATCTCCCCAGTCTGGATGGTGTGTTGCTGGACTTGCCTTCCTGCAGTCAGAGCACACTTTAACACAAGCAGGCAACCAGACAGCAGGAGACCTGCTGTGCCTTGGGGAACCTCAGGTTTTGACAGAAACAGCTGTTTCAGAAGATTCCGGGGTTTTGGTCAAAGGCTGAACTTGATAATCTCGGAGGTCTTTTTCAACCTTAATGGTTCTGTGATTCTATAATTTAACACTGTTAAACACCACAACTCCACAAGTTTGTGGTTTCTGAACAAAAATCTCAGAGGGTCGCTGATGTCCAGTGTGATGATTTGAGGCATTGGGATGTAAGAAGCACATGCAGGTCATATAAAAAGGCAACTACAGTCTTAGGAGGAGGAGGAGAAAATGTAAGTTTTGGGTGAGGATGGGTTGTCACTGCCAGTTTCTTACTCATGCTCTGATCATATGACATTTTTTCCCTAAAGAGTCATAATTTGGGAGAGATGAAAGGAGCAAAACCTATGCCAGAAACTAAAGGAGTACCAGTAACACTGACTGCTAAAATGGGTTGGGAAATTTTGGACAAATTTTCAAAACCAAAACTCAATGTATTAACCCCACCTGAACAAGGCATTTACTCACAGAGTGGAGAAGCCAGAACTGTCTGAGGTGAAAGAAAGGAGTTACTGGGCAAAATGGGATTGAAGTAAACCAAAGCTTTGGGAGGAATATGTGTAACCTCATGTTCTCAGCTGCCTACAGCTGCTCAGAAAGGAAATTCATATGAATTAATGAGTCTTGCACCATCTCCATTCCCATTGTATTCAGGGTTGAAAGGACTAAAATAATCTGAGATTAGGCACATTTCGCTGACTTTAAACTCTACTGATACTGCTGTGATGGCTCAGAAAGAAAGAAATTTTACATCAATTCTATGGTGAAAATTACTAGTCTTACACAAGGAGGAAACCATTCTTTGGCTCTATGCTAATTAATGCCTTGAAAAGAATAAATGCAAGAAGGAAACCTCAAATCTACTTGAGTATCCTTGCCCTGGATCCTGAGCAGATTCATCCATTTTCTCAAAAAGAAGACTAGAATGTGGAGGGTTTTTTTATTTTTCAGTTAATTACTTGTTTACCCCTATTGAAATTGAAAATATCTGTGGGAATAATTTTAGTTTGAAGTTTCATATGTACAGTTTTATGTAAGCTGTTTTTAAAGATAACTGATGAAAGAGCAACATGTAAATGCTCCTTAGTGCTTGGATTCTTTAATGTTTTGCTGAAAAATTATTTAAGAAGTCAAAAATCCTAGTCTGTTCTGTGGCAGAAGAGAATAATGACAGCCTTCTTAGAGTTTTCTTCAATTTATTACCTGTGCATTATAATCTGATGTGGTGGTGTGAGGCAGTACTTTTTACACTGCAATGTTGTAATTTTACAGAGAGAAAAGCTTGAACAAATACCCTAAACAATATCTGATAGATCCTGCATAGTTCAAGACCACACCTGGAACTACACATTGCGGGCATAATTGATATTCAGTATAATTATTGATTAATTCTGTAGAACCATCATAATAAAGTGGTAAAAGATGAGTAGAGATTATGTGAAGGGAGCAGTTTGACTGTATGAAAAATATTTCCAATGCTAAAAATAGCAAGTTACTATTAGAAGCAGAGACAGCTAGAGAAAATGAATCAAATCAGAACAACAAACACAATATGTCATCAAAATTGCAAATTAACAATCACACTTTAGAACAATACCTGGTGTCACATGAAGAAAGGAGCTAAAACCTGTGATGTTAAAAAAACCCCATAACCGTGATATAATCTTACTTACCCAGCCACCTACAGGTGCCCTGTTGTGCAGTAGGGCAGGAGGCTCCACCTCTGCTGCGTGTGAGACACCTGAGAGGGCCAGGCACTTTGTGCTCATGGGGACAGTCTGGGTGGTTTCAGCTATATTTAAGTGCAGAATCAACAGATTCTGCCTTGATGAGGAACACTGACTACGATTTTCAGTCTAATAGATCATGGCAGATTACAGGGCAGCAGAGGGACAGAGGGAGAAGAGCAAGGATGCAAAATGCAGCTGCTGGGAATGTAGAAAGCAGACATCACTGGCGGCTGCTTAATTACATTTTGCCAGTTTTCACTATAAACCCCATCACTTCTCTCTTTTTCAGATGATTGTTAAGGGGCTGAGGGGCCCGAAGGTATTTTTATGAAGGATTGAAAGAAAGGAGGAGAGAAGTGGAGGGGAGTGAAGGCAGCAGACAGGGAAGCTGCTTGCTGTGGCATGTGCTGTGCCAAGAGCTGCCTGGGCTGTGGCAGGGCTTGCCAACAACGGGGCTCAAGCAGGGTCTGTGGGTACCCACAGGGAGTGGAGATGGGGCATATGAGAAACCTTAAGGCTGGGTTGTTTCTCTGAATAATCAGGAGGGAAAGAAAGGCAAGTTAAATGTGAGACTCTTGATCTTTCCACGGTGGGAAGTAGCTCCTGCACTCCTTGAGGATCCTGCAGCTTGTTTTGTCTTACTGGTGAGAACTTATGTCATTGTAGTTCAAAAGTTTCAAGATCATTCTTTTAAAGGTCTAATTTTGGGGAAGGAAATAGTTATCAAAAATGTCTGAATTTTCTGTGGCCGCCTATCTCCTGTTAAAATCTGTTAGTCACTGGCTATGTGTGATGGGATTGTTGCTCAGAACACAGAATAGAAGGCATCACCTCATCTTTATAACAAGGCGCTAATAAGCATAAAAAGCTTCCCTTAACTGATCATGGGAATTGCAGTAGAAAAAAAAAATCCCTGACTTTTGTAGTTTGCTGTGTTCTCCTCCCTGTTACTTAACCCACAACTCTGTGTGTGGATATAACTGTCCCCCTTTACAGTTTAAGAACTGATGGTGAATATTAGCTGAATATAATAAAAACATAAAATCTAAATTCCTACAATTTTAATTTCAGCGTCTGGAGAGAGACCTTCCTATTACCCTAGTCAAGAAAAGTAAACTCACCCTTTATTAGATAATTTGTATTTTCATGCTTGCATCTCTGTTCAGAAAGGAGGCAGAGTAAACTGGAAACTGTAAGGACAAAAAGAGCTGAGCAGAGCCTACTAAACCCCTCAGAGTGAAGACCAAACAACCTACAGAAACTGTTCAGGGTAGCCAGATCTGTGTGCATGTGCCAAACTGGATGAACTGCATGCTGTAAAAGTGAAACAGAAGGTGTTTAAGCTTTCTAAGCCTCACAGAAAAGAAAAAGAAATCTGTTAAGGCATAACACACTGGCAGCATCTCATCCCTCAGAGTCATGTGCTTGCCTAGAGCTGCGTGGGATTGCTCCCTGTGGAGCAGGTACCTGGGCAGCATGAAACTCTGAGAGGTGTCAGCAAAGGCATTAGTGAAATGCTGGATCCTGGCTCTATGGAGGGGTTTTTGGAAGCTGCCACAAGCATGCACTGCCAACAAGCCAGCAGGGAATGGCAGCGCTGTTTAGCAGTGTCAGCACAAGGTGGTGCCTTGTTGTGTGGTGTTTCAGGGTACAGAGTGATTCTCAGCAATGGAGGTGTCAAAGGAATATGAAGGATAAAGTCCCTGTTTTATGCATTTTTGAAAAAAATCACTTGCTAAACAGCTCTGAGTCTTCTGATAAATATGAGAAATTGTGCCATGAAGACCTCAATTTACTCTTGCATTAGCATCAGGGCAAATGAGCCTTACCTTATGCTAAGGCAAGAGTAGGACTGCAGTTCATCACGGCAGCAACAGACAGTCCTAAATGAGTGTGCCACCTTAGGGCTAGAGGCAGCTGGCCTCCATCTCCCACCTTCTGACTGCCTCTGTCACTGCCTCAGTGATACTGGCAATGAAAGTGCTGGTGAGGAGAGACAACTGGTGCTTTGCTTTGGAGCACTGACTGCAATCCAGGTGACACGGCTGAGTTTTCAGGCACCTGGCTCCGTGCATCTCCATCACAACATTCCCATTGTGCTGTGTTGTCACTCTCACTTAAGAGCCAACAATAGGTACCTCACTCATGATTATTGTCACATCAGGAGAATTTACCCCTCCAAGTTTAGCTCCATCATTGTTCACAGCCTCTCTAAGGACAGGCAGCCTCCCACCCAGCCTGTCTTGAGCTGACAGGTGTCTCCTCTATTGCTCATCTTTCAGATAAATCCAGTAAATTAGATATTGGGATTTTAGGTGGAAAGGTTGGGAGGTCTGCAGGCAGAATTGGCCAGACGGGAAGAAAACTGGTTAGTGGTTGAATAGCATATGCTGCAGCCTCAGGGCTTGACTTATTGGTATTTGCTCAAATGATTCAATAATCACACCCCCTGCTGAGGTACAGAAATCCTTTCCTCTTTGTTACCTAGGAACTGCTGATGCTGCTCTTTACCTTGCAAGAAATGCCTTCAGTAATACCATTGAGGAGGCCTAGGTTGTTTGCTGCTTCAGAGCTGCTCTTTGCCTTACCCTGTGCTCAGTTGCACAGTTGTTCCCAAGGTAAACTGGGATGTATTCACCCAGCAGGTATCCTTTCTTTTTTTTAAAAGAAGCAGGTTTAGCAGGTGAGAGTGTGAAATCTAGTGTATCCACATTGCAAGAGAAATTATTAATTCAATATTCAGGTTGAGAGGAGTTGGCCTCAATTTGCACTGGGGATGGTTTAGATTGGACATTAGGAATTATTTTCGATGGAAAGTGTGGGCAAACATTGGAACAGGCTGCCCAGGGAGGTGGTAGAGTGACCATCCTTGGAAGTGTTCAAAAAGCATGTGGATATGGCACTTGAGGACATGATTTAATGGTGAACATGGTGTTAGGCTGGTGGTTGGACTTGATGATCTAAAAGGTCTCTCCCAACTTTAACTATTCTGTGATTCTGTGATTGGAGAAAACTGTAAATATGTCAAGAGCCATAAATAGGGTAAATAACTAGCCCAAGGAAATACTGGGTTTGAAGATTGTTTCATAATCCCATTCATTTCTTGTTGAAAGCTGATTTATGATGGCTGTTTCCCAGTCTTGAAGGTCAAGGCATGAAGAGCTTCACTATCTTTACCGTCAGGACTTGATTTAAATATTCTTTGCACCTCACCCAGCAGGGACCTAGACAATGTTTGTGCTGCAACACTGCTGCAGTGCCCCCTTATGAGTTTTCTTGCATCTAAACAACCCCAGTGTTTTACAGATTTCTTCAAGAGGAATTTTTTCCACATTTTTTCTTTCCCATTACTGTCCTCTGCACTGCCTGCAGGGGGTCCTTCCCCATCACTCGTTTCAGGCTGAGCAGTGTGACAGATTAATGCCTCTTCCACGCAAGTTAGGGTTCTGATTTTACTTTTCACTGCCATGTCTGATGTTGCTGACTTGTCTATCATGAGCCTGTGAACTCTTCATGCAGTTGGTATGATGTGGTTTGACATGACTGTAACAAACTGGTGATCTGACAGAAGTCACATGCTTATCAAAACTGGGACTTCAAATAATATATGTAGAATCAAAATATAGGAGGGTTTTTAAAATGTCTGCCAGATCTTTTAAAGAAAATTTGAATTAACAATCCATCCTTTCAGCTGGAAGGAGGAGCAGAACTGAGAAAACAATGCCTTACTTCATTTACATTGTAGAAAAAAGATAATGACAATTTTTTTTTTCACTTGAAAAGGCAGAGGTGGATTAAAGAAGTAGATTGAAAAATGCCTGAAGAAGCTTGGGTGTATTTGACACATCTTCATTTTTAATTTCAATTCACTGTAACATTAATATACTATATTCCTTTGGATAAAGAAACAGATTAAAATGGAGGGTTGCAAAGATGAGTCCTTTAAAACCCCTTTTAAAGTGAAAGAAAAATTAGATAACATTCATGCATATATTGTCTCTGTATATCAAGATCCTAGTTCTTTAAAGGGATACCTACACATTGGATACTGCCTTAGGAATCAGATTTTCTGCTGTAATGGTTGAATAGATATCCCAGGGGTGGCTCTTCAAAGTGCTGTTCTGGCTCAGAGGTCTTCAGTTTTTGAAGTATCAGGAAGCATTCAGCAGATGGATGGTCAAAGAAAAGTTCAAGCATTCAGTGATCAATCTCTTTTCACCCAGACATTACCTACATAAAGAGCAATAATGAGCCATAAATCAGAACTATGGGGAACAGTTCCCTACTCTGCAGTACACACAGGCATAGCACATGGGAAGAGGGCAGCCTGGCAAAGGTTTAGATCAGTTTGGTGATAATACAGCCTAATCCAGGATTGTGCTAAGTGTAGTGACTTTCCAGAACAAAGACATGAATTGGTGCATGTTAACATGAGGAAAATCTAACATAAACTTGGTGGAGCAGCACATGAAGGTTCACAGTGCCAGCTCCTGCCATATTCCTCTTTCAAAGGGCATAAATCAGGAAAAGATATCTAGAGGACAGAAAGGAAGGAATCTGATGTGTGGGTCCCCCAACAGCCCTCACACAGCATCAGGCCTGTGCAGGCCTTTTTGAGGAGGTGGGCTGCACATGGTGAGTGAGACTGTGTGTTCAAACCTATGGTTTGGTATCAGTCATCAACATCTACTTTGTGTGCTTTTGCACCGCTCTATAAACTCTCTAATCCTTAAAGCTATTTATAAAGCAGCTTTAGGTGTGAAGTGATTTTGAAATAGCAGAGTGAGAACATGGGTAGCACAGAACACCTAATTTGGCTATGTAAAAGCCCCAGGAATGATGGAGGAGAATAGAACAACATAACTTCTCTTGGGAACTGAGACCATCCGTAGCATCTCTTTTAACCTCAGAATAAAAAAGGGAAAAACCTTATATTAACGTGCAGTGAAACACAAACTGTAGCTAAAGAGTTGGTGTTATGTGGAGGACCTGAGTTCATAATGTTAACTAAAAAATGTGATATTTCACAAAGTGCCTGCAAATATGTTTCACTTTTAAACTCCTTGGCTGAAGGATTGTCTTTGCTCAAAGATCATACTTGCCTTTTAGTGTGACCAAACCACACCGTGAAAAAAAGCAATAAGTAAGAAACAATAACTGAGATAACATCCAGTTTTGTCTGTGATCTCCTAAAATAATACGACTAGGCTATTACAACAGCTGTAATGGGGAATCTAGGAGTGATACAGAATAGAATATTTTGTACTCTGACGCCACAGTTATATAACCAGAAAGTTTCAAATGTACATCAGTTGTCACAACACTGAAGTCTTTTACACTGTGGAGACAATTTCCTACTCGGTTACTTTTATGCAGCTCTCTATTGCAATAAGGGTGAAGTTGCTATTATGAGAAAAACGTACAGAGTGGCTAATTATACTGGTCTGAGCCATCCTGCAGCTGTTTTACATTGGTTTCTAGAGTCCAACTAACATTTAAAAAATGTATGCATATCTTATTCTTCCAGCAAATCTGTTTTAAAGTCAACCTTTCCTTTCTGGGCATAGACCACAGCTGGTTTTATAGGGTTTTAGTTCCAAACCCTCCTCATGCCTCCACCCCTGAGCCAAACTTCTTTATCATACCAAAGAAAAGGGCCAATATGGGTCCTGTGTCAAAGATTGCTGACTCTCTGCCATGGCTGCCCCACCAAAAGCCATCCACAGTCTTCACTCTTGCCACTCTTCTGTATTCCTCATGCACTGAACACCCCCCTTCTCTCAGCCTTTTTCTCTCTCACTGGCACTGTGTATTCTGCCTTCTCATCAGTTTAAGATGTGGTTTAGCTTCCTTATGTGGATAATTGTTACATCCCACCCTTCATTCTATAACCGTGTCGTCACACAATCCCACACTCATTTTCACGTGCCAGCATCACTCTGCTCTAGTTGAACATCACCAGACCACATCATGTGCTTACTGAAAAGGCTTAGTATAGTAAAATATTTGAACATTGCTATGTACAGTGTGACTATAAATTGTTGGAGAGGTGAACTTCTGAATCTATATTGGGCAAACATTGCATTTTCTTGATAACGTTTAAAAAAATTTACAATTTACTCTGAGTTTTAGCATGAATTTGTTGAAGACTCAATTTCAGTATTCTGCCGCAGAAAATGAGTATAAACTATACCATCATATTGTTTGGATCAAGTAATATAGCTATGATTAAATAAATAAATAAACTATCCAAAATGTCTCTCTGGAAAACACACAGTTGAGCTGTTCAACAGCTATTGCCCAGTATTCATTTAAAAAGTTTTAGAGGCTTAAATGGCTTTGTTTATTGCCATCTTGGGCCTCAATTGCTTCTCGTTCCTTTTTGTGCCATGCACATGGAACTATAACAATAGAATTTTCCAGTCCAATGGCATCATTTCTGCCTTTGACAAAGCAGATTGTTTGGCAGTACTAGGTAGCAAAGCTGAAAAGTGAATTAATTGGAATATCTCAGTCCCTAGCTTATGGCATACAATAAGAAAATCATAGAGAGAACTTCAAATGCTTAAGGACAGAACCTGAGCAGAGATATCACCAAGTTGCCATTTCTTGACATCAATCTGGAAACTGCAGCGAGATTTTTTTGTGCTATTGTTTCTCAGTTAATAAAGGGATGACATCAGTACCATAGAAGTACAGTTTCCAGCCACTGCATAAACCCTGAAATACTTGAATTTCTTAAAAAGCAGAAGGCTGTGGCCTTGTAAAAAGTTTCCTTTGTCAATAACTCTGTTTCTCCTAAGAAAACCAGTTGTTACTTTTCAGCTGAAGTAAGTTGACTTGCCAGGTCATTGCTCCTGGAAGCTCCTGAAAGGGAGGAGAAAGCTGTCCATTCCCTCTGTTCCCAGGAACGAGACAAAAAATAAAGTGCTTATTTTTTCTAGGAATTTCTTGGGACAGACAATGTGAGAATTTTTCTAATGATAATGGTTGTGCAAGAGAGGAATAGATTGTGTTGGGAGCAGTGATGTCTTCCTCCTATTGCTGGGAGTTACACAAGCACCTTTCAAGAATTCTACTTTGTGCTTCCTTGGGTCAAGGGTCAGACATGGATTATTCAGATGCAAATAACAAATATATCACCATTCAAGAATTTTTCTAGTACTGTTATTCTTTATTTATTTTTATATAGCAATTTCCCCCACTTTCCCCATTTTTATCATGTGAATTTGCATCTGCTTTTTTGTGCACAAGCTCCCTAATGTTTACCCATGTAGAAATACATATAAGAACATGATAGAATTTCTGACAGTCATGACTCAATAAATTATTAATAGATTTTTAGAAACCCAACCCTTTGTTGATAATAAGGACACACAAAAATTTTTACTCAAGGTGCAGCTTTAAAGATAAATATGCTTTCATCACTAACCTGCTTTTTGCATCCATGAAGCAATGAATCTTCACCGTTTGCATGACACATGCTCATCTTTTAGCAACATGGTTGTTCAACAGAAATTCCAAAATACAGCACATTGTAAACAATTCATTTAGGTTGAAAAGAAACTTAACATCATTGAGTCCAAATGTTAACCTAACACAGCTAAAGCCAACACTAAGCCATGTCTTTGAGTGTCACACCTACACAGCTCTTTAAATAGCTCCAGAGTGGTGGCTCAACCACTTCCCCGGCCAGCCTGTTCCAATGCTCCACAACCTTTTCTCTGAAGAAATTTTTTCCTAATATCAGATGTAAACATCACCTGGTACAAATTGAGACCATTTCCTCTTGTCCTGTCACTTGTAACCTGGGGAAGAGCCCAAACCCCACCTGGTTACACCCTCCTTTCAGGGAGTTGTAGGGAGTTAAGAAAGTCCTCCCTCAGCCTCTTTCTCTAGACTAAACATCCCCTGCTCCCTCAGCTGTTCCTCATAAGACCTGTGCTCCAGACCTTTCACCAGCTCTTTGGATGTGAATTTACCATCCCATTCTAAATTATTTCCTTACTTAATATTCTCCTAAGCTTAGGTCAGGTCTTAAACATGACCATAGTATTTGTGTTGTGCCTTTTTTTTTTTGATTTATACAGTGCCATGGGGACACCAGGACACTTCACTTGAGTAAAAAAAATGTATCATGATTGTAGTGATTGTACTTGGGAGCCTTACAAATCTCTGCCTATGCTGCCAGTAACAGAATGGGATTATAGGCTTTCCAAACAGCTCACCCTGAGTGGCAGATGGTTTGAGAACACAAAATGAACTGCCTGAGAGAAAGAACAGAGACCTGAGTGTCTCAAAATCTGGTCCTTTCTGCCCATCCCTGTCTAACATTGCTCCTTGTCTAAGGCAAGAGCAGTTGCCTGCCACTGTGGTTTGGCTGGAGCAGGAGACCTGACCTTCTCTGGGTGTGCCACAACCAGCCCAGCAGGACCTGCCCTCCTGGAATTTTGGTGCTGTTATCAGACACAGAGCAGTCAGTGGCAGTCCGCTGGGGAAGTCCTGGTGACTCAAAGATGGCTCAAAAAAGACAATAAAAGGAAAAAATGATGATGAGCAGGAAAGAGGAATGATATATAAGAAAGGATTGCTACTTTATTTATTTATGCAGGTGAATACTTCCTTCTCCTACTTAGACTCTTCTGTGTATATATATACATATATAAAAATATATTTAAGTTCACTCAAAAGCAGAAGAAGAATGTAAAATCCCTGAAAGCAGATTTTTATTTATGAGATTTCTAGTTGTGACAGATTACCATTCTCTCTAGAAAAGGAAATTATGCTTCTATGAAAATATGACAATATTAAGGGGTCTACTATTAAAAGGACTATTACTGTAATCCTCTTTTTTTCTTTGTATGCTGGTTATGTGCTTATTCAGATCTTTTATTCATCAGATCTCTGGCTGTGTAACTGAATTAAGTACTTTGGTCCCAGACTGGCACTGTTACGGTCAGAAGAAATTGCGAGGATCTTTAAGATATAAAACTCAACATAAATTCAATGAAGAAGGATCCACACATTTTTTAACATAGTTTCATTGATATTATCTGTGTTGTTGAGTATGGTTTTCAATCCTATAAAAAATCTGGAGAGTCAGAAATGGATATATAAATATATATACATGAATATTTACAATGAATAATACCAATATAAAATATTGAGTTCTTTCCAATGGTGTGCTCACAGGAACAAGCAGAACTTACTTTATGAACTGTTTTTACAAGCACACCACAAACTTTTTTCATTCTGGATATGTTTGAGCAAGGCTCCTTGACTTTGATAGAAAAGTCACTTGATAAATAACATAATTATCTTGTCCACCTCTGTATGTGGCATTTGCAACAGAGGAGATCATTGTCAGCACATCATTAGCCAAACATCCATGTGTCTGAAGTGAGTAAAGGAATATACTTTAGAATGTAAGTATTAAGAAGGTATTTTTTTTAATGAGTTCAAATAACACATTAGGCATAGGGCACATGCGTGATTTAAAATCTGCACAAAGAACAGGGTCATGTCTGTCTCCCTATTAACTGGTGTTGTGAGTCACGTTATCTGCTGCAGATAACATATGGTACAAATAAAGTCTGTCTATGTGTCTGCAACGTCATTTTATGAATCGACCTTGAGTGGCAGGATGATTGAAAAATATTCACTGTGAAGACAGGAGGAATAATTTTCAGTCTCTGCTGTTTCCTGAAACTGCTTGATTTGGGGGCAAATTATTTCTGCTGTAGATGAAGTCACTACAGTCCCATCCTATCATTCTACTGCCTGGTTGCATAAAATTATTTTCAGTGGCAGGGGAGGGAGAAATGAATATGATACGAAAGCAAAAGGAATTACAAAATAATTACAATGTTATGAAAACACATAATAAACCCACTCTTTATTGCTTGAATCAGTCTCCTTTTATTTTCAGATGCCAGCCATCTACAAGTGAGTATAAAGAAAATTATAGACTTCAAGAAGTCCTAAAGAAGGACCTGGCTCTTGCAATGGAGTTACTGCATGAAACTTTATAAAGGTCTTTGTGGCATTTTATGATCAATACAGATGCCCAAGCATCCCCTTGAAAAATTTTGGCCTCTCTCTGCAACCTATTTTTTTAAAGGTGAGTAACAGCAGAAGGAAATGGAAGCTAAAGCTAAAAGTCTCAGGGTGGTTGCTTTCAATAAATGAAAGTTTTCTTAGAATTTCCTCATTGTGAGATGAAAGAAAACACCTTAATAGTGCTCTGAGTTCATCTCTGATATATTGTATGAATTTGTGTTCAATGGTAAAGGAGCTAATTTTCTAGACTCAAGGGAGTCCTTTAGTTTGACCTGAACCTGTTTTGTATTTCATGGGTTAACTGCAACCAATTATTTGAATTTCTCTGGTACCTGCCTCACTCTAAAGCATCTACTTGCAATCATACAAGTGTGAGCTGGAAAAGATTTCCAGAGATGTCCAGTCTGATGATCCACTCCAAACAAGACTCTTGGTCTGTCCTGGCTTTGTCTTGCTGAGCCTTGGACCCTCCATGGCCTCTCAATTACCTGTCCCAGTGCAGCACCACAGTCCTGGTGGATCTGCTCCTCCTCTGCTTGAGTCCTTCTACTCTTTGGAATTATCATTAAGTGGTTAAATATTATTCCATATGCTGATTTTTCTTTCTCCCTGCCTTTTGTATTTAAATGAGTAAAGTCCTTCAAGGTTCCCATCAGCATTGTTACTGTGGACTTGAGTGGATGGCATGGGTAGATCTATGGGGTAGGACACCCTGGCTATTTCCTTTTCAAAAAGTGGATCCTTGATACCCAGATATCAGATTTCTGAACTCATAACTATGAACTAAACTTTAGTACTTATGTGCCTGAAGAGCAAAACTTAGTCTTCTCTAAGACTACATTTTTTAAAATTCATAATGGTCCAGTGTAAAATGCCAGGGTTTTGCATCTGCAAGCTCAGTTTTGCTCCCTCTCAAATTAATGCTGATACTGGTAGTTACTTTGTGCTTTCCTCCCATCATATATCACAACATTTCATTAATGTGTACATATCTGACTTACTGATTCGTAGATGTCATGTTACTTTCCATCACAACACAATGAAATTATCCATTCACTATTATTTATGTGTCATTGAAGATTAATATATTCCAGAAAAGATGCAGATGCCTCTGCCTACCTTTGAAATGCAAAAAAGAATTGATAGGCACTTGACTTCAAGTGTTTTTGTTGAGTGTTTTGTCATGTCAATGCAAGCAACCTCCCTTGCTGCTTCTTAAATTTAAGTATTACTTATGCATTTTTGTCAGCTTATTTTTGGTGGCATTGAAAGAAACTTGTAATTATTGGTGAAAAGGAACTTCTACTGAACTGTGTTAAAAAAGTCTTCACACTTCTGTGCTACCTGCAATGAGTACAGAGAATTCTTGAAGAATAAGTTTCAAATTCCAGACTCTTCATCTGGAAATACCTGTTTATAGATACCTAAATCTTGACATCTGAACCTGTGAATACGTCTCCCCCTCAGGCCACATGTGTGTTCTGGTTCCTGTGTTACCTCTGCCAGTCCCGTTGATATAACTCAGCTCTTTGTTGCCCCAAAAAACTGAGTGCCAAATTCCTAGATTAATATAGGAAAGTGAATGAGACTGTGGAATGATATCCCCTACTCCTTTTAACAGTCAAACCCATACTGGACATGAACTGGAAGGTAAATAACAAAAAAAATAGGTTAAACATGAGCAAACCTGTTAAGTTGCCTCCATCCTGTCATTAGATAAGACCACAGAAGTTCCTGGACTCTCCTTTCAATCAGCTGATAGTGTGAGAAATTTCTTCAGCTGATGCAGTAAATCAGACATGTGCAAAGATGTTAGATTCAAACTCAGAGCAAGACCCACTGAGAATTATAAAATAGGGCATTTAGGTCATAAATACAGTCCTCTAATCTGTCAGGTTACCTATGCAAAAGTTTTCTTGTTTTGAATACAGTAATCACAGTTCAAAATCAGCCCTGGGTGTATAAGACCAGATCTGTCGAAAAGGGATTCAATGTTTCAGAGGCAGCTGCTAGAAGACAGCTGAGCAATTACACTGAGACCTGGCAATTACATTGCTCAAGCTGGATTAATTGCACAGTCTCAAAGAGTTGTGTCCCTCTTCAGCTATTCTGTGGGAGTGAGACTTCTTAGACAGCCTTAATGAAACTGGGTTTCTAAAAAACTAAATCAGTTTTCAACTGAAATTGTCTTAGCAAGTCTCTTTTACTTTTGTTAATAAATCTGTATATAACACATTTAATGGTATCAGGTCTTTTATTGTGTCTTAAAAATTCTTTGTATGCTACCCCCATGGCATTGTCAAGATGACTCAAGATTTTCAGTTGTAAATAAATCTTCCAAGTGTACAGGTTACATTATCAAAATCAGAAACTGAATAGTTATTTCAGACTTTCATTTCAGTGGAAAACATGCTTGTTTATTGTTCTGTTTCTCCTCAATATCAAATAAGAACAATACCTTGCCAACCACACTTTAGCATAGCCCTAATGTCTTTTGTTTGAAGTGAACTATGTTTTGAACAGTGATGTACCAAGAGAGGCAAAAGGCTCCTTTGTACAAGATCTTGACACTAAATAAAAGTTTAATCTGATAGTGTCATTTATATGGTCAGATTTGTATGCATAATATTACCCTGACTTTAAGTCTTACTTCCCACTAACATAAATTGCACAGCCCATTCAGGTACATTCCGCAAGAATGTAAACTAATAGGGACTAAAGGACTAAGGGACAGAAGACCCATCTAACATACAGTTTGGACAGCTGCTTTTCTTCCTCTCAGGCCTTGTTTCACTGTCCACTCTCTCTGTTTATACAATATCAATTGCCTGAGACTTTACTCTGTTCCATAACGCTGCTCACAAACGCTGGGTTAAAATCCAGTCTGAGTTATATATCGGCATTTGGATTTGTTGGCAGCACAGCAACACAAATACTTTTCAAAGTTAAGTGCCTTCTCTCCTGAAATTTCACTGCAGGACCTTGTATTTTGTTTGTTAAAAAGCCCTATTTGTCTTTGCAATGCAAATTAAAGATCAGCAAAGAGACTGAATTGGCAGAATTTCAACTGATTATGTAGTATTTTGACCAAAAAAATCTTGTTGAACTCAAACAGGCAACCTAAATTTGACATGAAATTGGTCTCTACAGTCCAGAAATGGGAGTGTGACAATCATAAGGTGAACTTTTACTAGTGTGACTTAAAGATGACTGCACATAAACTAGTGCTAATTACATTTTGTCTTTAAAAAGAGTTATAAAATGACAGTCAATAACTAGTGATTTGCTATTTTTCCTGAAAATATTTTAAGGCATGGATGGGTTAAGATTATGTTTTCCAATGTTCCTATCCAAACACTTTAATTTCCTAGAGAAATATCTTCTACACTGCAGAAATCTGCTATAAATAATTGCTACTGTAAACAGAGCTTTAAAATTATCAAAATAGACATTTGGGAAATGTAGAGTCATTTAACACCATTTCTTCTTAGCAAACTCCCTATCCTTCTTTCTTATGCTGAAAATGTCAAAACAAGATATTTCAATGCTGTCAAAGAGCTTTTCCCACTGTTTTCGAAACACATTTTTGTCTGAATTGATACCCTGCTTTTTAAAATTTTGGTATAATAGTACTCTAATGGTAAATTGCTTTGAGAAAATTTGATCAGTGCATTATGGAGGTTTTGAGGCAAAGGTAAAACTGAACTAATATCAACAGTTATACAGAACTTAGTTGTACAGATTGACATTGCAGTCCCAAACCTGTGTAATGGGACCCAGTGGCACTGTGAATTGCACTTCGTAATCACAAATATGAAATTATTTCAAAGGTGAAACAACCTCTGGCAGAATGACCTTCACTAAAAGAGGCATTTCAGTGTGAAACAGGTTTTGACCTCACAGGGAGAAATTATGAAAAATCTTGTACAAACCTAGCCTTACATGCTTTTTACCCAGCTCAGAATCTATTTTAACTGTTTTGATATTGTAGAAACCTCTACTTTTTCCAATGTGGCAGTCCTTTGAGGAAGGGCCTTCTTCCTAATATAATAAATAAATTAATGGCACCTATACTGGGCAACTGAAGAGAAGGGTTTCAGGCATTTTACTTATTTATTCTTCTGTAAATCATGTTTGCAGTCACAGGAATATACCTCTGAAATACTATAGTTGTTTGTCGCTAATAGACAGAAGGTTTAAATTTAAAAGTCTTTATTTGTTGTACAAATACTTCTTCAGGCTTATTCATATTTTGATATGAAGATTTTTTGGAACCGCACATTATTGAAATATCAGATTTCAGATAGTTCAAAGCCTCAGATACTTGGAGTTCAGAATTCTGGTTATTTGTTGGGGCTGGAGGAGTCAGTTCTGAATCTGTCTTGTACAGTGATTTACATGTTTACAGCAGGGCCTTATATTTCATCTCAGGTTTATATATCTGTAAGATGAACAGCAAATTCAGTAAATCATCTAAATGTTTGGGCACTGGGAGCATGCTTACCATCTGGTAATATAAAATGGATCTTGCATTGTGATTGAATAAAAATGTTACTGCAGGGATATGATGAAAGGGAAGCAGAAGAAATGATGGGACAGTCTGCCGTGACCAGGAACCCTCATCTATATGCCATGAAACTTGTGAGCAACAGTCATAAAATCATCTGAACATCAGAATTTTTTTCAAAGACTTCCAAGACTTGTGAAACTCACAGTCTCAAAGGCTTTCATCTGTCACAGACTGTATGCAAGCCTTTATTTTGCTGAACAGTTCACCTGGTGTTACCCAGCTGTGAGAAGGGATGGCTGCAGTCAGGTCTCAACCCCACTGAAGTTCAGTTGTCCTTCAGAAACAGTTTTGCAGCAGCTCCTTAAGCGGGCTCTCCCAAGCCTGAGCACAGTGGAATAAGGATGGTCACTCCTGTGATTTTTGGAGTTGTGGGAGGATATTTTTGGCATCATTAAACTTCCTTGAAACTGATCCTTACCTGAGCAGGTAACATGACCATCTGCTGCCCACCATCCACATATGATTTTATAGAAGCACTCTTGATACATTTTGACTCATGTGGTGGCATTGTTTGGTAGCTTTAAGAATAAAATGTGCTGGGGTTGCTACTGGCTACTTTGGGCCTTCTTACAGCACATCATCAAAGATGACAGACCATTTAATAAGCTGCTGCAATGTTCACACAAGATGTTTTTTCATCAGCCAAGTGTATTTGACTCTCACCGCTGAGAAGTGGATTGACATCCCCACCTTTAGAACTGCAGTTTTTGAGCCTTTGTAAAAGAACTGGAATTTTTTCTCATGCACAACTTGCTGCTGATCTGAGTTGGTTTGGTTTTTTTTGTTTTTGTTTTTGTTTTTGTTTTTTGCCTACCCTTTATAACTGAAGAGAGAAAGCTTTGCTTGAACTCACCTTTGGTTATTTGGAAAGAAATTTGCTTCCCTGCTAAGTTCATGCTATACACGATATATCTTTAGAGTATTCATTTTCATCAAAACAGTCCATATATTTCCATATGGGTAAAACCATTCACCTTTGCTACAGCATTGTACACTGTGTCCCTTGTCCCTGAGCCATTTGGTTGGATTATTTTTTGTTAGAGCCACAATAGGCTGAATTTGTCTTGCCTTTTGGCATATGCAATGGTAAATCATTCAATATTTACCCTCTGAGTAGCTGTGACTCACTTGACATCTGAATCCTCACGACTGAGGCCTAGACCAACCACCTGTATCCTGCATGGGCGATGGAATTCTGACATCATGAACTGTGCTGTAATGATGCTTTTAACAACACTGTAGATCTTGGCCTGCAGCTGCACCATCTTATGCTTGCAGATTTGTTTGCCAGCTGGCCCTCAGCAAAAGGTTAGAAATGAGATACCAGTTCTCTCTTGACGAAGCCTCCCTAATAGGATGAGTTTATCATTTTGTGCAATGAGCTTGGTTGTACTCTTGAGATCCAATATATTTTGGTCTCAGCAGGCATTATGCCTCATGACTAGGCACTTGTAATTATTAAAGACAGTTATTTGTAATATTATCAGTTAGTTGGAAACACTTTAGGGGTCCCTGACTCCTGCTGTGAAGAACACATTCTCATGTGTTCTCAGCTGACAATCCCTTAGCCAACTCCTGCTTCCTCCAGTTGCTTTTTTCCAGATATGAAAATTTGCTTTTGGGCAAATTCATTGATTGTGTGTTGCCTTTCCCAGCATGAAGGCATTTGACTCATTTGATGAGAAAAGACCCCACTTTTGAGATATTTTCATGCTGAAGCACTGTTAGCCTGTGGAGCTACATATGAGGTGTATCAGAGTCATAGCCAAAGGCTCAAACAAATACTACAAAGAGAAACCAGAGTGGGAACTCTATTTTCCAAGCAGGAAGAGCTTTTAAATCTGCCTATAATTAGTTTTCTCCATTCCCACTGAGACTAGGACAAGAAATAAAGAATTTAATTTATGGATATGATGATTTAAATGAGATAATTTTCTAATATCTATTTCTACAATATTATTTTTGTGACACTTGAGGCGTATTTGAATTACTGTGCTGAACCCTTTTCTGCAAAGATTCATGGAAAGAATAAGAACTGATTGTCACAAACAGCACTGAGCCAGTTGATTCAGATGAGATCTTCCTAGAAGCTGCTGTGTAGGGCAGGGATGGTGCCTTACCTAGTGGTATTAAAAGTCGACATGAGTCAAAAAAAGCCAGTTGTAAGAAAAGCTTTGTGGAACGAACCCACAGATGGAGAAGGAGAAAAAGCAGGCAGCAAGTATCCTTGGCCATTGTGCTCAGCAGTGCTTGGAACTTGGCAAAGGTATAGTGGTACAGAAGCAGGTGGATTCAGTGAAACATACTTTTTATGCTGAAATAGCACAGGTAGTCAGCTTTGAATGCCTCTGCCAGGTTTCAATGCTGAAATAAAGAGTTTAGGTGTTTATATTTTCTTATGTGGCTGGGATGGGTATTGTTTGCCCCAAATGGCTGGGGTTTTTTTCTGCAACAACCCAATTCATCAATAATTTTCAAAACATTAGCTGCATTTTCAGTTCTGAACATGCCAGAGAAAAAGCTTCTCTTTAAAAAAAAACTTACAGGCTCAGAAAAGGTCAAGATAAAAATGTTTGTCTCATTAAGGCATGCTTTTAGCACCTTTAGCCTTGAATTGTGCATTTTATTCAAATGGAGCTTTGGGAAATAAAGAAAAAACATATTTTTGCTTTCAAATTGACACAAAATACTATTTAGACCATAAAATAGATGTGATAGGAAACATTGCTGATGCTTCTTATCTAAATCTGCAAGCACATTAGCAGTGTTTGCATTTACTCTCGGAAGTACATCTGCTGATTTATTCTGCTTGGAAAGCTCCACTTAAGTTAGTTAGTCAGTGCTTTTAAATCCAATTATGTCCACCTAGTATAAAATATCTAATCTGTTAACATGGTAGTTTCTGTGCCCTCCTGCAGCAGTGACAATTAATAAACTGATTTCTATGTCAGGCTAATTTTCAGTAAATACGAGTGATATTATCATCTAATTTGTAAAACCTCATGCTAACTGAAGGAAAAGACCAAGTCCTCATTGTAGCTATGAATTATATATCGAAGTTGAAAATTAAGGCTGGTTAGTATTTGGAATATATAAGAGACAAGATCATGTTTGGACTGACTTGCTTGAACATTGCCTCATCTCCCAGTAAATCTGATAAGGACAGGATCCAGCCAAGAGGAGACAAGACCATCTTGGCTTTGTAAGAAAAATATTAAACTACACGGCTGCAGTGCTCCAAACAAAGGTATTCGAAGTATTGGAAAGCTTTTAAGAACAAAGACAAGAAGGATACATACATGAAGGATATATAATTGACTAATAAAAAGAAATTTAATGGCAGATTGGAGGAAAGTGAACTTCTTATCAGAAAGAAACTTGACCTGATAAGAAATCATTGTTATTACAAATAAAAAATTACAAATTATCAGATCCTGCTTGCTGAGCACATTTAACCTTGGTACTTGAGTAGCACTCATGTGGATGACACTGTCAGCTGGGACCTATGCACAATACCCAGGCCCATAACATTTGTTTCTTTATTTCTCTACTTGTAATTGTGTCTTCAGGTATAAGCTCTGCAACATGCAGGGTTACTGATCCCAGCCAGTAGAACAGCCATCCTTAGTGTCCGAGTCATTAAACATTAACATATTTAAATTAAGAAATTAACATCTGATTTCTGTTAATGCTTAAAGGAAGCAGACAGGATTTCTGGGGACCCAAGCATCCTCTAGTTAAGACCCTCCCTCCTTGTTTGCAGAAGGATGTATAACATAAGCCTATAATTGCATTCTGTAGGGCAATCAATAAGAGAGACAACAATTCTTCCAGAATGCCAAATGCTTTGTTTTCTAGATATTCTCATGGTTTCTGTTAGCATTGCTACTGCATGTAGGATAACTTGTACAATGCAAATATTCATAATGGCAATTGATTGGAATAATTTATATCAAAAACCTTAAGTGGATTTTAGTATAGATGTATAAGCCTTAAATTTGGAATTGCATTACTAGGATTTGATAGCAAATTACACCACTGGGGATTGGTCTTCTGCTATGTTAGGTTTTTGAGAAGCAGAAATTAAAATATTTCATGTTTTGTGCATCCTGGTTCAATGTTCCCTTTTGAAAGGCAAAGGCAGATTGGCAAGCTCAGCAAAAGACAAAGCTGTGTTTGCTGCAAAAGCTGTGCTAAGGCTCTGCAGTCTTTTTAAGCCCTTAAAAAAAGAATTCCTCCCTTTTATTGCTCAAGGGAAGCAAATTATCACAAGTGGGTAAGCAGTATAACAGGATCTGACATATGTGTGTTGAGCAGAGGAAAATAAGGTTTTGCTCTTTAATGTATTAGTGCTGTTATTTTGTTCTTTTATGAATTTGTGCTATTAGCTTATTAAGTCTAATCTTTAATGTTTTAGTGACAGGCATCATCAGTAGACTCATTACTGACCAAAAGATGAGGAGCTCCATGGAAGGAAACACAAGACATTACAGATAATGCAGCTGGGATGGGGTATCTGAATTGAGTAATTAAGTAGTCAGAATTTGCAGCATTAACTTTTTCTTTTTTTTTTTTTTTAAATATTAAATCCTGAATATATCTGAGCAAGCTGTCTGGGCCCTAGACTTTTGCTTGCAAAACAATGGAATTTCAGTATCCACAGATGTAAGTAGTCTTTTGAAGTCTGTTTTTAAAACTTTACCTCCTGACTGCCCTGTGGTTACCCTGTTAATAAATCTTGTGTTTGACACTGCTAGAAATCATACCCAGCCATGGCTGTCTGAGAGTTTTGTACAAAACACCGAATACTTGATGGGTTGATACAATGGTGACTCTCTGAAGTATCCTTACTATTCTACTTTTTCCAGTTGAGGAGACTGAGCCGAAAGAACTTGCCCTGGTTTGTAGAAGGTCCAGGATTTAGATCCCAGCTTTGTTGTGGAGTATGATTTGCATGACAATCTTGAGCCATTAAACATCAGAAAAATGAGTTATTGATGATATGTGAGATGCAGACATTAAAAATGTTCTATGGAGAGTTATTACAGGAGCTGCAGAAAGTTACTGTGCTGTACAAATTACGAGCAAAATAATTTCATTTCATTAAATATTTGTTTTATGTGTGTAGCCAGTTTAGAGTGAAGTGGATTTCTCTCCTGCTCTTTGTTCTCAGCACAAAACAGTAAAACAAATCTGCAGCAAAAATACTGGCAATACAATTGTCAGTTCCTGTTATATATCAGAACCAAAATTCTTTTCAGCCTTTTTCAAAAGAGTCACTAAGGATATGTTCCAAAAATGTGGAACATTATGTAAACATATTGGAGCTTGCTTTGACTCTCACATTGTTGTCTCATGTGTCTCCTTAACCAATGCATGGCCTCAAAATTTTGTAATGTAGGCCAGCCTGAAGAGTGCCAAATTACTCAGGTGCTTCCATCTGGTGCCTGTGGCATGTCCAACATGTGCAGGCATCCATCCAACCTCCTCATCTTCATTTTCACTGGTAACACCTGACAAAGCTGCCAAAGTTCAGCATCAGAGGATAGATACAGCAGCGACTCTCAATTAAACACAAGGCTGTGAGATGCAAACAGCAGTATGCATAAGTAAACATGCACCAAAAGTTCACAAACTCTACATGCCCCTAATTAAAGTTATTGTTCTGAATAGATGGATGGTTGTCAAAAATAAATTTCAAGCTGACTGGATAAGGGTTCCCAATCATGGACCAGTTCAGTCAGTCATTTAGAAAAGTGCTGTACATGATGGTTTTCATTGTGGTACATCTTATGATACATCAGAATAGTCCAAATTTTCAGGATTGCTTCTGATGACAATTTCAGTAGTGTATATCTGGAACAAGGGTAATTGTAGCCAGAATTAGTGCTGTAGGGGACAACCATGAAACTGAGATAAGCTCCATTTAGTCAACAAATACATTTCATTATATCCTTTTTCCCCTTAAAGGAAACAAAAGTGATGCAAGTCAGAGGCTTTATGGTTTCATCCACTTGGCAAAGCTCCATCTTATCTCTGCATTGGCAGGTGTATGGCTGAATACAAAGCAGAATAATTTACTGGTGCTGACTTATCAGTGTTGCATTGACATCAGAGAAAAATCCCCCACTAGAGTTTGCAGTCAGAAGTTACAAATTAAACTGCTGAAATTCTTGTCTTACACTTGAAACAAAACAATTAGCTTCCCTCTTCCTTTTTCTATGCAATCTGGAGCAAAGTCTGGTACTACTTTATCTCTGAATTCAGGAGAATGTACAGAAAAGTGACAGCTGGTCCCTCATTACATCCCTATTTTAAATCTTACTTCCTTCTCTGTATATGTTTTGTATGCATTACCAGACCAACAGCATTAAGCATAATTCTTCCACTAACACAATCGTTCACTTAGCACAGGTCAAAACTTCACAACAACCATGCACAGATTAAACAAACAGTGCAGTCAGTTGGAAGCTGGTAACCCACAATACTCTGGCAATTAACGTGAGTCTAAGATACACAAATAAAAGTATTTTATTAGAGAAAAGGAGTGTGAGGGGAGACCTTGTCACTCTCTACACCTGAAAGGAGATTCTAACCAGGTGGGGTCAGTCTCTTCTTCCAGGTAACAAGTGATAGAGCGAGAGGAAATGGCCTCAAATTGAGTCTGGAGGGGTTTAAAATGGGTATTAGGAAAAATTTCTTCACAGGAAGCATTTGAACAGGCTGTCTAAAGAAGTGGTGGAGTCATCAACTTTGGAAGTGTTTAAAAAGTATGTGGTTATGCCTTTTGAGAGCATGGTTTAGTGGTAAATATGGTTGTAGTGCTTAAGCTGATGTTTGGACTTGATCATCCTGATAGAGGCCTTTCCCAGGCTGAATGATTCCAGCATTCTGTGATTCCCATTAGTAAAAGATTTAGATTGCAAACATCCACTTTTCTGCAAGGATTTCTTTTTTCCAAACTTTGTATAATGCTTTTTGTTTTCCATTTTTCAAGCCACCTCTTTCGGTATGTTGCTTAAAACAGGACACAATTTCATTGCAGTTTCTCTTCCAATTCTTACGCAGACAATTCCTGAAGACCAAGCATACCCCATTAACTTTTACTCACTTTGTGAGCCAATATCACCTCCTCAAGCTCTTCTCCTGTCAAGAAACAGACCAAAGGTTTTTTCCCCATTTTTGTATGCAGCTCCTGGATTTCTGTTTCTTGGACAAATGCTCATCACTATTGATTATTTTAGATTTTAAAACATTTTCTCAAGTGATCAGATTTACATTAAACAAAAGCTCTGTCTCCCACATGCTCACAGCAGCCCTATTTAAGAAAATTATCAAGAGTATAAGCACATCTGTATTTCATTATCCAGGTCCTTAACAGAAACATTAACCTGAAGTGGGTGAAAATATCCATCAAATGAGACAGGGGGAAAAAAAAAAAAAAGCTTGACCTCATTTTTTTGCTGAGCCTGCTTATTTCTTTAATTGTTTACCAAACAGTAATGAGCCCTAAAACCCGCTGACCTTGCTGTTTTGTCACCGAGGGCTCCACGTGTGCCTGGACCTACCAGGTGTGTTTTCTCTCAAATGACCTAAATTCAGCTAATGCACCTGTCAACAAATGCAGGTACCTGTGGAGATTGCTGCTTTTACTTCCACCCTGCAGAGCACCCTGTACCTCAGCCGTGTTTGTAGCTGTCCCAATTGCCTTCTGGAAACCTGCAGCCACTCTCCACAAACCTCTGTTTGCATCCTTAGATCAGTCTGGCTCGGGCAATACTGGAGTGTTCCTGGGAGATTTTATCCACTTTGTTGCATGATTCCCTGAAATAGATCTGCTCAAAAACTGGCGAGCAAATTATGCTGCTGAGAAATGTCATTTAGCAAATTCAGAGAGGACAGCTTTAGCAACTGAAAAGCTTCACATGAGTGTATCCCTTCTGATTAAATTCTGTATAAAAGACAATAGAAAGGATTCTTTCCAGCTCGTTTAATCTTTTGGCAAAATATCTATTTCCTCTTTTGTTCCTTCAAGTTATCATTTTAACTGCAATTTTCTGTGGTTTTAGTTTATTGAAACAAAGTTTTTTGCTGGTTGTGAATCACTCTTTCTCTGTGTGTTTTAATTTTAAGCTTTCTGCAAATATATTTTTTTTCTTCTCAAATTAAGAACAAATGCCATTTCAAGTTTTAAAATTTCCAATGGGATACAAATTTCTGCTTCCAAGCCCTTTTACTGCAACCACTGATTAGTTCCATATTTCCTTTTTTATGCCCAGAACACTCCAGGCATCATGGTTTCCTCTCCACGAATAAAACTTTATCAGCGAGAACATCTCAGATTGCCGGCAGAGGAGACAATTCCAGAGATAAAAAGCCATTCCTTTACTGACATATCTGGGGCTGAAAATGGAGGGAAAATACAATTTGCAGATATAGCATTGCCTTATAGAGATATTGGAGTAATATCACCACTGATATTTTACTGGGCTAGACAGCAAGGTCCAAAGATGTTTCAGTTACTGTGGAGGCTGGAGATATGATTGAATTTTGGCTCTGTGATAACAGGACAAATAGACAGGACCTCTAAGAAATAATCCCAGAGCAACATCAGTGTGGCTTTAAGTTTAGGAACAAAAAACCCTCTGCTTTTAACTCATTCTTTGTTGATAATAATTCTCTGCTCAGCCCAAAGACATCTAAATAAGAGGATTAAGAATAGCGATTGTAAAATAACTGTTTTAAAAGTCCCTCTCCCCTTTTAATTTTTTTTCCTACTTATTGTGCTGTAACTACAGTGCTGATGATGGAGGTGGGAATTTTTTCACACCTTTTACATGCCTGCAGTGCTGGTGCCCAAAGTGATAATAAAAAAAAAAAACAAACCAGAGAGAATCAGGTATTTTAACCAAATTGCCACAGGCATGCTGAAAGTGTCCATTTCTTTTCTGGCTATATAGGGGCTGCCAGAAATCCAACCCAGTTGTAAAAAACTCCCTTTGGAGACAGGAATTCCACCCTCAGCATCAGAAAAATGAGTGGTAACTGATGAAAACACCAAGTCTGACATATCACTGAATCATTTCTCACCTTGTATGACACACAAACCACAGGCAGATCCCATAACTCAGCTCAGCCCTGGAGAAACCTTGTCCCCCAGGTCCCTTCAGATGGCATCCAGTGATGGCTGTCCTACTGCTGCATGTGTGGGGTGTGTCCTGCTGCCCAGCCCTGGGGATGCCTTTCGAACAGCAGAGCTCTGCTACAGGCTGAGTGAGAGTCCTCCTCTTCGGTGTGGGCAAGGAGAAGACCAAGATGTCACTAAGTGACACATAACAGCCAGCTCTGGAATGGACAGAGGTCAGAATTGTGATCTGGGAATAAAGGGAAAGCTGCATGACAGGGGATGTGCTTTACTGGTGATTGTGGTATCTGTCCAAGGTGATGGATGCCCTAAAAGTAGAAAACTGTTTTGAAAACCCGATGCCCAGCACCTTTGATATATGAATGAAAGGAGAAACACATCAAAACTGAAAGAGTACCTCAAATTTATCTTAACATGGGCTAGTTTTACTTTGAAATAAGAATTATGAAGATGCTACGAATACTTGACTGAGCTAATGACTGAGGCCGATGATTTCTGTCTCAGTTTCTGCTTGAGAGAGAGTTTTTGCTTGAATTTATGCTGGTATTGTTATTTAGTCTGTCATGCTCTTACTGTAGGGAACTGTAAAAACATCTTTATTGTTTAAAATTTTAGTTGTCTTAGAAATGGCTGGTGATATTATCATCCAAATGCAGGCACTTCTGTTTCTCTGAGGTTTTTATGGGAACAGTAATCAGAGATAAAGCTATTAAACTGCCAGCCGGGGATCATTTGATGGCATATTTGTGAGTAAGTATGATTATGAATGGTACAAATAATTCCTTCTGAATTATTTGTCAGATGTGTGCTGCTGTGTAATGTATGGAGGGGGGGACACTGCCGGCAGCTGTCTGTTATCATAAATTAATTTAGCGTTACACTTAAAAGAAGCATTGACCTGACAATGTTGGGAACAGAGTCCTTAATTCATGGCCTTTCTCTGCACAGTTGCTCATGCTGCAGCTTTGATGGAAAAAGTTGTGTAGTGATTTCTTCAAAGGTGTAGGTAGCACAGTAAAGAGTGAACTTGCAGGTGTTTGCACTTCCTTTGGCCCTGCAAATTGAATACTGAAGCGTGGGGTTTGGTGGGCAGCATTCGGCTTCTCTGGAGAGAGGGAGAAATATTCCTGGCAGGATAGTTATGACAAGGGTATTGGGTTAAATTAGAACGACTTTAATCCTAATCTTGGAAAGTTTTTATGGGTCTACATTAGGGCAGCCAAGAAGTAGAGCCAAAGGTTGTGAGTATGTGACGTGGACACCGTCACACCGACTGACCCAAGAGTGACAATACTGATGGTTATGGTTACTGACAGGAATTTCATGCCCAGGGTGGAAAAATCCATGTCCTTTCGTATTACTTAGGTTGAAGTCAGAGGCAAAACACTCAGTAGGAATCATTTTTTTTATTTTTATTTTTACTCTCCCTTCCTGGAGAAAATTCCAAATCTTCCAGAGGCTCTACATGGTCTTGTTTCTCCTTCCCATCCCTCCCTTGTTTGGCTGCAGCACAACATTGCTGAAGTACCCCTGTGGGGAGCACCTGGGAGTTTGGTACTTCAAAGACAGCCAGAAAAGTCTTGGCCCAGAGCTTAGCCAGCCTCAGGGATGAGCTGGAAAACTTCTGTAAATACCAGAAACCGATAAAAACAAGAGGAGGAGGGGAAAAGAAGGTCCTGAAACAGCAGGAGCTGGAATAAGTGAAGAGCAGCAGCTCCAAGTGCACAGATGAGCCCCTGTCAGAGCTCTCTCTGGCCAGGTGAGGAGGTGGGAGTGGGTGATGTGCCAGGACCTTCCTCCTAGGCAGCCTGCCTCCTGCTTCTGTGCTCCCTGCCATCTCCATCTGACCCCCACCACAGGCTCCCGTGGATTTCTGTGTTGGGCACCTATGGCCAGAAATGCTGGTACATGAATTATCCTGCTGGGCTGCCTTTGCTTTGGTTTGTTATGTTAATGAGTAGTTCTTCCTGACAGATCCCTTCATATTACCATATTTTACCATATTTAGAGATTTTCTGCTGCCAGCTATTTGAAGGGATTGAATGGTCTCCTAATTCCTTGGAAACAGTCTCACCACTTGTGAAAAGAAACCTTGCTTCAAGCAGCTTCGTGCTGGAATCATTCCATCTTTAAAATAATATGGAGGCTTCTGAGGTCACTCTCTTGGGAGGCAAGAATTGTAGATTTCAGCCTTTTGAGCTTTGGAGGCAGAAAATGAATTTAGATGACATACCTCTTGAGTATTGAAAGTCATCTGATGGCTATGACTCCTCCTCCAGCAGCTTAAGGACTCTCTTAACTGTTTTTATTATAAAGCTCAAAGAATAAGGAAAAAAAAAACCCCACAACAAACAAATAAAGAAGAGCAGATTTATTTGAGGATAATAAAACTCTTTTCACTGTCAAAAGAGAACAGTCTCTATTTTGGGCAGGAAAAACTGAAATGGAATTTGACCCCTATTGACAAATGATTCCTAATTTTGGATGTTTCCTAATTTTGTATTTTCTTGATTGCTGTTATCTCTGATGGTATTTCAGATGTCTTTTAACTTTGAACTTTAAGGATATAAAATTCTACTTTTCTCTCTACAGACATTGCCTCCTACACCTTGTTTAATCTTAAGTGCTACTTTTATTTTTCTATCTACACCCACACCCAAGAATAATTTCCCTATCTGCAAATGTGGTGGGTTTTTTTTAAAATTATTTTTCTACTCTGCTGAAACTTTCAATAAAGAAAGGCAGCATAACTTGTGTCTTTAGCATGAAATTTGTTTCATTGTCTTGAATGATTCTTTGGTGAAAAATGTGATGAAAAAATTTAGTTCTCTCCTTCACACATTTTCCCAGTGTCTTCACTGTTGCTCATTCCATAAATGCTAAGTACCAGAAGTTCAGCATGCCTGCTCCATATGCTTACACTTCTGCCTTGAAATGCAGCTGAGAATATGTTCCTAATCTCCAGTGACCATCTGTGATTCTGCAGAGGCTTGTTTGCACTTATTTTACTTCATGCTTCTCCAATGGTCCAATTAATTCTGGCAGTCTTTGCAGGACATGGACCCATAAGATTAATTTCTTGAAGTGCTATTTTGGGGGTGATCTTATGACATCCAGTAATAACTTTACCACTAAGAATAGGACTCATGTGAACTAGGTGCTGTTCAAACTCAAGGTGACCCCTGCCTGATTCCCAGCATTTACATCTAATCAGAGATTAAATATAGCAAATGTGGAAAATAGAAAAGAGGAGGAGGGATGGAAGAGTGAAAGCCTTGCAGAGATCTCGTATTGCATAGAAGTCTGAATCACTAAGGTACTTCTTGAAGACGGGTTTTTAAAGGGCAGTTAATTATGAGCCCAGTTTCCATTTAATCCATTTTCTTTTCCATGGGTTTATTCTACTTATTTTTCCCACTTCCATATCAATAATCCCTAATTACCCGTTAACAAATAGTCTTTACAGAATTAAGTACTCAAAAGACAAATCTACAGAAGATTTGGTGAGTTCCTTTTACATTCCAGCACATAAATGACAGAGTCTCATTGAAAACTCTTCTGAATAGACCTAGAAAAAAAATGTTTGTAAAAGCCTTTCTTCACTTTCCAGATGAATGTAAAGACATCCAGCAGACAGAAAAATATTACAGATCTTCAATTCTTCATATTCCTTCTACAAATTCTGACTGTTGCCAAAAAGCAAGAGACAAGATAATGACAGAGAAATCAAAATGTAAATGTTTAATAATGAGGATATTGTGTGTGGAGTACAACATGCTACTTCAGGCAGAAAATGAATTCTTTTTCAAAAAAAATTCACTTACACTAGTACATATATTCCTGTATATCCCTATCAGACTACCTCCAAAGAAGTTTGCAATTTTTTCTTTCAGAGCTTGGAGACATTTTTGCCATGCCTAAAATATAGGTTATTTACCCCAAGTTTCAAAAGTGAAAGAAAGCCCATAGCTAAAACAACCAGATATACAAAATAAAAAAAATTGTTGTCTCTTGTTCTGAATAAAAAATTGACATAAAGTAAATTTACAGGTCTTCTACCACAGAAGGTCCTTGCAATGAATTTTGTCTCAATGCACTACACTAACTTTGCTAAACTTTCCCCATTATGACTGTTAAAATGTGACATTTATTTAGAGTGGATAGAATCAAACAAAATCTTAATTAGCTGAAAAGTCTAAACAAGACAGAATGCAGTAGATCTCACTTATTTTTACAGTAATAGATTGGCTCAATTAACTCAGAAATTGCCCCACAAATATGTAGTAACAGCTGTTCTTGTAGCTCTACTAAGAACATGAGAGAAAGAGTGTAGGGAGATTTAATGGGTTTTATTAAGCAGCCTGATGCTGATATAAAAAGCTTCCTGGCACAAGTACTTTCATAGTATCTGACAAAGAAGCAACAAACTCACTGCTAACCAAAAGTTAGAGACAAGTGCTCATATTTTAACTATAGTAATACTGTAGATGACAAGAGAAAAAAGGAGTAATTAGCACTTTTGGAGCTGGCAGATAAGGAGGTGACAGGCTCAGTTGTGGGGGAACAGCAAGAGAAGAAGTCATTTGCACAGGAGGAACAGAATGATCAAACAGGACAGACGGAGAGTAATACCATAGTGGTTTATAAAACTGCCGTGTTCTGACTTAAAAAAAAAAATACAATCTTTTTGCAGTCCAAGTTATACTGATCTGGACACAGATTATAAGTTTTAACAAACTTTGTAGAATTTGTGCCAGTTCCTCTATTTCATTAATGTGCCAGTTTTTTAGTTGACTGTTGCTGCGGGCTGAAGCTGGGCGTGTCCTAATTTCAGGAACACTGAAATGAAGCTCACACCACGGCAGTGAGGAAAAAACTCTTTATAATTTAAATCTGACTTTAGTTTTTATACATATGGACAGAAATCAAGAGTTTGGCTACAGATGTCGCCACCTCTTCAACCTGGATGGTGGACATCACCATCAATCATTTCTTCTCTCAGAGGAGAAGTATGTAAACATTCTAAGAATAAACATTGTTTTCATGAAGCTGCATAAGAAAGTTCTACAGAAAAACAAAAAGACAGAAAGCTCAGGGCAACAGACTGTTTTAAATTGATTGTGAATTTTGGTGTGTTAAGTTTGTTATAGAAGGATGGTAGAATGATGTTGACATTGTAATTATACTTCTGATAGAAATCAAGGTTTTTGATTCGAACCTGGGGTGGGGCAACCGTGGATGTAGGGACAGACTGGGGAATGAGATCCTAGAAAGCTCCACCAGAGAAAGGGACCTGGGGGTCCTGGTCACTGGGAAGCTGGACATGACCCAGCAGTGCCCTGGCAACCAGGCCCAGCATCGCCAGCTGGGCAAGGGAGGGGATTGTCCCGCTCTGCTTTGGGCTGGGGGAGCCTCACTCTGAGTATTGTGTGCAATTTTGGGCATCACAATATTAAAGACATATAGAGAGTGCCTAAAGGAGGGCAGTGAAGACGATGAAGGGCCTTGAGAAGAAGCCGTGTGAGGAGTGGCTGAGGCACTTGGTCTGCTCATCCTGGAGAAGAGGAGCCTGAGGGGAGACCTCACTGCAGTTAAAATGTCCTCATGAGGATCTGTGCAGTCGACTGGCAATGAGATTTACATTAAGATGATTAGTTCTAGGAAAAAAATATTTAACTTCATTGTAACAAGTATAATTTTTGCAGTCTGTGCTTCTCAGCTTGTGAAGTTGCTTCCTTCACTTTGTTCTCATTTAATTTCCAAAACGAGGGGTTTATGGTCTCTTTTGTCCAGATGGTGAAGTCACTGTAAACTGATTTTTGAGTTGCCATGAGGAGGTTGCAAAAGATGATGTGGAGGTGCCACACTTGCATCCTGAGCAGTACATGGTCTCTTAAGATGCCTAAAAATTAAGGAAGATTTCAGTATTTTCATCTCAGAATGGCAAATGCTCATTATTTTTGCTAGCAACTTTCTACTCTAATCCCAACAAACTTACAGGTTGTATTTTTTCTTGTCTTGATCTAAATATATATATATATTTCTCTTTTCATTTAGTGAAAGCTAAATGTGTAGCTCTTTGTAATACAATTTAATGTAAGAGACTTTATTATCAGATTCCCTTTACCTTTTGCAAAAATAGTGTGAGTTTTGGCAAAAGAGCTATAAAAATATAAAAATAGCTATAAATAGCTCTTGTCCTTTGTATGTCTAAAACTGTCATTATCATATGGGATTGATCTCACTCTGCAATAAATACATATATACATTTGAAAGAGTTAAAAAACGCTTATTAAATCATTACAAGAAATTTAAAGGTGACAGATCTTGTCAATTTTTTGACTAGTGGCAGCAGTCGAAGTAATACTTTATTCAGAAGTAAAAAATTATAGACTCAAGACAGGATGAGTAGGATTGGCTGATGTATTTCTTTTGCCATGAAGACCACATCAATTTTGACAAGTATAAAGAAATGATATATATATATATCTGAACCATCTACTAGGAATATAAGTACCTGATCTGAAGATTGCACAGATGCATAGAAAAGTGAGCATTGAAATATTTCACTACCGATGTCAATTTAGTGTCCCTTCCTAGCACTCTGCCCTACACCCTGTGGAAAAACAGAGCCTCAGATAAGTGCCAAATCCCTCTGTGTTTTGGGAAGATTCTTTGAAGTACCAGCACTTACAGGTTGTATTGTGCTTTGAAGCAGGAGCATTGATATCCCATCTGGACCTAATGCAAAAGTCTGAGATGATTGTTCTTGCTCTCTGGACTGGAACTGAAGCTGTAACCAACTACAAGCTGTGAGAAGAGGTTACTCATAAACTGTTCAGTTCATATATTTTAAAACCCTCTCCTGATCAAACCACAATAGCAACTTTACTGCATGTGAGAAATTTGCATTGCAAATGCATGTAACTGTAAGGCTAGGAGCCAGACCTCCTACCCTGCCCTATTCCTCCTCACCACACATTTGGCTTGTTCTTTAGATCTAATGAAATGTGCCAAATGAGCATGACGGTTCTGCCCTTTGTTGATCTCCAGATTTTCATAAGCTTGAAAGGTCTCCAGGGCAGGAATGTTTTTTTAACCAGCCTCTAAGCTTTTTCTGAATATGTATAATTAGGTTTGCAAAGTTTCTTGTGTTTTAAAGTCAGAACAGAATTTGTAAGCTGATTTCCATTCAGCTTTAACAAAATATTTCAGCTTTTGTATAGAGGAAAGCATAAAAAACCCATGAGATCAAAATGAATTAGAATATTAAAAACTTCTAAAAATTGACTAAAATGAAACTTTGCCTCTAATGTGACCAATAGCTGTCTATTAGTGAGTTGGCTCAGCTTGTGCACGTAGTTCATACGTGCATTTAAAGATATTTCATAGAAAGCTGTTGGACAGCTTTAATCAGTGATTTCCAGGCATCTCCTGATGTTTGTCTTTGCTCCACTCCTGGCTAGTCCTCATCCTCTGGAGCTTGGCCATGGCCTCACTTTCCTTTGTTTTTCCACGTTGTTTTGACTATCCCAACCACCACCTTGCTGGGAGCAAAATGTTTGTGATAGCCAGAAAAACTTGTTAGTGTGGGCTCTGACCCCCCCAGCTTCCCCAGGGCTGAGTGGGCACAGGGCTTGTCTCCATGAGTAGGTTCAGAGGAACTTTGGATCCTCTCATACAACCTGGATGTCCGTGTGGCAGCTCTGGGAGCTGTGCTGATGTGTTAGTGCCTCACCTGAGCTAATCCACAAGGCAGACTGATGGGATGAGGGGTTTCTTTATGCATGATCTGTGCAGGTTGTGCTTGGCCCTGGTTATGCCCACACAGCCTGTAGTGCCAAACAGGGGAAATCCAGGGTCTGTTTTCATCCATGCATGTAACATTTGCCACTTAAAGGAGATATTCTACAAATGTCTTTGGATCCTGAGTTTCGCTTTTTAGAGTTGTTGTATTGGTCCCCTTTCTGAAGGCTAAACTTTGTTGCAAAGGCAACATATTGCTTTCTGATGCAGTGGAAGGCAGTTTCCCTCAAATCATAACTTTAGCTTAATTGCTTCTGAAAAATGACACAATGTGTTGTTATATCTTGTAAGATAATAAATGGTGTGGAAAATCCATTAGGGATCCTGCTGAGATGTGGATAACATCCGAGGACCAAGTAAGCAATTCTGTGTTTGCTAATTTCCAAACTTGGAGGCATAAGCTTTAAAAACGTTTGCATGTGTGGTATATCAGATAGCATTACATTTTTATAAATAAATTAAGCAGGCTGAGACCTTTGGGCCAAAGGGTCATTCAAAACAGAATGAAATTGCTCTCCTGTTCCTTGACCTGTTGTCTGCATTGGGGTCATTTAAGCTTGCAGGCAAAGAGGATATTGTCTATGCCCAGGCAGTACAAATCAAGCTGAAGGTACGAAGGAAAAGAATTTCAATATGTGACTTTCCAGCTGCTTTCTTCCTTTCTGGTAGAGGATGGTTTCTAGCAAGCACTAAGCTTCAGATCTGAGGGAAATGCCAGCTATTAACTGAGAAAGCTTTTACCTTGCTGAAACAAGTATGGATGAAGGACTTAAAATGACAGCAAAAGCAAGAAAACGATTTTGCATTGACGTGCCTGACTTCATCAAAGGGTGCCTAGAGGATTTGGAGGCAAAATGTGCTTCTCAGAACCAAGGCAACACCAAGCAGCATCTCATTTAAGGGCTGTGACAATTTCTTTTTTGGCCTAGCTCTTGTGATCTTACAAACTTTGCCTCCTGCTTTCCATGGCACTTGTTCCACTGTGCATCCACCAAAACATCCCTCAAATTGTGCCTTGAGAATTCATGCTAGATGGGAGTAAAAACATAAAAAAATCTGGGGGGAGAAAAGAGGGAAGTGATGCTATGGAGGAAAATCTCAAAGTGTATAATATGCATTTAGAATTTTTGAAGAATAAATAAAGAAAAAGTAAATTGGAATTAAGATGCTGAAAAAACTTCAAATCATTTTTCACAAGGAAGATAAAGCAACAGAAATAGAATGTGTAGTTTAACAGCAGCTCTGTCCTGTCTGTGTCCTCAGCATTTGTTAATTTTGTGCCTGATTTGGCAAGTAAAGACAAAATGGGAAGATGTTAGGCGAAAAGTCACTGTTAAGATGTCAACCATCAGTTTGGAGCTGTCTCCAGCTTTTTTTTTTCTCATTGTTAGTCCTCACAGAAAGGCTGATCATAACCTCTGCAGGTTATAGCCTCAAAAGAAAGTGAATTAGCCTCTCAATTCTGAGGGCTGCCCAGGAAGAAGTTTCATTAGAGTAGGGAAACATTGATAAAAAGCGTCACTGTACAGGCACAATGAACTCCCGAGTAGGTCTCGGCTTGCTCTGAAGCAGTAGCAATTTATCAGATCGCCTCGGCCTTGATAACTGCATATTAATTTCTTCAATTAGTTTTCCTTCCTGCAGTAATGCTGAATATGAAGGAGTCATCACACACCCAGTACCCAGGCAGCTCTTTGAGAAACTCCTGTACAAGCAATAATTTTTAGTGGTGAAAACATTTGCAGGATCCAATTTAAAAAGAAAATAAATTTGTTTTGCTTACAAACCCCTTGTTTATCTTTCCAGTATTCATGTTAGTGTAATCACTTTTACTCAAATAGTTATTAACTTCCAAATGAGAGGTCCCCTTAGGCAGCAAAGTATTGTGTTATGTGCTCTCTTTTATCTTTGTCAGTGGTGATAGAGAAAAACTCAGGCTACATTCAAAATTTTTAATTTTTCACCATATGAAATTTTGACAGTATGTTCATACACAAAGAGTTTGTCTTGCTTCTGGCAGGACAACACACCCCAGGGAAATTAATGGGAAATATGCCGAGAAAGAATCAGAGATCTCTTGTTTCAGTCTTGGGGCCCCAAAACTGTAATAATGTTTTAGGGTGGTCACTGATATGAATTCTGAAGTGAATGCTGAGCTGGTGTGACAGTTCAGGTTTCTGCTTCCAAAACTGCTGACTTTGTGTTTGCTTTCTGTTCCAACCTTACGATATTTAGTCCTTGCACAGTTGCTTTTTAAAACATTGCTCAGAAAATAATTTCTGCTCAGTATAAAATAATAGCACTAATTTCAAAAATGATAAAAAACAAATACCAATCTACCATGCCAGAGAATGCATTTACTGTAACTGACAAGAAAGAAAGAATAACTGAAGATAGAATCATAGTGTTTTCAGTTTGTATTCTTCCAGGAACAAGCGGGATCATGAGCTCAGTGTATGACCTTCATGCCCATTAAAATTTAATGAAAAACAGGATGCTCAGTTATTTCTAAAATCCTAGCTGCTTTCTCTTTTTTATTTTATTTTTTGTTGTTGTTGTTGTTCTCTGGGTCTTGTGAAGTTGTTCCCTCCTGGCAACCTCGTGCCTGGCTGCTGTGATCAGCACTGTGGTATTGCCAGATAATTCTCATCTCAGAGGCAAGCAGAGCCCACAGGAAGATGTGGGGCACAGGGGTGAGGAGCAGAGTCTGGTCTTGAGAGAGAAAGGACCAAAGAAATTTAAAAGAGGTTGTCCCTGTTGATCTTTTGAATAATGGAAAAAAAGCGAAGCCTGGCAGCTTTGACAGGCTGACTGCCGGGAGCAGGAGCTGAGGGAGGCAGCTACAGAGGGGGACCATGGAAAAGCATCCTATACAAGCAGGAACGTGTCATAAAAAGCAACTAGCAATGGCATGTCAGGCTGAGAGATGCCTTTTCACCAGGGCATTTCTAATGGGGCTGCTGACTGGTAAATGAAGGTGCTAATTGGTTTTCCAGGAGCCAGCTGGGAAGCCATGGAACAGCAAACGTGACATCATGGGTGCTTCACACCGTCTCCCACCAGAAGCCATGTGTGTATCTGTCACTCCATGAGGGTGGCATATGCCAAATTCTCCCTTGAGTGGATACTGTCTCTTCTCAAGTTTGATCAGGGAAGTTTGGCTCCTTCATCCCTGGGTTTTATGGCAGGTTGGGTGATGCCTGACATCAGCGTTCTGGGTTGACAGGGCAGTCTGGGCTGTGCTTTAATCCTGCTTCCACCCCACCTTTAACTCCATCAAAACCACTTCCCAGCTGAGAACAGACAACTTTTAAGATAAAGACACAGACTTTAAGAAAGGTGAAGAATCCCTTAGTGATATTTCCTATTTGGAGAGGAGAAGCTGTCACACGGATCACAATCAATTAGCCATGAAGAGAAACATTTCAAGCCCTGAGATAACAGCAGTGTTCTGTTCTGGGGAGTAGAGTAGTTCAACACTGCTCTGTATTTAATGACAGTGAATTTATTCTGCCTAACTTTCTCCAGAGATTATAAAACAGATGCTCAGCCATAAATATCAGAAACAAACATCCTCAGAAATGAACAAAACAAGTACAATTCTTGAAGGGATAGTTAAAAATAATGTAGACTCCATCCAATATGTGCATTATTTCTGCAGCTCCTTTCTTTTTGTCATTTTAATGGCTGCAGTGACCAGCAAGCAGAGTGACAGAAGGCACAACCACATCAAGCTTCTGTCTTGCATATAGGGGCTGTCTGCTATAGCTGCTTGGTAGACATGTTTCTAATCCTTCTTCATGTAAAAAGTGCTTTTGACAATTTTCCAGTGTTACTGTAGCATACTATAAAGAGTACACTTAGCATGGTCTCTCTTCTAAGTTTCTGAGAAGCTGATTACTTCTTCTTCCCAGCCACATCAGAACCCAAATGCTCCATGAAATGCTAAGTTATGTTATATTCTCCAAGAAAAGCCTTGGTTTTTTTGTATACTGTGAAAAAATGTCAACATAAAGAAACTTATTCATACTCATTATGGATCCTAACAACACCATTCAGACTTTGTCTTTCTCTACATCTCTGTAAGGTTTTTGTCTCCATCAATAGATCTGTTTTATTATCAAACATGCAGGAAAGTTCATAAAAACAGAGCAAGAGACACTAAAAGAAGATAGTACCATCTTCATGTTGAAGAATTGCTCCCTTTATTACCAGACACACTCAAAAACTCTGCACTTTCAGTAAGATTGGACTGTATTTTGAAAAAAATGTGTGAGAGAATGTACAGGATTAAATGTTTCCCTGAGAGTATACGTCATTCTTCTGAAATAGGCTTCATGCAGGCAGGACAGTGAAAAGGGTCTAGTGAACAAATTGGGTCATACAAATCCACCCAATACAGAGGGGCAACCAGAAAGAGTTCTGATATCACAGGTACTACACAATAAGTCAGAAAGCACATGTAGCATTGAACAAATCAAATTAACCCTGGGTCTGACACCAGGAAAGTCTCCATTCCTTCCATACCTGACTGAGACTGAGATTTTCTTACGTTTTGAATGGACTCCAAACCTTATTTGGAGACTGCCTGGTTAGAGCTGTCACAATCAAGAACTGTAATCTTATTTTCTTGGATCTTGCAAATCTAAGTGATGCTTCCAGAAAGCACATGAAGTGTGAATATTTCCCAAAAATGTTCTTTTTCATTTATGAAAATGGTATCACTCTTAAAACCCATGCAAGTTTAAGATGTGTTCACAGCTAAAATCTGTACAGGTGGCACATCTAGTGCTTAAGTTGAGCCAGGATATGCTGGCAGACAAGGATGGGCATTTCCTAGACAGGAAACAGAAGAGGGAAAAGTGCAGGAGGATGCCAAACTTTCCATATTGGTCCTTTGGAATGCTTGTACACTACTTCAAAGTTTCAATTTCAAAAGTAGAAGCACACGCTTGGAGGCTTCACAGCCCTTGCAATTCAGCATTGCAGGTAAAATCACTCAGCACCGTGGGCAGCCAAATACACATTTCAGACTGACAGAACCACCTGTGTGCAAGCCAATATTAACAGATTTTGCATGGAAACACAATTGGCTAATAAGTATAGAAAGAGGGTAAAGGTGTGTGTGCCCCTTTGTACCTGTGTAAGGAGGTAAGGGCAGGATGGTTCCCACAAGGCTCAATTCTCAGCTCCTACAAGACACAAAATCTCTCTCCAGGACACTCCTGCTAAGTACAAATCCCAGTTAAACACAGAGCACAAAGCTCCAAAACATTGTCCCACACTCGGGTCTGCTGAGGTTGCTGTAATGACCCCAAATAAGTTTTGTCTCTTGGCAGCACAGGCAGCAAACTTTTTGCAGAAGCCAGGTATGAAGTGTTAAAGGAGGCACAACTTTGTTCAGAATTCCCAATGAGTGTAATAATGACATTAGAGAACTCATTTGCTCTGAGCCAGGCAGACCATCAGCAGACAACACAGGAAAAAAAAGAAAGAGTAAAAGGCCCTGCCATGTGATATAAAACAGAGGGAACTGAACATTAATGTTGGGTTACCCAAGTCTTGGGTGTCATGTGTCCTTTAGTCTTTCTTCTTCGACACTTATACAAAGTTATAAGATGCAAAAGAATTTTAGCAATATTTGTAATTTAGATCTGGTGCTGCCATGACGTGTTTGTATCTCCATAAGCCTGAACTTTTCCATCTCCCTGTATACGCACAAAGACACATTTTTTTCTAGAATCGCTATTTCCTATGTCCTAACCAGTCCTAGTTGTGGTCTGAGAAGATAAAAGAATCAAACATTATAGGGAGAAATAATCTAATATTCAGTGCCATGCTTTGAAGAAGTGGGACCTCCTTAGGCCCAGGCCTGTGCTTTCACCAGGAAAACAAAAAATCTAATACAGTTTGAGGGGATTTGCTAAGAGTTTAAACTGTGTTCTTGAATGAATGAGACAATTTGAGAGAGGCAGAGGTCAGTTCTGGTGGAGCAAGTGGGATTAGTAGCAAGGGAGGGATTGATGCAGCTCTCAGCCTTTGAGAGACAGAAGGGGACAGAAGCACTTACAGCCAGGGAAGCAGCGAGGTATTTTCTCAGTGTGGTTATTGTAGCCACATAAAGTCTTCACTGAATTAAAGCTCCGTTTCTGGAGGGTTGTTAATTTAATTCTTGGTTTTATCTTTTGAAGACCCTACCTGTTCAATTTAAAAGCAACTCTTCTGCCTCCTGTCCTACCCTGCATGTTTCTTTGTGTTTTACCTTCACCATTACAGTTTGATGGTTGCTATATATCCTCAGCTCTATTAAAGTTTGCTTTCTATCATTCCCATTCCTGGAGGGAAACACAGGACTGGTATCACAAACTACAAACAGCTTCTGATTTTATATATCTACCCCCCACTTCCTACACTGGAAGGATAGATTCAGCAGCCTGGGGGGATCTGTGCTGCTCTCTGTGCCTGCAATATCCAATATCCTCTCCACTGTTGCTGCCCAACTTGGCTGGATTAAAGGTAGCACAAGAGTGCTTTGCCTGGGCTGTTTTTACACTTGAATTTGTAAAGTAAACAAACTGTGGGCAACAAAACACCTGCATGGGCCAACTCCTCCTGTTCCCTCCTGCAGGAACCTGTGATCACACCCTCCCATCCACTGGGATCCACTTTCTACAATTACTTCAAACTTGGGGCACCATTTGCCTCCAGAACTCATCTTGGCACATCTAAGATGTTAAGACTTCTCTGTAGAGAAGTCAGATTTCTGACTCTTCAGATTGGGTCACTACTTGTTTTCATTTTTTTTCATCATGTTGCTGGAATATTAATATTTCAATTCTTAAGTCTCTGAAAAGCATCCTTTTAGAGGCAGTCATAATAAAAGCAAATAGCAAAAAATGGACTCTCTTGTCTTGTCTTTCAACAATCTGAACCACGTTTTCAGGGATGGATTTGCTGTCTCCTCTGAAAATCTTTAAGTGCTCTCAATTAGTGACCTCAATTCCCCTCCTTGACAAGAATCTCCCCTTTCAGGAGGCAACTGAGCTGTATCTCAGTTACTTTTATTTTCAAAGCTTTCAATACACCTTTTAGAATGTCTTTTCTTACTCTAATTACCTTAGAGGAATCCAAGAGGATTTGCCTCTTTCCCAAGGGGCTGTGTAAGGTTCTGATGAAGAATTTCAAATGTTATTTTTTTTTGATAGACAGAATGGCAGCATTTGAGTTAAAATCAGTTAAGAAAACGAATTTAAACTGTGCTGGTTCATCTGAAGGAATAGGAAACTAAAGATAAGCAAAGGATGAATCAAACTAATAAAACAAATACTTCAATCTCTTAAATTCAAGGAAAAACTCTATTTTTCAGAATCACCTCTCCAAGATCCTATACTGTGAAACAGTGATAATAGCATAAACAAGAGCATGGAAAATTTTCCAACAAATTTTCGTATCAAATAATAAATAAATGGTGGATCCTGAATGTGACTCTTAGATGAAGATAACAAATTTTCATAATTCCTAGAGCTTAGCTCTATACTGCGGATCGACAATCATGATACTGCTGCTGATGTACACACCTTTTCCTTTGTTTTAAGGGATATATTTTTAATTTAATGTTCTAGAATGATGAGGAAAATAGATATGATTAAAAATTAGATATGATTGAAAATTTATGCAATAAACTTAGTGGAGGTTTTGAAGGAGCTTGAAGCAGGAGTGTGAAATAATAAAATACTGATTAATTCCTTGAAGTTTTGCTCTTATGAAGGAAGTGCCTGCAATGGAAGTGTATAATAAAAAAGTCAAATGCAGACAGGTTTGTATGAGAGAGCCTGTACAAATGGGAGAATAGCTTGTAAACAAAATAAATCTTGAGGGTTAATCAAAGATTGCTTAAGGATTTATTAAAGATGATCAAAGTCTTCTGAGGGTGGGATATGATGAACACGAACACAACCAGAGCTTCCTTAGTGGGGCAATTCCAAAATAATACATCAACTAATGCAATAATTCTAAAACTGATTTAAGACTGTAATGAACGCACATCTGAGATGAAGTGACCACAGCAAGCAATGTTGCTATCTAAGGCTATCTAAGAATAACAAAGCAATCAAAGGTGGAACACAGGTTGCTTCCCTTGGTGAAATAAGAATCCTATTTTATTTCAAATAAACAGTGCAGTAGCGTGAAGAATTGGATACATGAAATGGGTAAAAAAGCAAAAAGATACATAATAAACAAAAGTGACACAGATTTCATTGTTTTTGAATTAAGAATTTGAAAGGGAGAAGGCAGGACCAGAAGAGCCTGTCAGCAGAGACATCCCCACGATGAGACTGAGCAGCAAAGTCCTGAGATGCAGCTGATGGCTCCCCTTTGCCGTGGCTGTGTCACTGTCATATCCAGGGTCTCTGTAAGGGAGACTGGTATGTTTAAAACTGTCTGAATCACCTATATTTGAAAAAAAAAACAAACCAAAAACCCTGAAGAATTGTGGCCTTCATAAAATGGAGGGACAGTGTTCTCTTCAGACTGTTTATTATTACTGTTCCCAAGCTCAGGGCCTTCTGGACTAATTTTTATTGCAGTCGTAGGGCTGCTTTTAGTGTTAAGATCAAAGGATATAAACAAGACAAGAGGTGGTCATAGTTTTTATTAGACCAACTGATATTGCTGGAAAAAATACACCAGTGCTCAGGCACATGGATCCCTTTTCAGGCCTGTAGTAGAGGAAAAAAAAATCTCAAATGTAACTATGATTCAGGCTTATATTGCCTGAAATAAACAGAGTCTGGCACCATGACACAACTTTTAAGGGACTTCAAAGTAGTTAGTTAAGAAGAAAAATAGCAATTTCAGTAGAAAATGAATGGCTACCAAATATACTTACAGCTGAGAAAAATGGAAACTTGGGCCAATAGAGACACACCCTATTAATGGTTTACATGTGAATTGTCTTGAAAATTTTTACCTATTTTTTTTCCTAAACAAAATTGATTTTCTGTCTCACTAATATTTCAATCTTAATTTTACCCATCAAGGTGAGAGTTTGTTTTTTCTCCTCTGGTAAAGATGACTCCAGGATCTGAGTGAGGCAAAATATCATTAAAAATAAGCCTGAATTTCACAGCAATGACGGCCATGATGCGTCTTCTCCATACTACACTGGGTATCAGGTGAGTAATACCATAACATTTTGTGTTTCCTAATGATATTTTATGAAACATCTCTCCAATCTTGTCCCAGCTTCCCACCACCTGTAGTCATGGTTTCAACCATGTATGACAATCACATATCAAGCTCACTTTTAGCTGGAAAAGTTGAGCAAGGAGCAAGGAAACCTTCAGCTAACAAAAGGTGAAGATAAGACAAAGACAAGTAGATTTCTGACTGGCATATCAGTCTACTCCAAATGCTACCCAAAATGCATGTGGCCCAGTCATGTGTACTGCATTGTATGTAGCAGGCAGTAGACGAAGAGGAACTGCTTCTGTTTGCTTGGCAAAGGCTTTGGAGAGTGATAGGTTTGCTGGTGTGTGGTAACTGAAAATTAACTTTAATCTTGGTTCAAATGATGTATAACTGGTGTTACTCCACGGATGTCACTGGAGTTTCTCCCACTCCACAAGGCTGTGTCTCAAGACAGAAATACGACTGTGTAAACCTGCGGTCTGATGCAAATAGTATCTCTCATGACCAGTTCCACTAGGACTGGGTTTTGCTATGGTCAAAACCAGTAAAATAAAAGAATGTTAAAGTGCTAGAACCTGCTAATGGGAATTAAAAAAATTAATCACCCCTGTGTTTGTTTCACACTAACCTGATGGTTTTGTGTGTTTTGTGTGTGTGCATGAGCAGGGGATAGCATTTTATGGATGTGTCTGTGTTAGCAATTTAGAGCTCTAAGTGAGTTCTTCTTGGTTGTAATTTTGGTGTTCATCCCTATTTGGAGTCTGGTTGCTCTCATCTGGACATGATTTCCCTTCTGGTGGAGCCAGGGCTGGATCTGGGAGTGAGAGGAAAGCACCTCCAAGTGTAACCTTCTACACAGTGCAAGGTGTGCAGGGGGCAGCTCTGTCCCCATGGGAGCTGTACTCCCAGGACAGGCATCGATACAAACTTCACTCTCACTTCAAAAACACTGTGAGCATTTTGTCTTTGAGCAGCACCAAACCAAACCTGCTCTTTCTGCTTTTGACCCCCCCCAGCAGATAATGCAATTGTCCCTCTCTCCCATGAGTCCTGGTAACATTAGAGATTGGCAAATGAGAAATATAATGAGCCCTGAGTTTATTTTCTCTCCTGCTAGTCTGAAGTTGATATACTCAGAGGTTTTAGTAGACTGTCAATAGAATGTGTATCCTACCTGAATTTATTTTTTTAATATCTCCAAAAATGGGATTTTCCTGGCTTTTTCCCATCTTATTTTTTATTTGTTTACTTAACAAAAGATTGTAAAAGGCATCTTGTACCGCATAATTCATAAAAAGTCTCAAAAACTAGTCCTGAGGCAGCATTAAACTTAACAGATTTTCTAGTCATTGGGGTGATTCCACCAAATGCTACAGTTTCACCTACTTATTTGACATCTCTCTTTCAGACTGTGTTAATCTCCATTTAGTTCTTGTCTGTTTGTGCTATTTATTTCTAATTTCATTGTCATAATATATGGAATTAAATCATATGATCATCACTTTAAATCAAATATAGCTAGTTTTCAGTATCAGTCTAGGCCGTCTCCAAGAACTTATTTAAATGCAGAGGGAATTCAGCTATTCATAACATGTTTGCTTCCACAAGCAAATCCTGCCAAGCTGAAGAACTGTGAGTTAAGCCATATGGTTTTCACAAAACATGGTGACTTGAAATTTATTTCCACTTTACAAAACAAAAGTCCGTGCCAAAGCACTGTGTGTGCAAAATTCAGCATTAGGAAAAAGTTGAGTGTAGGATCACTGGTCTCAGGCTCCTTGGGTTCAGCATTTCCGAGGCTCAAGGTGAGCCTTTACAAAGTGCTGTAGCAAAAAGAGAGAAATCAACAGCATAAATGTTCCAAAAGAAAATTTTCTAACATGACTAGTGAAAGTAGGTAAATGCTCTCAAGAGTTTAAATGTGAGATGTCTTAAACGATTTCCAAAAAAGGTTTAAACCTTTTCAATATGAACTGTCACTTTTTGAGGGCCACAATTGTAATTGTATATTTTTATGTGCCTTAGCTCAAAGAACCAGACCAGAAAATGGTCCTTCAGTGAGCTACAAAGCAACCCAGCCAAAGGTGTGAAATGTTGCTTTTAGCATGAGTATGAAAGGAAACAATTTGTGTCTGTGGCAGACTTCAAGGCACCTATTATAATGGACAGTTAGGACTCCTGTATTGTCCGCTATATTCAGGTGCTGAAACTGGGTTTAGAGTTCTCAGATTCAGTTATCTGAATTATGAGCCTCTCTATGACATCATATTTGAAATTTACTGCTCTTTAATGTTCTGGCTGATCTGAATACAAGAGTTTAAAGTACCTAAGTCTAGGAAGGGAAGTACAAATACTTTGGTTTGGCTGTTTGTATTTAAGTCTGCTTTCTTCAGGCTTCTTTCTGCTGTATAGTCAGAAACTGAAATCACTCTTACAAGACCTAAAATATTGGTAACCTGTTCTTACCTCATAAGGAATGATGAAAGCCTGCAATCCCTCCCGATTGTTTTGGCTTGCAAGGTTTTGCAATGTTTGCTTTGTTTATAGTAATCCTACTTGCAAAGCACTTACAAAGTCTCTTCCCTTTCTACATAACTAACAAAAAAAGTGTTACACCTGAGATTTCTTCAATAAAATAAGTAAATATAATGTTTATGCTGAAGCTGATCGTAAAAATTGTGTTTCTGGAAATAGTATGGGTATAATGTCTTATGTTTCATAGTGCACTGCCCCCTGTGAGGAGCTGAACCTCTGCCTAAGTTTGACTGTTGGGGATGAGGGCAGAGGGTCAGAAGAAACATATACTGATCCAAAAAAAACCCCTTCTTGTGAATTTGGTCTGTAAAACAGACTGTCTAATCCATGCATACTGATGAAAATTAAATTATAGAAGCACTTTCTATGGTCTTAATGAGAAAAATACAACCAATACATCTCTTCTAGGAAGGGTTACAACCTCTGTAAACAGGGCTTCCAACACAGCAGTAAATTTTTGTACTCATTGTCAGCTCCCTACATGAAAAATTCAGGTAGGGATTTAATTATCTAGTGTCTTGTAAGGCAGTCGGACAATATAAGAATGAAAACTGTAGAAAATGTTACAGGAACATTAATAATTCTGAATTTCTAAATTCTCAAAAGGTATTGTAATAAAAATATTTAACAATAGACCAAGCACTGTGGGCAGTGAGAACAAACCATAGGGTCAGAGAGCTGCTTGCCCAGCAGATCCCATCCCTCCACTCAACTTTGAAAACAAAAAGTCCTATGGACCCCAGAAGGGAAGATAAAAGAAACAAAACAAATTTATACCAAGCAAATTAGTGTTTCTCAGGGAATTCCTGATTTTCCACAGCACTGCTGTTTCAGGGCTGTGTGGTGAGGAGCTGCGTGGATTGTTCACTGTGCCAGTAGCTTTCATTCCTGTGGTACAGTAAAACTGATATTTTGCTGCTGAGGCATCAGTCAAGTTCAGACATTCTTAATGCATGAGTGCATCTTTAAAGGATTTTTTTTTTTTTGCATGGTGTTCTAAGGCTATTTTGAAGGTTTAAGTTGATAGGATTTGAAATCAAACCTAAGGTGGCTAATGGCAGCAAATGTCAGAAGGAAAAATGCTGAATTGAGAGTGAAAATAACCTTTTCTCTCTTCAACACCTTCTCTTGCCAAACTTACGATATTAACAGGGAGTTTAGCCCTGGATCTGGTACTAGGCTGGCATATGAACAAGGTGTTTAAGAATTAGATTTGGTATTGGGTAAATTATACCCGAGTGTTTGGTCACCTAAAACTTTCTTTAAAAGTATTCAAAAGTGTAAATATGAACTATTTATCTGTTCCAAGAACACATAACCACCCTTGGCAATATTTTGTATTTGATAACTTCAACTTTTAGACTTTAAACCTTCCTATACTTTGAACGAGAATTGCTGACTTTGCCATAAAATAACAGGTAATTTTTTTAATAGATAGGGACAATGTTTTCTGTTAGCACTTTTTAGGAACTACAATTCCATGGTAGTATAGCTGTTAATTTTTTTAGTTCTCACTCTTACACCCAAATTATTTATCTTCTTCCAGTTTATTGCGTTTTGTCTATATATATGCGTATATTAAATACTAAGCATTGATATATATCTTTTGAGCTGACTATACAGATTTCTGGTAGCTCCCATGCAGGCATCACATTCTGCTTGACTGTAACTGCTTCTTTGGACCTGCAAACTGTAAAATTGCAAACACAAAGCTGGTATTTCCATTTGTAGACAGCCTGATCTGGAATTGGAGGGCTGACCTCAATGACATTTTGCATCCTTCCTTTCCTGAATAGATGAGAAGTTATTCTTTTCTTTGCTGTCTCAACAGTTTGTTACCAAAAGGAAGCTGAACTGCAACTTGATGCCACCTTGTTAGAAGGTTTCTGCTCCTAAAAAAACTGGCTTCCTTCCAGTATGCATTATCTAGGTATAGATTACACTTGAGAGTAAACTTCAAACTACAGTTTTCTGCTGCTTCACAGGAAGGAGCTGTCTCTCTACAAAATAGTTCACTGCCTGCAGAGCAATGTCCTTAGACCACTAAAATAATCTGGGGACTTTAAAGTGGCCTGCAATGCAAAGCAAACAATAGCAACAATGCTGCTCTGTTACCCGAAGTGAAGCTGGAAAGGTCAACTGTTATTCATGCATTTCTGGAGATAAACTTTCTCCTCTTTTCACAGCCAGGTGAGCTCAGAGGAAATGGGTGAGCTCAGAGGAGATGATTGTTCCTCTGAGGACGCGTCTGACACTTGTATTAGCAGCGACAGAGAAAAGCAGATACAAGAGGGGCTTTTTGCCCATTTTTTTTCCCTTTCTAGAGGCTTCTGCCAGCTGAACAGAAGGGGTCCTCTTCACACAAGCTGTTAAGCAAACAGGGGCCAGGCCAGAAAGAGCCAGTGCTCAGGGGTTTGGCTGAAGTCCCTTGAAATTGGTCTTTCTGCAGAGGAAGCTGCTGACTGTTGCCCTTTGGTGTGAATCAGTCATGGTTCTGTTTTCACTGTCCTTGGGCACATTGTCCTGAAGCTCTCAGTGCTCCTGCATGAATAAAACAAACACTAAGCTGTATGCTGGCTTGTGTGGGCTCTGCATGGTGGCAAGCAGCAGTGGTGCAAAGATCCACTTTTGTCAAAACCATAAAGAAATGGAGTTTCGGTGACAATACTGGTGAATGAGTTTATGCATCCACCTCCCAATGGGGCCTGTGACTGGCTGCTTAATTTGCTGGCCAATATTAACTGTAGAGGACAAGAGATATAAAATACATGAAATTCCTAAAAGTTCTGTAAAGGTCAGCCTTTGTGGAGGAAAGCACACCTATGCTTATGCTGACGAGAACACTGTTGAATGTTTTCATCCCTCATTAGACAGGGAACTACCTAACTTTATCTTCCACATTCAAATCCATGTAAAATTACCCTTCACGCTGTTTACAGGGGTTCTAAGCAAAATTTGTATTTTTAAATCAATCCCAGTAGATTTTGACCTTCCAGATGGTACTGAAATATTAGGAATATTTACCCAGCACCAAAGGGTGTGGAGCTCTGTCTGTGACAGCCGGTGGTGACAGCTCTGTCTGTGACAGCTCCCCTGCTGTGCAGAGCAGGCTCCTTGGTGCAAATCAGTGAGCACCCACACGTTGGTGGAAGAACTCTGCTGCTGCACTGCCTGGTGATTCAGCTGCACAGCTTGCTTCATCCTTTGTGCATCTCCTGTCAATGCAAATCCTCCACAGCACTGGAGACTTCTAATCCCATTATTTGTGATTCAGCCTTGATACGAAGACAAGCATTCCAAGCCCCTAAGAACCAACTGTGATAAAAACCTAAATACTGTAAAAAAGAAGACATTATCAAATGGGTTGATTTTATTTTTTTAAATGAATCACTCTCTGTATAATCCCCACGTGTGGTATTCTTTATGTTACATGGAAATAAAAGAATTCCGTATTCATTCAGGCCACTTCAAATGCAGTTCTTTTCCTCTGTATGTAATGATTATTTTTCATTCTACCCTGAACAGTTCTCCTGGTATGGGACAACCAGTCTAGACTGGCCAAATTAATCCTGGCAGAGGATAAGCTTGAAGGAATTACTTGCTTGCCTCAAAGAAAGATAATGAAAACAACTTCAAGAAGTACTTGTTACCCGCCGCTCTTCCACTGGATAAGACATATTAGAAATGTTGTAAAACAAGTTACTCCCTTTGTGAGGAGGAGGATTAATGAAGCTTGGTGTCCAAAACACTCAGGTGATAAATCCTCTTCCCGGCTGTAAGACTAACCTCTCTTCACTATGGAAATACCCAACACTTAACAACATGATGGTCCAGTGCTCTCCACACTTCCACATCCCCTCTCATATTCCTGAAAGAGTTTTCCAAATGCTTCTTGAGCTCTGCCAGGCTCAGTGCTGTGATCCCTGCTCTGGAGAGCCTGTTCCAGGGCTCAACCACCCTCTGAAGGAATGAAGAACATTTTCTTAACGTCCAACCTAAACATCTCCTGACACAACTTCAGGGCATTCCCTCAGGTCCTGTCACTGTCATCACAGAGCAGACATCAGTGTCTGTCCCTGCTCTTCCCCTCATGAGGAGTTTGTAACTGCAGTGAGGTCTCCCCTCAGTCTCCTCCAGGCTGAACAGACCAAGTGCCCTCAGCCTTTCCTCACGCAGCTTCCCCTCGAGGCCCTTCACTACCTTCACTGCCCTCCTGTGGATGCTCTCTAATGGCTTAATGTCTTTCTTATATTGCAGGGTCCAAAACTGCCCCCAGGACTCAGACCAGAGCAGGACAATCCCCTCCCTTGCCTGGCTGGCAATGCTGGGCCTGGTGGGCTATAATATTTTGGAGAATGCCACCATCACACACCGAAAATGAGAATATTTTCCACTACCCAAGAGGGCTACAAATGTTGGGGTGTGCTTGTCAAAGGAGTGAGTGCCCCAAGACTTCAGGAGTCAAGAAGAGAGACAGAAGCCAGTGTGTTTTCATGTTTCCTGACTGAATGCCAGAGCTGCTGGCAGGGCTGCAGTTGGAATGGGGACCTGCATCTCTCAATGCTCATGGGGATGGAAGTGGAGGTGAGAGTGAAGTGACTCTCTACTACCCTTCTCCCTCTTCCCACGGGTAATTTGCATCTGAATAGGAGTTTTCTGAAACTGTGTGTATAATCTGAACTTCCTGCATGTTGAGGCATAGAGACAGATCTTTTTCACTTAAGAAGGAGGTTTAGCCTCATCAATTTCGTGTGGCTACATCAATTTACTCCAGCCAAACATCTAATTTGCTCCTTTCAGTTGTGACTGTTTAAAATTAAGAACTTTTAACTTTTCATGTTGCATAAATGAAAGAATTATAGTGAAGCAATTTCACAGTCAAAACATCTTTTATTCAATTTATTCTGCCAGAAAACACCTTGTTCAGAAATTGGAGGTATATGGTATTCAACATATTTGAAGAAATAGCTATTCCAGTGTTGCTTGCAGAAAAGCCTCTTGCAGATCCAGGGCAATTTTGATTATAGAACCACAACATTTAATGATACTCATCAAAGAGTTATTTTTTTAATCCACTCCAGGAACTACAGGGGACTTTTTATACTTCCATGTGAAAGGCATTCTCTCTGTACTACAAATTTATTTAATTGCAGTTCACACTACAAGATGTTTTGTCCTGCTGTTTTTGTTCTGCTCTGGTGCCTGGCAATCTCGTTTATATTTAGGGGCCTCTGGGACAGTGAGATCTGTAGCAAAAATCTGTTCCTGTGTGCATTTGGATCTAAAATACTGCTCATGATCCTCTCTAGTCTATTGAATAGGTCAAAAGAACTTCAAAAGGTGCCCAAAAAAGGCAAGTTTGAATAATCTACATCTATACAACTTTCAACAAGACCACTTCCAATGATCTTTTTTTTGGGGAATTTAAAATTATGTTAATATTTCTAAACCATTAGCAAAAAGTCATCACAGTCATTAGTATAAATCCTATGAATATTCTTTAGAATAACTTCTGATCAGCTAGCCTGGTCTCTTCATTGTTTAGTACTTTTCTCATAAGGTATTCTATTCAAATCTTAGCAGTGATGATTCAATATTTTCTTCTAAATTGTTCATTAACTTGAAAAATGAAGACAAAACCCAGTTCATTAAAGAGCCTACAAGTACCACCTGCTTGATTTTTCTCTTTCTAGTTGTGTTTCAAAATAAATGTAGGTGTGCAATTTATTTTATATGTTTCTTTTCTAGAGAAAAAAATATTTTTCAGGAGTACTACTGATATTTTGTTGAATTATTTTATAAAGACACAGTAAATATCAGTGTGTCAATAAAGTGCATAACAACTACAAAAGCTCATTTAAATTATCAACTAAAAATTTGAAGCAAATCATATTAGACTGGCTGATAAGTATAGTGTAGCCACAAAGAATTTAATTAGAATTTCAGCATTTGATAGTTAATTATCAGGATATAAGCAGCCAATGGTCTAATCTGACTTTGTGTTACCTTGAAAATTCTTTATCTGCAGACAGCACTTTCCCAAAATAATCAGCGTATTTTAAAAGTTTCTTGTTTTGTATTTAAAGTAGAGAAGGCAACTGAATTCTGCTAAGATACATGAATATAAATAATACTGTAAGTTACAGAGAAAATAAGATTTTCCACAGAAAAAAAAGATATATTTTATGTATACATCTACAAGAAAAATACCTGTTTATTGGATTAAATGTTGGTCTGAATACTTCTGAATATAGTTTGTGCCTCATAGGGCAGCTGCACAAGAGACACCACAGATCAGCTTTTCCCTGTGTTATTTGTTTTTGATAAATGATGTGCTTGAGCGTGGTTGAAAGCCATCTCATGGTAAAAAATAAAAACTACGGAAAACTGCAGAAGTGCAAAGTGGTTTATACTGACACAGCTGCATCCATCCAGTGGTTCATTCCACTGCACAGACAGACAGGTTATACTTTTTTCAAGTAATAAATCTGAAAAAGCTGAAAACTCTTCTAATTTCCTCATACGCAGAAGCTTCGGTACAGTCATTAATATTACAGGCTCAAACCTTAAAGTAAGAAACCACATGGTAATTTGAAGGAGGTTTTAAATGAAATTTTTGTGGGCCAGGTTTAATCATAGATTGTCTTCTGTCTTGAACTTGTTACATCCTGGAACTGAAGGAAGAAATACAGATGATTTTACACTCTGGTTCTGCAAGAATTATTCAATCTTTGGATCTGAAAGCCAGGAAATGTTTTTAAACATCAGTATTCTCTGGTTTTTGATATTATTCCTGCAGTATAAAGACAATGCCTCACAAGACTTTCTGATTCTAATCCATTGACAAAAGCCTACTCAATTTATTTAGCATTTGTTACTTTAAAACAACCTATTTATGCAGTTCTGGAAGTAGCAAAAACCGCTTTGTTACCAAAAGGCTAAAATCCACCATTATTCATGTCAGAGTCCCTCGTGGGCACAGTTTAGTTGAAATTGATGGGACAATGAGAGGAAGGAAGATGCTGCCTTTAACAAGAGGAAGAGTATCTGTACACTGTTTTTTTAACAGATAATGCCCACCTTTCTCAGCAAAACTGTGTCCATGTCTACAAATATCTTCTATAAAAGGAATGGGACCTCTGGGATTACCTCAGGAGTGTACACCTGTGCGATGTAATAAAATTATGGCAGATTTCAATCAGAGTGAAAAATGCTTCTGACAGTTTACAGTATGTGAAGTACTAACGAGTAAAACCTTGCCTTGGTCTGTGACCCTTGCTAAAGCTGGGCTTGAGTGAGGATTGCACTGAATGGTTTCAATGGACAGCTTTAAGAAGCTTTTGATGAAAGATGGATATAAATGTAGAGATTTATAAACTATTGTGCATGTTACAGTGTAGAAGAATAATTCTCTGCCTAAATACGGCTATTCATGAGGATTTTTTTTTTTCAGAAACAGGATAAACAAAAATGAAATGACAAATCATGAATCTGGGCCACTGTATTTTGTTCTTCCAGGGTGTTTGTTATTTTACCTTGTTTACTCTCCTTTTTATATACTAATCTTGTCTCAAGTCAAGCAATATCTTTGATCTTGTACTATGTACACAAAGCTTTCATCTTGTTGGAGGACTACATATTATTAAAACAACAAAATGAGTAGCCACACACAGACTGGCTGTTATAGTAGACATTCTCTACTGCCATTATTGGCTAGAAAATGTTGGATAAAGTGATTCCAAAAGAATTATGTCATGTGATGGGTTCAAAAGCAGAAATTCCATGTGTGGATGTCCATGCTGGCTCCAGATGGACTGCAGGCAGAGGTATATTTTGTCACAGGAACGTGTTATGCTGTCTCCATGCAGGATGAACTAGGATCCTGGGATGTATTCTTCTAAATGTTTGAGGTCCTGATTAACCCAGTGCTAAAAGTTTATCTTCACGCAGGTAAATACTGTTGTTTAGTAGAGCTGGCATTTGAAGTGTTTTCTACAGGTACATGACTTTTATTTCCTCTTGAGGTTCCAACCATAAATTTAATGTTATTTTACTGTCTTGTTTGTGATGACAGTTACACATTTTATTCCACTATTTTCCATTCCTGCAAGCGTAATAAAACAGGAAATACAGAATGCAAGACAAATAGATGTAATTTGAAGGAATTTTTTTCCCACTTTGCTTAGTCAACATAATACACAGCAAATTACAGAAGGCAAAATACATTATAGAGGAAAGGACGGGAGGATGATAAACCCACAGCGTTTGCCTTCAGATTGGTTGTGTCAAGCAGTGTATTGGACTGCCTGCTAGGTTTTTGATTAAGGTGGACTCTAATGTCCTATTCTCTGTCTCAGAGGGGGCAATTTGCAGAGAAAACTAGTAATCTTTGGCTTCTCTGTCACTTACCTAGCACACTTCAGGTTTTTAGCAGTCTGAAATTGAATTGTTTAAAGAGTAGGAGAGATGATTGTTTAGCTTGTAGTAGCTGGAGTTTCAACACAGAACAGTAAATATCTGTGCAAAATAACTGTCTGCAATCATTGTTGTCAATGTCCTTGTCTCTGGGCTGTTCAAGGCTCCAAACACAAACTGCAGTTTGTCCTGGCAAAGTGGCTCAGCAACATCCTTCCCACAATGAAAACCATCTCAGCACGTGTTGTAAGATGTTTACACACATTGAGCGTGACTGCCCAGTCCCTTTGCACCGTAAGGGTCTTACCACAGCACAGGTATCACCTTGTGAGGTGAGGATCTGAGCCTTTGAGTTGGCACCTCTTTGGAGGTGAATGCAGCCCTCAGATGCACGAAGAGGGAGTGCATGTGGGACTGACGTGCTTGGGCATGTCTTCAATTAGTTTAAGTACTTAATAAAAGCCTTAACTATCCTGGTAGGAGTTCTGGGTACTCCTGCACTCTAAAATGGCATTAGGTGATGCTGTGTAAGGAGACTGTCCAACCCTGTCCTTTATCAACAGACCAAGCCTTCCATGCTGCTCCCAGCCCTCCGGATTAGGAAAGTTAAAAGGGTACATCCTTATTTATTCCCTTAAGCATTAGACTGGGAGTTTGCCTAATCCCTCTGGAAGCTGTTGATGCCTTCTGTCACCAAGCCTCATCTTGCAACATGCTCCAGACGTTCCTTATCTGCTGTGTAAAAGACACTTCTGGCACAATATGGGCTTTAAGTTGACATCCAAGCAACTTTAACTGGTGTTCCCTTACTCTCCTTCTCAGAGAGTTGGTATATCAATAACTTTATCAATTGGTTGGTAAATCAATCATTTTCAGGGTTTAGGTGTGAGGTGGGCTGCATCAATCTCTAGTAGTGACTAAGCTCCTAACTTAGGTGTAATTCATCTGGGCTTTTGCAAAGAGGAGTACTTGTAAGAGCAGAAAAAAACGCCCAAACCTGCTTTGAGTTCCTAAGTAGATCATGAAAATCATAATGATAACACACATTGTGCTGTCAAAGAAAAATGAGGCCTTAATCAAGTAAAGTGATAGGCTGAAAAATATCTCTCTTTTGAAACATTGTGAAAGGTAGTAGTTTCAGAGCCTAAGAAGCTGGAAAGAGATTTAGGGATGTGACGATCCTAACAGCAGCACAGCAATTTATGTTATTAAGAAGCACATCTTGCGTGAAAATAAGGTAGTCCATCTTGAACTGAAAAATATTCATATGAGGGACAGAAATCTTCAAAGATAGAAATGCAACTCATTCCCTGCACAGTCTCAAGTTTGACATCAAGTAGGGCAAGGCAGAGCCCTCAATCTGAGTCAGAGATCTGCTCCATTCGCTGAGTATCTGGGTGAGTAAGGCCCTGGATATAACTGCAGGACATGGATTTCTATAGTCTGCCTTGAAAGGGACAGAAAGAAAGCATATCAGTCTGTCCCAGAGCTACAGGCACAGTGTGCCACTGTAATTATTAACTTGTATCTTCAATAAATTTTCCTGGTTGCTGTGGGTTACCACCTGTCAGTTGGCAATTTTATCAGCCAGGGAATAAAAACAGAGCCTCAAGCTTCAATTCTTTTAGTATTTTCTTTTTTCAGGTCTTGTTTTTATTACCCACTGGATGACCATAAACAGCTGACAACACTCAAATGGCCCTGCTGGCAGTTTTGTGGCTTTTTAGCATAAAGAAGAAAACACCCTACTCTCTGCTTCTCCTATTCCCTGTGTGTGACCAGGCAGGTCCTGTTATGTTGGTGATGTTGCAGGTCCCACCTTTGCCTAGTTGTTCTCTGGCTCTGCAAGCTCCCTGCTTTATCCAAGGAAGTACAACCAATGCCCTCATTTCCCGTAGCCTTTGATGAATGTTTGATAAGAACATCTCTAACCCAAATCCTCTTGCAGGTGGATCATGCTTCCAGCTCACAATGCAAAGCCAAGGTGACAGAAAACACTACAGACTCCACACAAAATACAAAAACTTCAGTGTTTGTGCTTTCTGTCATGTCTTTTTTGCCTGTTTTTGCTGCTTTTTGGCTGATTTTCTCTTTTAATTGTACTTTACTGAATTTCAGCTCACCCCTGACACTGTGATTTGCTTTGCTGTTTCATTTGACACTTGAGCAAGATGCAGCTTGTTGTTACTGCCCTGTTCATTTCCACACTCTATGAGCAATCACAGCATTTCTTTGAAAACATTGCCCAGCTGCTCAGAGGTTCATTTCAGACCACTTGAAATTTTTCCTTGTTTTTTTCCTGGCTGCTCAGTGCTATCTGTCCCAGTTCTTCCTATCACACAATAAAATTTGACTTGGCAAATTTAGATCAGATGTTTGGGATGGTGAACTGAAAGTAAGTTGAGATAAAGGAGCTGCCCCCATTGGCAATGAAACCTGGACCTCTGAATGTCTCTGAAGGAGAGACACAAAAATGTTAGCACAACACCAGTATCGGGGTCTTAACTCAATATGTCATCCTGCCACAGAAAGGATGGGAAATTCTCAGTGTAGATGTAAGTATAGATTGTTCTCCATTCCCTTCTACACTGTTCCCACACCGATCTACCAAAAAAAGAAAGAAGGATCCAGAAGATGACATTCCTCTTCCTTAGGACCACAGTTTGCTCTGTGATTACATAGATTATGCAAATAATAGATATGTTAATTGATAACTCAAAATTTCCATCTTTGTGTGCAACTGCCTGCATGCAACCCTCCATTACCTTGAAGCAATTTTATTCACCAGGAAATTTACAATCACCTGTAATTGCAGGAAGCATCTTAAGTTTTCAATGTGAGAGTGAGAACCAGCTGTAATTCCTAGCTGCATGTTAGAAATATTCAACCTCTTTACCTGGGTAACAACTTCCAATAAAAACTGTTAACAGTTCTCTGATTAAAGCATTTCTTAAAACACTTTGAGTTCCATTACCATTTTTTCAAGAATCATAATGCATAGTATGAAGAAAAAGTGGAGGAGATTAGTTTTTAAATGCCTAATGTAAATCAAACTTAGCTCTTTAAGCGCAGACCAGCCACTGTAAAAACACGCAGCATAAAAATACCAAACACAAGAGAAAATAGAAGGACTGAGGCAAGCCTGTAGCCTAGAATAGATGTAGTTTAATTTTGTAAACTCATAACTTCTCATAACTTCTGTCATGTCTTTCATTGGAACTCAACTTTCTATTCCACGCTTCAGGGTGCTGTCTGGAATCAGAAATATGGTGCTATGAGCCAAGGGAAAACACTTATTTGGGTGTATTGCAGTCAAACTACAGTCACCTGAATGTCTCTCTGCATCTCAGTCCTTGGGGGTTACTCTTTCACCCTGCCGATGTGCAGACAGACCAAGGAACTCCTCTGATACAGACTCAGAGGATCATGAAGTTGGAAAAGATCTCTAAGATCATGAAGTCCAACCATTAATGAAGCATCACCATGTTCACTCCTAAACCCCAAGCTGTTATGTTATAGAGATCCAGGAATGTCACTCTGTGTGAGTAACACATGAGGGAACTCTGACTCCCCTTGTCCCCACAGTAACATCCCCATTTTCATTTCCAAGGCTGTTCCTCAAGGAGCACAGTCTAAGGAGCTCAGTGTCACTGAATTCTCCCAGGCTGTCTGAGATGAGCTAATTAAGCATCCACAAAGCACAATACAAAGGGAGCTGACGGGTGAAGCTTGAGGAGGAGACATCTTTATTCACCAAAGAGGCGTGAAATGAGTATGAAAAACGTTTCTAATGTAGCCTCAATCAGTCAGTTTGTATAACGTAAATTGATTAAACATTTGAATGCAGTTGTTAGCAAAGCTGATGCATGTGGTCTTGCCATTAATCTGGTTACAGCATTGCACTGACACCAAGGCTCGATCTGATGGTGGGAGAGCATTTTAGAAGTGTGTGGAACTGTACCTGATTCCACTCTACCTGCTCAGCTGACTTGGGAAGGTACTCAGGAAGGGAACAGTTTAATTCCTGATCCATAATTCCATTATAAATTTTCTTTTAACAAGAGTAAGTAGCCAGTATGCTGTTGTTTGGGATGTTCTTTGAGGGCCAAGGCTAATGAAAGCATGAGATGAGAGGGCAGCACTGTTCAGCAACTTTCATGCCTTGGCTTCCCCTCATTCTAATTACAGGCAGAAGTCTCCACTCCACAAGTCATTTTCAGGGGCACTGGTACAGTTTGAATCACACTTTGTTTCCAACAAATGGTTTTAAAACTGAATTCTTGTTAAAATATCATTTGTGTGGGTTTCAATAAAAAAACTTATGGTAGTACAGTGTGGCTATACAATGCCTTTACTCATCCTGATGATTGTCAAAACAATATTTCATCCCATATTATCATTACCAGTGACAGATTTGTGTTGACGCTGGTGCAGGCTACAAGCAGCTGCAGCTTCCTTCTCATATACATGATCAGAGACTGACAAGTTAATTTACATCTTTTAAGTAATACGTAAAATTCATCGTAATATAAGATCTAGGATTTGCTATTCATATCCTCTTACAGAAATGTTTGTTCTGTAAATAAACCTATGTGCATGAACCAGAGGGAAATCCTTAAGTGTGCTTTGAAATGGCTCCAGTTTGGGCTTTCAGACTAATACCCCAACAATCCTATGGACAAATTGATTGAGCTTTTAGAAACATTTGTGTTAGTGAGGGGCACAGTCTGATCTGCTGAATTTGCTCAGTTTGTAGAGGGTGTTCCTTTCCTAGAGTACCTCATGCTGGCAGGAAAAGCATTAAATGTAGTTAGTCCAACTTGTTAGGGCTTTTGAAATCCAGATCTGCAATTAAAGAGAAGCTACACTTCTGGATTTTTTTAACTTACACTCTGAAAGACTTTCCCTGTTGGTGTGCTTAGCTTAGACTTTATGGTACATTTCTGACCTTTTGGAGTCTTTTCCATGCAGGTATGGAAAAGGGGGTTGATTTAGTAATGTGTCTTGAATGACAAAACTCTAGAAAACGATCAGAAGACTGAGAGAACCCAGCTGGTGAGACAAGGAATCAGACATTAGGAAGTTTCAGGTGCTCTGCCCTACTGTCACAGGGGATGGCTTGCACCCTCTGCTATCCAAATTTCAGTCTGTCTGTGCCCTTTTTACATTTCCTCACTTTAAAAGTCCTCCTAATCAGCCATCCCTTATTTTTCCCTAGGCTATTTCCCTCCTTAAACACCTTTCCATTCCCTTTCTCTGCCCCCTCCTCCCCAAAATCCTGATCAATCATGTAGTATTGCTTGACTCTCCTTGAAGATAGCTCTTCTATTTTCCATTTTCATTTTAAATGAAAATTCTCTGGGGCAGTGACCTCCTTCAATTTGTGTCCATAAAGCACTCTGGGGACCTATTCTTGAATAACATTAAACACAACAATGATAAATCTGACTGCTAATGATATAAGCAAAGGAACAGGTTTGCTTTACTGCTGGAAGGCAGATCACAGACAGTTCACTCTTTTGCTATTGGTATTGCTGCCACAATCCCATTTTCTCTTTCAAAACACAGAACTAAAGATCAAAATTACAAATTGAGTCTGGACTCCTTTTTATATCAGGAAAGCTAAACCCTTTAGGGGAAAGTTGTTTCAGGGAAATTGCCCCAGCAAAGATTAATAACAGAGTAATAGAATAATGATGTCAATGTACTAAGCAGATTTGCGAAGGAATTAACCAGTATGTGCTGATTTTTGTTCAGATATGTGTGTCTCTGTCTTGCTCTTGCAAATTAGACAGACCTGTGCTTTAACATCTGAGGACAGATTTGGGAAACTCAGTTACACAGAAATCAAACTATTATGCAGATTTTTTTCATCAGTTTCATATTGCATTTCTTGTTGCTAAGATGGGATCACTTGCCAATGCAGCAGAGAAATTAGTACTATTAGAGTATAATTTGAGCATAAAGTTCTGCATATGTAGAGAGGTTATTACTCCCTAAATAATATCAAATGGGTCTGCCAACATATAAACCCATCTCTTCTGAACTAAGAGGCGAAGCCTTCTGATCACAATCTTCCTTCAATGTATTTAGAAACCCAAGAGAAGCTCTTCAGTAGTCCACTGTGTTCTCTGTGGATTAGCAGAGATAATTTGCTAGAAACTTCCAACTTTAATGTCAGTTTTTTAGTGTCGCGTAGTCATGTATTTATCATAAAAATCAGAGAAAGAAAAATAGTAAGCAAAAGAAAGAATGCTGAGAACTTGTTTAAAATATGTTTTTTCTTTTTCTGCACTAGTAAGAATCCCCAAAACAACTGCTTACTTATTTTAAGTGAAATAGATGAGATCTGTTTTGTCAAACCATAGAAAGGAAAGTCTTAGAACTATATTCCAGATCCTTGAATAATAACGGTGTCGTATCGACTTAGAAGAAACAAGATGAATTCTTCTCTATTGTACAGATGTATGGCAAAGTGCTGGTCTGATTTTTTTTTTTTTTTAATTCTGGCTGCTTTGCAATATGTGCTTTCACTGAATATTATTTTCCCTATTTTTCTTCTCTTATTTTCCCTCTTTTCATGGTTCATTAGTTATAATTCTCATTGAAAACAAGTGAGAAGAAAGCATTCTCTGCTACAAACTAGGGACTTTTTACAAGCATCTGTTGAACCTTAACACTCCTGGCTTGTGCAGCAAATTGAGAGTTAGATTACATTTCTTTCGAAAAAAAAAAAGAAAAGGGGAAAAAAAGGTAGTTTTGTTGCTTTCACTGCTGTGGATTATTGTAGGAGGGAAATTAACCTCCCACCACTCCTGCATTTCTTATTTTCTTAAGCTTTCCAGGCCTGATTCACTGCTGTATGACTTCAGTTTTTAAGCTGTTACAATGCATATGCACAGGAAGGAGTGCAGCTGGAGTAGCACCATGGAGAGTCAGAACTATTATCTTGGCAAGTGACTAATCCCACGCTCCAGAGCACAGCCTTTAAAACATCAAACTTCTTATCCGGGAAATAACTTTCTGCTCAGCAGAAGTGATATTCACCTGCACCTATATGCTCTTTGCATTTTCTGAGACAGCTATACTGAGGTTTACTTCAATAAAACAGGTCCCAGAAGTAGATAAATTACAGAGGTAAAAAGTTTACCCCTAGGAAAAGTCGGCCATTTCACAGATGGGGAATCATCTGTGACCTGTGACCAAGACCAAAAATGGACAGACCAAACTATTGTGAAGAAGGGCTATTTGTTTGCTGACAAATAGGAATGAGGAATGAGACAACATTCCTGCTGAAATTCAGCAGAGAGAGCTGCAAAGTCCTGCCCCTGTGAAGGACGACACTGGCTGGTGGGAGCAGCTCTGCTGCAGAGGCCTCAAGGGTCCTGTGAGCGGCAATCTGAGCTTTGGCCCTGGCAGCAAAGGTACTAACAGCTCCTGGGATGCATGAAATGAATCAGAGTCAGTGGATTGCAGTGATCATTCACCTCTACTCAGCACTTGTTAGACCACACTGCATCCAGCTTTGACCTCCCAGAACAAGTCATCCCTAATCCGCAGCAAGTTCAGCAGAAGATCAGTATGGCAATGGGCAGGAAGCCCTGGGAGGGGAGAATGAGGGACTTGGGCTTCTTCAGACTCCAGAAGACACAAGTTCAGAGGACTGGACAGCAGCCTGCCTGTAGCTACAAGGAAGGGAAGACAGAGGCAGGCTCTTCACAGTGATGCCTCACAGGAGGGTAATAGACAATGGGATTAAGGTAAAAAAAGAGAGATTCAGGCTGGGTAAATGTCACAATGGGACACGAAGTAAGTAGAAATCAGAAGGCTTTATTTACAATTCATTCAGCCCTTTTATAACATGCTGTGTTAAAAGCCATGTTTTGGTCCATAGGGCTGACACCTCTACCATTGGCTAAGCAACAGAAATAGCAAACAACACCTGTTGTTATGAGAAAGGAATATTGTCTACACAACATTGTTTTGGGGAAAAGAAAACTGTTGAAAAGTTTCCCTTGGGAAGAGCTAGCAATTCTCAGGCTCAGAAAATGTTGGGCCCATGTCTCACCCTTTTTTTCTGTAAAAAAAGAAGAAAACTGTTGAAAAGTTTCCCTTAGGAAAAGCTAGCAATTCTTAGGCTCAGAAAATATCGAGTCCACAGGTAAAAGTAAAAACCTTTTGCTCAGTGAGGATAGTGGAGCGGGGGGACAACTCCTGGGAAGACTGTGCCATCTCCATCTCTGAGATTTTCCAGCTCAAAATGAATAAAGTTCTAAGCAGCCTGAGCTGACCTCACAGCTGATGCAACTTTGACTAGGAGGTTGGACTAGAGCCTTCCTGAATTCTCTCCATCCCTAAAGGACATGTTGATCCCACAGAAGCAACAATGGTGAAGGGTAAAGAAGCTTCCAAAACTGTTGAGATACCAGATCAGGTATGAGAGTAAAATAACATCTTATTTGAACACAAAAATATTTTTTAATTTCCCCCTCCCCTACGCAGTATTAAGCTGTTTGGTGATTTTTGTGTCTATAGCACTATCTAGGCCATATGGCAATTCACAGCACTGAAACTTGAAATATTTGAGTATCACAGGACAGAATCAGTGTATGGGTCAGTATCCCATTTCTGATCCATCACCCTATTGAATTATTGCCATTTTATCGTGCTTTAAGAAAGAATGTCAAAGCTGCCAAATTCCATCATGTAAGCAAATCTGTTTCTGTTTTATAAGTTTATGCATGAGTTTATGAATTTTCTCTATCCAGATGGATTTTTCACTTGCTTGAACACTTCAAAGGGTGGAATCGAAAAACCCCATGATTCCAAATGTACTGACAAAGGTATTCTGGACCATATTGGGAAAAGACATCTGACTTTTTCCCTAAGGAGCAAATAACCTAACTTGTAGGATAGGAATCAATGTCACAAATGGCTTTCTTTTTATGCTTATATGATCAAATCATTTCAGCTTTTAGCAGAACAAAATTCTGTAAAATGAGCTAGATTCCTCCTTAAATTTGGATGAAAAAAGGTTGTAGTTTTATAGAGTATACAGCTGTAAAAATACTGACAGGACTTCAGATTAATTTTCTTTCTCCTGCCCTTTCCCAAATGAGAGTCCTTTTCCATTCTCACAGTTAAATAAGCAGAGACTCAGGAGAGGGGAAGGGCACATCACTGCCTTCACTGTGGTGGTCTGGATGCAGCCCTGGGGTTGGCTGAAGCCCTTCCCAAGCCACCTGCATTAGTGTTCACCTTTGTGCAAACTGTGGTCATGGGGACTGGGGGGCAACTGGTACCAGTACTATCAACTTTTAAAAGCTTTGCTCCCCACGAATTTATTGCTCAGGAGAGGGACAGGAGATACTGGGTTGTCACTCTTTATAATTCCTACTGATTTCTACCACTTCCTGGACAGTCAATGGAAGGAAACAATGATTGCTTTAGGGAAACTAATGCTGGTGCTCCTGACATTCAGCGATATCCTTGCTATGCTTTCCATTGACTTCACAGGGAGTTTAAGATCTTTTTTTAGAGGAAACTCGTGAAGTCCTTACTTCTTCCATGGCTAGTTCAGCACTTTAGGAAACTGGATCTCACCAGTGCTGCTTTTATTTAAAAAACCCCAATGCTTTATGGCATTCTGGAGTCTTGTTTAGAACATTTTACTGATAAAATTTTCTAATTGTTATCTCAAAATGTTACTGACAGAGAATCAGGAGTGGTCAGGTTTGACATTATGTCCTTAAGCCTTTGCTGAATATCCACCCAGGGGAGTACTAGAACTTGTTGGCAGAGAAAAGCTTTAATAAAAGGTCAAACAAAATCATGGTGGAATCATTAATATGTTTTCAAGGGAATGGTTAAGACAGGCTCTTCCCTGGACAAAGGGACAATAAAGAGGACTTAAGAACAAAGAGCCCTTGATGTGTATTTATTCTATTGAGCTGTGGGTTTTGAACAGACAAATATTAAAATTGACCTTAGAGAAATGCTGTGAACCATTGAGCATCCCAGGTCAACCACCAGTCTCGGTGCCTTTTAGTATGCTTAGCATAAAGCATAATGGAAAAAAAAAAAAAAAACAAAAACAAAAAATCTGACTCCAAAAATTACCAGAGTAGATTTTCTTATAGGGCATCATGCTTTTAGAGAGGTCATAAACATTGACATTGACAAGAACAAATTCAGATTTGAAACTGTGCTCAAGAGACAATTCTGGAAAGATCTTAAGCTGAATGGAAAATAATCTCAATATGTTCTTCCAGTGAGATGTTGGGGAATAAAAGTTACCAAAAACGCTATGAATAACAAAAAAAGGACATTTCCTTGATTTCTGCAGAATAGTTTTTGAAGATTCGAGCCCAGACCTGGAAACAATTTTGTACCCTTGTCCAAAGAGCAAACTGAGATTGCCAGAGAGGGGAACCTTCAAAAGAAAAGGAAGCTAAAGCAATCACATGAAAAGCAAATTGAAATATCCTCTTAGCTAAGAGATGCTACACAGCTGCAGTCTAGTAGGATTCAGCATCTTTATCAAACATATGAGGGTTGCATTTTGCTGTTTATAAAGCAAATGTTAAAAAACTTCCTGTAAATCTGATTTCAATCCAATAGTCAAATGCTAAAGCCCCCAAAATGCAAAGTCCAATGTTTTTCTCTTCATGCCCAATTAACCAATTAAATACTTGCTAATGGAGGTAGTAAACTCACCATAAATTGAATCTCCTGCTTGATTCAATTCCTTTCAAGATATGTTCTAGGATGTCTAAGATGTCTTTGCTGTAGAAATTATCAGAGGCATTCAATGGTCTGTTTTATGTGGAAGGTCATTTGAATGACCATTTCTGCCTCCCTGATTCTAAATTACAAAAAATCAAGTCCTATAACATCTAGGAGTTAGACTCTAAAATGTGGTATGCTATTTAAGACAGAAAAGATTTCAAATTTCTGTTTTACTTTTGCAATTAAATGGATTTAGTTCTCAGAAGAAACTGTAATTGAAGAATTCATTCAAAAAATGTTTCTTTTTCTGAGCAAATATGCACTCTGCTTCCTAGCACTGCTGTAGTAGTAGTCGGACTAAGAAGATGTGGTTACTCTATGCTCAGCAATCTGTGCCTTCAGGACCACAACTGGGATTGCAGCAGGATTGGCTCCATGCTGCCTAACATGTGGAGCAATGTATTTTCTATTATTTACCTCTCTATTAAAATTATATTTGTAATCTAGCTACCGATGTGAGAAGGCTCCTATTTATTTCCATCAATAAATATAATGGCTACTTTTTAAAAAAGCAGCGACCTATAAAAATTGAAATCAGAAAGTGAGATAGGGCTAATATCCCATTCCATGGAATTTGTCAAAAGTTTCATGACTCTAATCAATGGCCAAAATAAAAAGGCTGCTAAAAGCTTACTTGCCATCTGAGCTCTTCAAATAGTTACTTTGGCCTTTTAGCAGAGAAGTGGAACAGCACAGAGTTCTACCACAAGTCTGATATTGTCATTTGGGTACTTCTCCATGCCCAAATCATTCTTCTTCTGCTACTTGTTAGCACAGAAAAACGTACCTTTTATTAGGTAACATTTCTACAGCATTTAACTGTGAACAGGATTAATTATTGCTAGCAAGAATGGCAGAAGCTGGACTGTAATGTGTTAAAAAGAGACACTAGGTAAGACTCAGAGCTAATTTTTCAGTCCTAATTGTGACTGATTTCAGAGAAGCTATTCCTTCCTTGTGATTATGGTCAGAAGCTTTCTTCTGACAGCAGACACACTTTAGCCTTATGTTTGCAATAGAACTCCAAATATCTGCCTCAGCTGACAAATCTTGGACTTCACAAGAGACAGCAAAATCTGAGTTTTTCAGCTGAAATCCATATTGTGTGATGGATTTTGTGTGATGGATTTCACATCTGATGGATGTAAAAGTGTGCCCGCTCTAATCGCATTACATGAAAGGGTTTTAACCTTTTTGTCTAAATGTACTTTAATATAACATTGGTCAATGCAGAGACAGTGAAGGATATTTCAGGGAATGTCATTAATTGATCCAAGACTGTCTAGAAGAACAGCAATCACCAATAAAATATAAAAAAGAGTAAAACTTACAACAATTTCTGAGTGTATTCTGTAATATAATGATTAGTAGCATTAAAAGAAAATTCAATAATATGCCATTAGAAATGCGAAATATTTTTAGCTGTGAGGATGAACACACTTTGGGAAAACTTACTAGGTGGGCACTGGACTCTACCCCTCAGAGCCTTTAATCAAGGATAGATGTCTCTCCTGAAGGGTTTGAGGCTTGATAAAGATGCTTGTGACTGTGGTTCTGTGGCCTGTAAGACAAAGGAGACTGGGGTGGAGCATTATGCTGATCTCAGCTGTTCCTAAAATATATTCAGTTCTTCCACATCTACCTTCAGTATTATAAAATTAGAAAATTATATATTTCACGGAGCTATGGCAACGTGGAGTTATTTTGCAAACTTACTTAGGAGAGAAAATGTCATATTCTATGCAGAAAGCTTAGGGGAATCTTAGACATGGATGAATATTTTCCATTCACATCCTCAGCTCTGTTTAGGAAGTTACATACTGATAAAATGGCAGAATATAAGTGAGAGAGGAAAAGCTATCAGGATCATACTAAGAGTTTGTGATTTAACAGATAAAAGAAACCATGATGAAAACTAGAAAACCCTCAATTGAGAGACTCAGATTAGAATCAAAACCAGATTTTTTTTTTCCCATATGTCCACGCACGGCATCAATTGCAGAAGAACAAATGGAAGTTTTATGGATAGTGCACATCCCCTGTCAGATGCCTTGTTGACCCATGAACTCTAGGAACTGTAGGATCCATAATACTCTAGGAATCAGCTAGACAGTGTATCAGCTTCTTTTTCAAAGGAAGTATGAATAAAAGCTAGGTCTATTTAATTGTGCTGCAGAAGGAGCATAAGGAAACCTTTGTGCTGAAAAATGCACTCAGGTGTGGCTGTGACAGGCAAGGAGGGGCTGAATAGGTCAGCGGCATCTAGACTTCAGGAAAGGAGCACGTTGGGACATTCTTCACCACCTTCTCTCCTCAGTCATCTCAGCTGAGCCCCTTCCAGCTCCTGGGGCTATCCCTGTTCCCATCCCTAGGGCTGGATGGGGCAGTGCTGTGTGCTGGGTCTCAGGGAACGCAGAGATAAGAGACAGACACACTGAAGTTTAATAGACTACAGACTAGTAATCTGAGAGGGAGTTTGCTCCCTAAGCAGTTCTAAAGTTTAGGGTTATTTTGTAAACAAAATAAATGCCAGGGAAGAGGAGGTGGGAATAGGCACAAGAGGCAGTTTTTTCCCCTGGCCAGGTTTTCACACTCCGCCTTTGTGGGGAGACTGCACTCCTTTCTGAAGCCAGAAACAAAGGCAACAAATAACCACAGCACGACAATTTTTTCCAGGAAAATACTAACATTGACCTCTGTGAGAAAGTGACATTTTTCTGCATTCTATCAGCTTTGTTTTCTGTTGTTTTATCACACTTCAATTAACCGAGGATCAATGGAAGTGGGGGACGTACAGGCAACAATCCAAGGATGGAAACATTCATTACCAGCATCACGTTTTAAAAGACTCTTCTCCTCTGACCTTTCAGTTCTAGGAATTCCTAATTCTACTGAATAGTGAAGTCATGTACCTTAGAAAGTCAGTGATTTCTTGGAATATTAGTATCGCTTTCTCTCACTAACTTTTCAGTGTTCTGTAAGTTACAAATGGTGTGACCCTTTTATTCTCCAAAGAAAACCAGCCTTTTACCTCTTCTTTCACTTTATAGATACCAATAACATTTTATTTCATCTGATTGGACTAGTTAACACTTCTAATTAAATTCAGAGCAGTTGTTCTCAGTCTGAATTTACATTTGGACATTCCAACCTGTTTTGGATGCAAAAAAAAGAATTTATATGTAAAAGCCTGTGGTTTTTTTCCCACCTACAGGGGATGATCTAATGAAAATTATGACATCTCTATAAAGCTTGTATTTTAATTTGCATGTGCTGTAAATTCACATTATAAAGTTTATCCTGCAACTGAATTCCCTGGTTTTAACAGGGGAGATTGTATCATTAGATCTCAAGCTTGAGACTACTCATCTGCATTATCAGTTGACAAAAAATCATTTTTATGCCCTGAAATTACATCAATAACTACAATGACAGCAAGTACTTGATAACATAAACATAGCTTATGGCTGGGTAACTGCTGGGTTTCTGACATACAAATGGACTTCCTCCAAAAGATCTGAAGTTACCAATACACTTTATGTTGCTGCTGCTGTCAGTTCTACTACAATTAGTACTACCCCTACAATGTGCTCTTGTGAACTGCAGAAAAACTGGCACGAGGTTATATGTATTTCTTTTTTATACAGAAAAGTTTTGCTGTTTAAATGTCTTGGGTGAAAATAGATTTGATTTTAGGCTTAGAAATCACATACTTGAAAAAAGGTTCTGCATATTTTCTCTAAAAATGTAATATCTTACAGCTTCAAAAGAGAGTCACTGAAAGCACTGGGAACATTTATGTCATAAGGACTGATTGTGGGAGTAGATACATAGCAATTTAGGTACAGTAGATATGCAACAATTTGCCTATATCTCCCCGATTTTTTATTTTCCATTTGAAAAGTGGTACTCAGAGCACAGACCTTCTGTTTTTCTGGCAGCATTTTGTTCTGTACTGACAAGTCATCATTTTCCCCTCATTCCCCCTTATTGGTATGGCTGAAAACAGCAGCGAAGGCAAGGTACTTCTTAAAACAAACAGGAGCATTTTTGGCACTTCAAAATGAAAGAGCTTTTGTTTTAAAGTAAGGCTGCAAATTTGACAAATAAAGTTTTTAGATCTCAGCCTTTAGGCAAGGTTTGTGAGAACTTCTAATGTATTGATACAGAAGTACGTGGCTGGAATAACGAGGATGAGGAATACATTTTCAGCTTCAACCTCTACACACAATTAATCATTTTGAATTCAAAAATAAAAATCATTTTAGGTAAACAAGAGCTGTATAACTAAGTGGTCTTTGGAATGAATTGATGGCCACCACTGCAAACTTTATTGCAGTCTACATAGTACAGGAGAGAGGCAACAACATTTTGCATAAAATATTAATCCTGACTGATAGACTCCAAGCTCTACGTAGTTCATCTGAACTGTGGATTTTTCACAGCCTAAATTTTTTAACTAACCTGAATTTTAAGAACAATTTTCTGATTGAGATCCACTTCCTCCCAGCTGCTCTTAGAACCAACAAACCTTTTTGGAATTCAGAGAGGCAGACCTCTGATCTCTGACTAGGTTTGTCAGCAAGCTGGGGGCTCTTGTATGTTCCTCATGAGTTACAATGCACAAGCTGATGTTCTGGGGGACTCCTTGGTGAAAAAAATAATGCTCAACAGGTATTATCTTTTTGGGTAGTCTGGAGTCCAGAGAAAACCCAAACCTCTCTGTAATGTCAGTGTAACCTCATGAGCACCTAGACTGTAATGAATGGCAAAGTCATAATTTTCCCCTAATATTAATGTAAAAGTTTCTTTTTAACATTTAAAATGTCCTTGGGGTAATTTTCACATTTAATTGAGTGTATGATATAGATGAATCTTTTTTTTTTGCATGATTAATTGCTGGTTTTTTAAATATCATCATGGGCCTCCCAATGGACAGATTTCTACATGCACAGTAACTTTTTCTAGTGCAAGGGTTTAAGACTGATGTTAGCTGGGTTCCTGCCATTGTGACCCTTTCTAGATCAACAATATGTGGCAGCTAGAAATGCAAGAAAATGAGCAAACACAGTTTTACATCTTATGTGGATAATGTTTACCTTATCACAGGGAGTATAACCTCACTCATCTGCCCCGACACAATGTTCTGCCTTGTTTCTCCAGTTTGTTTCACAGTGGATTGAATTAGTGCCATTTTCTGGATTGGATTATGATGTTTATTAAAAAGGAAACATTTGCATTTGATCACTTCTCGGCTTTAGCTTACTTCTCCCCTTAAACTACACTTATGGATGACAACAAGATTTAAAGTAAGACAAACGTCCTCTTCCACCCTGGAGATTTGTTTTTAGTCTAAATAATTAATTGCAACACAGATTCTATTTCACAGCTGCTGCCATCAGTCTTTTTTTACTTTTCACATAACAAATGGTATTTTTGAGAAATGCTTTATATAATGGATAGTCACTCCCAGATTTCTTCAGCTGAGCAGTATGAATTATGTATAAATAAATGGAGAATGCATATACTTTAAAAGGAGTCAGGACTTTCCACCATAATGTTCCTCCTCAGCAGAGGACAAACACCTCCAGCTCCTCACCTGCATCACCTAGGGAGCAGACCTTTCTCCCTTTGCTCTTTCCTTCTCTCTTGGCATAAGACCAGCCAAACTTGTAATCTGCCTGAGAAAGACAAAGCAACTGCTGCTCTCACCTGGAAAAAAAGTAAGGAGTGATGGTGTCAGCAGGAGCCCTGCTGACTGCCTTGATAACAGCTCAGGAGGTTTGTGTAATAAGCACAAGTGTTCTGCACAGCAGAAATGCACATGTGAGAGAAGGCGTAAGATTTGCTCATGGTGTAATGAGCATAATTAACCCTGCAACACGATAATATACAATTTTAAATGCTTGCTGACTAGATAACAACAATGTTTTGGCATTGAGTGTCCTTGAAGGCAGATTATGTTTTTTAAGGCAGTTAGGAAAACTCGTGTTTGATAACCCTGTGACAGCTGACACTGTAACAGTGGAGTGATGTAAATTCAGTGTTAACAAGCACTCAATATTTTGAAAAAGATCTAATTTGCAATTATCACTTACAGGAGCATATGTACATCAGACAGGTTAAGGGTAACCACACGCTTTGAAATGTAACTGCAGGAGCTGTTCCCACAGGTGAGGTCCCTGTGATCTGTCTCTTGGTTTATTGTGTACACACCAGAGAAACTGAGTGTATTTTGTCAAAAAGCTTACTTGATTTTAGCAAGAAAAAGCATGTAATATGTATCAGGTTGTTCCTACTGTGAATACAGACAACACTCCATTTCACAATTTCCATGTGACTGGTCAGTAGGGTGAGTGCCCAGGTGCTCTTTGTCCAGAGTGTCTTTAATTACCAGTCATGGTAGTTAATCATGGAATCATACAGGAAAAGATCTGTAAGATCATCGAGTCCAAGCACTAACCCACCACTGACAGGTTTACTCCTGACCCATGTCCTTAAGTACCACACCATATCTGTGATTGTAGACTCTGTATCTACATGGTTGAACACTTTAACACTGTTAACACTGAATTTACATCACCACTTCCCTGGGCAGCCTATCCCAATATCTGACCATCCTTTCAGTGAAGAATCTTTTCCCAATATCCAATCTAAACCACCCCTGGTACTACTTGGTGTGATTTTCTCTTGCCTTATCACTGATTACCTGGAAGAAGAGACCAATCCCCATCCTTCTTCCTTTCAGGTAGTTTCCTAGCAATTAGGCTGCCTGGTGGGCAGGATGTTCAGAATCTTCTGAGTTAATTTATTATTTCAGATGGGACAACCAAAACCTGAGACTGTCAAAATGACTTGTGCCTGGTCTTCAGCAAGTCTCAACCCAGTACACAAATGCCTAGGTCCATCTGCACAAACTGAAGCTGATAAATCAATTTCTATGAAAGCCAATAAGCAGTTACCATGCTGGAGGAAAACCACATTTCATCTTGATAAATTATGTGTCAACAGACCAACATCTGCAAAACAGTATTAGTACAGACCAAAACCACAGTTAACCAGAAATAACAATGAATTAAAGAAAAACTTATGCAAACAAATTTGAATGGGCTTGGCTGTACCTGCATGTTTTTCCTGAAGTTATAACACTAAAATATTGAACTTCCAGTTTCCATAGCAATGTGTCAGTGGTGCTCACAGAAAGTAAAAAAAGACCATCATTTTCTCTCCGTAAAACAAATTCCCAAGGAAATAAGAACAGATGGAGGAAAACAGAAACATCTTGAAAGTATTCTTATTATTTAGGGATGGAAGAACTTCACAAGTTTTAGGGGACTGATTTGAATAAACACCTTTACATCTGAAGTCTCATTTGTGTCTTATGCAAACCAAGACAGCTCTCAGATGTCAGTATCAACACAGGTTTCCATCATCTGGTTTATTCTTCTTAACAGCATCGCAGTCTGGATAATTTTTAGGCTCTCCCATGCAAGGGAGGGATAAGTCAAACAAGTCCAGCAGATGGTCTCTGAGACTTTTGGGAAGTTTGGGCACATGATGTGTGAAGAGGGATGGGTCTCTGGAATTATCCATCCTGCTGAAGGGAAGACTGCGGGGGGCAGTGGGGGAATGTGGTTCCTCATTGATGAGGGGCTCTAAGGAGAAGAAGCCAGGCTTTTCTCAGAGGTGCACCATGGTATTATGCAACAATAGGAAATTCCCATGGATATATGATAAAAAACCCAAATCACCCTTGAATGTGTGCCTGGGAGTCTGTAGAACCGCTGGGTATTGAGGACTCAGGGTGGCCAGGCCCCCTTGATCTAACTTTGAACTGTGCAGGATGTTGGAGTGGATGCAGAGGTCCTTTCCAATCCAAGCTGCTCTGTTACACTCTGTGACTTCATTCCTGGGGTGGTTTAACAGAGACTTCCATCTTCATCTTTCTGTCACAAGGCTCAATGGAAAGACCCAGCAATGGAAAGATGATCAAAGCAGCCCTGCACAGCGGGGGCAGGACAATGTCTGACTTAGCTGAGCTGTTTGGCACCTGATCCTTCTCATCTGGCTCCGTGCAGTTCCTGCAATGGGGATGTTCCCCAGGTTCTCTCTCTTCTCCTTCTTTATAACCCTTTCACCTCTTGTGGATGACAGATGGTGACAGCCAGATGACACCTTCAGAAGTTAACATACCTTACATCATTTGAGCATATTGCTGACCCTGCAAAGACCCCAGCTGATGTAAATTAACACTGGAGACATCATTGCAAAGCCTGAGACTGCTTCCTAACTCTCAAGTTCTCCTTTAGAGTATAAATCAGATGAGACTCATTCCCTCAAGAGAGAGGCTTGTTCTGCGTAGTGCCAGTGCCTGGGTACATGCAGGGGCTGTGCAAATGAGCAGCACTATCAAGAAGGAACGAATGCATTAATGAACCCAGATGATTAATCTCACTGCAGGTGTTGGATTGTCTGGCTGCTACAGACATTGTGACACTCAGTGTCTGCACACAGCTAAAAGATCATCTGACAGGAGATGAGACAAAAAGGAAAGCAGAGGGCCCCCTCATAGGCCATTTTCTGACTTTCCAATATTTACAGCACAGCTACTTTGGTTGATAGGCACTGGAATGCCCAAATCTCTCTTTNTTTTTGGTTTTTTATGTGACCTATTACAAGAGTGCTTATTCAAAACTTGAAATCAGCTATTTCAGATCTATTATTCATCACTGGATTAAGTAAAAGGAACACTGAAAACCAGAAAAAAAAATCCACATAATATGTTCATTGCCCTGAGCTAAAATTATGTATAATTCTTGGAAATTTCCAGGTTCAAAATAATTGTTATGGAAATATGTATTCTGGCTTGGGAATGGTACAGGAATGACTGAGAACCCTTCCCCAATCTGAGTGTAGCAGGAACAGCCCTTGATCCAGCTGCACATGTGAGTATCACTCAACATGCTGTTGCAGTTTGCTATAAATGTGTCAGGTGTCTTTAAAACTCTTTGAGGCTTTTTTTCCCAGAAGTGTATGTTTGCTATAGGTGCAGGTGACCAGAAGAAATGTCTCTTTATGTAAATATTTTCCTATATTTTCCAGCAATGCCAGTTGTTTCAGAAAGAGTTTCTGCCTCTGCCTGTGAGGAATCCAGGTGTCATTATAATATGAATATCACCAAATTATTCTCTTCAATGAGCATCATGACTCTGGCTTTTACATGTGGGATCAGATAAAACAGTGCTTATCTAAGTTTGCTTATCAATGTGAGATTTCTTCATACTCGTTCCAAAGTGAAACTATGCAGAACTGGGTATGAACCTCAGAACATTTTTATAGTGCTAACTTGTTCCTCTCTTGGAAAGAGAAGCTGGTCCCCGAGGCTCCAAAGCAAGATAACACTTACAGAGGTGCTTTGCAAGGGGAGAGCCAGCCCTTGTACTAAAGGAAGATAATCCAGTCACAACCATTCCGTGAAACGCAGCCTTTGATAGCGACAGGGTATCTGCAAAATATTTATAATAAATTGAACTTAGAAGATTAAATGAACTCTCCAGAACAAATGTGCTAAATCTAAACGAGCCAACACATGACAGTCAAAATAAACTCTCAAATGCTGAAGAACAGATAAAGTTGCCTTGGTAAGATGAGCTTTCTGAATAATCTTTTAATTCTTAAGAGGCCTCATTGGTTTCAGTGGGATGACTCCTGGAGTGCCCACAATAAAGGTGTTGGAATCTGGCCCTCTTCAATAGAAGTTTGGGAAGGGTTCAAACTGATAGAGGAAAACCTTTTACAGGACACAGAGAAAATTTTCAAAAGGTGAAAACCAAGCAAGATCACTCTGAGGAGCTGAGCAGCAGTTGTATGGCAACTACCACAGACTTACCATGAGCAACAGCAAGCACTGGTAAGTGTCTGAGAATTACCACCAGTACCTCAGGCTAGATGTGTGATTCTAAGAGGTGATTGGAAAAGGTGTCACTTTCTGTGAGTAAAAAGTTATAGGGGGAAGGAAGAAGATGAAAATAAAATAAAAGGTGAAAACCACAAGAGAAGCAAGAATTACAGAGAGAGAAGCAAGGGGGAAAATGTTGATATGGAGTGAACAACTGAACAATGGCAGAATTCTCTTTTCCTTTGTGGTCTACATTTTATCTGAAAACGTGTTTTTTGAGTTGCTTTATTAACTCTCCTACTGAAAGGCAGCAATATCTTCACCCATATCCACCAAAAGGTTTTGGACCAGAACATTCCATGGCAAAGAGCAGACATCTCAGGGATCTTTCATTTAGAGTTGTCCAAAAAAGCTGAAAGAGAGCAGGCTTTAACTGACAGCACATAACACTGTTTAACACCCATTGGTGTAAAGTCAGGAGTCTGGGCCCAGAGTTAAAATTCCCCTTGCTGGGCAAAGGGCAGCTGTGGCTGCATCCTGACTGTGTGGTGCAGCAAGCAGTACCTCAGTCTCAGTGCTTTGCCTGCTTTCTTCACTGTGACTTTAACATTATTATCTTTTTCTAAAACAAAAAATCCCAGGAAGAAATCAATTATGTATTTATTTCAATAATAAAATTGCAATCCAGATAATAATTGTATTTCGTCTAATTTGCAGTGGCATATTAAACAGTGACAGAGATCATTAGGAAAAAAATAATCCACTTGATGTTGAATTCAAAACACAAATTTAGTTACTAATCTCTGCACCTGCATCTCAAATTTTATTCACACTCGGCTGAAAATATTCAGTCATTACGATGTTTATAGCGGACGAGCTGTTCTTGAATGATTTCTCTAATATGTTCACTTAAAAAAAGCTTATCCAATGCCAACACAAACTACACACTGCCTGAAAGATGGAAAACACCACTCCTCCAGGCTCCAGGCACTGAGGCAAGCACTCGCCTTCAAGTTTGTGGCTTGGCAACATCAAAGAGATTTGTCCTGTAAAGTGATGCTCTGCTGAATTTGGGCCTGGTACAGGGTGCACCTCCTGCCTTGCTCATTCAGCAGATCTAAACATTTTTATTTTAATGCCTTCCATCTTGGAAGACTAACACAAGGAAGTGATGCTGGAAGTGAGTTGCACACCTGCGGCCTGGTCTGGAGGAGACTCTGTCAGCAGCTCGTCACAGCTCAGCGGGCTGAGGGGAGCAGCAGCCCCAGCATGTGCCTGTGGAGGAAACAGGGGTCAAGGGATCAGCTCCATGGGAGTAATGTAAATCCCGTGGCTGTGACACTGATCAGCCCCATGGGAATAGTGTAAATCCCGTGGCTGTGACACTGATCAGCCCCATGGGAATAGTGTAAATCCCATGGCTGTGACACTGATCAGTCCCATGGGAATAGTGTAAATCACATGGCTGTGACACTGATGCACAATAGGTAAATTCTAAGCTGAATGTCCTGCTGGTCATGACAACTGGAAACAGTCATTGCACACTGAATCCAGCACAACCCTTTACTACTCTGGCTCTCAATGGGAAGGACTTTATTGATCATATAAATGTAAAACAGTGCCTAGGAGTCATTAGCATAGGAGGAAGGAAAGGCTGCCTGGGAGTGGCTGCTTTTCTGAGCTCCTCAGCCAGTCCTTAGTGTGGACACTCTTCGATCACTTGATAGCACAGGAGAGAAAGCATGAAGGAAGCATGAAGGTCTCCCACAACTGGGGGAAGCAAAAGAGGACAGAGCTATGCTTTTCCTGACTCATGTGGGTAAAAGAGTTAAAATCTGAATTCTTATACAGCCCAAAGGACAAGTCACAAAACTTCTAACTTGATATAATCACTTTTTTTAGCTTCCTTACAGAAACTTTTTGACTTAACTTTTTGTTCAAGTTCATCAAGCCAGGTGTAAAGAAAAGTGACTGGTGATGAGTAGACTATATTTAAGCACCACAAGAACCAGACTTCAACACCTGATGCTGCTGTGGCTACCCAACACCTCTGTCCCAGGCTCCTCCTTTGCTCTCCTCCCTCCTTTCCCAGGTATGGCCCCAACAACTTGTGCAAATATGGGAGTTTTTGATCTTGAGCACGTATGAAGAGAAGGGGACATGTCCCTCTATTCCCAGAACAGAGGGAGAGGCTGGTTGCAGTAAGGAACAGGATCAGGATCAGGTGTTTTAACGTGTGCCTTTGGCACAGGACTCTGCCATAAAAACCGAGCAGGAAACGCTGACGACTCATTTCTTAAGTGGTACAGGCAGGCAGGAATCTGACTTTAAAACAGGATTCTTCAGTTGACAAACCTCTGTTTCATAACTGTTTTTTGCATCCCCCTTTGCTGCACTGGTGGAGTAGGTGCAAAGTGGGTGCTGTGCCCTGGAGCTGAGGCACTTCAGTCCTCAGCACAGAGATCTCCCCAATTCTGTCATTTTGCTTTGTACACACGGGACACGGGAGTTCTGTGTAAAAAGATGTTGAAGCTTGGCTCTCTTTGCCTTTAAAAGCCTTCAAACTTATTTGTTTATTTGTCTCAAAACCTTGTGCTTCTGGAACAAGAGCTGTGCCAAACTTTTCCCATTTATTAGCCTTGCTTAACCATTTTGAAAACTGCTTAGTAGATCATATCTATTGCTGTGAATTACATTCCTCAATTATTAATTTCTGCCATCAATCACACTTTATCTTTTCCACAGCAGAAGAAGTATCTTGTCACTTCTTGTATGGAATAGTACAGCAATTAAATTTGATATACTGTTATATATTACATTCAGTTAAATTTAATACACAGGGTATAATTTTCACTTCTCAAAGCTTTAGGAATAAAATCAGATACATTTTCATTGGTAAATGATAGGTTAAGCAGAACCTCCACAACACTAGGTTTAAAAAAAAAGCAGACATCATGATTCCTCTCACTGTTTTGTGACAGCCAAGATACTGAAGCGTGGAGATACTGTTGGGTAATTTTCATTATAATTTAAAATTATTGCACATTATGCTCTCACTTTATCACTCACCACAATGACTGCGCTAGAATAAAGTACAACTTTCTTTTCACTGTCAAACACAAGCCTTGTTTTAGAATTTGACTTGGGTTCATATTGCATTTCTTTATATCCCTCTCTCCTTCTCTGCTCCGACACCTAAATCTCCATGTTTATATTTTTCCTTCTGCCTGAGTTTTCCTACTGAGGCAATGTATAACCTTTTTAAAATCTGTGTCTGGACACAGAGAGGAATAAGAATTTCCATTAGTATCAGTCTCCTGTTCATTCTACCATTATGAATTCTGTCAGCTTCTCCAGCTACTCAGCCCTCGGATCTGAGGACAGAAGGCAAAATGGGAATACAGAAGAAAGACAACAAATACAGCTCAATGACACAAACTGCTACATGATAAGAAAAGAAATCTTTGTGAAAATGAATGGCTAAAATAGAATATTTTGGAACAAAAGGGAACTGTAATGAGAATCATAGAGCTGAGATGAGCATCTTGGCATACCTATAATTCTCTCTTTGTCAAAATATTGCTGAGTGGTGCAAAACTGAAACAGAACATAGGCATTAGCATCCTCATAGATTTCCATATGTACTGACCACTGCCTAAAAGCATTTTGCTTTGAAACAGAAGTGCAGATTATGATTCTGGGAAAAAAAAACAAACAAACCCTGAGGTTTCTTCCTTTATTTTAGAATACTTTCCTGAAGGCAAGAAAGCAGTTTGATATCATCCTCACACACCTCATATTAAAAAGAAAACATAATTTCATGGCACTGTGTGGGGTTTTTTTTAAATTCTCTCTGGGAAGACTTATATTCAGTTGGTTTATCTTATGCAGAAGCACAACTCTGCTGGTGCCTTGAATCCCATGGGCCTGTGGTCGGACACACCAGAGACTTTTGGTTTCTTTGCCATTTTCCCTGAGCCCTTTCAGATGTGCTTCTTGCTGAGTCCTCCCCAGGGAGCTAAGCCATGACATCCCTGCAGTGTCTAGGCCTGCATCCTCCCTGTAAAACAATTTAAGATCTTTAGAATAAATGCGTTATTTGGATGTGCCTTTTTAATGGTTATAGTTGAAAGTTTTGTTTTCTCTCATTATGGCATTTACCTAAGATCAGAAAAACTTTTGCAAACGATTATCCACAGAGTGGTGAAGAGGTAATCCCCTAAAGCCAAATGCAGAAAAGTTGCAGGTGGTAATAGAATTGAGGACTGGGGAAGAGACACAATTTTATGTAGCAAAATGAGTTACAGTAAAATCCTCCTTCCCCTTCCAAAATTTTAATAGGGAAAAAAAAATCACGAAAGTCTGAAATAGCTGGCAGAAAATTCTGTCAGTTAATATGTTACTAGGGGAATAAAGTAAACTGTCAGTATATGAGTGGTCACTGGTGCCATTTGCAGAGGTGCTCAGGGTAAAGGCTTTTGCGGAGGTAACACACAGAAACAGAAAGATGTCGGGAATGAAAAAAGGTGTGACATGGTTGCAAAATTACTGTGAGAAGGAGAAAACGCTGTGACCCATTTAAAACTGAATCACCTAATGAAAAGACGTGACAAAAAATGAGTAAACAAGCAGCAAGAGAAGGTTTTAAACACCACGCTACCAGATCTAGGTTAAACAACATATGGTGTCTGTCAGGCAGCTGCTTGTTGAAGTAGGGTTATAATAGGGTGATCAATCATATGGATCTGAAAAGAATTACTACAGTGAAAAACTACAAGTAGAATCAAAATGTGCATTGAAAGGCTTAAGTGTGCCTGATATAAATGAATTATTTCAATAAAAAATTTAGATAGAGTTAATATTTTTTGTTAGTTCCATCTGACAGATGGTTTAGGATAAAAATAACATAGTCACCTCCCGAACACAGAACCTAGTCAGATGAGATTGACACTATCTACATCTTAAAACCATAATCTTACAAAAGAAAAATGTAAACCTTTTACAGTGTCTCATAAGCCCCAGTAACCTCTAGAGAAATCCAAAGTAAGCTTTGTACTCATATGTGACCCTCAAAATCCAGTAATATCATGTTTCCATGGTACAGGAGAGCAAAGAAACAAACATAGGAGGGAGGGGGTCTCTGTGCCTGAATCATAAATTAAGAGGAACATCTGGGAGCATCTATGAGCTCTTGGAGAACCACCAAAATTCACTGTGTAAGTGACTAATCCCAGAAGCAGGCAATACAAGCAGTACATGTCACTAACCTTTACTTCTTGGAAAGCGAGTTTGGTGAGGTATCAGATTTTAGTATGTACCTTGTAACAGAGTCTGTTCTACTGATTCAAGTTCCCAGTTTTGATTCAATTTGCAATATTACATGGCCTTTAAAAATTCAGGTTTTTACTTGATGCCTTAATAGCAGGTCACTGGGTATTACCTATCAATGGATTTTTCAAACTAGGAGTGAATCTGTTACTTCTGGTTGTTTGGCAGTAATTTATGTGAATAAGAAAAAAAGTCTTCCGAGTTCCACAAACTTTTCCAAAAGTCTTTTTTTTTCACATACTGGTGCTTCAATTCAGTGACTAACTCACTGCTTGAAAAATTGGAAGAAAAATTATCCTTATCTTCTGTGGACTAAAATGTACATGAGCGGAACAACCAGACTCTGGAAGGCAATAAACTCTCATGCATCTCAGTTTCCAGGTTTATTTAACTGTGAACATTTTTGAGAGGTTATAAAACCTCATCTTTTTACTCTTTAAAGTGCTTCTGTTTATCATCTGTATATATGTATGTGTGTGTGTGTATATATAACATGAATAGGCATTTTCTGGCCCTCTGAAATAACTTTGTTATGTATTTTTCTGCTTTTCATTGCAGCTGCACTTTCAAGACACAAGTTGCAGATCAGGAGTCATTTTCAATGTGAATACATAACTGATTGCAGATAACCTGAATGTCTGTTTTCACCTCAAAATGAGACAAAAATGACAATTTCCAGTAATTTAAATATAGACATATTTGTGGAAGCTTCTTTCTGATATAACGGAGATTTTATAACTGCGGAGAATTGGTGGCTTCCTACATAGGGTCTAATTTGTTGCCATGAAAGCAGCTGAAACAGAGGTATTTTGAGTATGGGATTACATCACTTTGGGCTATTAAACTTGCTTAAATATAATTAATTCACTAAATGTAGCCAGTTTAATTTGGAAACAAATAATTTAATTGCTTGTTAAAGACTAGGGCAGACGTGACTCAATGACCACACCTAAAAGCAAAGCTAAACAGTAAAGAGTGCATTCAGTCTGAGGATGTCACAGCAGCACAATTACCAGAAGGACAAGGACCAGCAGGATGAGGACAGGGTGCTAAATTGTGGAGTTTCAGAAAGGGATTAGGTTTTTGTAGAAGGCAAACAGGGATCACTGGAACCCAGTGTGAAAATATCAGAAGAGAAGAAGCTCCTGGCAACTCTTCATCGGGATCCGTCATAGCTTTCTCTGGATTAATTAAACCCTTGTGGATTAAAACCACAGTTCTTAGATTCTGTTTTGCTGATGGAAATTGTCCTAAATGTAGCACTTATAAACACCTACTGAGATTCATAGATTAATATTTTCTAAAAAATTCTGTTACAAAAATGGGCATCGTACATTCACTCATCATGAATTATATTAGATGATTATTTTTTTCATCCTTAAATCCATGAAAGGCTTAAACTCTAAGAAATTAGAGTTTCAAGAACATTAAATCCTGGAGTTCAATTACTGATCTAACAGAAAAATGACAAAAAAATGTAGTTTAAGTAATTGCAAATTACACCAAACGTGAAAACATGTTTATTTATTTTGAACAATCCAGTGCAATTTTTAGTCAGCTCATACATTTATTTTTGTGTTTGTGGGGTTTTTTAATGTGTTATTTTGATTGAAAATTATTTCAGAATTATAGAATCTGGGTGGCTCAATTAATGAAGATCAAGAAAAAACATTTGACACTGATGACTTTCACTGCTTCCAGAGAAGAGTAAAATCAGCCTTGTGACTAAAACTATCTGTAAGGGGAACCACAACTAATATCTCCCTTAGAGAGAAACCTGAACAGAGAAAAGATACAAAACTTAACGAGACCTGTATTTTATGACCAATAAAAAAAGTATCATGCTTGATAGAATGCTTCCACTGGGCATCCCCAAGTTTTAATTCATCGAAATAATCAGTACTGATGCCCATCATAACACCTACTTACTAAGACTTGTAGAACTAAGCCCTGTAGTTTCTGGAAGCATATCTTTTTCCAATAATCTATTCTGTTACAAAACCCACAGATCATTTGGAATCTAATTTGATACTTCAAGGTCTTTGGAATAAGTTCTGTTTTATAAAATTGAAAAGGAAATGCTGATAATATAACAAAGTGCTTATTTTTTTAATATTTTTTATGTTTCTTTTCTGTCCTGAGGTAGTTGCTTGTGAGGGCATAGATTAGTGTCAAGTTCAATGTTTTGGGTGTACCTCAGGCTTCAGGTCAGATCCACAGGCCTTTTTCCTCTCTAAGCATTCTTGCATTTTCAAGAGTTTCCTCTCAGACATGGATCAGTGAAATGTCAGAATTCCTCATGAGGGAGAATGATTTTCAACTCCATTCCTCATTGTTTTGCAGGTACCTGAATGAGTGGATTGATTTCCCAGCTGTGCTGCTCCCAGTAGTGTTGTCCACCACTGAGGTGTGCAGTGTCACTAGAACATTTGAAATACAGAGATCTTCTTCAGGTATGGATTTATATGCCCATTTCCAAGATTTTTTTTTTTTTTCTCATGTGTTCAACTGCCATCCATGTGAGACATTAGGAGTTAAGCAAAGCTTTCTTTTTAGGAAAGCAGCAAACAGTAATGAAGCCAAAATTTCAGGAAAAGGTAACCTGAAAACACAAAACACTTACAAAAGTAGCTTTTGTCCCATAGTTAAAGATCCCTCACCATAGCCAAATTCACAATGAGAAATGACAGGTGCCACCTCTGAGGGATTATGTTGGAGCAGAATTCTGAGGGAAGCTGGAAGACAATCCATACGCAGCAGTCACTGCATTCATGTCCTAAAGCTCACAGAATTATTCTTCAGTGGTGGCAACAAAATTCTGTCAATTAAAAGGAGCTTCAACTGAGAAGTTGTCATAAATCTTTTCTATTTAAAGGTGCTGGAGACATGCTGAGGTGCTGAGCACAAGAAGATGCTCCCAGGGGTGATTTTTTTTTAAATGGAAATGCCTCACAGGCATCTCTATTTAATAATCAAATGGAGGCAGCACCTCATTTATTCTCTTTCTGTTTGAATCTTTGTACTGGCTTTTGTACAATTAATTGAGAAAATATAGTAAAGTATAATTGAGCTGGTATTCCTTTTCAAGGTAGAAGTGTGTTTTTATTTCTTTCCAGGGGATTTTCTTTCCACTCCATATTCATGTGTTGCTTCTTTAAATCTCAGGAGGGGATGCACAAATGCGTGAATGGAAATACATAAGCATGAACAAATCAGAAATGCTCAGATCTGAGGCATCTCAAATTAAAATATTCCTTATTCAGCTGCCAGAATTTTTATTCCCTTAAGGATATTTCTGCTGCTTAGAACTACCAGTAAAGCCTCATAAGAGCTACTGTAATTGTTGTTTTCTGAATCCTGTGGGTTTTAGAGGCAACAGGACATTTATTATTACTACAATATGGCATCAATTATTATTACCATTGTCCTGTGGTAAAAGAAACAGCAGGCTTGGTTTGGTTTGAATGGCGAGATTAAGGATTTTTCACAGCAGAATCTCAGAGATTAGAAGGAAGACAAGAGCTCTGACATGCTTTTCAAGTATCCTTCAGGCTCTTCCAACAAGAATTGGTGATTCCATGAAACTAGAGTTTGGACAGTGCTGTGAAGTTCCCACTGCAGGAGCTGCTTAACCTGGCAAGGTGTGGACAGTGTCTCCTGCAAAGCCACTCCCACAGGAACAGGAGCGTTTCTTAACTTGGCTTTGCGCAGAAATTGCAAGTCTATCTACCATTTGGTTCATCAGATCAGTGTCAAGGTCAAGTTTTTGAAAAAGCTAGTTTTCATGTCTGCAAATTCCTCTTGGTTTTCTCCTCTTCCTAACCATTTGCTGTTCATACATTTATGTTTTCATTTCCTTCCTTCTTTCTTCCACATTTCAGTTAGGCTTTCAATTGGAAATAAAAATATTGATACGCTCTTGTTTTACAGGGATTCACCTGGATCCACCTATGGAAGACATTGAGCTGGATTGTGTTATCCCTGCCAGTTTCGCTCAGAGCATGTGCTGCTGTTTCATGCTTCCACACAGACTCCTGCTGATTCTTTTATTTACCTTTGAGCCACATTGGCTTAGAAGTGACTCCTGAGCATGCAGTGGGAGATGCAGGTAAGCTTTTTCAAGCGGGAACTTTGTCTCTCTCAGCAAGGCTGGCAGGGACCAGGCTGTCGTCTCTTGACAGCTCTTGTTTGGGCCAAGAGGTCACTGTCGGTCTGACAACCTGTCATCTTCAATCAGCTGTAAACTTAATTTAAGGATGGGGCTGAAAGAAAACCTTGATTGAAAGACACAGAGCTTAAGTCCCTGAACACCTCCATGATTGCAAGAAAAACAGTCTCTGTCGATGGTTGGCTGAGTGCCCTTGTCTGTATCTTTTCATTATAGCAGATTTCTCTCAAAGGTGTCATTGGCTCACACAGAATATTTTTCTTTCTCTTTTTAGCTTTTTGGGATACACAAGAGTAAATTGGACTCTATGCTGTCTTATTACGATTTTTTATAGTTGTGTTTATAGTTATCATGACCAGTTCTATGAGGTGTTTATAAGGACCAACTGAAGCCAACAGAATTTGTCCTGAAACCTTGTTTTCCAGAGTTTAAGAGGTGTTGGTAAATTTACCTTGACAGGAAGACTTGTCTGTTGTGCTTGTTGCTACTTTAGCTGTTGGATACAGAGAAATCTTGGAAAAACTGGTGTGGAAACATCTCTAAAGGTTTGAAAGAAAACCAGCAAGTGCATCAGCTGGAGTAGCTGATGATATGCCAAATTAAAACTATTCCTCTTACATCTTTAGGTACTGCCATTGGATGGCTTACAGCCTGTTTGTCTTGAACCTATATTTGAACAAGAATTTAAGCCATATTAAATTTCTGTCAACTCCCTGTTGATTTCAGCAGTGTCCAAAATACTGTGATGACTGCAACTCTGGCTGTGATTTCAGTCTATTATTCACTTATCCTCAATAAAAACCTATCCAAACACTGCCCTTTTTACAATAAAAATAAGAGGTGACTGGCAAAGGGGCAAAGCCCATTTGAAATGGCTCTTCTCTACATTATTGTGAGTAAATTTAGTTTAGAATGGCTTTTTAAAGGAACATTTATATGTTTAAAAAAAAAAAAAAANAAAAAAAAAAAAAAAGGGAAGCTCTCAACTTGGTCATTCCAAGTCAATATCTGTCTGAACACAGATTTCAACAATGTAGGATAGTTAAATGTAGTAATTTCATCTGAGGTCATAAGTAATATCTGAAATACATACTCTGGCATTCCTCAGGGAAACTAATTTCTGTAAATAGTGTAATTCTAAATATACATCACTGCCAAATTGTCCAGTAATGTTCTGAAAGCATCCTCTGTTCTCTCTCACTTTTCTATTGTATCTGACCTATGCATGTCTCTTCAATTATTTAAAAACTAATTGAGCAAAATCCTTAGTGTCAGCTTTACAGTGAGGTTCAAGAGTCCACTATGATTCTAGAAAATATTCTGGTGACTTCTTTGAATTTCAGAGCGGCAATTAATTTAACAATATGATAGATATCCACCCTCTAATCAATTAGCTTGGGAAATGCTAGCCAGATATATTCAATGGTTTTCCAGGCCAGAAATGCCACTCTGATTGCATAACCTGAACTCAGAACACAAACTATAAACCTTCATTCAATGGCATCTTTTTACAACATGAAAAATGTTTTTGCTCAAATTTTCTTTTTGGAAACATCTAAGTCTTTTGATAGTTTGAAATTTTAAAGCACATATAAAGACTGGGTGGAACGGAAGATGGAAGAGAAGTGCTGAACCTTATAACTTAGATCTGCATGTATGCATATACATAAAGAAACAGCTTTATGTAGAGTCTCAAGTATTATTGTGTGTCCTTGTGTAAATATGCACTTTGGTGGGAAGGGAAACACCACTATGATCCGTGTTCACATCCACTGAAGGCATGAATTACCCTCCTCTGCTACAGCCTCATAATATTCTCTTCCAGATTTCTAGTCTTTTTCTGCATTTTTATTTGCACCCTGTTATTTGCAGAAGTTTCTTATTACAGCTGGCTTGAAAGAAAAAAAAAAAATTCCTAGAGAAAACATTCTTCATTGAAATGTGATGATTTACCCAAGCTGTCATGTTTGATGCAGATCTATTCAGATAAATTCTGGTGGTGGTGATGTTTTTGTCAGCTTCTCCTCCTGGCACCCTGACAGTCACTTCCGTGGCTCGTGGGAGACACCAGAAGTCCTGACAAGACCCAAGGCAGGCACAGGACACCCCCAGACTTTTACAGGAGGAAAATCTTCTTGATTTTTTTGGACCTGTGACCTCACATCTTTTAATGAAAAATTTTAAACCCGAGCTTTCCAGTTATGAGCTGGAAGTTGGCCAACACCTGAAGAATCAAGAATGTGGGGCGAGTAACAGCTTTTTCTATGTTGCTTTGCTCCTCATATGATACATTTGTCAGGTTAGATGGTAGATCTGATTATAATCTGGATACCTACCAAACTTCTCATTTCTCCTAATGTTCAATTTAAAAAGTTCGTTTTTGTACTTCATCTTAAACTTTGACTTTCTTTTTCTTTTCACTAGATGAATTAAGATTCCTTAAACGATATTTTGTTTAACTTAATATTCCAACTTGTGTTCAGAGAAGCAAATAACAAGGCCATCAAAACTTGGATGAAATGAGGAACGCTTTAAGTAATCTATCATCAGAACAAAGCCCAAAAAAGCCAAGGACAACAATAAAAATCACCACACCAAAACCAAACCACAAAAGTGCTGGAGGCCAAGAGAGTATTGATTTCAAGTCACAAAATTGTAAAGGTTTGTCACAGCTTCATGTTTATTAGAAATAAATACTTAGATCTACATCTGCCTATAACTATATGATGCTGCAGTTCAAGTTCCCTGCAAAGAATGTTATACCTATTTAAAAAAAAGAGAAAAAAGACAGTATAAACCAAATAAATATTACAATATGCTGTGGAAAACATTATCCTTTCAAAACTACTAAATAAAAGAATTTCCATTTCTCTGACTCAGTTGACATATCACACGTTTCATCTAAAATGAAAGAACACTTATCTTTGAAGAATAAAATAAACATTGCTAAATGAAAGCTTCCAAGAGTAAATTCCCCTGTGTTCCAGTAAGCTAGGATCTGAGTTTCATGGCTTGTTTCACAACAATCTGCTCAAAAATTACTAAAGATATTCTGTAATTTTTTAGACCAACGCATTCTCCTTGGCATAAAATGTAAAGCAGCAATGACAGTTTCTCCTGCGACAAAAGTAAAAAAGGTGAAAACAGAAGGCACTGGAAACTGAAGATAAACTGACAACCTCCTACCAGATTACTTGGAATACTGAGTCCCACTGAGCTGGAAGAACAAATCTTAACATCGTAGGGGAAGCATTTGATGGATCTGATAATTTTTTCCTTAATTTCAATAAGAATTTGGTAGGAGCAGTGTTGTTAGATAAGTTAAATGGATTGGAATATAAAAGTTTTTGTCATCCTAAATAGAGAATAGGTTTTGGATTGTCCCACAGGTTTTAACTTGGGCAATAGCTCCTTTAATTAAAAATTCATTTTTGGAGATAGCCTTTCATGCCTGTCAGTTTTCTTGTTGAGAGGAAAAATCAAGGCACCCTCCTCTTGCAGTTCTTAATGAGACAGCCTTGACATCTGGAAACTGGAGAAAACCTTTAATGGTTGTGAACCTCTAATGACCAGGAAAGAGTTACTGGGGTAACCTGACTTCCTTAGCAAATGGCATCTTCGTTTAATGAAGTAGCACCAACTGTTCATTCTCTTCAGTTTTTAGAGTGAAATTCTTTCCCAGGATTTTATCTGAATGTAAAATAAACACTATTCCTTTCTCTACTTTGATATGATTCATAAATACGTGGCTGCTCTAAAAAGGAAGGTTTGAACAGAGAAGAGGCTGAGTCTTGGCTATGATGAGTAAATCAACTATGTGAAAAAAAAATTAAACACATGGACAGATGTAGGTTGGTCCTGTTTGGGAAGAATATAAGTGAAGGGGAAAAAAATCATACTCTTTTGTACATTTATATATGTGTGTGTGTGTGTGCATTTATTTAAGTTTTTAAAAATTTCATTACAGAAGGTTACTATCTTGAAAAGACACACAAGACACAGAGATACCCATGAATACTGAAAAAATCACTGCAAAAATTGCAATGTGAAAAAACTGGAGGTATTAACTTCCAGACTGGAGTTTTGCAGGTGCCTGAAAATATATGTAAAGGAGATTAAAGGATATAACTCTTTATCTCAGAAAAACTTTGTTGAATATATAATAACTTAACAGTTAATTGTAAAGGAGAAATTTAATCTGCTTATTTTTTATACCACATCCACCACTGGTACTTTGTGATCTGTGATAGAGGAAAGTGCCCCAGAGATACTGAATTACCTGAGGTCAACACAGAGCTCTCCTGCAGTGTCTATCCAGGGGCTTTTAGGGCAAAATATTTTTAATTTCAGAAAACTTGAGTGTGAAGCAAATATTGGCACAAACTAAAGTCACTAGCAAATGAAAGCCAATTTTCCAGTATATCCATGTCTGGAACAGTAATTTTCTTATACCTAAGGCAACAGATGATTTTCTAGGCCACCCTTGCTTGATGACACAATGAGTGAATGACTGAGTGAGTGAGCCAGAGTTTGGTCTGCTTCTGAGGATGGGAGGAGCATTGGTGGGAGGTCATTGATGGAGCACCATCCAGCAAATGAGCAGCCAGATAAATCCAAGGACTGAAAAAACCCATGGCAAAATGTCTCATGCTGTGAGAAGGTCTTGAATGGTCTTTGATGGACCTGAGAAGAAAGGAGATTAAGGTGAGCCCTCCTGAAAAGAAACGTGGCAAAGGTTGGGCTGCTTTTTTAAAGGGCTTATTTTTCATTTAATAAAGATGTATTTTACCTACATCTCAGTATCTATACAGCATCCTCAAAATTCAGCTTGTGGGGTGGTCTGTGCACTCTCTTCTTCATGATGTACCTGATGTGCTGATCCTCTCTGGGGACACTTCAGCCTCCTGTCACCTCTTTCCTGCTGCTCTTCATTTCTGCAGAGAAATGAAGGATTTATTGTATTGCTGCTTTACAAGCTGGAGCTGGAGACCACAGGGCAGCACAATTTCTTTATAGGTCCAGCAATTCCCGTGAACATTTGGAGCCATTTCATACCAATTCAGTATAATGTGGTAAATTAAACTGTGGAAAAGCTGTTGAATTTCAGTGGGAACCTAAACCCCACATTTTTGCACGGAAAGCATCCATGACAATTTGCAGAAAGCAGGACAGAGCTGAGGCAACAGCAAAAGGAGGATTTTGTGTGAAATACAGCGACTTCTGTCCAAGTCACAGATGTAGCAAAGAAATCTAAAAAAAAAAAAGGTAGATGATACTGAAAGAGGTTATTAATAAGAGCTGAATCTCATTAGGATCCCCTGCAGGTTCAGAGATCATTTCTTGTTCTTGTCAGCTCTCAGAAGCTCAGATGCTTCTGCAGAGCTCAAAGTACACAACGTGCAGGGTTTTGACAATCAGTTTCAGAAACAATAGCCCATCTTCTCAATTTCCAGTGCTTCCTTGCTTTTGTCATGCTGAAATTTCAGCTTCTCTTATGTTACACCAATTTGTGCATGCTCTCCTGAAGAAAGACTGGAATGTGATTGATTTAATTTAGTTCAAAAATTTAGGGAGGGAGCGACTTTAAATTTGAACTAAATTTTTATACTCCGAAGATTGCACACAATTGTCTGGCAAACTTCTCCCCTAGTCTGTGTGGAAGAAGATTATTTGAGCCATTTTTCCCTTTTCTACTTCAGTTCTTTACTTGGAAAAGTTGTTGGTGTGAATGTGGAAAATGTGTAAATGGTTCTCAAAAAGAAGAAAGGCCTGTGAGCTGAAAGGCAAATACAGGTGTTAATGAGACAGTGTGGGGAAAACATCAAGAGCAGAAAGGGGGTCAAATATAGGAATGTCAAATACAACCACAGACCTGTCCTTAAGTTGTAGGGGATGGCCTGGCTGTCAAGTTTAAAAGGAAATTGTGAGATAAAGATGATTTATTGGGAGAGATTCACCTAATCTGTGGAATTTTCATTATTGTAGTAAAGCCAACTGAATGAAATACTTACTGTGATAAATTCTAAAGATGAGGAGACATTTGAATTTTAAAAAATGGAGGGATGCTTGACAAACATGAAGAAGTTGACACATGAAGAGTTGACACTTTAATTATCAAAATGCCTGTCTCTTCTAAAAAGTTTGGACTACATTTTAGATAATTCCGTTCCTAGAAAATTTAAGGACCCTTTTTTGCATGTTATATTAATTGGTCATCAGTAAAACCATTTAACTCATATCCCCTGCATTTTCCATATGATCTGAAGGTTCCTTTCCTAGTATGTAATTAAAATATCATCTGTGTAACACTAGAATAAACAGAAATGAACAGTGAGATGTTTCAGAAAATTAGCACCTAAAAATGAAAATTGGTCCTAACTCATACGCTGTTAGGGACAAATCCTTTGCTACCTTCTTAATCAGATATCTCTGTTAAATTCTTACTTTGCTTCAGAAAGTCTCAGCCCCTTAAGTGTAAACATATTCCAGGACAAATACTTCTCCCTGGAGATGATGGGAGTTTGATGCAAATCTATTAGAACCAAAATTGTGTGGTAGAAATATATCTGTTCCAGTAAAAATTTGGGAAAAATATCTCAGCTCAAGGACAAAATCTCGGTTTATTATGAAAGAAAGGTGCATTTGTCACTGTCACCCTCTTTTGCATTTTAAGCAAGACACTAAGAAATATTTTGGGTTTGTGTTTTTGTAGAAAGAAAAAATCCGGAAAACTAGCAGGATTTATAGGAGCTACACTTTTATTCAGCCTGCAGTGAGAATTTATATATTGTCAGGAGTAAGAGGTCAGTTGTAGAGGTGGGAGTCTGTTATGTCTGCAGTTTAAACACAGACACACAGACACACAGACACACAGACACACACAGACATACATGCAGGAAATATATATAGGCAAGCCTTACAACAACAGCAATTCACATCTATTCTGTGTGTTGTGGGTGCACGTGTGTGAGTGTGTTTGTGTAAGTATCTGTACACACACCAAAGTACAACTAACAAATATCACCAGATTATTCACAGTCGTGACTTGGAAGCCTCGGAAGCCAGACCTGTGCGTCCACATAACAAATTTTAATCAAAACACAATTGTTGCAATATCGTTCCTGCTACTTTAGGGACCAAGTGCTGTAGAAAAATCCAGCCTACAGTCTTATTCTTTGCTGTGAGTTATCGCAGTGTTTGAATATTCAGGATGTTTTGCTAAGGGCAAAGCTCCCTGACAAATGAGCAACACAGCACAATGCGCTGACAGCTACTGAAGCATTTGTCCATCTGCTGACCCAGGGACACCCTTGTGTTTAGAAGGCTGGCGGCTCTTGAGTGATTAAAATTACTCTGACTGCTTCGAATTGGACTCACTCATTTCCACTCAAAACTGTACCCATGGCTGGAAAGGTGACAAGTTACTGTTGCATCTTGAGTGATTAAGTCTTAGTCAAGGATAATGACAGTAATAACAGGCTGACAAGAGAATCTTCCACATAAATAAGAGTACTAAAATCAACAGTGCTGTCAGCCCACTTGCATAGTTTCCTGCATGGAAATTTCAGACTCTAAGATGAGCAGAACGGAAATAAAAAGCCATCATGTTTACTACCCTGTCCCACATTAAACATCTGCTCTACAATGGCATAGTTTGTCTGCTCTTGGTTTTACACGATGGTGCAGCAATTACTTGGGCATTGCTCCTCTGACGAATTGCTACCCAGCATCCTCGAGACCAAGAGCATAATTGGGATTTAGAAAAAGATAAGAAGCTTATATGAGTAGTAAGATACTGTCAAGTCATGTACATAAGCCACACATGTAAGAAATATTTATCCACATGTTTTCAGGCACAAATAAAATAACAGATTACAGCAGCCAGAAAATTACTTCTATGTTTGTACATTGCTGTTTTTCAAGTATATGCCTAAATTTGATGCTGATTCATGTGAGAGATAAATAGCATAACTGAAATTCTCTGTGCTTTGGTGTGGCTATTTGTGTGCTTTTCTCATTGTTTTTTTCTCACCAGAAATGTGATAATGGCCATTGATGTCTCAGTGGTGGATCTGTAACATGTCAAAGGAAGAAGAGAGCTCTGACACATGGTATGGGTCAAACCCAAGTGTTTCCATGGAGGTAGAAAAAAATCTGGAATTTTGAAGAATTCAAGGAGTTTGGTAATAGGTTTCTAAATATGTGTAAATAGAAATTATTCTTTTTTACCAGTGCCATCAGAAAAAGGTAAATGGAGAGGGATTTTTGGGCCAACAGGTTATATAGCCTGCGTGTGGAAGTACCAGCTTGTGGAATGCATTGCTACTTTTCCACAGTCACAAATGACTCTCTGGTTGCTTGTTTCCACATATTTGAGTCATTCACATTACCTTTAGTCAGGACCCTGGAGTGAGAATTTGTGAGTTCTGATGAAATTCAACACTGTATGCAGCCTCATATACAGGCATGACCTAAATATGACAGCTACAGCAATGTGGTATAAAAATAATAATAAAATCTTATTATAGATATCAAAAGATTCCAACTCATTTCTAAATGCAAGGATTTAAAACCAGACTCTAGAGATGGGAGTGTAAGACCTTTGGTCCTTCCTAACAACAATGAAACACAGATAGGAATGACTGTGCTGGGACTGAGCTCCTTCACGGCTTCCAGACCAGTGTGAGGCTACATTTCAGCGACACAATATTACTGACACCCAAACCTCAGAGAACTACAAATATCTCCTCCTTGGCACCACAGCTGTTCTGGGCTGGTTGTTCCTCCAGTTAATGGTGTTGGGACTCAAGGCCCCTTTGTAGCTGATTGAGAAGCGTCAATGAATGTCAATGAGTGGAAGAAATTCCTGTTATAATGCCAGTTGCTACCCCCCATCAAAGTTTCCTCCATGGCTTGTTATAGAGTTGATTTTGTATGTGGCTCTGGTATCATCCAGACTTAGAAGAGATATTTTTTTGTTTAAGAGTCTAACTGCAAATGGGCCAGTAATGAACTGTAGCTTTAAACTTTAATAGAATTTATATGTATATAAGATAATTTTCTCAAAATTTCAAAGTAATTTTCCATTGTAAAACAAATCTGCAGAATGGTGGCTGATAGTATTGACATCATTCTTCATTAATCTCAACTGAATGGTTATGAAAGTAACATGCTGCTGGTCTTTTCCAGATGAGCTTTTGTTGGATGCACTGTAGAACAGCTCTCTATTTTCAGTTTCCTTCCAGTAGCATTGCACCACTCATTCTTGAGAAGAAGAAAAGATTAAAACAGGAGGGGAGAAAAAGAGAGAATGTGTCAGACAATGACAAAGAAGATAAAATACCTGCTTTGAGATCCTAAGGAACCTGATTGCATGAAAGTCACCTCCTTTATTACCATACTGAGCTTTCAGATGAGACTCTGAGGAGATGATATGAGACCACGGTGTCAAAGTAGATTCTAAAACTTCATTTTGCTAGGGTTGGAGCTGGCAAGAAATCAGATGCTGAAATGAAGCTGGGTTAGGGATTTGTGAGGAGTTAAAATTCCAGCACCATGGGAGACACTTTCTCTATATTTTCCATCCCAGTTGCACTTGCAAGATAAGGCAGACGCTTACAGATGAATGACTGCATGTATAACATAAGTACCCTCAGATTTAAAATTATCTCTCCATGGATAGAACTCATTTTAGCTTTGCACAACGGAACATTTCCCTCTTTAATATTCAGATGAAGAAGGAAGCCACACTTAGGCATGTGTGTCTAAATCATCAGTCTTTCTGCAAAAAATCAAAATGCAGAAGGAACGAGTGAGATAAGCACCAGAAAAATCCACAGCAACTGTTCATTTTCTCCCTTTTTCAGCAAAATCTGGATTGCTGGATTTGGCCAGCAGTGTTAGTTACATTTTTCCTAATTGGCAGCCAATCAAAATTACTACCACACTTTTGAAGACAGGGGAGAAAAGAAAACATCTGATGTTTTTAATTTCTCAAGCGCAGGTCATTGTTAACAAGTGTTTTCAAGAGCAAACAGCTTTGCTCTAACCACAATCCCCTTGTACTTCATTAGATTGTACAAATAAGTGGCTCACACTCTCCATTTGCTCTCTCTAGCAGCCAAGAATTGCAATGATCAGATTCACAGAATTTTAATGGCTTCAAATGTAATACAATCAAGTGCAGACCCTTTCCACTGTTCACATTTTTTGTGATCTGTTTATTCTTTATTTCTTCCTTGGCCTTTAGCTGCCTATAGTGTTGTGTGTGAAAAAAAATAAACTCATTATTCTTGTTTGGTTTTCTCTCAGTAATTGTTTGGGCATTTTATTTTCAACACTTCTGCTAACTCTTGGTATTACTTATGCATACTCACTGCTAGAGTGCTATACAGACTTTTTTTTTCTAAACACTATACCTACACCCTTATGTCTGTTATTTTTCAATGTCTCCATTACATTTCAGTTGAAAAATGTTTTGTGTGTCTGAGACCCACTTATCAGAGCAGAATTTGTAGCTGCCCATGCCTTTGCGCAGCTTCTCCTGAAGTGAATGCCTGGATCACGGGAATCAGTAGGAGTTTTACACTTCATGTTGTTGGGCTCAAAACTTGGCTCTACATCTTGTTTCTCTTAAAATCTTTTGTGTGCAGTTCTATTTCTATCCAGAATAAAGTGGTGTAAGAAGTTACATTGGTCATTTTTCGTTGAGGGAATGATGTGCTTGTAAGAAAAAATTCAGCAGATATATTTTAAAATTCTAATCTGTCTTTTAAACTTTTTCACTTTAGATCTTCCTTTTCTTCTGTGCACCCTGCCTCATCAAATCCAGCTGCAGAAGCAGATTCATTATCCCTACTACTTTTTATTTGCATGAATTTTATTTATGGTCTGAAATGTATTATTAATAATGGATGTGTGTATTTACTGTAACAAATAACTTCATCAGCAACATCACAAGTTCTGGATATACTGGTTTTTTTTACATAGGCATCAAAACCAAATATCAGAAATTACTCATAAAGTTTTTGCTTTTTAGACAATATTTGAATAGGGATCAGGGATGGCTGCGCCTTCAATTCAACTTTGATTTCCATATGGATGTTCTCCTAAACAACCTTCTCAAAAGGATGGGATGAAAAGGTAATTGGATCTATTTTACCATTTCCCCCAATAATTTCATTTCATGGTCCTGGTAAAAAATTCTCAAAAACTAATCTCTCACTGTTGTTCAGCCTTATACTTTTCTTTTACCCTGAGCAGATTAAAAACTTGGGGGTACAATAATGACAGGAAGGAAATAACTTGATATTACAAATATTTTAAAATATTTGGCTCTCAAAAAGATCTCCTGATTTCTGGGGACAGTCTATTTGTTTATTTTTATGTTCTGCCCTCAATTGGTTGATTCTTCCACTCCAGTGGGACCCTGGAATGTTGCTCATAAAGCCTCCAGCAGAGCTTTCTTTCATGAAAGTGCTGAGAGCAGAAAAAAAAAAATAAATTTTCAACTTTCTCTGCTAGGTTTCTCAAGAAGGGTGCTAGTGACACAAAATTCATTTACATTTAAATATTTTCAATTTTACGGTTGAACTGGCATTAGCCACTGGGGCTAGAAAGGGTGAAAAGGGGAATACCCAGAATGAACACAGGTGAGAATACTTTTGTGAGGGTGATAATGAATATCTAACTTGAATGAAAAGCACCTGCAGATGGAAAAAAAATAGTGCTACAGAAGAGACTGATCAAGAGTTGCACATCCTTACAAAAATGATATTGCTGCTGCTGTGGCCACCATATTGTCAAAACAGGGATAAAAAATGAGACTTTAAAGCTTCAGGTTGTATAAGGTTCAAAGTGGCCCTCAAACAGTGAGAGAGGCAGCACATCAACCTGTGCCAGCCCTTGCTGGAAATGCTTCAGAGGTTCCAAGCCATTCTCCTTTTCCCAAGGGCGTGATTTTGAGGAACTCCAGTGGATATACAGAGGTTTGTGGAGCGCGTAGTAGGCGCAGGTGAAACAAAGACATCGAGAAAGGACAAAAGTCTTTCAAGGGGATGGTCAGGTTGGAGTCCAAAGCAGTCAGAAGCACATGAGGGAACCTGGCTCCACCACTGAAAATCAGTAATGTGAGGACAGAGCCTTGCTGTTACAGTGACCAGCTGGGTCATAGGGGATTTATTGGTGAAACACTGCTTATATTCTGGTTACTGCTCTTCAAAAGTTATTGATGGGATGAATTCTAAAGATTTTTGGTGGGTTTTTTTCTTCCTAGTAAACGTGTATCTGTCCTCTATCTAAATCATAGGTAAAATTGCACTTTAATGACTGATCACCAGAGGTTCAGGAGCATTTGCTATCCCTGTATTTTTTCATGGACCAGAAAGAAATGCTATAAAATTAGTGACTATCCAATTTTAGCAAGAGAAAAAAAAAGCTGGCATGTATCCTGAAAGATGCAAAGTGCCAACAGGACCAAGAATGATGCTATCCTCCAAAAGTACGTATCTTTTTTTTTTTCACCTGAGTTTTAAGCATATTTCAAAGATAAAATTAAATTTTTCAATGTGTTATTTCACACTTCATAAGGAAAACTGTGAATAAATGGGAGAAAAAGAAGCTCAGAAAAAATGGAAAGCAGAAAGAAAATTTACGTTGCTTATGAACCATTTTTATCTTGCAGGGCACCAGAGCACTGGATGCTTTATAGAACACAGAACAAGTTGCTGCCTAGAGGAACATGTGTTTAAAAAAATTTCCAGGCGTTGATTTTCAGGTCCAACTTGCACAATATGTACCTTGAGATGAGCAGAGCAGTGAGAGTAAAAGAGAGAACAAGGTGACCAGCAAACCCTGAGAAGTTCTCTGTCCTGCCACAGGTGCATCAGGAGCCCACTCAGCTCTTTGGAAATCTCCACTGATGCCCCGGCAGAGGCCAAGGCTGCACCACCCTCAAGGTGCCAACCTGTAGGGACCAGCACAGAGCCTGCTTCTGCAAGAAATCCTGCCTGCTTTCCCATCTCCCCTCCTCAGGACAGGCAGGCTTTGGCTTGCCCTGGGCTCCCCAAAACACGTGTTCCCAAGCCAGGAAGAAAGCGTGGGTGGTATCTAGGACTGAGGAGGGGTGCTCAGCACAGCTCTGGGCTGCGCAACATCTGCTGCTCTATCTTCCCCTGCCAAGACTGTCAGTGTCTGCTGTCCTGGGAGGTAAAACCTGCCTGGCTAAAACCAAGGTGGGGAACTGGGAAACACTTTCTAGTCAATAGTAGGCTTTAAAGGCTTTCCAGGCTCTGTATTACTATGGTGTTTCAACCTCAGCATACTGTGGCATAGCAATATACTACAGTAGTTATTTAACAAATTACACTAAGAAATAATGCTATTCTATCCCCAGGAAAGCTTTCCATCTTTTTGTGGACCTTCTTACAAGCACTGGCTAATTACAACTTTGGCATGCGCTGGCCTAAGTCCAAATAACTGAAATTCCACAGTGTGCACAGGCTGTCATTTTTCAGAAGCCTGAGTAAGTGAAGCAAAATGTCTGTATCGTCTTCCTCAAACTGGCTTCAAAATGTAAAGCTTAAGGTAAAACCACATAATTATGTGGGTTTTTTTATCCCTTTGAGTATCCAGTGCTCTAGCACATACATAAGACCTTAAGTAGAAAACATGTAAAATATGCGATTAAGAGCAGAACTTCAGTAAAAAAAATTCAGTACTTTTTAAAGTTCTGTCAATTTATTTCATATAAACATGTAAAAGACTCATAAAAAATGTTTGATCAAGTTACTTCCTTGGCAAAGAAGGAGCCTTATCTAGCATTTTTCTCTGCAACATTTCAAAAAAATTATAAGTGCTTTACTCAACCAAGATATCTTTTAAAAAAACTTCAAGGATCTAGGAGAGACATCTTACATAACTTTATTAGGAAAGTGATTGTCTGATATTCAAAATAAATCAACTTCTGTGGATTTAGCCATGAAAACGAAAGGTGCATTTATGTCAAACCGATTTCAAACGTGAATGTCTGATTTGTTCTGTGTACTTCACTGAATACCAATGGTTTGGAGACAGCACAATTGGCACTGGTTTAGATTCAGTCGCTATAACAATTGTTTTCCATTGTAATTGATCTTGCCTGTTCCCTTGCAGATCATGTTGCCAGCCCATGCTTTTACTGTGCCCAAGCGTCCCAGTGCAGCAGCCAGGAGTTTGCTGTGCTCCCAGCCCTTGCTCCCTGACTGGGAGCCCTCCCTGGGTGAATGCAGGGCACCAGGGTCAGCACAGGAGCAGCTGAGAACAAGCAGCAGCCCCTGGTTTGGCACACAGCTGGTGTCAGGTGAGGTGTGAGGCCTGCTCTGCTGCAAAGTTTAAGCCCTTATGTTCCCATGGAAAAACTGGTCATTCAAAGTCAGTTAGTCGTTGGGAAAAGCTGCTTCCACACATCAGCAGTGAGTAGTTGGAGGTTAAACGTGCCAAGGACCTGCTTTGTATTTAGTTCGTCCCATGCTCATCGCAGCACTTGAGGGGGAGGATGGGGTGACACAGATGAGACACCGAACGTGGGTTTCATTTTCCGCTGCACCCAGCTGGAGGAGCACCCCACTGAAAGCAAGTCAGGAGAGGAGAGGAAGACCTGAGAATCAGGCACAGGGTATTTTTGGAGCTTGGCATTGTCTGGAGGAGACCTGTCCATGGGGGGTGATGAAGAATTGGAACCCAAAAACAATGCAGATGGGATCTGAGGAGAGGAGGGTTCTGTAGGGGGGACATAAACAGAAACTATGAACTGGACACAGAAAAAGCCCTTGGAGTGGCATGGCAGGACTTGTGCAGGGACCAGGGAGGCACAAGAGCAGAAGCCATCAGGGTTAGAGAGGCCCGGGGAACAAAGGCCCTGGTGAATGGAAGATTCTCACCAGGAGTTAAATCTGATAAATGAACAAAAGACATTTTCCTGCTGGTAAATGAAGTGAAACAGTGAGAAAGCAAAATCTCCCACGATGGTGGCCTGCTGCAAGAGGCTGCTCCAGAGCACTGGAGGCAGTGCTTGGCTTCTGACCCTGCACACTGCAGGCAGGCTCCTTTTGTCACCTGGCTTGGAAGCAGGCAAAGGAGTCACCAGGAGCAGAGGCTGGACACCTCTGCCCCATTTTCATATCTGGTACCAAAGGGATGAGCAGCAGCCAGGACTGACCCCTGCACACATGGAGAAGGGTTAAAACTTCTTTCCTGCTGGAGAACCACAGGACACCATGGACTGTCATGCCAACAACTGAAAACAAAACAAGTTCATGTCTGGTATTTTCAAAGTTTAAGGATCTGCACAACAAGAAAGGTCTCCCCAGAATCTGCCTGGGAACAGAGTGCTGTAATAGCTGCACCAGGCAAAAATGAGGAGTTGTCACAATCAAATGCACATTCCTTCAGTATCAGCAATCCCTTCTTCAAGGCACTAATGGACTGGGCTTTTGGAGCAGATCAGGGTTTTTTGGGGCAGAAAATGTCCAAGTATCTAACTTCTCCCATTTTGAAATATTTTCACTTGTGGCAAAAACTTAGGAAGAGTTGAAGGAGTGAAGGAGGGAATGCAGGATTGGGAAGGATGGTCTCACACTGAAATGCTTCAACTCCCAAGAGAAACCAGATCTGTGCTCCTCAGTTGTCACTGTCTTACTTGGGAATTCAAACTTAATGAGCCTTTGAAACCAGGGTGGTCCAGGAGATTGTAACATTTCTAGGGCAGTTGGATTTGGCCCATCAGTCATACTACAGCCATACCATAACAATCAAAATAACCAATAAGAAATCCTCAGAATATTGTCAGGAGGACAAAGGTCCAAAAAAATATAAAATGACCCTGTTTTTCAGATTGAACAATTCAGGGTTTAGGGTAGGAAAAATATCTGACATCTGTGAACTCTCATGACAATTTTGAACCTATGTCAGGGATATTTTATCACACTAATGATATTTATTGTTTGTACTGGGCATGAAACAAAGGAACAAACCAAGTAAAACAAAAGGCTTCATGGTTCTCCAAGCAAGGAAGGTAGAAGGAGACATATTGGTTATTTCAGACATATTTAAGCTAGAATATGTCCCTGCAATATCTCCATAGGAACAGAGATAAAATAATGATAGAAAAATGTCCAAGAAAGTGGGCACATGATCAATTACAAAGAACATATAAGTCAAATATGAGATGTGAGGTGTCATGGATAATGGACTACTGTGCCCCTATCTGGGGACTTTGTATTTTATGATTGAAAAGAATTTCTCTCAAACGCCAAAAAAAACCCCAGCCCAAACCGAGTATTTTTCCTATTTTGTATTTCATCACAAAATGGCATTTTTAGGTCACCCAACAGACCTAGTAGGAAATATATGAGTATGCAGTTTGAGAAGAATTTAAGAAAATATGGAAAGGCAAAGCCTTCCAAGAATATTGAGAAGTAATATGGCTTATTGCTTTGCAGTAGATCTAAAGGCAGCTATTCAGCTCTCCTCCTCAGCACAGCACTGAACTAAAGCAATTACATCACCAAATGTGCTCCTGAATCAAAAGCGAAAGCTTTACTGAGGATAACAACAAAGAAAGTGGAAACTTCACTGGTGATTTTGTATCCTGTTTTAATTTTTTCTTTTTTGAAAGTAGTTAATATACCATGGCAGTATTTTCCACCACCCATCTGGATGGCTTTTTGTTGTGTGGGTTTTCTCAGAATTAGTCATTTAACTCTGTGCCACAGCAGTGCTGTGCATATGTCTCGTCAAGAAATTTCCATTACCGTTTTTAGAGAATAGCCAGAAATTACCCCAAAGTCTCACTTCTGTGTGATAATAATGTTTGTATATCTCCTATAAAACACAGAGAAATAGAGTTCTTGTTCTTTCATGTGGATTAATTTCCATTTATCAACATGGAATATCATCTGATCTTCACCTACTAATTCAGCACTGTGAATTTTCTGCATCTCTGCAGGAATTCAGCTTTAGAATTAGCCATCCTGAATAATTTCAAAAATTCTGCAAAATTGGTTCCCCACTGTTTACCTTTTTGTTATCATTTGTGAATATCCTGATAATGACAGGTCCTAGTACATAGCTTTAGAGCCTCTCAATATTGTAAGATGTTCATTCACTAGCATATGTTGTTACAACAGGACAGAGTCAAAAATTATTTTGGTTAATGAAGGAAAACTTCTTCAGTAGTTTTTACTGAAAGTCCCTGTTAGCCTATTTTATTAATCCCCCATATACTGGAATGACAGGTCCACCTATCCAGTAAACTTCCATCTTCACAGGATACTGATAGTTTCACAAGCCATTTCTGTGACTCATCCCAAATCTATAATTTCATCCATATTTATTAATTCCATTTCTCATTACAGTTCCTTGCCAATCTGGCTGGTGCTAAAGTCAGAAGAACTGGTTGGTCTTTTCCAGGATGACCTGACTCAACCTTTAAGATACTTATGGTACCATATTAACCATTTATTTTATTCCCCTGATTCTGGATCAGACAGCAGGTGGGTTATTTTCTTAATAGTTTGTCAAGTCTATGACTCTACAGAGTTCACAGATCTGAATTTCTTTTTTAAAACATATTTTGACTAAATAGCTTACTGATATCTGAAATGCTTGCTGTTGATAATTCTGGCTGCCACAATTTTCCATGATCCTGGTCTCTGCTCCTCTTCATCCACGATAAATTCTGCTCCTTCTGTCGCAATAAGTGAGGATCAAAGCTTTTCATCTTCATTGCCTATTTGTCCTACTGACTCTGGCAAACTCCCTCTTTCTGATGTGTTTGAAGAATTTTTGACTATTGGCATTTATGTCTTCACCAAGTTGTTCCTGTCTTTTTCTTTTTTTCTGGCTGCTTTGCTGTTCATTGGGATTTTATTTGCTATATCTTTTTTTCAAGTGGATACCACTGCCACTTTTACGGGTCTGGGGTTTTTTTCACGTTACTCTTCTGTTCAGATATACCAACTTTAAGGTGTAGGAATGGTCCTATTAGGTCCTAAGTTTCTAGTGTAATGTGTTTTAATGGTATTTTACCTCATTGTCTGCTCATGTCTCTTTAAAAAGCTTACTCATTTTAGGGTAGTTTTTTATTACTTTCCAACTTTTTATTCTACTTTGAGGGATATCCATTGTTTCCCTCTCAGTACCAGCATTAAATCCATATATCTTCTGGTCACTAACACTGATGATTCTTCTATCTGTACATCCTCAGCCTCCAGTCCTGGGACCTTCTCAGAGATAATGGTTACTTGTCCTCCTGTGGGTCTGTGGACTGTTTGCCATAAAAGAAGGCATTAATGGGGTAACTGCATCTTGAAATTAAATTTAGCCAGCATATATGAGATAAGTGGTATCTCCCAATGCTGTTCTCTGTTTTCTGCCCTGATTTGCCTCCTTCCAAAATGATTTTCAGCACAACTCTCAGAACTCACTCCCACTGACAAGCCTGCAGGAGGAAGACAAATTGTTTAGAGACATTCATCTTGCTGAGTTCTCTACCAATCATCTCCACAATGGGAGAAAAACTGCAGAGTGCAAGGCATATGATACAAACATAGAGCCTTTACCTCTTTCCTGTCCACCAGAAAACACCTCCCTCCCCATGCACATCACTCCTTCTACACTTACCTGATGCCACAAAAACTCTCACAGGAAAAGATACCCAGTTCCCATAGTTTAAACCAATCCAGGACTGAAGAGGTTTATTCATTAAGGAACTTAAAATCAACTGGCACCTCAGGATGAATCCTTGTCACACCCTATAACCCACTGATCCCCACCCTGGTGAGAAAGCCCATCACGAGGTTGCAAACACCTGTGCGAGGTTAGGGGAGGTGAGGTGAGGTCAGGTCAGGTCCTCACCTGCTGCACTCTGCAATTCTCTGAATGCAACTCACGGCATCTGGCAGGGTGGCTGCTCCATCTCACTGAACAAAGATAGAGAGGACAGCAGGGCAGCTTTTGACTCCTTCTGTTTCCACTCAAATATCTCTGGTGTTATTAAAAATTTTCATGCGTCTTTTATACTTCTTTTTGGTCTTTTCCCTCATTTCTAAAGCTTTGCAATTTCCTATTCACTTTCTGATCTGACCATTTTCCTCTTTAACTTGATGGGTTTGGGGTCAATTCCTCCCAGCCAGTTTTATATGTTTGATACATGCATAAACTGTTCCCACCCTGCTCTTATCCTACAAACTATGGTTAAACAGGCCACTTGCCAAGAGTATGCCATGCAGGCACCCCCAAAAAGTGCAAGTCAAGGATCTCTCAGTGCACAAAGGAAAAAAAGACAGTGAGCCATTATTCCACTTATTTTCTTGAGGACAGAGGTGAATTGGTCCAGGTGAGCACAGGAAAGGTGCCTGTTGTTTTTTTTTTTAAATCTCTTCGGACTATTCTGATAGTGTCAAGTAGTAAGGCTTTTTCTTTAGTGTGCTACAGGAACCCAGTGCCCTTCCCCTGATGCTGAATAAGACTCTCCTGAAGATAAGTTGTATTTGGTGCCTGGCAGTGAAGACCATTAACCATAAACATAAAGAGTTAATTTTTTTTTAGATTCTCTTTCACTTATTTTATCCATAATGTAGAAATCCAAGATGACAAGTGGCAGAAAAAGTCATAAGAATTTTGTGACATGAAAACAATGAAATCAGTTTTTTATCATAAACGTCGTTTTGGCCCATGGAGGAAAGTAAGAGATTACTGAAACAAAATGGTCAGTAGGCTGAAAATGATCTTAAAGTACATTAGCTGATCCACACTAAATCTGGCACAGGGTAGTTTGTTCCAAAACCTCCTCACATTTCTGTGAGCACTGAAACAGAGAAAAGCCTCTGAACTTTCCTTTAGAGGGTCCTAACTTCCTTAAGAGTCCAGAAGAAAAAGGAAAAGACTGAAAAAAATTGACTGCAAGGGGATGGCAGAAACAGTTAACACTGGAAGAAAAATAAAGTTCTAAGAAAAACCAAGACACTCAAGTGTCAGCTAGTCAAACTAATTGTATTAGTAAACAAGGTAAATTGTAGAAACAGGAAATAAACATTTTTTTAAAATCAAATTTTCTCTTCACTACTATAAAATAATTAGATTGATGAAATGGAAGGGGGACATTTATCACCTTTTTTTACAAGATGTCGTGTGAAGTTCTCTGTCCTGCCAATTAGTATTGATCTACTTCACTTGATGTTTCCATTCTAACAATGAAGGAATAGAAACTGAAACATAATTTGCTGAAATAATTCTTTCATTAGACTGCTCCAGACCTAGTCAATACCTTAAAAGAGTTGGCAGTTCATTGTTTGTAATGATATCTAATGGTGTTGCCACATGGCTTTAGATTTTAATTTAATATCTTTAAAAATAAGATATATGCTACTCTGAAAAATAAAACATATTTTAGAGAAGATTTTGGTGTTCAAGTTGCTGCAAAGTTAAGTGACATATGGATAGAGGTAAATGCTGGATGATAAATTGCTTTAAAACAATGATGATATTTGTTCTGGCTTTGAATTGTTGCTTTTTTTGAAGCAGAAGTGAGATGCATCTGCTTTCAGAGACAAGCTAAGTCACATTTATTTCAAATCCAAGAAAATAAAGTAGGCAGGTTAGCATAATAACATTCTTTTTTTTTTCTTTTTTTTTTGACCTGTGCTTCTTCAGAAAATGTTTTCCATGGATGTAGTTCCACAATATTTCAGAAAGTTATCTCATCAAATCCTTGGTTTGATCTTTCAAGCAAAAGATCAGCACTGGGCCTATGAACAAATACAAATAGCCTTCCATTATGTAATCTCTTATTTTCTGTTTCCAGGAATTTCGTTTATATCTCCTCATTTCTTTAACACTTGTCTGCTTGTAATTCTGTCTTTTGTTTTACAGTCAGCCTGTTGGCTCCTCAGGGACAAAAATCCTTCTTTGTTGTGAATCTTGGCAGTGTCTCACTCAGAAGGATCAAGGTCTAGGTCTGCAAGCACGAGTTTCACTGTGCAAAGCCACCAGACCTGCCACAGACCTGCCACTCTTCCCTGCAGGTTTTCTCAAGCACTTCAAGGGTGATGGGCACAGTTTGAGTTAACTCAGGTAGGGCTGATCTGCTTTGCTCTGTGAGGAGGGCTCTGCCTCTGAGATGGCCAACAAAGCTTCCACTGCAGTCCTGTTCTGACTGTGGACACTGCTGGGATCGGATTCGTAGGAGCAAATGAGGGTACCTGCTTTTGAATTTTGTGAATTGCTTCCTGGCTGCTACTGGCCTTATCACCTTACTCTAAAGTGACTGCAGAGGAATTCTGAACAGGCTTAATACATGTAGACATAGGTCTGTGCAGACACCTAGGACTGACTGTGGGTCCCCACACTCAGCTGAGAAAATGTCACTCTTAATGTCTTAATCTCTGCCTTGCAAATGCAGACAACGCCCTTTCCTTAATTTTGAACCTGCAAGATTAATGACAGTCCAGTTGTTCTGTTCCACTATCCCAAATTAATGAGGACAGTCTCAATAAGAGAAGGATCTTATGGGTCCTACTCTGGGTCTATGGAGGGACCTGCTGGGGTGGTTCCAGGGGAGGCCACAAAGATGATCAGAGGACTGGATCACCTCTGCTGTGGAGACAGAATGAGACATTTAGAGAGGCAAAGAAAGTATCTCAGCCTTTTCCTCATCCTTGGTGACAATGTCCCCTCCTGTGCAAAATAGAGGATGGAGATTTTCCCTATCCTCCTTTTGCCATTAATGTATTTATAAAACCATTCTTTATTACCTTTTACAGCAGTGGCCTTGCAGAATTTGTTTGTTTTACAATGCTAGCTAACACAAATGCATAAATTAGTACATTTTAAAAGTAAATCAAGAGCCAGGGAGTCTTGAACATGAAAACATATAACTGTTGATTTGAAGTGTCCTGGTCAAGATTTCCCAAAGAGATCAAAACCAACACAAAAGCAGCCTCAGTAATTACTTCGGCACTGAGATACAAATGGATATCTAAAAAATTCTAAGCAAAATGAAGAAGCTTATAATTATTTCTGAATGTAACTGAAGGACAATTAACAGATCACACCAAGCCACTAACAACCTCACAAAAGCATGAGAAAATTTGAAAACAGAAAACCATTAGGGGAGTCTTTTGAGTAAGAAACACCAAGTATATAGGAAAAAACCTTTAAATGTATGCTTCCATAGGAATCTGTGAAAATTAAAGTGGAAATCAAGCTCTAGGGGACAGTTAGTAACACAAAGGTTAGTGTTTTCCATTTTATTCTGTATTTTCTTCTCAATAACAGAATTCCATCCTCTTCTTCTAATACTACTCCTGTGTTCACTAAGTTATTTTCATGACTGATAAGTGGACATTCTGATCAGTTCCATCCAGATTTATTGCTTTTTCCCTCTAGGTAAAACTATCACTCTTAAAATTCAGTGCTAATAAAGAAATTAAATTAACTGTTAGTAAGTGAATTCAAGCAGCATGAGGCTCAAGAGCAGCCTTCCAGATCACTTGTTTTCTCTTTTAGGTATTCAATTGTACTTACACCATCAAAGCACAAAATCCAAAGCACTGCCAAAAGTCACAGGATTTATCTTCAATTTATTTTCACCTCAACTTTCCTTTGACTCTTGAAATAGTTTTTGGGGAAGTTGCAACAGGTAACCACACAACCACACAACAATGGCACTAAATAGCTAAGCTCTTAAGTGGTGCTAATAGCAGCCAAAAAAAAAAAAAATAAAGTCAGTCATCATTAAAAAGCAAAAAGACATAGAGGCTTCTTCACATCTTCAAATAAAGCAGCAGTCACTATTTGAATAGCAAAGCTTCAGACTTAGTTTTGGATCTTGAAAAAATAAAAATCTAAATTTATAGACTCATGCAACCCAAACAACACACCCACTTACTGGCAGTTTTCCTTCACCACAAGAAATTAGACCCTTTATGGGAAGTCTCCTAACTTTGAGTCAGACCAGCCAGTAGAAATTAATGTTCCTGATTCTGCTAACTATATTAAGTTTGTAGCAAAGTAGCTTTCAGTCAGAGATGGTCAGGGAAAAGGCATCATTACAGAATGAATGGAAAGGGAAAATTAGTGCAATATTATTTAAGTCTGCACATAATTGCGAGCCATACATTTTCAGTGTTCCTTTCATTCCAAAGGGAATGCTAACAAATAATTCAACATGTCATTTAAAATATATATAAAAACCCAAAGATTGTCAGAATCTTTCGCTGGAGTAGATCTGATGTAAGTTGTGAATGACTGGTTTCAGATGCTTAAGCAATCACCATCAAAGTTACTGGCAAAAATCAGGTTTTAATATCAATTTGTGTAAGCACAACTTTAACAGAGATTCATAACAAGGTTCCCTCTGTTACTCACCACATAGATGAGACATATATAAGAAAATTGGATTAGAATTAATTAGAATTATTTACACAAAGACTACAGTTGCAAAAGGGTGCAAGGGATATAGAAAGGGTTTAGCAACACTTAAGTTCAGTAACAATGCTACCATTCCACTCAGGTAATCAGGTAAATCAGGAAAATGAAGTAAATTATTTCCCAAGGCTAAAGGGAACAGCTGCTTATCCTTTTCTTCCCACTTTGGTTGGGAAGATGATGCTCCAGTTACCACCTTTATTGTGCAGAAGCTCCTGGTATGGGCAGGGATGCTTCACAACCACAATGTAAAACTCTTAATGGAAATGGACCCAAAAAGGTGTCTCTGGATGCAATTTCCAGGAAAACTGGCTTGGAAAGAAAGAAGAGAAAGGAGCTACCTGATAGGAGAAACAGTCAGCAAGTAAATAACCCTGCTGCAGGGTTAATTAAAAAGAAATTTCTTATTAAAAGAAAGAAAATTCTTATTATGTAATCTAAAAATTAATTACTGTAATTTTAACACTACTTACTAGACGTAAAAGCCTTTACTGCATTAGTTTTATGTAGTCTATTGCATAATATTTGTAATTACATGTTTCTGTTGAACTTGTTAACCTCTATGGAAACTATTAAAGCAAGTCAAGTGAAAGAAAATGTTGACACTGGGCCTTTGCACACTTGTCAGGGTACAATATGTACCAAGTGGTCATTCTGAAGACAAAACGATAAGCACTCAGCTCATTCAGGAACCAAAGGCAATCATGGGTAATTTCAATGCTAAATTAACACATAAAATCAGTAAATTATTTATATACAGTCATGGGAAGATGCCTTTGAAAAGAAACTTCAGTAAAGTCAAAAAGAGTAAACAGAAATCTCACCATATAGAGATTAAAGACAGCTGCATCAGGACATCTCTTTCTTTGACCATAAATCAAGAAATACAGTGTACTGATCTGAAAAAAACCTGGCATTGGCATAATCCTGAGTATCAACATTAATCTCATTTTCAAATGCATGGAATAAAAAGTAGTATGTTCTTGTGTTGCCCTGAATTTTCTGCCTTCTGTTTTCGTGCTGCAGATTCTCATGCAGCTTCATGTAAACAATGTGTATTTTTAGAATGTTTACATACTTCTCCTCTGAGAGAAGAAATGATTGATGGTGATATCCACCATCCAGGTTAAAGAGGTGGTAACCTGTGTAGCCAATCTCTTGACCTTTGTACAAATGTATATAAATGGAGTCAGATTTTTGAATGAAAACGGTTAGTTCCCTTAAACTGCTGCTGGTGTGGCCTCATCTTTCTGTCCCTGAAGTTGGGACATTCCCAGCCTCAGCAATCACATTCTTGCAACTGGAAATGTCCAGGAAAAGAATGTTCCAGCCATAAACACAACCTGGCTTTCGTTTTTTATGCTTTTTTTGGCCTTTTTTCACCTATTTTTGGCTTTTTTCTCTTTTTTTGATGGGTTATATTTTTACTCTTGCAAAACACATTAAAGAGTACCCGTTATGCCTCTGTATAAAATAGAAAGAATTATTAAACTGTAAATTCATTGCAAAACATATGTCCTTGTTTACTTAACTAGTTTTAATCTCTCTTTGTTATAAGAATATAAGATTATTATAAGATATATAATTTTAATCTTTGTTATAAGATAATACACATATAGTAGGTTACTTTTAAATGTTCAGTTAAGTTAGAAAAACTTGGCATGAATAGCAAAGATGTTGTCACTCAAAACCGGTATTTTCATTTCATTATTGTATTATTGTAATTTTCTAGATGAGGCACAGACAGCATTTTAACAAAATCTTTTACTGCTAAAAATACTAAGAAACGCTTGCCAATTTTTGTAATGCCAAGAAATTGAAACTCTGAAGGCTCTCTTCCCCAGGGTAGCCAGCAGCCTGCTTGAGATACAGCCTCAGATGTAGACTCCAGGTAGTCTATTTAGACTGCCCCAGACAAAATTGAGACATCTGTATGTGAATAAATGTTTCAAGTTCCCATTATAGCTGCTGGAGTCTGAAAGTTTCAGTCTCAAGCAAATGAATAGGCGCCTACTGTGAGCAGGATCCCACACACAAGTTATTTAGGAACATGTTCCTTCTTTCCTTTCCAATTGAAATACAACCAGAGCGCAGAATAAAGTCACATTTTAATATATTTTTGTCATTCATGTCCAGTAGTTTTATTCTTTGGTGAGAGACAGCACTTCAAGGAGCTATCTACACAGTCATGCTCAAAGTGAGATGTGCAGACACTCACAAACTTTCCTGCCTAAAGGAAAGTAAGAATAAAAGGGCAGCTTCTGTAGCCTTGTTAGACACTCTTTGCTGGTGTCAAATTTAAGATACAAGGTCTAGATTTGAGGCTGACACTGGAACCTGCTCAATGGTTTCACAGATTTTTGTGTCTCAGTTGGGATACTGCACTTGTGAATTACCACACAGTAGCAGTAGCCTGCACTCATTGTTTGGGGATGCTTCTGGACCCCCTTAATTATTGGGATTTTTAATAAGTTCAGAAGTAGTCCCCAACTAGTCACCCAGCTCCTGCTATTTGGAAAGCTGCTCCTTTTCAAACTCTCCTGCTGTGACCCAGTCCCTAGCCAAACTCCTATGGGTGGCTATGGAGAACCTGTTTATGTCATGCTGTAAGAGATGTTTGCCAGAGCAGTGGTTTTCAATAAGCTGTGCAAGCATGTTCCTGGAATTCAATGCATTAATCACACTGGATTTGGTTTCTAGGGCAGCACACTATAAGGGTGGTTATGGAATCAATTCTGACAAACGGGAGAAAGTTCAGGCTCAGGAACTCCAACATTTTAGCATTTCCCAAGAACATTAGGTTAGGCTGCTTTTTCCTTATGTTCCAAGAAATGGATGTTTTGTGAAACAGATCTCAAAATGAACATCATCTTATTCATATATTACATTTATGAACTCTGGTTAAGCAGAATTTGAAGCTCGTAGCCTTTACATTAGTATTTTTGGTAGGGCCCAGACATTTCTGTTCTTTCAGCAGACAGAAAGAACATAAAAAATAACAAAGGCCAAGACACTCAGACTGTATAGCTCTGCCCATAGCTATTATGCAAAGTAGTGTACCTAAGGCTCACAGTATTATCAGTTCCCCCAACTCTGTTGGCAATGCAAATTTTGATAGCTCACAGCATCCAAAACAGAAATTAAATTCTAAAGCAACACAATTAATAATATTCTCAAAGAGAATTTCATGAAGCTTTAAAAAACCCTAATTTAAAATGTTCTTTTTCAATCACAAATTTCACTGAAGACATTCTGCAATACAGAATTTATTTGTTCACTTATAATGCCAAATATCTGGGAAACTATGAATTAATAATGATAGCTAGTCTTTTATGTCAAATCAATCTTACCACTTTCTCTCCTGGGGGAAGGTTCGTGATATTTTTTTATCTGCTTCAAGTGATTTCAATGGACTCTAAGCACGCAAGTTCAGCCGTGGATGTTTTGAACCCTGCACTGCCTTTCTCAGCAAGGTGATAGTGGAGTCTGTGGCATCTGTTTGTTTGTGCTTGGCTGTGGGAATCTCTGGGTCGTTACTCTGTCCCTACTGAGAACCATTCCAGTAGCTTCAATGAATGCAGGGTCAAGCAATTGAATGGGGGGAAAGCATATGGCACAGGGCAAAAGGCAAAGAAACTGTATGTTTCAACCAAGGAAAGATGAATTCAGTCCATCATCCAGGACTGCATTTCAAAGATTGACCTATCCAAAGGGAGAGACAAAGAGGACTTGGTTTCATTAGCACAAACACAGTCTGCACAGAACAAGAGGCACTTCTGTGTCTTCCCCTTTGAATGGCAAAGGATCAAATACAGAAAACAAGCTGGGAACAGTAAATCCCACATTACAATCCTACTCCCCATCTCCCTTTACCCAAAAATGACTGCTGGACTCTGTTTAAAGACAGGATTTGTGGCCAGAGTACTCACTTTTTTATTATTTTTTCCCCTTGCAGTCCATGTAACAAAGTGTGGTCATAGCTGAGGAAACAAAGGCTGGGAAAGTCCCAAAAGTCTAGCTCATTCACAGGTTTCTGCCAAAGAATAGAGGTTCAGCAAAAGGAGCTATAGAGACAGCCCCTGGCCAGGGCTGCCTACAGCCATTTTCCTTAACACGTTATTTAGAGGTAATGTTTGTACCTGAGACAGTAGCAAGCAGAGCTCAACCCAATACCCCAGTGTCCCTCACCAACACAACACACCTACTTAGAACCCTCTATAACCCCATTTCCTTCACCACCACCCTAAAAACAACCTGGGATCCTCCCCAAGCTGCTGCATCCCAGTCAGTGACCTGTTGGTCCATTACTGCCCTCACACCCACTAAGAAATCATCCTGTGACCCCACCAGTGCAGCCATTAATCCCTGAGAGAACAGGAGGAGCAGCCATAAAACACAACTCTGAAGCCAAGCAAAACAAATTCGGCTTTTTTTATAGCATATTCTAAAAGATCTGGTAGGACATACTTTTTACTTATCTGCCTTCCAAATAACCCATTGCCTGTTCCTCATTAGTGCACATTAACACAAGCTGGGGAGACAACCTGGCATTACAAAGGATACTGAGGGATTATGAGCTTCTGTGGTTTGTAAAACGTAAATTTACATTTGAGGGCAGGCAGGGGACATCAGATATCTCTGTTTCCCCTGCAGGGATTTTTGGAAATTGCGCCATATCAGATCCTGCAGTGGAAAATGCTTTCAGGACTGGAGCATGAGGTAAGGAATCAACTGAGCAAAACAGAACACAAAAGTGACAGGCTTCTGAAAGACTGGATGGAGCCTGACTCACCACAAGAGGGTTTTTTAAAATCATATTGAGTTTTTTATTGGTGGCACTTCCATACTTGTAGTTGAAGTCAGTGGCCTGGTAAGCATTTGATGCATTGCGAGTTTCACCACTGGAAAGAACTGTTCACCATTCAGCTCTGACAGATTAAGCCAAAGTTTCGTCAAGGCTGGACTGCAACGTACCTTCAGGCACAGATGGCTCAGATGTTACCTCCAGTGTTGTTTTCTGAGCAGACAGGCAGAAATCGTCTAAGTGCCCTGACTGCAGGACAGAGGTTTTGCCTGTCCTGACCTGAGACAACCTGTTGGGTTTTTCCTCTATCCAAAAGTTTGTGGCAGGGCTGAGCAAATGGAATCTTGAATAGGTTATGTGAAGAGCCTCACTACAAGTAGATTGTGGCAAGAGGTCCTGTTTTTACCTTCCCACAGATGAAGTCTACCCAGCAACATGAATGCATAAATCCAGCCCGTCCAACTGCTTTCATTCTCAGTGCTCAGACACATAACAATAATATTTGAGTCTTAGTACAAAGCTATTTTACTGTGGTCTAAGAGATTATGTTTTTCTTTGCATTTGATAGGGGCTGAGCATGTACTCAGTCATGGCTGATTTTGTGGGATTCCTAAGCAGTGGCAATAAAAGCTGTGGAAATAGGGTTGCATAGCACACATGAAATGTGCTCAAAGCAGAGACATCCCCAGTTCCAGGGGGTTTGGTTCTTGATGCTCAGCCAGTAATAAATCCCATCATATCCTCATCACCACACAACGTGGTGAACACACCAGCTGATCTGCAGGGTCATTGTTCACCAGGTTAAGTGGGTACCACCACCTCCAGTTTTGGCTGTACAGAGATCTAAACCACACTGGTTGACACAAACACCCCCTGCACACCTAATTCTCATTACATTCAGAACTTTTGTTTCTTTTTCATTTAGTGAGAGGAAAAGAAATGTGATTTGAGCTGTTTGTCTGAGCTCAAGTAGCATAAATCACTGGCTGATGCCCATGGTGACAAACAAGCATCTTCCTCCATCAGAAGCAAACTTTGTGGGGAGTGACAGGTAGAGCTGAGCTTGCTTCAGAACAGGGAGCCTCTGAAAGACCTTTCTCTCTGCTTTCCTATGAGGCTGTGCTGCTTAGAGGAAACATTTCTAAGGAAAGCTATGAGTAGTGATAAGCACAAGCTTTACTTTACAATGCTGAAAAATTCCCACATCAGTATATGGACAGCAAGATGTAAATTATCTTGTGCTTAGATGAAAGATAAACAATCTTATTATAAGAAATTAACTGATATAGGTTCACTTATCTCCTGGACTCCATGCATGGACCTAGACTGAAGAGATGGATACATAATTCCCACGTCAAGCAACAGCATTACTACTGATCTAAAAGTATATGAAGAGAAGATATCCTTGTAATCTGAAGACATACATAGTTTACTGTTATACATCTATATCATGCTGTTATTTTGTACAGAAAGTCAGATTTACACAACAGCATTTAATAAATACAGCTCTTGGCATTAGCTGGATTGCCATATATTTTGGAAGAATTTCAAGCCTTACTTAGTTTTACAGTTACTGCAATACCCAGAGGTATCACGGAGTCAGAATTCATCTAATCCCCAAGGTAAAGCAAATGTCACAGGTAGCAGCCAGGTCCTTCTCCTCTGAAATGCCTCCACCAGACGTCAGTGCCAGGAACCAGTGCTGACCTATGCTGAGGCATTTTGACTTCTCCTTGATGTTGCAATGATATTCCCAGCACTCTTGTTAGAAATCATGGGCTCAGCTCAGCTCCTGAGTTTGTTCCAAGATCAAGAGCACTTCTGTTAGAACCTGCTGTGGTTTCTGCTATGATTTACTAACTTCACATATCTGATTTCAAGGTTAATTAGAAATTTTTCACAATTTCAAGTGGAAGCCTTTGTGACAACTTACAGAGTCTGGATATAGCAGGGAGTGAAACCTCAAGAGCCGGACCGAGGAATTAACCTGGAAATATCCAAATCCATGGATGTGTGTTATGAGTCCCTCTCCCTAATGCTGTTTAGTGGATCAGATCTGTACAGCAGCAAAGGAAAACTATGGCCCATGAAGGAAATAACAAAATATAAAGGGAGAATATATACCTCTACATATCATTCCATTAAAAAAGTGAATAGATTTGGTCCTATCTCCACAAATACATGGAATACTGTACAGGAACATAAGACTAGACAGGAATTCCCAGGGACAATTTAATCTGCTACTAATTTGTCTCCTTCTGGCTCTTCAGATGACAAATCTGACTCTGCCTGTTTCTCATACCATGATCTCCCTCTTACCACACAGAGGTAGTTAATAGCACAGAAAGGTGCTTGGAAAGAGGTAAGACAACTTCTTTCCATGCTGTCCTGGGGAGCTTTCCCTGTCAGTGGGTGTACTCTACCCAGTGAGGACTCCTGCAAAGCCCACAGACAATAATGCCACCATAGCTGACATACCCATTTCCAGATACCATTTTCTTCTAGATGGGTGGAAGTTCCTGGGGAGGATCATCTTTGTAGATGTGTTAATGATTTTAGTCCATCTTTATCTAACATTATACACTGTAGTCATTGCTAATATCAACAGCTATTTCACTACCGATTCTCAATTTGCAAAGCACAGTGACTGCAAATTACCCTTGATTTGTTTGCATCATTTACAACAAACAAACCTCCCAAAACACAAGTCAACATGTCCATCTTATTTATCACTGCAGCCTATTTTTAATTCAGCATTTTTGAAACACTAGATTTGCTTATTGCTGTCTTTGCACAGAATAATGTCCCATTATCATAGTATTTATACCAGAAAATACCAAAGGCTAAATTTGTAAAAACAAAGTTGAATAACTTTGAGTTTATTTGAATACACTTTGATTAGCAGCCATAAAATATTGCTTATAAAATGGAATGGCCTGGAACTGTGGCTTCCCATTTCCTGATATCACAGATGTCCTGTTATTATGTCTCAGTCAACAGATCTGCCAACAGCAAGGCAGCTACTAGACTTTATAAACTTCCTCCTAAGTCTGTACTGCCAACTATTCTGACTGTGATATGGAGTCCCACAATGACTCCCACCAGCAAATGCAGTAATTTGTAAGATGTAAAAGAAAAACCTGTTGGATATAAGCCAATATTCCCATATTTGTAAAATATTAATAACTCAATAACAGTATATCAAGATGCCTTAGCATGAAGGAAAGGTCAAAAATAGGTGGAAAGATAGAAATTATCTTTCAGAGTTATCTCTTCAAATTAACATTTACAGACCAGCAAAGACTGAGTCCAGTCTGAGGATCACCAATACACATTTCAGTCTGGAGCTCAGCAGTCAGGTATTATTGGCCCAACTGAAATTCATATTTGATCATCTTTGCCAGTTTTAACAAGGTGGGGGAAATGACTAAAAGATGTGACTGGAACCCCTACTTCTTGTCTGCCCTTACTCTTGTCATGAGACCTGTGTTTACTACGGGTTGGCTGAAGGCTAAAATCTCTACAAAGTACCTGTTTTGCCTATTTCTACTGTTATTTCTGTAGAGCTCCCCTGTTTCTCTGTGTAATCAGATGCTGTGTGTTTATCAACCACTAGCACAGATCACTCCAGGAAAAAGACAGTGCAGTACTTATATGAAACAGGACTCAACAGGATGAGGTTTAGGTTCTACCAGATGGCCAATATAAAAAACCCACCACTGTGTGTTTGTCAGCATTTCCAGCAGGATAATATCCCCAAAACATGAAGAAAGTAGTAACTCCATGCATACATGCCCTTGGCATTGCTGTGGTTCAAGGGTCACCGGGGGTCTGCTGCACAGTATTCCAGTGCCTTAGGCTGGAGCAGCCTCCAGGTACATACCAGTTCCAGAGGGCGGGATGCGCTGTTTGTTCAGAACCAAAAATCAGTGATGAAGAGACATGAAAATACTGCCTGGCTCTTATCTGTGCCATATCTTGCTTGTAATTAAATGGAGAATTCAGGTTTCCAGCTCAGTCAGTCCAGTTTTGTCATAAACATTACATTCACTTTAATCTGTAGCCCCCTGAAGTGAAATATTAAAATAAACACCCATTTCTTCCAAACTACGCTTTTACTTTATTTAATGGTTTCAGAGCCACATTTCCTTCTCATTCCTCCAAAAGCCAATCTTGCTGCTAGAGATTGATTTTATTATTTCCTAATGTTCTGGGTAGTCAAAACCCAAGTGTTATTTCTACTTGGTTTGATTCTTTCATTCTTGAATTAATGCAATCTTTTCCCGAGGTAAACATCATGACTATTTAATAAAAAGCACATCTATATTGAAGGGCAAAGCCAGGCATTGTGACAACAAACCTGGTACCTCAGGACACAATATAACAGATGAAATTATTTAACCACAAGGATTTGTTGTGAGATCTTGCAGAGAATGTGGATAGGGGCTTGAAGATAATTTCACTCATTTCCCATAGGAGACAAATGTCAACTTAATAAAATTGTTCTTAACAAAAAGAGAATAACAAATGAGGTTTTTACTGACAGACTGAGGAAATACTGCTTAAGTTATTTTTGACATAGATTCAAAAGTAACAGGCAAAAGAACATTTCCTTTGTTTATGAATACAAGCCTCACTTTATTGAGATTCTGGTATTTTTGGTAGGTCAAAACAAGTTTAAATGATTCCCTGTGTTTTCATGGTGCATTGTTTCGCATTTGAAATTGGGCAGGAAAATCATCCCTAGGCGAATGGCAAGGCAAGTCGTTTTCCTCTGACCCAGGGAGAATTTTGTGGTCTGACAAGGATGTGTGCACATCCTCTGAGTTATGTGGGGCACATCCATTGATGTCACCAGCACCCACTGCTTTCAACCTCTATCATGAAATTTCATTATTTTTCAAGTGTGTCGGACTATGGTAGTAAAAATACTAGGAACAACTAGGATCAGCTAAACTTCCTTCTGTCTTAAAATCCCTTAGGTTGTCCTAAGACAGGGCATCCAGCAACACAGAGAGAAAAATAAAAGTGAGGCATAAGAATAGAGAGAATAATTTGACAGAATTAGGTGTTTGCAAAATGTAACCACTGTAGGTGTATATTATAGGCAAAAAGGGTTCTGTATAGCTAAATTTTGGTAATTTTCGATGTATCTAAATCTGAATGAATGTACAAAAAAGACACTTTACATGACAACTGTAGGACAAGGGAATACAGGTGACCTTGCCCCTGATAAGTAACAGCTGTATTAATTACCTAATACAGCCTCGCCCCTGATAAGTCACAGCTGTAACCAATAAAAATAAGTGCTATAAAAGGAAGTAGGTTAGCTGGTGACAGAGGATCATGTGGGAGGAACCTTGAGGAAGAGGGAACCATAGGGTTGTGGAGAAGAAGGTGGTTCCTGAGGATAGAGATTTGCTGCTATGAGGTCAGTCTGGGTCTGCAGTTGGAACCTGCAGTCACAGTCTAGCTGGGTAAGAGCCTGCAGTCAGAGTCTGCTAACTAATACATGTAGTCATAGTTTAGCAAGCAATAACCAGCAGTCAGGGCCTGGAAGGGCAACCCGCAGTAGGAGCTTGCTGCAGCCAGAGTCAGTGAACAGTTGGAGTCAGGATGGCTGAACTGTAAAGAGGAATAAATGAGGACCCTTTTCACGCTGTGACAAACCAGAAGTCTGTGTCTTGGCTCATTTCTATCCTCTAACAAGAGGCCTGCTGCAACAGACAACCACACTTCTGAAATATCCTTGTCTTTCATTCCTTGTTTTCTTATGTGAGTTTGCTTACACAGACACATAATTTCATAAATTGGAATTCATAAATTGTCATAAAATGTCAGTTTGGAAATATTCAGTCTACAGTGAGGAAGTGCCATTCATTAACACTGAAATAGTTAAATAGATTATAAATATATTAATAGACTAATATTCACACTACTATAATATAGAACAGAAAACTCAGAATTCTCACATGAACTCAACCTGCAATACAATTAAATTTAAACTAATTGCATTTTCTCAAAGATTTTTTTCCATGGCCTCCAACAAGCAGGACCAGTGTGGATCCCTGAAAGAGTTAGGCAATAAGCTACAGTTGGTGCTGCTTTACATGCTTAATGTCAAAATCTGAATGATCAGATCCCAAACTCAGTTTCTGCCTAGCCTCTCAGTGCACTGAGAGCTGTTTTCAGCACCAGCATTTCTCATGTGCCTTAGCCTGTCTCAGTGTGAATGGCAACTGTGATGTAACTTCCATCTGAGCTATCCTAGGATACAGGAAGGATATACTTTTCCACATATCCTGCTTCAGAGTCCTGATGAGAGTTAAGGTGTCCTCAGAAATAGACACAAACTATTAATAAGGCTCTGTATGTTGCTAATCACTTGCTGTCAACCATAGTTTAGAATAGAGCAATTTTCTGTGACTGGAGAGTCTGTGGTCCCATCCTGTCTTCTGCCTGAAGGCAATCAAATCTGAGTTTTCTATATGAGGCCCCTTATCACTAAGCTAAAAACTGTTTTGGGAAGGGGCCAGGTTGAACCAGAGACACCAAGGGAATTCTCAAATTTGGCTTAGGTTACAGAATCAGTAAAGCCTATAATTCTCCTAAGAGGAGCCTGTGGCATTCCTCGAGAAGTAAAGGGGCACTGCAGTTCTTGGCTGCTTTATTTTGCACCAAGGAGTTACTTGACTGTGACAGGAGACAGGAAGTGAGAAGGCGCCATGGAAGTTATGCTGTGTCACCCTTGTGCTTACTCCTCTCTTTCTGGTCAAATGAATATTCGATTAGTGGATGTAAAGTCAAAGGATTTCAGATAGAGTCAGCTGCAGAAAACAGATGTATTTTACACAGCTGCATTTGTCTCCCCTCAGCTGAAACACAAAAATCCCTGTTTGTGATTAGTCCTACTCTTATCCAATGTGAAGAGTAAACCCAGAATTCCCAATCACTTTTATTGGTGCTCTAGGAGAAATATTCCCCATTAGAGGAGTCATTGTATCTGCTGTGTTTGGAAGAACAAAGGGTCAGAGACAGAGGCAAGACAGCGAACAGCGTTACCTCATGCACAGACGAGAGTTCAGGAGGCACTGACAGGAATGTTTGTAAAGCCCAGAGGGGCCTGAAGTGTCTGTGCTGTGGGATGAATTAAAGCTAACAAACTGTGATGGCTGTTGAAAATCTACCTATTTACCCAAGGCACTGTCAAGAGCAAAAGATTTACCCTCAAGAAAATGTAAGAAAGATTTTAGAATATTTCATAGCTGCAGAGTATCCCAGACATGCCATGTTTTCTGGACACATCTGAAAGGTCATTACAAATTTGAGTCAATCAGCTTGATAACCACTGTATTAAAATAATTAACTATACTGGACAAAAAATAAAATTAAAGTCTCAGAGGAACTGGAAAAGGAATAAAGCAGTTTCATGTTCCTCACCATATTTAGGCACAGCAGGTAGAAGTAGGATGAAGTACTGTTCCTTTGGGAGATGAGAGCTTCCACTTCACTGGTTTAAAATAACAGGCATTCAATAAATTGTAGAATAAATTTCAAAGCCATACTAAAAGCTGAAAGGGAGAGTAGGGAAGCACAGTCTGAAGAAGACACATTGGGTACAATTTGATGCACTACTAAATTTCACCAGTTAGCACTTGGAAGGGAAAAATATGCTTATTAATAGGTCTAATCAAAGAGTGGATAAATGTCTTGGACCCAATGGTAGACAACAGCCTGTGGTCAGCTGCCAGGTTGCAGAGAGCAGCTTTGATTTTAGCAGCTCACCAAGATTACTTGTTAAGTGGCACCAAAAAAACATGATGTCTATAGACAAACTATATTCATTGTTCCAACCCCCCAGAGAAACATATACAGAAAGTGCATAATTCCCCTACATGAACTCCTTAATGCAGGCTGGGAAATAGCTCTGGAAGCAAGGCATGCTTTGGACAGGCTACTGCATTATTCCTTTTAGGAATGATCTCATCATCTAGTTGAAAAGAAATGTAGCCTCAGTGTTTCTGGAAATTGAAATTCTCTCAGTGGAGAATGGTTGTTTGCTATGGGGATTTAAACATTTCCTCTCTGAGAAATTTTTACAGAAAAAAAATACTAATAGAATTCTATACTTGAACGGTACCAAGGGCTGTTGAAAACTCAAAGAAAGGCCAGGAATAAAGTATGTTGCCCAACTTCAGATACAAACACAGAAATGAAAAGTCAGTGTTGAGTAAAACCCTGTAATGTGTTAAAAATGGCATCATAGCATCCACGAAAACTCATGGAAGTCTCACCTTTCATCAAAGTTTGGAGCAGGAACAGCAACACCAAACAGATGAACTCCATCTTTTCTGTCAGCTGACATTGATGGCTGCTACTCATGGTCAGAAATAGTGCATTTGACAAATTCCTGCTGTATGCACTTGATATGATCCAGAATATACTTGTCACCAATATGATGCCTGAAATTGAGAACTCATGAATGCACAAGTTTAATTTACGATTAAAGATGCTTGCAACATGACAGCTTAAGTAGCATCTATGCAATTTTTTTTTCTGAAGGGATTTAAAAGCAAACCAAAGAAGCTCTATTAGAAACAACTTTTCAAAAGAAGGCAATACAAAATATTTTACTTACTCAATGACTGTGAACTAAAGGCTATGTCAGTCCCCAGTTTGGTGAGACATGATTTTTTAAATTATATCAGGCAGACATCAGCTGTAAATTGGGCCCTCCAGACTCACACTGATGTTCAAATCTATGAAAAGTTAGGGTAGTGGTTTTAGCTTTCCATGTTTTTTTGAAAGACAGGATGCATCATTCCTTTCATCCATGCATTAAAAAAAAAAACCAAAAAACCCCCACCCAGTAGCAGTGCTGCACCCCAGAATTGGTTCAGAGTGGTAAATCCTAATATTCTGCTTATAGTTTGATACTTGATGTCTAAGACCCAGAAAAATGCAAGATTTTAGATTCATGTTATATACCTACTTAGATGTATGGTGGGTTGGCTCTTAATTTTGGCAACAACTCCTAAGACTAATAATTCAATAGTGGAGTAATGGATTCTACTTCAGTGTCAAGTTCATTATCTCAAGACAGTTCTGATGACAACTGTATCCTTGACAGGATTTAATCAGTCTGCTCCCATTAATCCCTGGAACGGCATTACTTATACATATGGCGCATGTTTAATCTCCTATGATTAAGTGACTCCCAAAAAAGCAAAGACACACCTAAATGAAGAGGAGTTGAAGGATTATTATTCTTCTTGCCGGATGACAGGTCTCTCACATCTCCTGATTTTTTACATGGCAGTGCTGAGTGGTGGTGTATGGCTTGTCTTAGATTTCTCTCTGGGTTATAAAATGGGCAGTGGGCTCTGACTTAGCAGGAGGAACCAGTTGAGTCATTCTGATACCATCAGACTGTGGTCTCCAAATCCTCAGTCTACTCTGCTCTGAAATATCTGCTCCTCAAAGAAAAGGGGACAAGAAAGAATAAACAAAATCAGGACACCAAGCATTTCACAAGAAAACCTGAGAAGCAGAGTGAGACGTTTTCCTTCCAGACAGCATTCTAGGTTTCATATGTTGTAGACAGAGATGGATCAGTGAGTGTGAGTAGACAGATCAGGTTTTTTATTTCTTCTTGAAGTCAGAAGGGACCCACAGCACATGAAAACCAAAGCAAACATGCAAAGCATTCAGGCACTAACAGATATTAAGAGAAACTGCAGAATTTACCTTAGAGCAATGTGGTTGTAAAGAGACAAACAGCCCATGGTTGGCTGCTATTTGATGGAGCTTTTAAGCACCCATCATGGACGCACAGGCTGCAGATGACTCACAAAGAGCCTGGAGTGATGCTGAACATGCAAGGACCACATCCAGGGACTGTCTTTTGCTGTTCTCTGAAAGAAGCAGTGTGTAAGGCTGTGGAAGTGAACTTCTGAGGGAAAAAAAGGGAGTTAGAGGATTTTTGTGCAAGACTAATCTATTTTAGAGCAAAGTTATTTCTAGTGTAACCTGCAACTCACTGCTTAAGGGGGCAGACAAGGAGGATAATTCAGAATGTATTCAATTATTAAAAGAGATGAGAATAAATAAACACTAATTCAGCATAAAATCAAGATGCCAAGAATGAAATTAATCAAGGCCCTCAGGGATAAGAGGAGATAAATGTGCTAATTTCCTATACAACAATGTTACTGACCTGTGTAATTATAGTAATTGAAATGCATTTTTGAGCATAAATTCAGCCTTCTGGAGAGGAATGAAACTTGGTGAGATCTGCAGGAGTGGAATGCTACTTCTCCTATTACCTGTTTAGGAAGGGATGAGTGGACAAAGAGGGAGGTAGAGAGTTATTCTGTGTGAAAAATTATATTATTTGCTGGAATCACTTAGAGCTCAGAAGTAAACATTTAATGGCTCTTTATAAGCTAATATCCTAACAGGTAGGACAGAGTGCCAAAGACCAAAGGCTTGAGCACAAGCTGATGAGCCTCACACTAGGGGCAAGAAATCATGTAGGTTACTGAGGCATGCAAAATAAGAGAATCAAAACAAAGGGATGTGGGACTGTGGAGTGGATAGTCGTTAATAATAGTTCACAGCAAAGAAGAGAAATCATCCAGTAGTCAGAAAAAAACAACTTACATTATAAGCATTATAAGGTGTAAAATTGCTAATAGAAGAGAAAAAAAAATACAAGGGGAGGAAAAGGGGAACACGGCACAATCAAGGATCCTCTCTTTTCATAGACCAGTTTGTTGATGACTGGTGGGCCAGCACATCTCATTGGGTGTCCAGCAGTGGTGTGTGAACATGGAAACATTTGGGCTGACAGTGGGTAGTTCCAGCTCCTTGCAATGTACAGAAACAATCAATGAGATGATGGCTGTGTGTTCCTAAGCTCTGTGCCTGGTCCTGCTCTTCAGCCTCTGCAGCTGCTCAAGGGTGACAGAATAAAGGTAACTTCAGCGTCACTCGTCAGCATTTGCCTCTTTGCACCTGAACAAGCTTGTTTGCACCTCCCCACAATTTTTGACAGGAACTGCTGAAAAGTCTTGCAGTTGCTGATGTTNAAAAAAAAAAAAAAAAAAAAGGTAAGTTTTGATATTAAAATGTGAACATGGGGAATACTGCTCCAAATCATTGTGCAATCAGACTTTTACTACCAGCCTGTTCAGAGTGAGCTCTGTGTGATGCTGCATAACTTTATGTAACTACAACTTCAAGGGCTCTGCTCATGATTTGAGCACATCTGTTCTGCATCTGTGAGCTCTCTGCTTTACATGAGCAGATCCACAGAGTCAAAAATGTGAGAACAGCTTTTATCGCATCAGTTGGAGGTAAAAAAACCCAAATGGAAAAGCATGAACAAAAATAAAGTTAAAACACTTAGAACCCTCTGGCTGGAAATGAAATCACTCCAGCTAAAAATTCAGACTTGAGTACTAAAATGAGATAATGGTAATAAAAAAAACCTAAAAAATGTTTCACAAGCTTTGCAAAGAATAAAAGAGTGAAAGAGAGATAACAAAAAAAAGAAAGAAGGAAAGATATTGAGGAATATAAATTAGGACATAAAACTAATAACTAATACAGAAAACTACAGGGTCAGGAAAGTTTTGAGTAAAAGTAATATTTTGCAAGTAAATTTGGAACAAATGAATACGTAAAGAGAGGGTTTTCTTTAAATAGTAAATGATGTCTATAGAATTGTCTACAGTATAGAGAAGATATGTTTCTCTTTTGGACTTTGTAGAGCAGTTAATATACTCTGATGGCAGCACATCTAGTGATGACAATGGTGTGTTTTCTCTTCCAACAGTGAATCAAAAAAATATTAAAAAAGAAGCCATTGAAGTTGTATATTTTCATATCAGCAGGTCTGCATGGCTTGCATCAGAGACTTTAAAATGTTGTTTGAGCAGCTCTCTGTATCCTTAGCACTGATTTTTAATAAAACTTAAAACAGTAAGCTTGTTTCAGAAAATCGAAAGGAATCCAGGGCTATAAGAAAACACAAAAAAAAGCAAAGTAGAGAATTTGATGGGCCTACTGGGCCTTTCAGCTCAAAGAATGGACAAAGCAAGGAGAAGTAGTAAAATTATTTCTTATTGCTAGGATACATTGAAAATAGGTTGTGCTAGTTAACTTGATATATTCTTTCAATTAAGTAATATATTTGGTTGAAAAAATAATAGAGCTGATACAAGCACAGAGCCTTCTACAACTTCTGACCATATTTTCAATAGAAACTTAAGTATTACAAAATAAAAAAAAATGCACATTAATTGTGTGCTTTTAAACCTTAATTGAAAACTCAATGTGTGGATATCTAAATACAACTGAGCATGACAGTATTTTAGCATTTTTCTTAAAAATTTCCAGAGAGAACTGGCAGGTGAGATGAACCTGTGAGTGTCATAGGCTGTGAATATGATCCCCCACAGCACGTCTGGCATTAAAACCCGAGGAATTTGGACACAGGCCATGTTCACCATGCCTGAAGATGACGTGGAGGTCACAGCAGATAGAGAGAGACACGAAGGGGAGTTCATGCTATGACTGTTCTACGGTGTTTCCAAATATTTCCTCTCCTTGGAAAAGACTTGAACTGTTAAAAACCACAGGTGAATTTTACAAGGAGAATTGCACTAGTGGGACACCATGGATGTGAAAACAATAACTCCTTTCAAGAAGGATTCTGTTAAAGGGCAGACAGCATGGAGAAGGAACATGCGAAGGATGAAAAGATAGAAAATTGTTCTTTATACTGATACAATCAAAGAGCTCTGCTGGCTTAGATGTCTGCACAGAAGATTAAGGGGATGACTTCACGTAGGTCTGTAAGTACTGACATGAGAAGAGCCTCATAATAGAGTGTCCTACAGTACAGCAGTCTGAGGCATAACAGTAAGTGTTGGGCGGAAGCTCAGGTTAGAAGGATCAGATGAGACAAAAAAGATGCATTAAAGACACTGGATCTGCCTTTTGCAGGGGTATGTTTGTGATCCTCAGAAATGTTTACATCTGTTTCACAGGGAACAGGACAGAGAAGGCTGAGCCCACTCTGAGCACGTGTCTGGAGAACTCCAGCCCAGCTTCTCATGAAGCTGAGCTGTTGGGCAGCCAGTCTGTATGCCCAGGTGGTCACCGAGGATTGACTTAACTTTGGTCCAGTGGAGAGTGTACCAGATGGGAGGTAGGAGAACTACAGCTTTGGTGTCTGGTCCTGGGTCCTCGCTTTTGTCTTTCCCACAAGAAATCAATTCAGGAAGACCCCATAATTTTATTTTTTTTTCATTCACTCACTTAAAGGAGTTAGTGAAACAGTCTGGGTTAGGCTGCAACATCTACCAATTAGGATTGAGCCTAACCCACTTACAACTAATCATGGTAAAAGAGGGAAAAAGACAAATGGACAGACCGAGCACAACTGCCCTGTGAGGGAAAAAAAATTAGAAAAACAATTCTAAAGAATAAAATACATCTTCAGTTACTGTTAATTTTTCCCACACAGGCAGAATCCTTTCAAACTCTTCCTGGAGAGAGAAAGCGAATGGAAGGTTAAAACCATGAAGATATGTTTCCCTGATGCAGGAATGTCTCACATTAGCATTAATATAAATTACACATATGCTTCATAGTCTGAACAGGCTCAGTGTTTAAATTGACTCCACGGGAGCTATTAGGAACAAAGCAAACTGCGCAAGAGGTTCCTGGAATACCTGATGCCACAGGCCAGTAAAAGCTTCCCTTATTTTCTTAGGACCCCCATGAAGGTAAATATGCACCTTGGAAGAGGAATCTAAACATTATTATCTATGCAAACTGAAGGCAAAGCTCATTTTTTTTAAGGATGGAAACCGCATGTAAAACCTACTGAAAATGAGAAATAGAAGATAAACTAAAAAAATGCTATTTTAGCTGTGAGATATCTTTTTCAGATATGTCAGTTACTGTACAAAACCTAAAGTGACTGGGATTTTCCCCTTCTAGGTCTTTGTTGTGTGATTATTTAATTAAAATATAATGGAGACCTACTCAAAAGCAGGACAACCTTTAGAGGGAGATTTCCATGCTACTGTAGACAAATTATCTCATGCAGCAGATTTCTAGGTTGGCAAAACTTTCTTACATGTTTCTGTCTTAAAAACTGGTACTTGTTCAAATTCATGTATTCTGCTTATAAAATTACATCAGTTGCTTCTCAATAGAAATCTGTTGTTTCATGCGTTTTTGGAACAGCTGTATGGAAAAAAAGGAAATAAGTGAAATGACATATTTTAATTTTGTTTAGTTATTCAACCAATAAATGTTCATTGCTTGACTGTTCCTGAATGAATACATTTAAATTGTAATACTCCCCAAAATATTAATATCATCAGTGTGCTAGAGCAATAAATTTCATAGGCAGAACTACTAGCCATTATTTTACATAATATTTTAGTTAATGTTTAAAATAGTAATGAATGCAAATGAACAAAATAATTTTTTTGCAACTTCCATCACACACACAGCGTCAGGAAACGTATTTCATCCAATAAACTCTAGGCCAAATTGATTTGGCCTACAAGGAGATGTGAGCCAAGATCTGTGAACATCTAATATTAGATTTATTAGGTTTTTTTATTCCCATAAGGCAGCTGAAGTGTAAACTCTGTGAAATCTTCTTGCTTCACAAGCTTCTGTGTTGGCAATAGTGGGTTGAATTTCATCTTAATTTAAATCAAAGCCACAAGTATAAATAAATCTTGGTTTTACAGAAATTCATCTATTGATTCCCCCTTCTCGACTCCTATCCATGCTGGAGTCATAAGGTTTGGTTTTCCTTCTTTGAACTAAGAATACTGACTCCTACCGATGCTGAGCAGGTAGAGATGCTCAGTGAGAGCACTGTGAATGCTACTGCACATCCTGAGCACAGGCACAGATCTGTATATTAATTATATATCTTAATTTTAAAATGACTTCTTCATCTGAGCCTTTTAATATCCATGAACTTAGCATAAAACCTGTCTTGCATAAAGAGAGTCTCATGTGTGTTTGCAGGATTGGGGCCATAGAGAGTAACCCATATCACAGCATTATTTTTAATTACACTCTACTATATGAATAAGCCCTCACCAGTCATTATTAATTTTAGATGAAGTAAAACATTAGTTCAAGCAAAAATCTCAACTACCCTTGCTGCACTGGAGTTGTTTTTCAATTAAGGAAATATTTGATCCATTAAAGTGAATGCTAAATATGATATATCATAAACACACAGTACTACACTGAAAAATACTTGTAGAAAATGAAAGCTCCATTTCAACTCCAAGGGTGTAAAATATTTATCAGCAGTTTAGAAAGCTCTTACTTGAAATTGACTACAAATTGCCTTGAAATGTAGCTTAGATTTTTTTTTATTTTCTGTTGTGAAAATTCAAATATGTGTCATAGGTGAGGACAGTGTATGTGATACCCTTTAAAAATAAAGCTAGGGTCATTCCTCTAAGTTCTTTCCCTCTGTCTAACCACCACCCCCAAATGTACATGCATGTAATACAGGCATAACAAGTCATAGCACCGCCCTCCCTACCCAAATCTGTTCCCATGTGAGGGAGAGACATTTTCACACAAGACCGATATCCTTCTTCAAGCCATGCTGCTGCATATCCCACTGTAGATATGCATTTAAGATATATTCTTTAGACTGAATGTGTCTATTACCCTGAATTCCTCTGTTGAACTCTTTTCATTGAGGGCAAAACTGTCAGACCTGCAGAAAACTGTCTCCAGTTGGAAATTCATCCTCCACTTAGGAAGCCCAAGGCAGTTAAAGGGAACCTTGCAGTATGCTTGGCCATTCAACTCATGTTGCTTCATATTTCCTCACAGCTTGTTGAGAATCTGCCTTTTTTTAACTGATCACACTACTACCAGAATCAAAATCTTTGTCCAGATCCTTCAATACAAAGACATAAAAAGGACAGATTTGAAACCTACCAGGTTTAACCCTTACAAACTCACAGATTAATATAGGATGGAAGGAGTTTCTGGATGCTAATTAGTTTAACCTCCTGCTCAGAGCAAGGCCATATTCAAAGGTGATCACCTTGTCCAGCTAAGTTTTGAATGTCTCTAATGATGAAGATTTCAGCTGGCAATTATGGCCTATAGATACAAAGTTTAAAGAAAAATATTACCTTTTATTAGACCAGCAGATACAGCTGAAATAAACAGAAAATCTTTCAAACTCTTCTGAACTATGTGGATAAACTGTCATTTTGAGTCGATCCAGCACTGTTAATTACATCAAAGCCATAATTAGCAACAGCGTGAACTTTCAAACTGTTGTCTTGAGATGAAAATTAGCATTTCAATGATCAAAGCAAGGTTTTGGATGATGCTCAGACCTTGCCAAACTTGGCATACCAATAGAAGGAGGGACATGAAAGGCTTTGGAAATCAGCATTTTTGATGATAGACAGGACTCGAGTTCCAGTACTGAAGGACTGCTGTCTCTTGTTCCCCAGGAGTTTCCCCCTGGTAGCAAAGGAAGGTAACTTTTGAGAACTCCTCCTGGCACTGTCTTGTGTCGGTAAACGCTGTCCTCTTAGCTGCCACCACATGGAGAGTAGTTGCTGAAGGGAAACTCTGCAAAACTCACTGAATGATGTTCTATTGTATATGAGATTCCTGTGTGCATTCAGATTCTGTATTCACTGCAGCAACCTGAATTGCCTTGATCATAAGCATTCAAGTGGTTATTCCCTACTTTTGCTACTTTAATGCACTATTCTGCAAAATTACTGCAATATCACTACGGGGTGTGCTAAGAACCTTTGGAATTTAGACTGCACTAAGAAGTGCAGGGCCCTGCAGCATGGGATCAGACTGTTTGTTGGAGCTCCACTGAAGTTTATGGTCTTAACAGCATTTCTTACTAAGAGTGCTAAAATGCTAAACTCTAATTATAAATGCCCCTGAAATGCTGTGATTTCTAAGCTGTGTGTTTACTTTTCTAGAAGGGGAAGTTGCTGATTTACAGAAGAGGGATTTGGAAAATTTAATCCCTCAAAATTAAACTTTATGCAAAGTACATATTCATATATGTCCAAAGCAGTCTAATCAAGAATGAAACAGTAAGAACGTGAATGATGGCGAGTTACTCAGTTAGGGAGTCAGACTGATACAAGCTGGGGACTCATCCTGGGTTAAAAGCTGCTCTGCAGAGCCCATGGGATGGTTGGTGTGTAATGCTCTGACTACCCAATGTCACAGAGCGAGTCGTAATGTGGGATCCCATGTAAAAGGAACATGACCCACCCAGAGCATCAGCATGTTTAACTTCTTCTAGCAGTGAAGGATAATAAAACTGTCCTTTTCTCATGCTTTAACTTTTTGATTTATCTATCAGACTGTGTGTACAGGGACCAGCTGGATCAGGGCTCCAAGCTGTGGACTCCTGAGGGTTTTTGTATCCATGTGTATTTCCACGTGCCCAGATAAGAGCTTAGTCTCAGACATGGCCTGTAAAAGGTGGCTTCAACTGAAGAATGATAAAATCTTGCACATGGCCAGAATGGAACAAGCTATGTGAAGATTTCTCAAGTCTCTGAGGGTGTCCTGCACTTCTCAGAATGGCTCAATAATAGCAAGACAACTTCTCCGGACATGCTTTGTAAAAGAAAAGGTTTTAATAATGACAAAAATAATAAACATCATAGAACAAAGAAATATAAGTCAAATACAGTGTAGAGAGCATCTTACACTGGCTATGGCAGTCCAAAAGAAGCAATTTAGGTCCTTCCTTCAGTCTTTTTAGCACCTGATGCTCTAGGTGGTCTATTTGGCACCTTGCCCAATGAAATTGGCAACAGGCTTTGAGGTGCACTTTCAAAACACAATCAGTGCTCTTGTGCTGCCACTGAGCCAATTACAATGAGAAGATTATGGAAAATTCTAGTTCAACTTCCTTACATGTTTAGAGGTAAACTGAAACTCTTTTCCTTATATAGAATAATTTGTGTGGGTGTGGAAATGCATTACAACAGATGAAGTGTCGATAATCTGCGGCCTTTCAAGCAGTCCTGGGATCTTCTTTCAGTCAATGGGCAGAATTTGTCCTTCAGATACCAATTATCCTAAAATAGGCGCCGATATTTGGTCAGACAAATTGCTTTACATTCGGCAGAACTTGGATTTTAGGATGACGCAGACATAAATGTCCATGTCTTAGATGTCTTAAGAGAACTGAATTCCCCCAAGCATTCCTGAGTTGTTATACACCTGTTAATACAAATGACACCCATTTTGGATCCTAATTTAACACTCTGTATCAGGACTACAAACTTGATGGTGGTATTGTCCCAGAATAATTATAGAGAAGAATAATTATATGAGAAAATTCAGGCTGATTCAGGCTTAGCTCTCACTGGAGGGAAGATACTTAGGAAGGCATGAAAAGAAGAACTGACACATGCCTTTAAAATCATATTTTAGGCCATATTTCAGTAAGAAAATTAATTCTGTCCCAGTGGATGAAACACCTCTGAAGATTGAACACAATGGGTTATTTCTTCATGTTTAATAATTTTGATTCAAGTTATCAGTGTTAAAATCATTCATTAATACTACTTTTTGTCAGAAACATAAAGTTCCAGGAGGAATTCATATTAGAGACTTGAATCTGGAACCTCCAGGTAAGTCCCTGATCCTGGGGCTCTCGCTAATATGTGACAAATCTTTCTTGTTTGATCAGAAAAAGTTTTGAGACACTTGGAAAACAATAAAAAAAAATTTGAAACCTGAATTTTTCTGTTAAAATTACATATTTCTTGCTGCTTTCTCCAGTTTAAATTTCTTGTATTTACTATTATTATTCTTTATGCATTGCCCAAATACAAAGACTGATGTCACAAAGAGCTGGAATTCTGTGTTGCTCATCCTAGAATCAGACAGATTTATTTAAGTGAAGATATTACTGCAAAACAGAGGATGTCTTTCAGATAATAACTTTTTAGATCCTACAGAGAGATAGAATTTTCTAATCTATTTAAATGATACTGGTCTGGTTTCAGGCATGGTCCATATGGCACCTGTTTCTGTAAATGCTGCTTTGATCTTTCTTTCCCCTTTACAATTCCAAATTTACAATCTCATGGCTGGGTATTTAAAGATTTTTCACCTGCCTTCTCTACCTGGTATCAGTCCCATGGGCAAGCATTACCAGTAGCACTGAATATGAGCCAGCATTTTGTGTGTTTTCCTCAAGGTTTATTATAAATTATAAAATTTTCCAAGGAATCCTCCCAATATAATTTTCTATTGCAGTTCAAGTTTGCACTCTCTGTTGACTCTTTCTAAACCCTGTGGAAACCTGTGGCTACACCAACCTCAGGAGAGGGCAGTGGTCATTGAGTGTTCATTTCCCACCAAACCCTGGCTCAGTGTGCACCACAGCTGCAATGATGATGATGATCAAAAAAATAATGGATGTGTTTTAATAACTGGAATTAATGTAATGAAATCCACTGCACTACATAGTATACCCACACAAAAAAAGAAAAGAAGAAAAAAGAAAAAAGGGCAGACCATGCCCCAGTGGGTATATAACCTTACAGTAAATCAAAACATTGCAAATAGACATTAGCAGATAGGAAAAACTTTATGAGTGCCTCCAGTGCATCAGCAGCCTGACTGCTCCCAAATGATTTGTTTTCTTATTATGAAATTCAGGTGAAAATCATAGAAAATCAAGGTGAAATATCACCCTGCAGAGTTCACCTAGTCTATCCCCTGCCAAAGGTAGAAACCTCCCTATTTATGCCATTCCTACATTTAAACAGATACATACATCTTGCATGTACTACAGCTGAACAACCAATCACAGACTTTTATTAACTTTATTACTGCACACTTTCTCCTGATGTTTAATATGAACTTTACATGCCAGAATTCATCAGAGAGATGAGAAACAGATTTTTCCATTATTCTTGACAGCAACTTCTTGTAAATCCTATAATGGCTTGAGTTGGAAGGGACCTTTAAGGTTACCTAGTTTCAAGCCCCCTGTCTTGGGCAGGGACACTTTCCACTAGACCAGGTTGTTCAAAACCCTGTTCAGCTTGGTCATGAACACTCTGAGTTCATGGCTGGGGGATCCACACCTTCTCTGGGCAGCCTGCACAAGTGCCTCATCACCTTCAGAGTAAAGAACTTCCTAATATCTAATCTAAATCTGTCCTATGTGGCTTTAAAGCCATTCCCTCTTGCCCTATCACCTTGTGCCCTTGTCAAAAATCTCTCTAACTTCCTTATAGGACTTTTTAGGCACTGGAAGGTATTCTTAGATCCCTCCAAAGCTTCTCTTCCTGAGGCTGAATAACCCCATAACAGAGATGCTCCAGCCCTCTGAGCATTTTCATGGCCCCCTCTGAACTCACCCCAACAGGTCCATGTCCTTCTTTGTGGTAATGCAGCCCACACCCCCAGCAGGTGCTCCCAAATAGAGTTTCAGTTTATCTTTAGACATTTTAGGAAGTTTAACTAGAAAGTTCTGTGTTGTTCTCATTGTAATTGGCTCAGCTCCAGCACAAGAGAATGGATTGGGCTCTGAGAGTGTAACTCAAAGTTTGTTGTTAATTTCATTGGGCCAAGAGCCAAATTGTCCCTCCTAAAACATTCAGTATTTAGGAAGGAGCCCAAAGGAAGTGAGGGGTTTTTGGAGTGTTTTTAGCAGGGTGTCAGAGGTTTTCTCAGACACCTGTGTGTGGCTTTTCTTTTGTTTTTCTGTAACGTTTGTTATTTTGTTATGTTTCACTTATTAAACCTTTGGCTTTACAAAACACCTCTGAGGAGCAGTCTCAATAAAATTATTTTAGCCACTTCTCTGCAAGGGCTGGACCCTCAGAGACTGATACATTTACATGTGGTTTATAAGACTCTGGCCACGTGTTAACCTGTATCATTTCTTTACTTGGGGGCCCAGAGGAGGATGCAGTATTCCAGATGGGGAACACATGCTAAATGACCAGAGTCATGCAGCACCAGTACAGTTAATGCACCTTTTGTCACAGTCAAAAACATGTGAAGTACTTTCACTCATTTGTTTTAATTTGAGACCTGAATACTCAGAAGTCATCCTCATAAGGAAAGTTAACACCCTAAAGCATCCCCAAACATTTGGAAATATATAATTCAGTAAAACTTCCATCACCTCCCTGGCTGTATTATTGAGACAGGGGTAAGTTGTCTTACTAGAGAGCATTAAGTAATCTTTCGAATCTGGATAAAATATGAGAGACGTCTCTATCATGCATTATGATCAGGAAACCAAACTCCCTGCAGTTAAAATATACGTGTGCACCTTCATCAATCTTATTTTGGAAGTATTACACCATTTTTCAAGATTTCTGGGCTTTGGTTTGTGTATCAGTTAGGTCTAGAATCTCATCCATTTTCTCTGTAAGCAAATTATTATGACCAATGGCAAATTCTGCACTAGAGACACTCAAAAAAGTATTTTGGCTTTATTAGAAATGACTGAGTACATGGCAGGCACAAGTGTTAAGAGTATTGAAAGACAAAAAAAATGATGTGGATTTTAAGACTATCCCAAGTAGACCCAGCAGCACCTAAAAACTGCTTGCTTGGAATACTGGACCGATCAGGAATTAAGAGTGTTTAAAACAGAAACAGGAAAGAAATTAATAAAAACTCTTCCATTAATTTATGTGAGCTTTTCATAAGTGTTCAGGGTATTAGAGCTGCAAACCACTCAACAGAGTTTTAACTAACACCTTGTTCATGGACATAAAACTACAGCTGTTTCCTTAAAGTAAAGACCTTTCTCCTTTATTTCCTGCTGGGGGGCAGTGGGTGCTGCCCCAGCCCAGCCTGTGGGGTTTGAGCTGTGCAGCTCCTGCCTGCACTTGTCTCCTCTTCCCATTTCACCATTGCTCAGCACATCTATTTGGAGCAAAACTAAAGTGTTTGCTTTCCAAGTGAACCCAGAGGAATGCAGAGGGAATGAAAGGGCCAGCAGGACTCCACTCGGAGCAGTGACTGTGCAGTGCTTGAGGCTGTTTTCTCTTACTTTCTCCCATAACTTCTATAATAAATTTATTTAGTTTTAAATTCCCAAAGAGTTGGGGTTGGGGCAGTGTGATCTATGGCTGTTCACTTGTGATGGAGGGAATTGTATAGAAAACTTTTCAGATGTAATTCCTTCACTTCAGAACATTGATTTCCATTTATCATCCATTTCTCCTCTTCTCAGCTTTTTTCACTAGGGTTTTCCTTCCAGTCTCCCAGTTTGACAGACTAGCTCATGGCTAAATACTAAAATGTATTTTTCCATCTTATCTTCTTTTCCCTATTTCTCTCCTCTGTCCTTTGAATAATGGGTTCAAAGGAAGTGCTATAATCCAAACCAGTAATCCAAACGGATCTGTCTTCTTGTTTACACACCTCATTGCAATTCCTGTCTGCCTCCTGGGCTGCCTGTACTGGATGTACCACCACATACCACTGATTCCTTGGATCCTTCTGAAGAGTTTGTTTGTTTAGGCTATTTTGTTGTAGCTGAATTCATTTATCAAAGACAAATGCTAACCCATAGATTAACATTTGTTAGGAATTTCCAGGGTCTGATTGATAAAATGATTAAGGAAAAGATGTTTCATGATGCTACAGAAAATGCAAATGCTAATTTTAGCAGACCTAAGATCTAAAGCTGAAATGAAATAACATTTTAAATGGCTAAATTGAATGAACTGAAAAATGCACCATCCGGAAAACATTCCATCTGACTCTCAATTGACATCTTAACTAAATAATTTTAGTAAACAAATAAGAGACAGTATTTAAAAGAAACAGATTGAGAGGGAATGAAAATATCTGTATGAAAGCTGAACCCCATACTTTTATGAGTTACAGCTAATACCAGAGAAAAGCCATAATTACTAAGCAAATCTCTCATTCTCATCAAATGACTGGAAGATCTGGCGAAAACTCCAGATATTCCAGATATTACTCCAAGTAACTTCCATGTTGCCATAGAAGAGGGATTTTTCCATGCTGTGGCTCTTAATGCAGTTATTTCACTGCCACACTGATTTTTCTAATCCTCCGATGAACAAACTACTTTGCAAACATTGTGATTTCAAAATCCCTCATAGTTAAAGAAACAAAAAGAAGACCCACTTTGACATCCCAGTGAAACTTTGGTTGCAATGAATTCTTGAAAAAAAACCCTCACTGACTGTCCTCATTTCCCAGTGCCAGCACCATGCCAATGGGCAAGCCATGGATATCTGTCCCCTTTTGGCAGGGCCATCTCTTGCATACTGTGGGTTTGGTCATGCAGTCTGTCTTCATGAAACAATTTTATTTAATTTTCCACTAGCTAAAGCAAATTTCTGTAACTTCAAGCTTTGTTTCATTATTTGAAAAATTAGGTACTATTGACTATAGGCTGGCAGATAACCTGTTGGCATTTTTAGCTGCATTTTTCATAAAACTGGCAGCATCTTTCTCTGTTGAGGCTGAGATTCTTTACTATTTAAAATTCTTCCTCAGAAGTGAAGATTCTTCCTCTCTCTGTCCCTAAACTGTTCATCTCTGCCCTGACCATTCAAATTCCCTTTACATATATATATATGTAAGACATAAATATATATGTAAGACATATATATAACATATCTATATATAAAAGACAATGCTTGATGAAGAGAGTGGATAATTGTGTTAGTCTGGCATGATGGTTGGTGTTATTTACCTGGTTTTCACCTGAGATAATGCATACCATTTAGGGAGTTTTCTTTCCTGAAATTAAATTTCCTGGATGTAGTTGAGCCATTTCATATTAATTTATTTCTAGTCCACTTGCAAACAATTTAGAGCAAAAACAAGCTCTGTATTCTGGTATTCTGGGATTTGTCCTGAGATCCCAAAGGTCTGCTGGTACTGAGATGGAAAAGTTTCTCACTGTCTGCCACAGTCCTGCCTAGAGCATCACAGCCCAGTGGAAGCTCCCCCAAAGGCTTTTGTCAAGCAGCGTATTTTCCTCTGAGGAAAGTTCCAGTCAGACCTTGTGGGAACAGAGGCCAGCCCTGCACCTCCATGGGCAAAGCAGGATCCACGGAGTGCATGTCCCACAGCACAAGTGCCTCCCACACCTGCACCCACAGCAGGGCTGTCACAGCTGCATCATCCCAGGCTGCAGCTACTCCCTGCTGAGCTGAGGCCCATTCCTGCCGGGAATTGAAGCACTGGAGCTCGACGGTGCAGTGCTCCAGAGGGAGAGTGAAAGAGCACGGGAGGAATAAAGAACAGCTCTTCAACAGGAAGAGTCTGGCTGCTCCCTTCAACATCAACCCAGATGCAATATGTTCTGCTTTAGTACCCCAATACATCAAACCTATCAAGCTTTGCTTCTACTGGAGCTCGTCGTTAGAATTATTCTCTTTAATTATTTTTTAATGCTTGACCACTGAGAAGGATGAAAAGAACAAGTTCACTGTCTCTCACTACCTTCCTCAATGAAGCCGATGAAGATTTTTTGCATTTTTATGGCTTAAAAATTACTTAATAAATCTTTATAGACTGAGGAACAGTAAAAGCTTTAGCTATCTTTTAGGCAGAAAAAAACCTCACATATATGAGGATAAATTATTGAGTTTAATACATCTCACTTCTCACTAAATAATGTTAGCACACTATTCAGAGAAATATTGGAATAAAATGAATGGAGACCCATTATAATATTACATACAATTTGTCTGATATATTTAATCATCTTTATGCCTTACACAGGATGAAATAAAAAGTACTTTCAGGGGAGAATCTTGATGGCAGCAATACAGGTAAGTGGTAAATCAAAACCATTTTTCTACCCTGAGTTTTAGGTCAACAGATTTAGTGCAAGCACATACTTTTTTCAATTTATCCTGTGCATAACAAAGGGATTTTTTAAATAAGATGTTAAGGTGACAAGATACCAAGGAAGTGGCAATTTTTTGTAGTGACTTTTGCAGCTTAAAATGTTGACTGCAATATGCTTTGCTAGAAGATCATAGTTAAAAATCAAATATTCACAAAAAATTTACAAAAATTTGTATCTGGATTTAGTGACCATGACTCCATTTTAGGTGCAAAGAAGAAATCATTATATTTTCCAGTGTAATACCTGCAGAAATAGCCATGGTTTCTGAGATTATTAATATATGTGGTCTCATTTTGATGTTTATTAACTAATTTTTAAGTATTTTAAAAGTACTTAATGTTTTCTGAGACGTTTTTTCAATTGCTTTTGGCAACAAGAAAAAGTAAAAACTGCCTCTTTGCTTTTTCAGGTACTTTCAACTTCAATGAGAATCGGAAAAACGCCACAGTTAATTTCTGCACACTCCTTCACTGATGATACCATTCCTCCTCCTTCCTGAGAGAGCGTGTGCATTTACACGTCCACATTCAATTGCACACAGACTAGGTTTTGGATTTGGGTTTGGGTTGTTTTGGTTTTTTTATTCTTTGGAAAGGAAAGGAGGCAGGGAATTCTCCTCTGCTCATCCCCTGCCAGACAAACTTCTACTAGTGAAAACCCCTGAGCAAGGAGAGGAAGGTGATTTTCAGATCCCTGGCTGAAAGGCTTCTGTTTGAGAGCAAAAAGTAGCTCAGCCAGGGGACTAAAGGCAAGGAAGCAAAACTTTCTAAGTAACATTTGGGGAGGCCAAAGCACAAGATGTCCTGGAGTCACTTCTTACATTAGGATCATTGCATTAAAAAAATCCATTAAAAGTCTTTGAGGCAGGGAACAGAACTCGAAATAGCACCTCATTCTCCAGATGACAGGAAACAAAATGGTTACTGGTGTGACAGAAAAGTATTTACCTAAGAGAAATCTCTGCCAGAGAATCAGAGTACCGGGTACTTCAAAACCTCAAAGTAAAGCTAGAAATAAATTGGCAATCATTGATTTTAACTAATAAAATCCATATTCTAGTAACACTCTACCATCCTTTAGAGGGAAGCAGATTTAGACAAATATTCCTGATAGAAAATCAGCATACTACTGTGGTCAGCAGGAAAATGTTTCCAAAATGCTCTGAAAGGAAATCATTGAAATAAAACTTCTTCATACACCCAAAACAAGTATGTTTGAATGTTTCAAAGAAGAATCATATTCTGGACTTGAGGCTTGATTTATTTGCCTAAATTTTGGCAACAAAGTCCTGAACATAGTGCTTGTGTAGTACCTGCAGGTTAAGCAGGATTTGCTCTGGCATTAACACTGGCTCTAAATATCCAGGATTAGACAACTGAGCCCTTTGTCTTGTCCTATTTGAAGATGGAAACAACAACTGAAAAGTCTCAGAATATCTTAGAAAATCAGCATTCAAGATTTTAACTCAGCAGTAGAAAATAAGGCCTTTTCATTGGGAAGGTGACTGATTTTTTACTGTAGTCAGCTGAGTTCCACAATATTGAAAGATACAGATTAACCATAATCATATTCTTTGATTAAGATATTTGGACAGTAATTACCAGGCTAAATACATAGTTTTACAGTAGGAAAATCTCTCTTATTGTCAAACATTCTATAAAGACTGTGTGGATGCATCTGCATCTCCTTGTCATCTGAAATGCTTTTCTTTCTCCTGAAGTAATAAACTGTAAAGATTATTTTAAAGAAATCTTTCTTCTTAGTGCCTCCAAGCGTAAAACATCTTTTGCAGTAAATGCAACTATCAAGGAATTTATTATAGATTGCAGGGGGTATTAAAATGTCAATAATTAAACACTGCAAGAACAGGAATTTTGAATGAAAATGGCTCATAAAGCATGCTGCTCTCTATCTTCAAAATATTTTCCAATTATTTTCCAATAAATTCAGAAGAGTTACTGTTTTATTCTTATTTTTTAACATGAATGCAAGGATCCATAAAAAGGATTATAATTTTACCCAAAGAAACACCAGAGTTCCAGAAATAATTTATCTATGCTTATTTATAGCTATTACTAATTCTGATATTCTTTATTTTTTGATAATTCACAGATTCATGTTGATGAGTGCAGGATTCCTCTTCAAAATTGATTATATTTCCTTACATTAGAAATGCATTGCTTTCTTTGTTGGTCCATATTCATTCTCCTGGAACTTCGGATTCATCAGAATTTGATAAATTCTTCAAGCACCTCAATGTTTTCAAACCCAGGTGTATTGAATACTCATAAAACAAATGTTTGTCTCACTTTATATTATCAGGATCAAATACTGAAGATACTTGAATACCATTCTACTCTCTTCAAGGTATTGAAATCATAAAGTACAGCCTGCTGACATTTTCACTCTTTTTTTATTCAGTGTCTTCCTCGTACCTTTTGAAATATGAGAGTGGGACACACTCAACTGAGACTCACTATCAGCTTCTTGATCCATCCATAGTAATAACACCTAACTGGTTTGTCATGACTATTCTAAAATATTTCTCTTTATTCCTTTATGGTAGATATAGATCTTTCCTTACTGGTCACTTGAAATACACTACTTTAAGGCAGTATGTCAAGAATATTGGAATAAACCTGCAATAAAAAGATATGTTGGCAATAAAAGGAGATATGGCAACAAAAATGGCAATCTGCCTCTTGCTTTTAACAGTGAATGTAAAATATGGGTAAGGGTTCTTCATTTCAATAGCAACAAATTCATAAATACATAGACACAAATCATTAGCATTTGCAAACAAACATTGCTTCTTTTCCAGAAGCTGAGAAACTCCAGTGCACTGAATGATGTTTTTCATATTCCAAATCAATGTATTATTTATATTTGTTTTGTATTTGCTTCCAAAATCAATTAGGACTTCAATACCATTAATAATATTACAAGGGTGTGTACTCAGTCACACAATCTGATACTTTACTCAGCTCTTTACATAGTTCTTCTAAGTCTCAAAGCTAAAAGGGAAGGTAACAATCCAATATAGATTTTTTCTGTAATGGAATGGTCACAAGACTGTCTAGAGGAAGTCATAGCAGGGGCCATTTTTTTTTCTTATATTTATGGACTATTAAATATTCTTAGCAATTACTGACTGTTATTGGAAAGACTGAATTAAAAATATCCTGTTGTAACCAACAAGCATTAGGAGATGATCTCCAACATCAGACAAGTCAGTGCACAGCCCTGTTCTCTTCTGGGGATTACAAAATTAACTACAACCACTTTCCCACTCTTCTGTCTCTTCAGTGCTCTCCTTATGTCTTTTCAAATATGTCTCACCCTCAACCACAATTCAATGGTATTTAGGTTGTGCAAATACAGTCTCCCCTATCAATCTCCAGCTTTACACTGAGGAGTAATGTTTGCTGCTTTGTTATTCAGCCATGAGTTCTGCCTAGAGAGAAAAAGCTTCCATCTCCACCCTCCAAAGAAGAAAGAGACATAGTCTGGGTCTGCCAGCATGCAGCTGTATTCTGGGGGCTCTGCTGCTGCTCTGGGATCAGGAAACTGCACAGGCACAGGGCCCCAATTTGGAAGGGACATGTGGGGTGTCTGGGCACGCCTTGGGGAGCAGGAATTGGGCAGTAGCAGAGGCACCTCAGACAGCCCAGCAGAACATACCAGGGTGTTACCAGCAGAAAATCATTGTGGGCTTCATTATTGACCAGTCTGTCACTTTGTGGAGCACACAAAGGGCTTTTCTCTCCTGTCACTTGCTCCAGTATAAATCAGGATGAGTCCTGTTGAACATTGTCAGTTTAGGCAAATATTAACCTGGACCAAATGTCTTTATCAATCCATTTTATGTATACTGAGAGACAGGGATTTGTTGTTGTAATTACATTTTTTAAAAGATGTGAGTTGCATAAATCTCATAATCATTTCCTCTGCCTATAATGGCTGTAATCTGCAGTTCAAGAAGATTCCTAATTGGTATTAATTCCCACCCTGTGGACCGTGTGTTTTGGCAAGTAATTAGGTCTGATGGGATGGCCAAACACACTGATCTTCAAATTCTGAACAATTTAATTACAGGCTTGTATTCTGCATGGAGCTGCATAGACGTGGGTTTAGTGGAGAGCATCAGTGCAGTCCTGCTCCAGAGGCTGGCTCTGGAGCCAGAGCAGAGACTGCTCTGCAGGAGGGGAGCTGGGCAGCTGACAAGGCCTTTTGCCCAAAACCACTGGATTCCAGGGGAAGCCAAACTCTCAGCTGTGAGTGACCACCTGGAGGCTGCTGGGTCAGACTACTGAATTTGCTGCAAACGCCTTCCTGAGAGAAGTTGGCTAACACTCAAAACAGAAAGTAGCCACTCAAAAGGAAGAATGCATTAAATTTTAAAGTGGTTCTACAACACAGAAGCTGCCTTAGTCATGGATTTGCAGAATAATTTTGCATGACTCTGCACATGAGACACTACCCTCTTTACTCTTTAAGAAATCAAGTCATTTCTTAGATTGTTTCAATATTTTTCTTAGCATGTTTTACTCATCAAGCAAATGCTGAGGCCACTTGTAAGCACAAGTTACTGTTCCAAATAAGAAGGAAACCTCCCCTGTTCCAACCTATCACTCAGTAGCAGTTTCTTTGATGCCAGATAATGGGATCTTCACTGATGGGGGAGCTCTGAACCCTCCACCCACTCTCTTTAACACATTCTAAAGAAATCGTGAAAATTAACACCAGTAAAATCATGTTACACATCTCACTCAAATACTAAGACGTGGAAGAGAATCCAAATTCCTTCTCCCAGTCGGAGGTACTAAAAAAAGTGCTCCAAGTACCAGAACAGAGTTGCTAATTTTTCAATAACACAAGTAATAAAAAGTGATAACACAGGCAAATAGTTAAAAGTGTAATGATTAGTAACAAATGTTTTATAAATGATTAAATGTGTTTGCACAAGTGCTTCAGAAAGTCCTTACTTGTAAACTCTTTACTTATAAGCTGAGAGTAATTGTGGTGGATTTTAGCCAAGATTTGCACCTGCTGGAATTGCTAAATATGAACAACATGAATCAGAACATCTGACTGGGATCATAATAATTAAAGATCAAGAGAGGAAAAAATAATAAAGTACTATTCCTATGATGCATTGGTATTTCGACACAGGACACTACCTGCAGGGTCAAGCATGCTCACAGACTTTGATGGCAAAGTTAGAGCTACCTGAATCTGACACATCTACCAGAAGTAGAACACAAATAAGGCACTTTTAGTATTGTGCTAAACTGCTTCCATTTCCAACAGCTGCAGTAACTTAAATGATCAAGGACTGGTAGCATTACCAAAGGTTTCTCATTAATTATGGTTTTCCTACTGCTAAACAATGATTTCAATGGGTTATACCTTTCAAATCTCCTGAACTTTCTGTGAACTTGAAATCAACATTTGCTTTACATGACAGAAGGATAGCAGGCCACAGTGTTGCTGCCAGTCCTGCTGTGCATCTTTTTTGAGTTAAACTGTTCTTATTTGGAAAACCTTCAGTTCACCACATTCAACAGATACTTTGTTCCCTTGATGATTTCTCTTAGCCTAGATAGCATACAGCATAAACTACCACACACTGAGGATGTTGAAAAAAAATATAAGATCAGAAAAAAACACAGCACATGAGCCCACATTCCCAAGATGTTTTGTGAAATGAAGAAGGCATGAAAAGTGTGGTTTCATCCCTCCTTCCTCTCCTGTCTCTGTCCATTCCTCTCTGCATTTCTTCCTTGCTTCAGCTTTCTTACTGGCAAACATGAGTAAGAATGAATTACAGGAATTAAGAATTAATTATATAACACCTTTTCTGCTTTGTAAGATTCTTTTAATGAGTCATTTTCACTTAAAATCTTTCCTGAATCTTATTTATTTATTTATTTATTTATTTACTGATTAGCCATTTCTAAATATAAGGCCCCATTCATCAAAACATAGAAGGAGATGCATAATTTTAATTAAACAGTGGAATTGAAATCCAAAGCAGACAGTAAAATGTCAAAGGCATCTCTTTTGTTCTTTGTATTCTCCAGTGGATTGCACAAAGTGTACTTACTGAGGGATAATGGAAAAGCAGGGAGGTAATGCATTCTAGAAATCACTGCTCCCAACTCATTCCAAATTTTGGGCTCCTTTATGGGCTATACAATTGGTTTAGAGGCTGGAAATAGTCTTGAGTTATATAAGAAAAGCAGTTACAACACAGACAGAATATCAGCATTCTTGGCAATATTTCAAGTGCGTGTGTGAAAATTACTACCATTTAATATCAAGCTGGAACAAATGAATATGTTAGGGAAAGAGTAATATGGTTTACAAGGTTTTTACTGGTCCTTACTAGCAAGGTGACATCAATGATATGTTGACTTGACAGATACAAAGTGTACAAATACAGTCAAGGCTCACTTGACAGTAGTGAAAAGTTTTTTTGATTGAATAGTCCTTTTTTGGAAGGACACTTTTCCCTCAAAATTAAATAAGTGAAGAAGTGCTGGATCTCCTCTGATAGTATTACTTGAAGTCATGTACCTCTTTTTTTTATATGATGAAATTTACAGACACTGGGTGCATACAAACATCAATGATACACAACCAACACGAAAATGAAAAATCAAAAAAATATTAAGAGTTTTAAAATGAAGGATGAATACCTAAGGAAAGATTTTCAATTGTAACATTCAATTAAGCTTTCTGATATGGCAGGAACTGTATCTGACATTATGCAAAAAGAATGGGAAGCCAATTGTGAATTTTATATTAATACGGCAGAGATTGTTCTTTACTGAAACCAGGAAAGAAGAGTAGAAGAGAAATACCACATGAGATGCTGTCACAGAAAAAAAAAAAGCAGGATAGGTTAAACCTACTGAATACATTAAGGCCAAAAATGTAAACAAAGAAAAAAGGAAATATATGAAGAAAGATAAAGCAGTACAAGATGATCTAAAAAAATATAAAAGAAGCTCTGTTGATAGACACTGAAAGCAGAAACAGCAGCACTGAAGGAAGACATGAGAACATTTTATCAAACTGTTTAAAAATACAAGTAAAGTGCAATGAGCAGCAATGTCTGGAAAAGGTAACTCTCACCTTATTTTAAAGACAGACAGAACACCTCCTGAACACTGAAAAAAAAAGCCACCTAATTTTTCCAAAGAAAGAAGATAGAACTTGATGCCTGTTTTGTAGTAGCCAAATCTTCATGAGTTGCTGAAAGATGAAAAAAGTTAAATTAACACATGCAATTCAAATCACTGTAGCACAGCTATGAGGAAATTAAATGGGCAGCATGATATTTGGAGATATCCCTATGGTTCAATGGGAAGCAGAAGTAACACAATCTGCTCTTGTTTCCATGGAAAGTCTTCAGTGCAGCCAACTCTGCTGTTCTGAAGTTGCCACTCGAACCAGACACAGGAAACATGGCAAACATTTTCTCTAATTGATCCTGTGCAGACAAGACCTTCCTTCTGCCAAGCAACACAGAATGAAGTGCAGGATGGTAGATGCCTCTCCTCCTGTACTGTGTGGGACTTGATTTGATGACGGATCATCATGGCAAGCAGTACCTCCCTTTGAAATCTCTTGCATGGTTGATTCTGTGAAAGTATTAAGCAGAAGTGTGCCATGAAGTAGATGCAGCTGGGAGGGGATGAACCTTGGTGACAAAGACTGCAACTTCTCCCTCACCCTCCCTCACCACCCTCATTCCTCCACTGGAATGGTTTCTGTTACTGGGTCATTACTGTGGAAATGGGTATTCCAGTATAAATTCAGACAGAGGAGATGGAAGGGTTTGCAGCCAAAATCTGTCTCGTTGTGAAAGGGCTGTCTTACACTTTTGCCAAACAGGCTCAACAATTAATAAATTGAAGATAGGCAATGCCACAGATGATAAATTATCTACACAGAATTCTCTCTACTTAAAAGCTGAAGCTTTTAAAAACTTGCATAGCGCCATTCAAAATACAAAATAAATGCATTCTTTATATAAAGTTAAAACCAACAAACTATTTCCCATAAATATTACCGTGCAAAAGAATTGCATAATTAAAAACCCCACTGAAATCAAGTGCAGGAGTCCTCAAATACAGTGCAGAGTCCTAGAAAAATAATGCACTCATCCTGTGCAAATGGCACAGCAATCAGTATAGGTATCTGTGAAAGCTATTTAAAGTATTGACTTAAATTAGAAATGAAGAAGCCTTAAAATGAGTAGAAATAATGAAAACAGTACACACTGAATTAAGGAAGAGAAGGGACACGGATCTGTTTTTCACGGTTCTCCAATAAAGGGAGAATCAACCCAAAACCTCTGTGGAAGCCCCAGGTTTGGCTCCAAAGGGCTGAACCCATGGCACCCTGCAGCACAGCCAGGGTTGGTGGGATCCTGCTATGGGAGCAAAAAAGGCTTTCAGAAACCAGCCAGGCAGGATATGGCTGACTCACATGATTTGACTTCTGGTTCATGGCCTTACAGCACAGTGACAATGTTTACTGGGAGCATGAAAAAGGGTTGCAAACGTATGACAGAAGAAAACCTGCATGAGGGAGCTGAACCATTAATCTTCTTCATTCTATTTTAGCTCAAGCACAATAGCTACTTCAAGTGTTTGGTAACACTTTTTAAGTGTTACTAAGTTAACATTTAAGTTAAGTGTTAGTTGCAGATAAGTTTTACTACCAGATCAATGAAAAAGTAACAAATAATTTGGTTTTGACTTGGTCTTGATCCCTGAATTGTCAGTGAAACATTCTTTTCATACAGAAGAATGAGTTGCAATCAGACTCACCTAAATTAATTTTTTTCTTCTCTTGGTATTGTACTACAAAAATAAAAACTGAAAAAGATTTTCATGGCCAAAGATGCTTTAAGGAAAAGGAAATTGATTCTGAAATCTACTTAGATTTCCATATTTCTCATTCAACATATCTAGGAATCACAAACAAATAATAATCTTTTTAGTATTATTTTCACAAACTTCCATTCTTATTTTATGCAAGGCTTCAAATAAATTAATTTAAAATTACTTTGTGATTATTTTTGTGGGGAGGGTAGTTAAGAAGACAGAATAAAACTGGTCCAAGTTACAGTTTCAAAGAAAATATCAGTTGATGCCTAGATTTAGAAAAGAGTTCAGTATTCATATGTCAAGGGGAAAAGAATCCAATGCTGCCACAAGCATCAAAAAGGAAGCAGGTTGACCCTTAATGACTTTTGAAAATTTGTCTCCATCTGTGGATATTAGAACTTTACCCTGACTTCAAGGAATTTACAGGTTAATGTCCATTTAACACCACAGAATTTCACAATCTTTCCCATGACAACAATATTCAAGTTTTGAAGGCCCTGAACTCCCCTCCAAAGTAACTTCTGTTTTCCTTATATTTAGTTCCTTTCTTCCAAAATCCAGGCCAGTCTACTTAATCTTCAACTCTTAACTCATTTTTTCTATCATATTCTTTGTACTGCAGGTTATCTCTTCAACTACTCACAGAGATTTCAGCTAACTCACTCTATTTGTTCATGGCATCTTGAGCAGATTTATAACACAAATTTTTTCCCAGAATGGGACAGAATGTTTTGACAGCAGTCAGTTTCTTGCACAGTTGATAAAACTGTAAAATTTTTGTCTATTGATGTAAAGCTTAGTTTGAGATATTAGAGAACACTTACGGATGTTTAGTTATTCAGGATATCCTATAAACCTCTCTGTTTATCTGAAATACATTTTCAAAAGTCACAAGGGAGAAGTAAAAAACCACTGAAAACCAAATATCACCCCCTTTATTAAGAAAGCTGAGATACTTCCTTTATACAAGGTAACATTGTTCTTCTGTGGATGGAGAAATTCTTTTATAAAAAATGTACAGAAGAGCATTTCATAGCATGGTTAAAACTTTGATGCCTTAAAGATATAAAATATAATGAGAGAGGTTTTTGGGGGCTATTTTCCACTAACCCATCTGATATACTAAGGAGGAAAAAAATTAACAAGCTTTCAGGCCCACAGATCTTAAACTGAAGAGGCAGAACGTTTGGAAGCGCAAACCAGCAGTGACATCTTTTTGTCCTAAATCTATATGTGTGCAAGCACTGTGCCCGTATGACAGCATTATTAAGGTCAAATATTCCTAAATGACCTAAGAGAAGTCTGTAAGTCTGGGTGTCAGCTGAAATCTTCCTACCAACTTTAGGGCCTAGGTTGATGTCACCTTTGGTAATTGTCCCTGAATTTGGGCCTGAGTTGAGGGCAGCACTGGGCAGTCTCCCAGTGGCAGCTTTAGGATTTCCCAAGACTTAAAACTCAGGTGCAGATCATGGCTCTCTTCTGTCAATGAGCTCTGGTAGCTCGAACTGAAAGAAAAAGTCAGTCCAACTTGAGAATCCAAGCAAAAAACAGTAAAAATTGGAGAAGAAAACTAGAAAGAAGCAGTTCTGCTCCTGTGGAATCTTCTCAGCCTGACACAGGCTGAGAAGAGATTTGTAGTTAGATCCTGGATGAGAGAAGCAGAGCAGCAGTGACAGCATACAGATGGATGGCTATGGCACAATTTCTACTGGATTACTTCAGGAAGAGTGGGTTTGGATCAGTTTAAGCCAAGTCCAGTTTAATGTCTAGATGTGCCTCATCCAGCCTCTAAACTGCACTTTTTTTATGAGAATCTGTTAACAGCTACCAGAAGTAAACTCAAATAAAGGCCAATGATTACGAGCTGATAATTACAGAGAGGCCAGATGTGAGAGTGGACGTAAAAGTAACTACAGGGGATTGGAGGGAAAAAAAGGCAATAAGGTGTCTACACAATTTGCCAAGTCTCTATGAAAAAAACCCCTGCAATTTTAATTCAAAAGCACAACTACACTTGATTTATACACTGTTGTTCACCTTGCTCCTACCTTTGCCTCTCAGCAGACTAAGCAGATTTTCTTGAGACTAGATTTCTTGTGTCTATATGCCCACGCTTCATTCACATCTATATACATGAGCTGGAGTGGCATATGGCTCTTTAGGCAAACTGGATATCAGTTACACATAAAAACCCAAATGTTACTTCCCTGGCTTTGGTGGAGTTATACACTGAATTGTTTCAGCAGCACAGTACAGCTTTAATGCTAAAGAAACCACAACAACACATGCATATTTTGCTGCCAGTTTATTTTTTTTTCTATATCCCAGTTGGCATTTTCTGATTAGAAATGCCAAATAATTGCTCAGACATTTGCTTGTATCATCCCTTTTGTTATGAAACTTCTGTATTGACTTATCCTTAGCAAAGTTCCGAAAAGCTTCAAGTCTTCTTATCTGGAGCCCCAAATCATTGGCTGAAAATTTATTTCATATAACTTCAAGATATCCTTGCTCATGACTTTGAAATTACCTTAGTAATTTAACTGAATATCTTGAAGTTTTAGATCTTCCTTTTTTGAATCCCAAATGTTCATGTGACTTTGTAGCTTGTATTTACTAAATTTTAAACCCATATTGAACCAGTTAGAACACATATTCTTTCTCCCTAATCCCAGTCACATCAAAGCTTAGACTTTAAATTCCTGCACCTTGCCCTCTCAGATCCTAGATACCATTATAAAATTTCCAAATACGAGGAACTGACCACAAACATTAGAAAGCTGCTTCAGAGATTGTTCAGGCTTCATGTCAAAAACATACTACTTGTTTCCTGTCTGAACTTTAAAAACCTCAGCTTCCATTCAGTTAAGCTTCTTGGGGCTCTGCACGCTTTTTAAAAGAGTTTCCTTACCAGGTTGCTGTCTGTTAAGGAGGATTTGAGAGGGCATCTGATTTCAATTTCATTTTGTTCCATATGCTACACTTTGTTAATGTGATTATTGCTTCCGCACTTCAGTCTTTAATTAGAATTTGTTACCTGACAGAGCTTAGTTTCAACACTACGTCCTTTCTCTTTCACATGCAGTCGAAACCTGTTTGCAAATTATACTTCAAGTGAAAAAAAAATACAACCAAACAAAACAAAACCTTCGGAGTAAATTGCTTACAGAGTAGGATAATAGGATAATAATATCCAGTGGAATTTTCCTTCCTATCAGAACTAAGCATATTCACTTCCAAACCCTCCTAGTCCAATCCACAAAGTTACAAAAAGAGATGGAAACAGCGGAGCCAGCGCTGCTTGCACCACAAAGGTCACTTGGAAACACAGCATCCCTTCTGACTCCTACAGCCCGGGCTGTTCTAACTTGTGGACCGTAACAACTATTTTACTATTTTAAAAGTTCTACAGTGAAAGAGACGCTGCCTTGGGTGTTCGTGCCTTCACAACGCACAGGTTTGCTCTATAAAGAATATGATCCGGGCACAATAAGTGAACTACACTGCAACTCCCTTGGGGACACCGCGTATCTGGGTCCAGGTGGGGCACAGGAGAGAGGCACGGGGCAGCTGCTCAGACCGGGAATGGCCACAGGCAGAGCAGGGTCGCTCTCTTTTGGCAGGGTGATGACGATGAGGGAGCGTAGGCAGCTCTAGAGCCAGGAGCACCGATCCTGTCCCTCCACAGGCATCTCCAGAGCCGGGAGCACCGCTCCTGTTCCCCGCCGTGGGCATCTCCAGAGCCGGGACACATGGCTCCTGTCCCGCTTCAGGGAGCTCCAGAGCCAGGAGCACCGCTCCTGTCCCCCGCCGTGGGCAGCTCCAGAGCCGGGAGCACAGCTCCTGTCCCCCGCCCGCCCGGAGCCCCCAGCCCGCCCCGGAGCTGCCGCCGGACGGTCCCGGCCGGCCAAGTGCGCCCCCCAGCGCTCGAGGCGGGCGCTGCAGGTAACGACCGCCGGGACGCCGCGCTCCGGGAGCGCACCCGGCACCGCCGCTCCTCGCACCGGCCTCTGCCGCCCCCATCGCACCGGCCCCTGCCACTCCCACCGCACCGGCTCACTGCCAACCCCGGGGCGGCCGCCGCGCCCCCGTCGAGCCGCACCGCGCCCGGCAGAAACACCTGTCCAGACGCCGAGCGGCAGGGAGCGCGGCGGCAACGCGCCAGCCCGGTTCTCCCGAGGGCCGCCGCGGGGAGTCTCCCGTCGGGCCACCCGCGGGGCTCCGGGAGCGGGACAGGCGCGGGCGGCGGCGCTCGGGGCGCTCCTGCGCCCGCCGGGGGTTCCGCCGGGGCGGGCGCGGCGGCCGCACCTGCCGGCACTGAGCATGCGCGCGGCGCGGGGCACGCCGCGATTGGGAGCGCGGAGCCAGAGTGGGACGGAGCCGCCGGGAGCCGCTCCATGGGAGTTGATGCCGACGCTGCCGCCGCCTCGGACCCCGCGCCCTGCGAGGATCCAGCTCCCGCCGGGGACTCCCGCCGGCCGCGCGGCGTCTTCTCCGGAGCCACGGGCTGCCCGGAGCCGGGCATGACCGGGCGGGCGGCGGGGGCCAGCCGTGCCCCGCTGCCTCCTCGCCGGGGGCCGGGCGGAGGCGGCGCCGCCGCGCTCCCTGCCGCGCCGGGGGTGCACCGCCCGGCCGTGCCCTGAGGAGCGGCGGCGGCGGCGGCGGGGGGGGGCGCGGGCGGCTCGGCCCCGGAGCGGCCGCGGGACCGGCGGCAGGGCGCGATGAGGGCGGCGGGGCGGCGGCGGCGGGGCGGCGGGGCGGGGCGGGGGCTCCGCCGGGCTCTGTAGGACGCCGGCGCCCCGCACACCCACCATGGATCTGCTGGTGTTGGTGAACACGAGCCTGGGCTCTCCCAACGAGTCCCTGGCGCTGCCCCCCGCCTCGCCGTCCTCCTCGGCCCTCCTGCAGCCGCCCTCCCCCTACTCGCCGGCGGCCGTGGCCAGCCTGGCGGCGGTGGTGGGCTTCCTCATCGTCTTCACCATCGTGGGCAACGTGTTGGTGGTCATAGCTGTGCTCACCAGCCGGGCACTGAGAGCCCCCCAGAACCTCTTCCTGGTGTCCCTGGCCAGCGCGGACATCCTGGTGGCTACCCTGGTCATGCCTTTCTCCTTAGCCAACGAGCTTATGAATTACTGGTACTTTGGCAAGGCTTGGTGTAACATTTACCTGGCGCTGGACGTGCTGTTCTGTACCTCATCCATCGTGCACCTGTGCGCCATCAGCCTCGACAGGTATTGGTCGGTCACACAGGCAGTGGAGTACAACCTCAAACGGACACCGCGGCGGATCAAGGCCATCATCCTCACCGTGTGGCTCATTTCAGCCATCATCTCCTTCCCGCCATTGATCTCCGTGTACCGGGACCCTGAAGGAGATGTCTTTCCCCAGTGCAAGCTCAATGATGAGACATGGTACATCCTCTCGTCTTGCATTGGCTCTTTCTTTGCCCCCTGCCTCATCATGGTGTTGGTCTATATCCGCATCTACCGCGTGGCCAAGCTAAGGACCAGGACCCTCTCTGAGAAGCGTACGATGCCAGAGGGGTCCTCCCAGACTGAGAACGGCTTGAGCCGCGCTGCTGGTGGCTGCACGTCCCTGAGGATGCAGCTGGGGGAGAACGGACATTATTCAGTGCCCCACTGGCGCAAAGCCTCTGAGCTGGAGGACATTGAGCTGGAGGAGAGCAGCACCTCAGAGAGCAGGCGGAGGCGGAGCCGGGAGGAGCATCGCCGCAAAAGCAAGAGCCAGTCCTTCTCCTACTCGTACTCCTCCAAGCACTCCAGTAGCCGTCTGTCCCGTGCCAGCAATCGCTCCATGCAGTTCTTCTCCTATCGCCGTCGCCGGAAGCGTAGCAGCATCTGCCGTAAGAAAGTTGCCCAGGCCCGGGAGAAACGCTTCACTTTTGTGCTGGCTGTGGTCATGGGGGTCTTTGTAGTTTGCTGGTTCCCTTTTTTCTTCAGCTACAGCCTCTATGGTATTTGCCGGGAGGCATGTGAGGTCCCTGAGACTCTCTTCAAGTTCTTCTTCTGGATTGGGTATTGCAATAGCTCCCTCAACCCAGTCATCTACACCATCTTCAACCAGGACTTCCGCAGGTCCTTTAAACACATTCTTTTTAAGAAGAAGAAGAAGAACTTCCGGCATTGAGCTGGAGGGATGGATTTGCCTTGAGCAGGAGTAGAGTTAAAAGAGAAGGCTCAGTGCTGGAAAAGAAGGGGGGGAAGAGAACGTGGGGCTTGGGCTTAGGGAGCGGGAAGAGGGCTCACCCCCTCAGTGGAGCAGGGTGATGCTGTGGGGAACAGGGATGGTGTCAGGCTGAGGGCACTCACTGTGCCACAGAATGATGACACAGTGCTGGGGGAGCAGTGCTGGAGTGTGGAGGGGTAAAAGGGGAGGGAGTGATTGTCTTTGAACCCTGACAGAGGGCATGGGGAGCCCCACAGAGCAAAGTAGGCTGAGACACTGAGTTTGGGAGGCAGTGAGCTTTCATGGGCTCTGGAAATTTGTGGGAAAACAAAAAGAGATGTCAAAAGGAAAGGGTTAAGTGGCAGTGGTGGTGGAGATTTGAGTATTTATAAATAGGGCAGCTGGGGCCTATGGTGGATTTGTCCCAGTAAAAAATTGGCTTTTACTGCTTGTGTGGGGAAGGAGAGTGCAAAGTACCACGCACTGACAGTATTTTGAGTTATAAAAGGATTTAAATGTTTGCCAAAAAAACCCTAAAGAACAATCCAAACTCTTTTATAAATAAACCTTTGTACTGTTAAAACCTTCTGAATCATGATTTTGCACAAGGGATGAAGTCAAACAAAGCATGGGGTTTTCTTTTCCTTTGGAGGGGTCTTTGCCTATAGAACTGGATGGGAAATATTTTTCCTATCTTCCCATAGTTTTTGATTAGTCAGTGAGACAAACTTGGGAGTCTTGCATTTTTTCATGAAATATGAAAAAGAGCACATATACCCCATGACCTCATTTCCTTCCTTCCTGGACCTCCAGGTAGTAAATTCCTGCTCCATCCTTCTCACATCAGTGACCTAAGGACCTTGCTGTCCTGGTGTAGATACTGAAAAAAAAAATCATTCTGGTGAACCTGCCTTTTTTTAGATAAAATAAAAAAAAAATCAAGTTTCCACTTCTGTGTGCCCAGGGGAACTTTTCTTCCCCTTTTTTCAGTCTCCCTTCAAAGGTTTATCTCAGGGCTGGATGTCTGCTCCTCGTTCTCAGACAGGCAGTTGAAGGCATTCTGATATGCAGGTTTTCAGAGGAAGAGCAATCACCCCACTACTAAGGTATTGAAATCCTTCATATTTACAGTCTTAGAGCAACTAAATCCTTTATATTTGTTTTTTAATTAGAAGCATACCTTGCAGAGTGTTAGCGGTGTATGTGAACAAATCTCAAAAGGAGGTGCAGCTGTTTCAAACCTTTGGTGTTAATGTTGCCTGCTTTCCCTTCTTCTGTTTGCATTTCTAGTTTATGAATTGAGAGGATTTTCTTGTGAGGAGGGGCAGAAGAGGGGAGAATAGTTTGAAAAATTATTAAAGCAAACCATATTTCCCATGGGTTTATAAAATGTCATAAACTGCAATGAAGAAAATGAGAGACGGGGACTGGTGTCTGTACATTCATCACTGAATGCATACCAAGTGTAAGAGTGAGCTGAGCATTTGCATCCCTTCTCCAGCTGTGCTGCTGCAAGGTGTGTATTCTGTTTGTGGAGCATGTGCTGCTCCTTTCTGTGCTTATCACTCCTTCCATAGGCAGCAGGATTTGGCATCTGCCTCAAATGCACCTTTCCACAGCAAACAGTTATTGGGGGAAAAAAAAAGAATAAAATCGAATCACATATAACAAGCTTCTTAAAACATCTGAATTGAATCTGTGTTGAAGAATATCCCTTTCCTTATTCCCTCTATTCTGTCTGAAAAGTGTCTGTAGCCTCTTCTCTTGAAATCTGTGTAGCATAAGGAAAAAAGATAGAGCAGTCACTTTGTTTCATCAGTTTTTCATAATAAGCATTTGGTTCATTTAACCCTGGAAAAGGAGACTGTCAGTGGCTGAGGTTCTGATTGTTCCTTCAGTAGACAGTTTAACTCAAATTCAAGTCGGAGTTCTGCTGAATTAGGGATTAGATGATTGCACCAAATGCATCAGAAGTTTGCTGGATTTCGCTAAGTAAACAACTGAGATATTGTCAAAGTCCTAAATCTGTAATTTATTGGATGCTTTCTTTAAATAAGACTCAGAGTGTGAAAAGATTTGAGCTTTGTTTAAATAACAAATGGTTTGGTACAAATGCATACCTGAGACAGATAAAGGAGAGATAAAAATAGAAACTGAGAGGAGGAAATTACAAGCCATTTCTCTTTTGAAAAATGGAGAGCTCTTATTAAAGTTATAGCAACAAGAATTGAAGCTAGCTCTTATTTTTTTGTAGGTAACAATGTAGCTAAAAAGTTCAGGTTTGTTTACTCTGAAGAAACTATATAACCACCAGAGCAACCAAAGCAACATATGGTACCTGGCTACTACCTCTGAGCTCCTGGGCAGCTTCATTAGAGGTACCCGTTCCTGCCAAATGAAGGTCTGCTCCTGTCACTTAATGCTCCCTTGGAGGGCTTTCCCAGTCTGCAGGCTCACAGTGGTTTCACTGTGAAACTGCTTTGGAAATGAGCTCTGTGTCCTGTAAACACAGTCCTTCCCCACCTTTTTTTTTTCCTTGTGGAATTCAAGTTGTCTGTGGAAATGAAATTTAATTCAGATTTAAGTCAGATTTTAGTGGACATAAAATATATATGGAATGACTGATGTGCCTTAAAAGTAAGTTCTTTGCAGTAAAAATATTCTGTGGTCATTATAAACATTAAAAGAATAATGCTTCTTTTTTTTTTTTTTTTTTTGCACTTCCAAATGATACTGAATATCTGTGAGCAGCAACATAGTTAAAACCAGGGTATTTCTATTGTTTTAATTTTTCTTGTCACAGTTGCTCATCTGATTCAATGCCCCAAGAGGGTCTTATTTCTTCTGAGCTAAATAAAAACTAATATTCATTAATAAAGATGTGCAGTTTACACCCCTTTTAAGTGCATTTCCCTCTAAATTAGTGAATACAGAGGATTTCTATAAAAATTGATTTTAATGTAACTACTGAATATGCTTTGAGTAAAATGGGGCTGATATACTTTTTTATTACTTGTAATAGCTGAAGACTGGAATTTGTAACATATTGTGTGGTGTTAATTTTTCATAAAAAGTTTTCAGCTCTGCTACTCACTGTGGTTGTGCTTCAACTGTAAGCTGGCTAACAGCGTATGCAGGAGAAAAACAGTCTATGCAGCTTTTGCTTAAGAAAAAGGGAGAAAATGTGCTGAGTTGTTTCTTTGATCAGATATGACAAACTGGTTGGAACAATCACTCTCTACTGTTGTGGAAGAACGAAATATTGCTACTAAGCCATATCGATTTTAACAAGCACCTGATCTTTAGCTCTTCATTTGCTCATTTCACCATGAAGAAAAATTTCTGTCAATCTTAAGTGAGAAGTTGATGTTTCATTTTCAGTTTTCTGAATGGTGCTGTTGTTGGTTGGGTGTTGAGATATCGAACAGTGTAGCTTATCTGGGACGGGAACTCAGTGGTGCTGTCCTTCAGCCACCTCTGTGGGAGTTTTGCGTGAGAGAGAAATGCAGAATTAGCCTCTTCGGGGCTTGAGGCAGATGGAAGGGGCCTTATAAATAGGAGATTTGACAGGATCAGAGCTTTAAATCATTGTCTGAAATAAGAATCAGGCCCTTGTTCTGTGTGATCTCTGTTCAGAAGAGTCATGTTGCTGCAAGAGCACTGGTGATTTCTGACAAGCAGATCTGAGGTGGAAATCTCCATGCAGCTTTGCACACACTGGCCTGTATCATCTTTTGTGAGTAATCCCAGAAAACTCGAGTGGAATTTACTTGTGATCAGGAAGATACTCACTGTGGGCAAGGACTTTAGGAGCTTCCTTAAATGTTGCCTCTTTTCTAGTAAACACGCTGGAGGAATTTAAGCAAATGTTTGTGCTTAAATGTAGGAGAAGGAATGCAATCTTCCTGCTTAACTCTTGACTACTGTTCAAGCCCATAGAATTTGTGGATTAAGGGTTTTTTTGACTATATAACCAGAGGAACAAACCCTACTGTATATTTTCAGTATAAGCTGTGTGAAGAGCATTGTGTGATTGCATTTGTTTTTCAGAGAAGAAAACTTGGTCTGTGAGGGTTGGTATTGGCTAGAACAGCATCTGAGAATTGTAAGGATTTTGTAAGAAATGTTGGTAATGAAATCCATTTCAGGAGAATGTTCTGACCTTAAACTATGACTGCTCTCAAGGAGAGAATATCTACAAGCTGTGCAAAAGGAAGACCAGATGCTATCTGAGAGTTTGTTTTTATAGTTGCTCATTATGACCCTGTTGGTGAGGAGAAAGCAACTAGATGCTTCAGAGAAAAAGTTCCAATTTGGAGGGGGAACAGTGCATGAGGAAATAGCTACCCAAAACACTGAGGGAATTAATATTTGCATGCCTTTTTTTCTACTGTAGACAGGCACAGTGGAGGAAGCTACCTTTTTCATTGCACAATAGGAAACGTTTATTTGTGTTCCAGGTCTGTGAGTCACCTGGGCCGTACAAAAGATGACACAGGAGAAAGCAGAGAGAGTTGCACACTTCGGTGTTCAACACCAAGCTTAAATTTGTCCTTTGTCCTTGAAATTAAGCCAAAAATACAGTTTGGCACTTGGACCCAAAGGCTATGTAGCATCAATAATGCTACACTGAATATAGTCTAGTTTTAGCAAAAAGCATCAGTTCATATTATACACCCTGCACATCTCTGTTTCAGGGCAGAAGTGGGAGAGTCTGACACTTAAGTTGTGTGAGAAAGGAATAATCAGCAGTTGGAAGAGTCACAGGTATACTGAAAAATCTACCTAGATCCTGTTCTGATAACAAAGCTGGCTTCAATTTTGTGGGTCCCAATCACTTTGAACTTGTAAGAAAGAACTGGGGAGGTAGAAAACATAGAAACAGTAGAAATGCTGTTTCTTAAGGAAGCAAGAAGTGGCAAATTGCTCAGTCATGTTGGGATCTTTATGCCAACCCCACTCCAGTGGGCTGATAACTGTTTGTGGGTTTTGTGGGAAAGGCTGAGGTGTCTTCAGCTCACAGTGGCTATCACACTTGATCTGAGCTAAGGAAATCCCTACAGTTGGCACATTGCCGTTGTTTGAAGTGGCAGCCCTCAGGGTGCGACAGAAGACATTTTAAGTAGTTTATCTCTCCTCTGGCACATGTTCTTCATTATCCCAAACATTTTTTAATTCAATTGCACAACAGTTGATAAGGTAGAGAAAGATTGTCAATATCTTAGAGGAAAAATAAAGACAAAGAGGCATGGAAAAGAGTAAGTAATAAAACCTAGTGTCTTAGTCGTGACATAACATCTTACCATATTACCAGTCTTTTATTCCCCCACCCCCCTTTTCTTATTTTGGAAAGTAGAAATTAATTCAAAACTGCAGAAGCTTATTTTAGATAGACTACACCAATGATACTGTTTACACTAGGAAAAAAAGAACTTTTCTGTCAGTAAGTAGCCTTTCGCTGTAAAGCAATTTTCTTTACTACACTTGCCTGAAAAATCTAATGAAAAGTAGACCAGCACTTAATTCAATTTGTCTATACGTACCTCTCTTAATAAAAATGCTTTATTAAAGGTCCTGAATGTAAAGGACACAAATGAAATGTAGCTGCCTGCTACATCAAAATCAATTAGTTGTGTTTCAGCATTTTTGTGAACAGTAGTCATTCATTTTGCATGATGCTCTTTCCTGATAGCTCTCTGCTGACAGAGAAAGCTGTTCACCCTGTTGACAGCAGGAATAAGATGAGGAGTCATATTCGCCTCCATTAGCTCTGTAAAGTCTCCTCTAATACATTAAAAAGCAGGCTGCTAGAAGTAGGTCTCTTGGTGTGATGTCTAGCAAGTGACATGGATCAGAGGATTAATAACCTGACGGGTTCCAAGATGTACAGCACACCTAATTGAGAGGCTCACCCTAGGCTACAGGGACATGCTTCATTTGGTTTTGTTCTCTATGCCTTTGACCCAACATTGCAAATTATTTACTCTGTAGTGGAGCATTTTCAGCACACCATCTCTTTCAACCTCATCTGCTGGAGAAAGAAATTAATACTGAGGTCTCCCACTTCCTCACTGAGTGCTTTGGCCAATAGACTATTTATATCAGTGATGCAGCTAAAATGCCTTTCCTTTTGGCACATAAATGTTTTATTTGATTGAGCTTTTTTATCTTTCAGTAGACTAACACTCTTGTTCCACAAGGACATTCTCTATCTGGAAAGCAAACATATGTCAAATACTTGGAGGAATATTAGAAATCCTGAGAAACCCCAGCCACTCCAGGTAAATTCTAAAAGAAAACACCATGGCTGAACTAATAAAAAGGCTTTATCTTGTCTCTGGTGGGGATGCCCTATCTGAAACCACCTGCTACTCTGGTGTGCCCCTGATCATGTTTGGTGCAGTATGGAGCTGTTCTGTTGGGCCCCTGCAGCTGTACTGAGAGGAGCAATTTCAAGTGTCCAGCAAAGATTAGAGAAGTTAAACATGTGCTTATTGAATCATTTCACATTACAGCAGACGCTCTCACTTTGGCTCCCTTTTCCCTTTTTGCACTCTATAAATTAGGCCTTGCTTTCAATCTGACTGCCATACACAGCCCATGCTTGCAGTGCCTTTCCATGGAATGCCCCAGTGTCTGACCTACAAAGGGTTAATGACACCATCCTCCTCCTCTCAGCTGTGCTGGAAGGGTTCTCCAGAAGACTCCCTGTGAGGTGCTTCCATGTGGCGCTGAGCTATATATGGGTACCTGGAGTAACAGGAGTTACTGCAAGTTCCTCACTGATTCCATGCCACGCTGTTTTATCACCAATAATTTCTTGAGTACAGAGTTTCAAAGTGGCTATAAATGTGCATTCCCTAAGGTTGGCACTGATTTGTTTACATCAGCAGCAATTTCTGTAGGCAATTAAAGGGAGACGTTAAGTCAATCCATCAGACACTACTTTGGATTTGCCACACGGTACATCAGAGAAACATGATGTGTTGTTTTAACAACACAATTAGCAATAGGAGTGATTAAAGATTCCTGGATGGCATGTTTTCCTGTAAAAAAAAAAAGAATGCAGTTCAATGAAATCTGATTGTTCTTTAAAGAATGTGTCTGTTTTGCCCAGTGTATAATAGAAATCAGGAGACCTTTAATCAGCTTCTGGGGGCCTGACTGTTTGCTGGCTTGGCTGCCTGGCTCCTGGGCAGACTGCTGGGTGAGGTGCCAGAAAGCCCAGACTTGCAGGCTCCTGGACCCTGGCAGCTCAGGCCCCTGGGTTTATGGACACTCTGCTGAGCTCCATTATCACAGCATCTAAACGCTTCATAACTTTTGTTATGCTTAGTCTGTCAATGCCTTTATGCATTAAGGAGTGACTGGCATGCCCTTACTTCTGATGAGAAACTAAAAGATTAATGACAGTCAGGTAGGTAGATCATTAAAACCTTCTGGTTTATGTGGATCTTTCCAGTTGCAAAGCCACTCCTGATTGTCAGGCCCCTGCTAAACTTCAGTGTATAAAGTCCCACCTGTGCTTTAAAGTTCTGCTTTTGCCTGTGTGATTGCCATGGGCCCTCAGAACTTGCACACAAATCCCATCAGGATACACAAGCTCGATGTGCCTCTCCTTTGCTTGTCCCCACCTAGTAGGGAGCTCATGCAGTTTGGATATTGCAGAATAAAGAAAAAGGAAGGTTCTGTCTCCAGTTTGTGGAGGAGTGATGATATTGCTGCTATTTCTTTAAGGTCTGTGGGGTTTTTATCACCAATGCAGGGTTCACACTACCATTTCTGGATGTCTGCTTTTATTGTGTGCTGAACAAGTACCCTCAGGGCATGACTGACCTATGACTTATACCCCAAAGGAGTGGAGTTTTCCTGTACTCCTGGCAAAGTACAGAAATCACAAATACTTCCTAAAAAAAAAAAAATTACCAAAGATCCCCTCCAAAACTACTCCATTGATACAACCAATCTCATTTATGGGTTAAGGCTCAAATTTGGGTAAATTTAAAAAAGAAGAAAAAATTATAAGCCCAAGGATCTTTCATATCTCCCATTTTTGTTAGTGCAGGTCTCTCAGGATACAGTCTGAATCACTAGATCCTACTTTTCTCAGACTTTGAAGGTCATCTCCCTCGAGGTTATTGAACCTATGTCTTCAATAATGCAGAAATTTCCTGGAAACTCTGCATTATTGCAGATGTTATGAATGTTAAAGAGTCAAGAAATAGCATGCATGATTCCAAAACTAGGCAGGATCAACTCCCTATCTGCCAATACTGTTGGGAACAAACATTTGGGGCTACTCTGTGTATATTTCTCGGGAAAAATCATGACTGTGGAGGGATCTTGAGTTACAGGTGAATGTTTTGCACAGAGGAGGCTTCCTGACAGTATTTACCACCTGCATAAGTGTCAGTCAATGTCTATCAAACTCATACATTTCATAATAGGGAATGGGATAGATGTAAAAGTACTTTTGAAAAAATGTAGTCATGCATAGAAAATGAGAAAGGAAAAGTAACCTGTCTATTGCTAAAGACTTCAGCAGCAATTCATTCTTACCTAATTCTGCCATATCCAGCTAGGGATAACTGATGGTCACATAGGTTGAGGCTGCCCTCGGGTTACAATGTTTTCAAAAAGTGTAACATTTTGTGTGTTAAATAGATTTCTGCTGTGGTAACAGTTACTATTAATTAGTGACAGAAATTGTGCTCTTTTTCCTCCCTCTTCAGAGGGGAAACATACAGAAGGTATTTTACAGGACTACAAAAATAGCTGTTCCTTTTCTAGTTTGGTAAGCCAAAAAGAAAGAAAGAAAGAAAAAAAAAAGGAACAAACACATTAAAGAGACATTAGAAATTTAAGGTGCAGATTAACTATTTAATTGTCTGATTCATCAAGCACAACTTAATAATTAATTCAATGCACTTAGTTATCACTGAGGTTTTATGTGTTATGTAATAAAATGTCTCAGCTGCCCAGAAAGGCTGTGCTGTCTGTGCTCAGAGATCTTCAAGACCCAGGTGGATAATGCCCTGAGTAACCTGGTCTGCCCTCACAGGTGACCCTGCTTTGAGCCCCAGACTGAACTAGAGGCATTCTCGGGTTCCTCCCAACCCAACCTGAATTAGCCTATGATTCTGAGACCTGTTTCTTCTTAGTAATAAATACAAGAAAAGTCCTAGTATCTGAGTAGCATCAGTGATATTCTATAAAAGATGCACATGTATTGCTATAGGTGGGCAAGTCCTTAGGCCATTTGAATCTTTAAATCTCTAGAACTTTTATATCTGCTGTGTGCAAATTCTGTCTAACACACTTTTGGCTGGATTCAGGGCACAACCCTTTTCTTTGTTTAGAATTTATTTAGTAACTTAAGAGCTCTACAGCATGTTCCCTACCCATGCTAAATCCAACTCCCCCACAGTTCTTAGCAATGCAGAGACACATAAACATACAAATATTTTACAGGCATTTTCTTTAGAATTCCAGACAAAATATTGCTTTTAGTTTGTTTGTGTGTTTTCCCAAGTAAAACAGACAACACTTATGGCCAGTAGCTCAAATGTGACTTTCTGACCTCCTGGCTCTGAAATGATGAAGAATGTAGTTCATAAAGCATCAAGTCACACCATAGCTGCTGTGGGTGGGATGAAAGCAACAAGGAAATGATTAAATTTCCATAACAGCTGAAGACTTTAGTTAAAGCCTGAGCAATGGGAAATCTCTGGCAGGACACATGTTGCCTCATTCCTCATTCATTTTTGCATGAAAGGTGTATGACCTTTCTGTAGAAGTGGCATTTCTGACAATCAGGGGCTGGCTGAAGAATTTATGAATATATTGTCACGTTTGGAATTGGAAATCCTTTTCTTCCTTCCAAAACGCCAGTAACATTTCTCCATGACTGTGATGCACATGCTATTGTAGAGCACAGCAATACACTTGTTCCAAAGTTTTTTACTGTTGTTATTATAAGTTATAAGGTTTGTGATTTGGTTGCCACTAAATATATCACAAGGCCAGAGAATGCTCTCAAAATACCATTATAATCCTTGATGTAGCTTGCAGAAGTACAACTGTTATAAGTATACAATATAAGTATATAATTCAACAAGTATATAATTCCCCTCTGTGTCCACCCAAGAAAGGAACAAATTTCCTGGGGCCAAATCTGCAGCAAGGTGTGAGCAGCTGCTTGCTGGATTCTCTGGTCTGTGCACAGCAGGGAGGCAGTTGAAGTTCACCTGGGTGAAGGAGGGGTGAACCAACAGCAGGATGACTCCATACACTGCCTTTTTTCTCCCTAAACTTGTTCATGGGATCAGCAGAGTAGAGGTCCCATTGCTAAAACAGATAAATGTGCTGTTCTGTTTAGTTATCAAACCCATTTCTTTCTGCCCATCTCCACTGCCTTTATGAAGTCCCAGTGTATCTTAAAAGTATCTGATATCATTTGCACTCCCACCTGGTTTCAGAAAGGTCAGAAAACCCTTTGAGACTTTCTTCTGTCATGATGGTGACTCCAAAAATACTTTTAGATCCCAGCAGTTTTATTTAACCTTTGATGAAGGTGTGAAGTAAAAGTGTTATTTCTGGGTCCAAAACTTTTAGCACTGTTTTATAATTAACAGCAAATGGAGAAAGTATCAAGCCTTGGACAAGGATTTGTATCCAGTTCCATTGCTGGTCTGTAGCCCAGAGTGCTAAATGCTTTGAGCCTTTGAATCTTTAATACACAGGACGTGCACAATAGTACTTCATTCATAAATACTTCTGAAAGTTATGAACAAAAAAGTGCTACTTAGACCATTATACAATAAAGATCTTAGATGATTATATAATAACGACGTGAAGATAGTCACTGAGCTACCAGACACTGAGGAGTTCGTCTGTGCTCTGGCATTGCTTTAAGTGACTTGAAGTGGTGAGGCTGGCAGTATGCATCACTGATGACTACTTTTGTATCTTACTTCACTGAAAGTATCTCTAAAGACTTTGAGTTTGTTATTTGATGTACCTACAGAAGAAATTACAGAACTGACCATTTTTCAGTGGATGTGTCAGTTTATTTTTCCAGGTAACAAGAGAAAGGACAAGAGGAGATGTCCTCAAATTGCACCAGGGATGGTTTAGACTACTAGGAAAAATTCCTTAACCTAAAAGATTACCAAGCATTGGAACAGCCTACCCAGGGAAGTGGTTGAGTCGCCACTCTGGAGGAATTTAAAGATATGTAGATTTGGCGCTTAGGGCCATGGTTTAGTGGTGGACTTGGCAGTGCTGAGCTAATGGTTGGACTCAAAGGTCTTTTCCAACCTGAATGATTCTATGATTTTAGCTAAAGGCCAGAACAATTTTTAGAGGAAATCTTTTGCCTTATATTTTGTTGCTTATCTCAAGATGCTATTATTTGTAAACTTTCAGAGCAGAAAACTCTCACTGTCTGTGGTACAGTGTTAGGAAGGAGGTATTCATCTCTGTGGGAGCTGGGATTCTGGGAACAGTGCTTGCACTGAGACTTTGTTGTTTCTGAAACAGGTCCTGTTTTGCGGGGTTTTTGTGTGCAATGCTTAGAAGCCTGATTCCTGCTCAGGATACAAATAATGACAAATTGTCTGAATGTGAAAAAAAAACTCTGGAATGATAAATGTCAACATTTTGTCTACGTATATCCAGAAAACTGCACTCGTGAGGCCTGTAAATCAGTGTGCTCTGTTTCTGTTCTTTGAAGCTATTTTTATAACTATTTCCCAAGCAAGTGCACATCCTACAATGAGAACGACATATGTCCCAAGATTAAAATATCAGAAATAAGCCATTTTTAAATCTTTGATGGTCAAAACAAATGATGAGTGCTTTCTTTATATGCTAGCTGAATTTTCAACTCATACACTTCAGTAATTACGCTGTGTGAAAATAAAATACAGTTCAGAATAACAATATGTTTTTATTTGGCATTGTTAAAACTGAAAATTGACTGATTTCATGTATACATAAATTGATTTCAAGTATACATAAATTTGTCATGTCCTTTTAGAAATTTGATGTTTTGTTTAGATTCTATTTTTATTCTTTTTTTAAGGAGCAAACACACACACACAGCATCAGGTAAATATTTCCATGAATAGCCTTAGGGTCCCTTGGCAAGAATGTAATTGCCTGTGCACTCTCTGTAACTAAATTGCCTTCCTAATGATGGGATATTGGGTTTATAGGCCCCTGACTGCTTCTCTTTAATACCCATTAATTTTCATTTTACTTTTTTTAGCGAATGCCCCTTTCTCTTTTTCTTCCTTCACTTTTCTTGCCCATTTCACAAACTCCCTTCAAAAGTGTGGTGAGTGCAAGGAAATAAAGCAGCAGAATGACTGCAAGCTGGCATTTACAGACTCCTGTTCCTTTCAAAGAGACAAGTCCTGCATGGCAATTGAACTGACTGATACTGGAGCTCAGGAGCACAAGCTGGCTCACTCCTATCACTCACAGCTGCACCTCCCTGAAGTAAAAGAGGTGCTGCTGCCTTATTACCTTTTAGATTCTGAGACCTGCAACACTGTGAAACAATTCTTTCTTTGGGTAAGTATATCTGGGGATGGATTTGAGTAACACTTAAGAAAAACACAGAGAATACCAGTCCTTCAGCGTGCACCAGCTACAGATAGCTGCTAGTCCATCAACCTCACCTTCCAAATGGGGCCTAGGGGAAACCAGCCCATAAAATATACATCATTTAATCACTGATGAAATTACCCAGGGCAGATTATTTGGGTTTTCCTCCATTTTTTCAGACAAGCTTCAGTTCTGTGCAGGAAAACAGTATGTGACATTTCAACTCCCAAGGTGTTGAGAAAATGAGTGTTTAGCTCAACTGGGCTCTTAAAACTGTAACTATGGTTTTGCTGAAGCTATTATTGCAATAGTTTGGTAGAAACAAAAAGATTTGCCACATGTAACCCCAAAGCACAATTCTTATATTACTGCTTCTTGCAAAATCAGTTAGAGAAATACTGAAGAATGTCCAGCTCCAGTCTTTTGCTGCAGCACAGCCTTACGGTATTGACGGGCAAATCCTATTCACACACTGTAGGGCAGAAAGTACCGTGCATTCATGAAATGGAGACGTGCTGTCAAAGAGAATTCATTTTGCATGAACCAACTATTGCTGGTTCCTCTAGAATTGATCCATCACTGCAGTTGAATTCAGGGGCTCAGAGAAGAGAAAGGCAAAGAGATCTTACCTTATGAAGGTGGAGTTTATTTTTCCACACCTTCTATGCTCAGCTACCTGGATAGCTGATGCCTCCCCTGCTCTGAGCACTGTGCCAGAGCTGATGGAAGGTTCTGTGGAAGAGAGCACACAGGTTTGTGTGTTTGTGCAGCAGTTTGCAGGAGCACTGAAGGGCAGCAGCTGACCTGGGTGGGCTGCCCAGCTGAATCCAACCAAAGCTCTGAGCCAGGCCAGCTGCTGACCCTGCCCAACAGGACCAAGCAAGGAAATCCCTTGGGAGGGGCGACAAACTTCCAGGGAAAGCCTGGATGTCGTGAGCAGCTTTGAGAGGTGGGTGGAGGTGTTACTAGAAGGACCATCTGATCAGGATGGAAAGCAATGAAACAATCACTGAGGAATCCTCACTCAACTCACTGAGGATGGGAGTGTTTCCCTACTGTTCTTGTAGTGATTTTTATGCTGTGTCTTCTCAGGTTATGATGTTTTTATTCTCGTAGCAGTGTTTCATTTACATACATTTATATAATGATAGAAAGTGGGGAAGATTTTCCTCTATACCACCCCAGAGATTATAGCCAGTTTTCAAAGACATTTTGATGAAAACAACTAATTAACAGAAGTGGCACTCTCTTTTATACCACTGGGTGCCTTGCAGGAGAACTGGAACAAGTTTTCAGAGTTATTTTCCCATTTTGAACAATGTTTTTTACTGTCTTATTATTTCTTCTTTTTTTCCCCAAAATGGAAAAAAAAGTATTGGGGAGAATTGGGAAGAACTCTCCCAAACCATGACTGAAAGCTCCTTTCTCTATATTTTATTCCTTTGCACTTGCCTTCCTACATTTTTATTTTTTTTTACTATTGGACCTAAGAAGTGTGGAGAAAATAAAGACCCAAAAGATCCATACCTGAAAAAAATTAAGGATTTAACAATCCTTTTTCTTGAAAAAGTTCTCAACATCCAAACAAGACAAAAAGTAGGAAGAGTGGAATGAAAACTTCTGATGACTAATAAGTCACTTCTTTTCAGAGATTTTTTTTTTAAATGAGGTGTCAGGGTTTCTAGACTAGAAACCCTTGTTTTCCATTTGAGCCCAGAGGTGATGATAAGTACCTGATTGGCATTTTTCTGCCCTCGGTTTTAGTCTTGACTAAATTTTGTGATGCTTTTGTTGGAATCTGGATTTCCCCAAGGTTAGCTTGACAAACCACAACTCTCACAGAGCAGACTACCCAGGCTCAGGGCTACAACACAGCAGTTGTTGGGTCAGACAATGAGCATCGGTTTTTTAGAGAAAGCTGCTCCATCAGCGGGGCAAAAAGTTCAGGTTAGAATTTAGGTAACTTCAGTCTGCACTAAAATTAACTTTAGACATTAAAGGTTTAACTTTGGCTTTTGAAAATCTTGCATCAAATCCCAAGCAAAAAGCAGTTTAATCTCTTTGCTTGGATTATAACCAATTTCTATTGTTATGGTTTAGCAGCTTTTGAAAATCATTTCAGGAAATCTTTTGTTGTCATAAAACAATACCTTTTTTATTCAGTCCCTGCCATCAATGCTTTCTGTTTTCATAATATGTCCAATCAATAAAACATTGACTATCATTCAATCAGAATAAAATGTTCAGGATCATCTACTGTACGTTGCTTGATGAAAAATTTGTGACAGCTCTAAAGCCAACTGATCAGCAAGATGACTTTTTAATCATATGCATGGGTGAAAGTATTTTGCTAAAAGGGAGACATAAAAAATAAGTAGATCATTATTACTGAAGCACAGATTGCTTTATATTTTTATCTTCTAAAATGCAGCTAAGAAGATCATTATTAAGAAGAGAATGTCATTTTTCAAAAGAATTGGTGGCAGTAACAGCTAGTGAGGCTTTTTTTATTAACTTCAAGAGGGAATGCCTGTTACATAATACTACAGCAATTGTTTCAGGGCACAAAATTCAGAGCTAGATGATGAACAGAAAACATTCAAGTGGGCACAGATTCAGAAACCTGGTTTAGAAACTGCTGCAGAATTGGCATTATGGATTTCCTGCGTTCTGTATAGCGAATAATAGTGAGTAGTTTTGCTCAGATGAAGTGTATACATTTAGTACATGGTCCAAATATTTTCATCTCACTCTGATAGATACGTAATCTGTTTCTTTGTATATAGATGTGAGATTTGAAGCTGTAATGATAGAATATGAGGTATGGAGGAGAAGTCCAAAAGGAAAAACAGAGTTTTCTTCTCAGGGTGGGATGTGTGGAATAGAATCCATTGCAGAACTGAGAAGGAAAAGTTAAACTTCACTTATAATTGTGAATGCATGTTTCAAGCTAAGCTATTGAATTTTATCTACTTCTCTGCCAGTAGGCATGACACTTTTATTTCTTTTTATTTCACCTCCTTCCCAGTAGGCTTCATTTATTGGCACAGATGAATTCCCATATCAAAGGCAATTTCCAGTTGACTTTAGGACAGTTATTATTTAATTGGCCTCTTTAACTGTCTTTTGCCACTAAAAGCTTCTGAAAACTCTTGTATTTAAAAAAGGGGTTTGGGGCAAATTCCCTGCTGATGTATTTCTATGGAGCTACACCAGTAACAAATTACACCTAGGAAATTCCACTCTCACTGCAGTATGTTAAATTTCTTTCAGTCTGAGAGCTTGCAAAAACTTGATGAAAATAACCAACACCAATGGCATGGCCAAACACCAATAACAACCTCACAAGCCACAGCATCCATCCTCCCCCCAAGCCGCTTGAGGAGGAGGGCAACTTGAAAGAAGTTCATGGCCTGGGCTCACAAAGCAAAGCCTTTAGAAGGAGACAGGCTCTTTAGCCTGGCTGAAAAAGGAGAAGTTGCTTTTCTTCTCCTTATGTCTTCCCTGAGCACAGGAGGAGGCATTGGGAGAGACCCTGCAGATCCAATTGTGTCTGCTCCTCTGATCAGCAGGTGGAATGGGATAAAATCATTGGAAAACAATGACCTGGGACACTGGGTATCAGTGGTCCCTTAGGAATCTCCACACCATGATCCACAGAGAGAGGAAAATATGATCTTAATCATAATTCATGATCTGGACAACTTGGAGGACATTTCTCCTTGTGCTGGGACATGTTGTACTTGTGCTGGTAGGAATAGGTTTGGTCTCAACTATGTCATTGTAAAAAAATATTAGAGTAGCTGGTGGCAATGAAATAAGACAGTTTGTAATCCAACCTGCTTTCCTCATCAGAGATGTTCAGAGAGATGGTCTTTTAACATTTGACTAATAACACTAGGATTTACTTCAGACAAAATTACCCTCGTCTCAACAAGTGGATTGGAATCTGCTTTAGTTTTCTGAGGGTTGAGAGGCCATGAAGAGGGTTCAGGGTAGATTTAGACATAGCCAGTTTCATGACTATTTCTCTGTGTACCATAGTTATTAAAGGCCTGTTGATTGACAGGTGAGCAGTGTGTGCATTTGTGCTTCAGTGTGCATAGGTGGGCAGTCCCCTGAAATATTGTTCATTCAGCTGGAAAGCTGCAGGGATGATTGGGCTGGACTCAAAAAGAAGTAGAAACTAGAACAGGAGAGATAATTTGGGGATATTGTATTAACAAAAGCAAAAGGAGGTCATTTTTCTGAGTATTTTTTCACACAGCAACCTAAATCTGACAAGCCATCATAAATGCCAGGCACAAAGATATTTGCATTTCTAAACACACCAAGTGCTTAGAAGCTAAATTCTTTTTCTGTAAGATCATGGGACCTTTGTGAACAGAACCAGTGCCAAGGGCTGCCTGTAGGAAACATCTTGGTTAAGAGCTCTATTCTGAACGTTTTTGCATCAGAGCTTTATTTATATCATGTGTCCTTGCACGCGTGTTCCCTGCTGGCTCAGGAGGGCATAATCCCACATAAGAAGTATTCCCAGGACACAAGCAAGACTCCCTTAAGCATGCACTTCTGGTGTGTCTAAATGGTTCTGTAATATTTTCATGCGGACATACATATGTCACCTCAGTAAATCCTTCAATCACACTCTAGATGTAAGGCTGTAAGCAAAATAATCCTATGGACAAACAGAGGTGTGGATTTGAACTTCAAAACAAGAAACTTTCGTATGATACAGTGGCAACACTCACAGATATAGCCAGATGGCCTCACTCATATACAGCTACTTCTCTGAACAGTTGCCTATCACAGATTTAATGTGTGCTGAACTCTTGTGATTCATAAACTCAGAAATTAAATCATTTTCTTCCCTATATGTTTTATTATATGAGGGAAGAAAGTCCATGCAGTGTGAATGGGAGAGTATGAATGAGCATTTGCAACAAAATACCTGCTGACTACAATGCTGCAGGAAAAATCTTGGTGGGATAGATGGGGTAGGAGCATGTATTCTCCAGGTGTTGGGTAACAGATCAAGCTTCAGGAGGATACCTAAAGTCTCTTTGGTATTTACAGGAAAGGTACATTTGAGGTAGAATTTATGCTTTTTGGTCTGTTACTCAAGTTCTATGCAGAAGAAATTTGAAACATTTCTCGGGGCTTTTCTCTAACGACAATCTTCAGGATAATCTGAGAGCCTGAGGAGAGAGCCACTCCGGTTCACAGGTGGAAACTCTTCCTCCATACAGAGAATAATTTAAATTTCATTTTGCCCAGAGTAAGATGGGAACCTCAGACTTATAGCATTCACTGAAAGAAAGGGAAGACCTGAGCTTCAGGCATAGATTCTCTAACACTCAGTCTGAAGCAGGAAGAAAACCACAGTTTCAGTGGTCCAGCAAATAAGGAATTATATTGGGTGGGGAAGTTTTGACTAAACCGAGCTAGGGGCACACACAGGCACAGAGCTCACAGCACAGCTCTGCCCAGGCAACAACTCGCCTCAAGAACTGGAAGGGAAATGTTCCACAGCCCTGAAAAGCAGGTGGGAGAGGGGAGATATTTACCTATTCACACATGCTTTTGTGTCAGTAATGGTTGTGGCCACAGTTTTGCCTGGATTTAACCTGCTATGAAGAGAGAATGAGGAATGGCCACTTTGTGAGTCCCAACTAAACACCCCTGTGTCATAGCCCAGGCTGTAGCAGAGAATAAAAAGAAGTGCAGGTGCTTGGGGGAACTTTCATGTGGAAGTCTTGCAAGGAGGATAAACAAAAAAATCTCACAATGTATTCATTCCTGCATATATTAGGTGAGATCACATAAGGGCACATCTGCTGAGGGGCTTCAGCCTCACACTGCTTTCAGGTCTTAGAGGCAGAGGAGATGAAACCTGACATCTGCAAATGCTTGTGGCAGAGCCTTCACAAGCAAAGCTTGTTTGTCCAAACAGATTGTGCACACACAGGATTTCCCCAATACCTGATGGCATGTCCAAGAGCCTCTTTGTGAAGGATTTTTTCCATTACTGCTTTAATAAATGTTCCCTCTCTATCACAGGGATTATTAACCTCTAATACCAGTTCCATCCCTATATTTTTCTCTCTCTCTCCAGAAGAGGCATATCTGTATACATTTAAAGAATCCTTACTAAATAATAATAATTAAAAATGTCATTCTTTATACTCCTACTGTTAGTTTTCATCCATTGAATGAAGTAGGGGAATAAGGAAATTAAATGCTCTTTGGTTTTGAGATTGTTAGCGAAATTATGCAGACAGATCATTTTCCAATCTTAAATCTAAATAATTCAGTTGCCATAGGATCAAAGTATGTGTTACGCTGCCCTCAGTTTTCCATGCGTTGAATCATCCCTATTTCCCTTCAGCACATTTTCCCTGTGATTTGATAATGCTCATAAAGGCAGCTGGCATTGGGTATGGTTGGCATCCAGATTGCTCATTGTTCTCAGCCTCATGTTCTTGCCTCCTCTTGTAACCATTTCCTTACATCTGTGTAAGCAACCAGGATAGTCAGGTCTCTTGCATTCATACTGTAGCACATGAAAGCAAAAATTGCCAAATGGCCTAATTTTTCAGGACTGAAATTCATGAAGGAGATGCAATAATGTACAAACCAAACTCCATCACTAGTGACACTTATGATCACCTTCCTCTGCATCAGAATGCAGATGCATAAAATTCATGCAGAGTCATGAAAAATTAAACTTCTCAGAGTATGAGTCTGGTTTACTGGCTGTGTTTGAGAATCAGTGGAGTTAAACATCTCATAAACTCAGGTGTTACAAGTCCAGGACTTTTTTTTCCCCACTGCATCTTTCACAAAGCATTACTCTGCAGAAGCCTGCAAAGCTGCCCCTTGTTAACAGGGGGATGAGTCAGGCCTCAGCAATGGTCTCCAGTTATTTGCTAGAAGACAGCAAACTATTCCTCATGCCATTCCATAAATCTGGCTTTTAGAGGCTGCCCTTTTACAGACAGTCCCACAAGGAGGGACACACTCAGATGTCTGAAATGTCTTTTCTAATAATGCAAAAGCCTCTTTCTGTTGAAATACTTCAAGCATGTTGCTCTACCCTTGTGTGTGTGAATGCAAACTCCTAAATCTTTCTATCCTTTTTTTTTCCTCATCAAAGAATTGTTCTTTACTTATACCTAAACAATGAGGGCCTAATTATACAGAAGCTTCTTGTTTCTATGATATTGAACATAAAGAGCAGTAGAGCCTTTCCTGTGTCTAGTTCACACAGTTCTAGAAGTAAAGTAATCCACTTTAACAAGCATTTCTGGCTATCATATTTTAGATTTTAATGGTTTTCAAAGCATACATTTTTTGCTACTAGTTTCAAAACTTATCTTGCTACAGGGAAAGTTTCTAATTCACATTTGTGCAGAACCTTGCAACCTTCTCTAATTCAGCTTCTCTTACAGTCTGCTTAAAATTCCTCTATGAGAAAGAAAACCGAAACAAATTTTTTATCAGAATAAAATACATTTAAGTTTACATCTCTATTTTTAGCTCCCACACCAGGTTCGGTTTGATTAACAAGATTGGTTTGAAAATTGCCAGATCAGCTTGAAAGAAAAAATTGTCAGGTTTCCTTGATTATACACATCAGTTGGCTTTGCAACTCAATTCTCTTGTTTTATCAATTAGTTAAATTGATGTTCTGAAGTCATCTGAAATAAAATCCTATTACAGAGAGATGTAAGGGACAGAGGCACATCACTGGCATTGCCACAACACGTATAGCTGGATGGAAATTCTTAATGTTGTAATGATTTTGAGGATTTGTAGCACTGAAATTCAGATCATGGAGTTAAGCACAAAAGTGCTGCAAGAAGGACTGAAAAAAATTAGGGCATTGCAGAGGAGGAGGGAAAAAGAGAAACTCACAGTTCCACCTGCAACTTGATATCACAGCACCAGGTACCATCACAAGCAACCCTCAGAGTCTGACACACCACAGAGAGCCTCCTTTAGATCTGTGTAAAGAATAGCCTTCTCAGCTCAAAAGTCAGAGCTAGTCCAAGACAGATGAGAGCTTAGACTGAATTACTCATCCAAATCTGTTCTGTTCTTTCCTTGAACAGGTTTTGGTTTGGGTAAGTTTTTTTTGGGTTTTTGTTTTTTTTCTTCTGTGAAATATTTAACCTAAGTGGGGAGGGGGGAATCTTTCTGTGGACTTTAAGATTAAACATTGTTTGTTTATGTTTGCACAGAGTAGACCACAAAACCAAAGACAAAAACTTCAGAAGGCTGCTGAGGACACATCCCTGGTCTGGTGCACACAGAAGTCCTCACAGCAGCTGCCTGGCCTCTTCTCGAAAGCCCCCAGTAAGACACTGTCCTGAGCTGGGCTCTTGCCCCCCTACCGGTTATCAAGTTGTTCCTAACATCCAGGCAGAACCTTCTCTCTTCCAAATTAAACCAATATCTCTTTGTTCCTCCCAGCAGGCAAGCAGAGCTGTGATCTCTGTTGTCCTTTCTGTTCAAACAACAAGGACTGGTAAACATTTCACATAAACACATAGGCTCATCTAAGGAATGTCTCTGATTCAGTGTTTCTCTTTTGGATTGGAAGCTGGCCTGATGATTTGGAAACCTTGCAAGAATTACAATCTAGTCTAATATGTAAATAAAATTTCAAAGTTAGGAAAAAACCCAGCACCAAAACAAAATGCCCCAGAAGAATCCAGGATCCAAAGAAGGTATCCCAACTCAGGGACCTGCCCTTCTGCATGCTTAAAACACAACCTGCAATGACATAAACAGTGAAATAACGTCCCTGTACTGCAGCTATTGCACCCCTCAGAATATGCCACACTCTGCACCTGTGCTGTGAAAAGCCTGCACAGTGCAACCTTGCATCTCTCTACAGCAGCTCCTGCACCTCTTTAACCTTGTTAATCAGGTCATCTCAAGGGTGAAGGTCGATGCCATCACGTGAGAGAAAACAGAAGTGGCTGAGCTGGGATGCTGTGATTTGTTCAAGCCACTGCACAGGGAGGACTGAGCAAATGTTTGGAGGCATCTGGTAGACATTCTTATTCCTTTTGTTGAGCCTTTGAATATGTTCACTGAGACATATGATCTGTGAGTAAAAGTGATTCACACTGAAATGGAATTTGATTACAAAATTCCAACAATCACATGGAGATCCTTTGCATGGCTTTGTAATTCTCATAATGTAGCATTCACCTTCAAACAAATAAGTTACTTTTTAGGGCCTAGGTTCTGAAATTATCAAATCCCTCCCTCTGTTCAAGCCTATACATCAGAGCATAAAGGGTCTGATGAACACAGAAACAAGGAATCTCTGGATTTCCATACAAATTGCTCCACTAGCATAAGTCTACTCCTTCTTCCAAGACTGCAGATCCCATGCAGTTTGTGCATGGCCACTTCTACCTCCATCTTTATAGCTGATGACAGCCAGAGGATATTCATGCCAAGGGAGAGCACAGGCATTGTGTTTAGGATGCTCCAGGGATGCAATAGCTCGCGATGAAGACGTCATTCATTCTTTGAATTTTTATACTTAAGCACCATAAACGTGGCAAAATCCTTCATTTCTTGATCAGAACTCTTTCAGTTCCTCACAGAGCTGCTAAAAACCTGGAGCACTGTGTGTCTGCAGTGAGGTGTTGGCATTGGGGAGCTGCAGGGTTGGCCTCTGTGAGAAGAGGCTGGGCAACCTTTGCTGAACAGGTGTTCCAGTCAGGCCCCATGAGCTGCTGCAGGACACACCTGAGCCAAGAGCCAAGCTGCTGCTGCCTCTGGGAAAAGGTTTTAAAGATGGGACAGGATGCCACACAGTGAAGGGAGGAGAGAAATGTGAGAAACAGCTCTGCAAGCACCCAGGTCTGTGGAGGACGAGGGAGGGGAGGTGCTCCAGGACCCGGAGCAGAGACTCCCGTGCAACACAGGCCACCATGTCAGAGCAGATGTCCGCAGCCCATGGAGAGCCCCACACCAGGGCAGGTGACTATTACCTGAAGAAAGCTGCTGTCTGTGAAAACCTACATTTGGAGCAGATGAACAATGTGCGTAGGAAGGAGCTGTAGAGTTCTATACAACTACACACACATGCTCTCAGTGCTATCACTCAGTTTTGGAAGCCGTTCCCACGGCCTCCAGTCAAAGGCAGTGCCCCTCTGAGGGTCACCACCTGTCAAGGCAGAGGGCCTGATATTTTCAGCATCCAGGGTTCCAACATCAAACTACTATGGACTGACCATAAATCACCTTTCCCCATTTGCCCATTCTTGGAGTAGAAGAATTAGGGGAGTCAGGAATTAAGGAGTGAACCTGACCCTGGGGAAAAGGAGAGATGGGGAGAAATTTGCTCACATTTTTGTCTTTGTTTCTCATTGTCCAAATCTATTTAAATTATATTATTTTTTCTCAAGTTGATTCTTTTTTCCCCATGATGGTAATTGGTGACTGATCTCTGCTTTTTTCTTAAGGAGGGAGAATGAGAGAGTGGCTGTGTGGGTGTCTGGCAGCTGTCCAAGGCATACCCATCACAAAATCATTGTGCTAAGTGCTTCTAAAAGATTTTTCTTTGAGTGTTTTTGGAGCTGAGACAAACTACAGGAGTCACTCTATGTCTTTTTGATTCTGAAGGTTTGTTCCCAGCATTTGTGCACCCTATTGTATTTTAGATCATTTTACTTGCCATCAGTTTTACAGCCAGCTTCTGAATTTCAAGGCATTTTATCTATGAAGAACATACACTCTTCTTCTAGTAGATTTTTTCTGCCTTTGATCATATTACAAGTAGGGTTGGTAGTACCATTTTTTTGAGCTTTCCCACATCTTGGATTATTTGCTGATGAGCTTTCTAACCTTCATCTTCTGGAATACATGATTTCTATAGTGCTTTGATACTGAAATATTTTTTAGAAAATACAAAGCAATGTATTTTAATAATTTCTGAAAATTAGGTAATGTAAGAAAATTCTTTTGTCCATCACAAACCTGTGGAATTAATCAGAAGTAAGCATCCTGAAAATGATTTACTAATGAACAAAAGAGGTGGTTCTGCTTTGTCACTATCCCCAGCCTCTCTGAATCCTCTTCCTTGCTGATGGACTCATTCCATGAGCTCATATCTAACTCCTAGGCAAAGGAATATTTTCTTATATTTGAATGGAAATCAAGAGCTCTCTGTTCATTGCTTGTCACTTCATCAGAACCATTAAAGTGATAACTGATCTCCATACCCTGCATTTATTTCAGACCACCAATTTCCTTTTCCCCATCTTTTGTCTGACCTGCCAATTGTCTCGGGGCTGAAGCACCCTCTGTGTGTCTGTGGAATATTTATCCCATTAAGGCTGCTCCTCAAGTTGATAACTTTTGATATCATAAAAACACAATCTTGAAAACTGACAAGGACCTGGAAAGTCTGGGTAGTTGAAGAGAGGAATATGGAAGTGGGTGCTCTGGAACTTATCTGAGCTGCATCAGGAAATTCCTGCAGGCATGCAAAGGTGTGTTTATCACCAGTGTAGGTTTATCTCTCTGCTTCCCCTGTAACACCGTGGGATCCTGTAGGGATGGATACCTTTCCATCTCTCACCATGTTGTTAAACTGCACCCACAGCTACCAAATGTGAGTGTGGGACCTCACAGCACCCTAAATCTGATGCCTTCTCCATTTCAAACTGACATTATTAAAAGGGATGGTAAACTAGTAATGTATCTGCTTGTCTTCTAGGTAATCTCTAAGTTCTGTAACTAAGGAAGACACAAGAACCTGGGGCTTCCATCAAAGAAAATGTCCTAATTGCCAAATGAATGAGAAACTTCATGTATTGCAGTTCCATAGATAGGCAAAAATCCCAATATTAAAGACTATAAAAGGCTGGAAACTGATACAGGGATTTGATTTGGATCAGGTCTTTGTGGTTAGTTTGAACATAGCCTGCATTATGATATGGAGCACAGGGGGACAGTTAAGGAAATGCTGGTCATCATCAGTATTCCACGTTCTTCTGTGAGCACAGGACATTGTAGCAGCAGAGCAGCTTGAAAATTAAGTTTCTCCTAGCTAAATAGCTAAATTATATACTTTGTAAGTTGATTTTAAGGCTCTACTTTATGAAATGTAGATTAAAGATCAAGTTATCACGCATTTCTATTCTATATACATGTTCTAGAATACACAATTACAGACCACCATGCTCATTATTAATTTTCCTTGATGTTAGGAATATTTGATGTCTGAAGTATAAATTCACCAGAATTAATACACAGGTTTAATCATATCAGTTATTTCTAAACTTAAACTCACTTTGTTTAATATAAGCTCATTTATAGGCTGTTAGACATTAAGAAGGTGGTGGAATAATGAAGAAAATTATCCAAAGTTCTGGTAGTTGATTTAAATATTGGGTAGTTGGCTTAAATATTTGGTTCAGTGTTGATCCATGCTAATATGTCTTAGTGTTGAAGCACACCAGTGCTCTTACCAGTTGGTTTCCTGAGGTGAATGGAATGATTGATTTTTTGTTGGAACGGTGATTTTAAATAAGACCATTGTTGGAAAATCCTCCTTTTGTCTTGGGTCAGTAGTTCAAAGAAAAGGTAAAGAGAAAAGAGCTAGAATGATCTAAGGTCTGAAAAATAAGTTTTAACATGAGGGCATAATGAATAGCAGCCTATTTAGCCTATTCAAAAGAAGGTTAAAAGATTAGGATCACAATCAAGTAGAACTTAATTGTGGAAGAATTGTGGCTCTTCAGTGCAGAATATAGTGATTGAAATTTTAGAGACTGGATCTTGATGTATTTGGATACACAAATTTTAAAAGAGGATAACAAGTTGCTAGCACAACTTATTAGGGGGTGTGATAGCTCTTCTAATCAAGTTAGAGTGCTTTTTAAAAAGACAGATTGCAGCCTCATGTTACGGCTGTGATGCAGAAATGATTGGTGAAGATCTTTGGCCCGTGTTGTGCAGAGTCAGAGCAGATTATCATGATCTCCTTTACTGTCCACAGAAATCTGTGTGTGTAAGATTCATCATGGCTGAGGGCAGAAGTGGGTGGCATAAGCAAATTACTCCTCCTTTAGAGCCTTTGTGTCAGAGATTTCTCCCTGCTTCTCCCATACCTCCCTTGGGAGCTGTGGGAATGGTGTTCTTCACATTATAGATTTAAGAAGAAACAAAGCAATCATTAAAATTTCCTTTTGTAAATGTCTTGGAACATTTTACAAAAGAAGTTAAAAATATAAAAATTGAAACTGTTTAAATTAGTTAGCACTGCTGAGTGTACAGGAATTAAACTGTCTCTCTCCTCAGGGAGGCTTCAGTGTGTTCCTTGATCAGTTCAGCTACAACTTTCTCTAATTTACCTGAGGAGCAATCTTTTAAGTCACTTAAGGTAAAGAAAAGATCTTAAAGAACACACCCACTACATTCCTCAGCCTAAAGGAAAAATTATGAACCATGTCTGACTAAAAACCTGATCTAAATGCTTTACTAAGGGAGATTCCAGCTTATTGCAATGTTGAAAACATATAAGATGCTAGTTTTTTCCAAAAGAACCTTTGCAGCAGACTTTATTATTTTTCTAAGTCATTATTAATGTGATAAAAGGAATCATGTTTCCAATACTAATTACACCAAATCTATAAAAAATAGGATTGAAACTAAAGTGATGACACATACACGTAATAAATACGGAGGCAAACAAAAATATCATAAAGGAGTTTTCATATGATCTTCAGTGGGGCTTTGTTATAGTTAGCCCCGTGACCATCTACAAAATTTAGATCCTACCTTTTCTGTCCTCTTCACTTGATAGAAAAATTCCCAGAGTTCACTTGCTGTGACATATCTCATACAAATACACTGGAAAATAAAAAGAAAAAAAAAGCAAAAACAAATTGAGAACTATATCTGGCTTTGGGATGAGCTTGTCCAGGATTTTTAAAGCTTTCCAAAGAAGCAAAATGGTTGGAATTTCTGAGTAGGACATTGCCATACTGAACTGTGTGTGTAAAAGTCCATGTGTGTCCATTGCATAGAAAAAGGTTTAGATGATAAATTATTTTTTTTGGAAACAAAACGTTTTCTATCACGTCTTCCTTGTGACCTTTTATGTCAAACACATAACTGCAGGGGGCTGCTAAGAACGAGGTTCACTTAAGCCTTCACAGTCATTCACCCAGATGACAGCTTGAAGGAAAAAGACAAAACAGCAGTGGCTTCTGTATGATAAAATGGCAATAAACACGTTCTACTAGGGGAGAATGCAAGCATGTATGGAGAGAAGAAATCCAAATTTATGCATATTGTGAAAAGAGAGAAAGGGACAGTGCATAAAGAGCATCTTTTCTCCACAAGGAGAGATTTCAACAGACATTACCAGGAGCTGCTACTGGGCTTGAGCAGCAGGGGTGAAAGGGAACAGTGGTTTGATCACAATGCTCCTGGTGAATACTCTTTCATATGTTTTCTCATCACTTTTTTACCTGCTCTGTAATTTTCTCATCTAATAGGAAATATCTGCTTTCTGGTTTAGGTATTGCTGTGATTATATAGAGGAGAAATTTTCTTTCTACTGACTTTTCTCACTGCTACACAGCCAAGGTTTAGACCCCTATTAAGAGACAAAATGTTATTAAATCAGAATCTCATCCATACTATTGTAACACTGAGAAATTTGTTCTAACCCTCAAGGCTTAGAAAACTATTCAAATTATCTTAATCACATTTGAGATTGGAACTGGGAGGCTTTACACAGCAGGGTTGAAAACCTGGCAATCTCCTTCACAAAAGGGCCTGAAATCAGATAGTAGATTATAGGCTTTGGTTAATCATAAAGGAAAAGAAATGCATCTGGTCAGGAAGTGGTTGAGCATCTAACCTACTCAGGATGATTAATGAGGTCCCCACAGTACTTAAAAACACAAGGTAAAGGTCTGTGTGATGCTTTTGACATTTCTGAAAGACCAAAATCTGAAAATCAGAGTGTAATTCGAAATTAAACCTTCCTATTCATCTTTTAGGGTTCCATCACAATCTCATTTCTTTCATCCCATGGCTCTAGCAATGTGTGAGATGATTTGGTTTAGATAGTATCTGAAATCTTTAAATAATGTAAGATAGTTGGTCATTTGGAGAGAGTCAGGAAGGTAACAAGCAACTTGCCACCTGCATTTATAGTGGCAATATTACCTTTAAAACCAAAGTGCTGGGTGATACAGTTGGATAATTTGACTTCAGAAACCAGAAGACACTAAGGGCACCTTAAACAGCACTTCACTGTATGCTCAAGCATAAAAAGGCCCTGAAAGCACCCCTGGGAAGGATAATGATGCTTATGTTCATGTCCTAAAAGAATCAAATGAATTTTTCAGTCCTTACTGAAGAATGCAAGCCTTGCTTTCAAAGAATTTAGGGACAAATTCCTGATGAGTTTGACCAACTTGGTAACATGCTCAACGAAACCCTAGGAGACTGGGGGTTTGTATTGATTGTGACTTTCTTTTTGTGAAGTCAGTTTTATTTTAGTGCCACAAAACCAGCATGATGGAAGTGGTTAATTGAATCTTTCAAGTTTCAGTGCAGATTCAGAGAAAGCTTTTAGTCCTCAGGTAGCCAAATTTAATTTAGGGTTTCTGGCATGGAAACAAGTATTTGTGATTCCTGCTATTCATTTTGTATTGTGCTAGCTGCTCCTTTATATTTTGTGTGGAAGCTGAGAGTTTAGAGTTTTGGTTTATTTTACTTACAGGCTTTGTAATTTGGAGGGAGTGAGTGAAGTGAAGGAAGGTAGCCAAGGGAAAAAAAATGACTCAGAGAGGGAACACTCCCACCAGCCCATGGCACTGAACAACCAGAATGAAAATGGTGATTGCATGGTGATTGTGCAAAACCCAATCCTTTACCTGTTAAGACTGGTGAAAATTTGAATTAAAACTGCTGAAGATAGAAATGGAGAATTTTTTTTGTGATTCTGAACTGAAAGGCTGATGTTACAAAGGGACCTGCAACTATTTAGAGGGAAACAGAACCTGAGAAGCAATAAAATGTCAGATGATCCACAAATCCAGAAAGTGGAAGGGGCAGAGCCCACTACTTCTAAGCTGGTTCAGTTGCTTTAGATATGCAGTTTTCCTTGTCATTTAAAATATCTGAAGATTGTGTCTTTGCCTTTCCACACCTTCTGCATTGAAATCTTTCCATTACATATCTCTGGCTTCATCTCAACCTATTGTACATTTCTTTTTTTAATTCCAGACCTATTCAGGAATGAGTTACCTTCATCAGCTTTATGAAAAATCTATGAACATGACTCTTGTCACTGTGTTAAGTATGAGGTTTTCATATCAAGATTGAATTTTCATTCAGTAGTTTCCTGGTGGGAAAACCATCACTAGAATACCTCCAAAACAAACTGTGTTAAATCTTTGTTTATAAATTTGGCATTGGCTTCTCATTCTGACACATGCCTAAGAATTATAAACATCCTATTTTTGTTAATGAATGATTCTGAAGTCGAGAAGCAAGCCAACATCACTCAAATACTTCTTTTATTATAACTATAAAAAAGATTTATGTTCCAAATACCTGCATTTTGGCTTAGTTTTATTGTCAAATTATTAATGTAATACTGCACCACTGTGATTAGATAAAATGAATATTTTAATTTTTATAGGTAACTAACAAAAGTATCTTGATTTATCACCTCTATATAGTTTTATTCGCTGCTGTTAGAGGTGAATATTTCTTATTTTTTTCAAGTTTTCATTCATGGAGAGCATTTGGCATTTCACTGGAACCAATGCAAGGGGGAATAAAGTTCCAACTCAATATCAGAGCAGAGTAAATAGTGTAAAATGTTTTAAGGATTATTTTTCTTAGAATTGCAGACCAGCTTCCCATTATATTTTGCCTGCCTTTTTCAAATTGCATCATTTGACTCTTGCAGAACAGAACCCAGCAGGCATGGAAGATAACAGGGAAAACTACTTTTCAATTTATGGTGTATAACATTTTGAAAGAGAGATTGAGAAAAGCAAACTTGATTTCAATTTACCATCAGTGTGCCTGCACCACAGTTACAAATTTTAGTAGGCTTTTAGGAACTCCAATGCTGTGGTGTGTTTTTGGGTTTACCAGTTTTCTGTATGTGTCTGTTCTTTGTATTATACAGTCTTATATAAGTTACAATCGTTTGTCCCACGTACCCCCATGTTAAACCCTTCTTGGTTTCCCCCAAGTGATTATCAGGTGTCAATCACAATTATGGGTCCTGTCCATCACCTTACAGCCTCGCCCTGATGTCTGGAAGGTTCTAGTGAGGATGTCAAGTGATTGGCAGTCTCCAGTTCTCCCCCACCCCTTGATGTATTGATTGGTTCTATTGACTGTCTTTGTGTTCTGGGTCACTCCCTTCACCTTCTGGATTGGTTCCAAGCTGTTCCCTTCCCATTTCTCCACCCCCACACTTAAGGTGCTGTTCAGAGAGGAAACCCACTTTTGTGGGCTCTCTCTGGGTGTGTAGAAGTCCCTTGTGGGCTAATAAACCCCAGCTGAATTCCTCACAAGAGTCCTCCCTTCTTCCTCGCCACTGTTCATGCTTCTGCCGAAGGCAAGAACCCACAGGATCGGGATCGTATCCCAGACCTTCACTGCGGGCTCGGTGCCAGGGCCAGCCTGGAAACGCGGGTCCCGAGAGGAACACCGGACCACTGCACTCCAAGAATAAAAACTAGATAATACAAGATGCCAAACAGTCTGGCTGAAAACCCTCAAAAATTCACCTTAGATTACTTTAAATCAATTGAGTTTTACAATTCTATTTCACAGTACCAATGTCTTGGAATTATTACTTTATTCTTAAAAAACGCTCCAAACCAACATATGAGAGGAAATTATGGAAGTGAAAAAATAGGTCTTTTGCAGTGTGCCTCTTGCTTAGTAAGCTACGGTCGAGTTGATAGCTTCAGATTATTTCTGAGAAGGGCATTGATGAATCCTAAGAGATTTTCAGTGCACCATTTTGCCAACAGGTCTTCGTATTGTTTGTTAAAAAAAAGTAATATATATCCTGTACCTGATGAGAAACCAAAGTGCTTGCAACTCAAGCACCAATTTTTCAGCCTGATTTGACAAGGTGGCAATTAACCAGGTGGTAAGTATCAAATGCCTTCTGTTTTTCATATGAGAGGCTTAAAAAACCATAAAGTCAAGCCTTGTGGAGAGGATTGTCATGGAGAAGACTGTATGCTTTTTATCTTCCTCCCACTGGGATGAAAACATCAGGTAGTGTTAAGTGGAAACCCAGAAGATACCTAAGCTCAAAAGCATACAGATTTGTGGGAAACTTGAGGGGTGAAAAGGCCAGAATATTATTTCCCCACAGATGTAACAATCCCTTGGGTTCATGGAATCTCAGATAAGTTAAAAAAAAAAATAAATTGAAAATCAGAAAAAACTGGAAGCAAGATTGAGATATCACATAATCACATTCTCTTCTGAAAACAAGTTCCTCCTCTTCCTACGAAAAAAGGGTTCAGGGCCAGGAAGGACAGGGACTTAGGCAACTTCATCTTGTGGTTGATGTGCCTGCCCCTAAAGAGTTGCTGGAACTAGATGGTCTTAAAGGTCCTTTCCCATACAAACCATTACAGGATTCTACCATTCCAGATTTTATTGAGAAAAAACAAGACAAAGCACCTCATCTGTCTGCCTCTGATGCCACACTTCTTCTACCCGACTCCCAAAAACCAAGAAATCTGAAGGGAAGGAAAGCCAGCAAAATGGCAAAACAAGGGATAAGTAATTTTTTCTGACATCGAGGTTGGAGTTGGATAAATCACTGACCTGCTTTTATTTCAACTTCACATGAGGTGAATCTGTCATTAGCTGGTTAAATGTGAACACTCAGGTCTGTTTCCTACTTCACGTAGAGTAACCAAGGACTCACCTTTAATTGCCAGATTTAATTCCTTTATCTTGACAGTGTCCTGTATTCCACAAAATCCCTCACTGCTATGACAAACCAGGTTATACCCCAGGGTAAGCTCCAAGCCTCTGACTCTGTAGAATTCCAATAAAATCAATGATCCTGCATCTATTTGCTTTACCTTAGTGTAAAAAAAAATATTCTTTACCCATTTAGCACAAGAAAAAAATTAACCACGGTATGAGGGAACTTAACTGGTTCAGGGCATATTTAATCTACAGTTAGAGCAGAATCCTAGAAAGCCAATTGATTGCTTCAAAGCAGTAAGAGCTACTTTATTCAAGCAATCAACCCTGCAATAAATGTGTTCCATTTTTAAGAGCTTGTAATTTAGCACTACCAGGGGCAGAGAAACAAACATCTCTGATTTCTGTGAGAGGTTCCAGGATGTTTCACAGACAGACCATTCATTAATGCTTCACAAATGCTATCAAATGAAATATTGTCCCATGTGCTGTAGCGAAGTATCTTGAGAAGAGATGCTAAAAATGGGAATTGTGGCTCCCAAAATGATGATCAGAAGGAAGATTACTGTCACTCTACAGGGCAGCCAAGTTGTGGTTCTTCAAAGCCCTGATGAAGGGTCTGGAGGGTCTGGGGTGGGTAAGGAGGAGAGGAACTCTGACCCTTCCTTTGAGAGAAGGATGTTAAAGGGCCTGATATAAAGGTCCTTGGACGTGGGGGGCCCTCTGTGATAAATAAGGCACGAGAAGATTAGCTGATAAATGATGTAAAAGGGGACACATCTGCAGAGGAATAGAACCAAATGCAAGCACAGCCAGCACGGCTGGAGGTGACAGACAGATGTCAAAGGTCTGGTCCCCCATCCCCTGTGCCATGCACAGAACCTCTCCTCTAATGAGCCAAAAGAGAGGGCAGTCCATGGACACCTGTTTGCATTTGATCCTTCAGTTCTCTTGCACATATTGTAGAGTCCAGCCATTTCCCCAGAAAGCTTAAAAAAATCAGGGGTAATTTCTACCCATCCAAACAGATAATTACATGTCATGATTTTCAAGTCAATGGCACAATGGTTATTCTTCCTAAGGGAGACTAGGATATGATTCATTATGTTCGAACTTGTGGAGCCCCCAACACTATGAGAGCCACTGTACAAAACTGAAGAGATAACTGCACCTTTTGTCTGGTAAATTGCACACAAACATACTTTTTGAAGTAAAGGTTTTGCAAGAAGGATTACTGTTATTGAATTAAATTTTGAAGAAAAAAATCATTCACCACAGGTGTTTGTGACCCATAAAATTCAAGCTTTGTTTCAATCTATGCAGTACAGAAATCAAGATTGTATTTCTTTTCTGATCTGAGCATCTGGACAGCCAATATCTTTTTATGGTGTTCTCTATGATGAAGCAGGAAATCTTCAGGATTCCTTTTAGCCATAATGTGTTGGCCCATGTATTTTAAATGTGACATTTTTTCCTTTGGATATTATTCACTGCAGAAAAAATGGTTCACTGATCTAAAATTATCAAAACTAATCCTGTAACAGGCACTGTTGCATTTATCTCAGGGTTCAACATCATGAACATTTTCAGAAATCTATGCTAAAAGTAATAATAATAACATATTTGAAGCTAACTTTGGTATAGAAAGTGTTTGGGTTTTTTTTAAGATAACACTATTTCCTGAAAGTCAGACGCTTTGTGAAATAATTTTAGAAGCGATGCTAGGCCTACTTTACACTATTTGTTATGCACTGTTATTCTTTCATGATAATCTCCAAGTACAAGTCTGGATGTCACCTGATGTGCTTCAGTTCCAAGGCCAAGTGAATAAAAGGCAGCCCTTGGTTCAATTCCTCTGACTCTTCTAGAGAAAAATTGGCTAAATGTTTCCCAGATGAGTGCCCTAACCTCTGGGCTGTGGGTTCACTCCCATTCTGCTTTCCCCAGCCAATTTAATTGATTATTGACAAAATGCCATTATTACATGCAATCCAGTGCACGAGGGAATACTACCCCAGATGAAGTGGTAGCCTTCTGACTGAAGTATTCCCAGTGGGGGTGTGGGTTCACTTCCCCCAGGCAGGGGAGGAAATTGAGCAAAGGCTTCATTTCAGCCAAAATTATTCAGAGAATTCCACCCCCATTTGCAAATATAGGATTCAACAAAATCATTCCACTCCTTTCTGCTCCATTACCACAAGGTGCTGTGAGAACATCTTTTCAAACCCTTTGTCATCCCACACGGCACGCAGGGTGTTGAATAATGCCACTCCAGATGAGTGTCACGCAGGCAGAACGCCGTTCTTCCCCTGCTGATGCTGCCTCTGGTGACAAGGTATCACTCAAGCAGTGGCATGGATGGCTTCAGCCTAGAGGTCTACTTAAAAAATTAGTTTCTAATCAGTGATATAGCTACCTTAAATGTTGAGAAGCCATCTCTGAGTGAATAATAAATTGATTACATTTACTGGGCATTAAGCAATGATGGATAATATTCTTTTTTTTCTTTTTGAGAAATATAAACATAACAGAAATATGCAATTAAATTCAGTCACTTCTCTGACAGATTTGTCAGTCTTAATGTTAGTGTATTAAATAATTAGTTACATCTTCATAGATTACTGTAAGCTCTTAAATCCCCAAATTACTGTATTAATTTGTTTGCACAGCAGTGTTTCGCTGTTGAGGGAAGCAGTACTGCTAGGAAGTTTCTGGAGCCACAATTGATATGTCAGTGTGAATAAGATATTAGAAAGGTGACTTTATACTGGAAAACATTTACCTGATAGATTTAGCATCACATCCATGTTCTCATTCTGTTTTTCACAGAAAACTCTCAGGAAAATTGTCAGTGTTAATATAAAATGTTCCCCCAACTGGCATAATAAAGCTTCTAATTATACCATGCTAAGCCTCTGCAATTACTTCTTGCTGGCATAAGGGATAGTCTATATAACTTAGAGTGATGAAAAATTGCTTCCACAAAGACACTGTGGTTACAAGCCCTGCTCAGGGGATTTGTGTCGTAGTGGTTAATAGGTGGTCATGCTGCTGCACAGCAGTGCACGTGGAATATCTCCACCCACAGCAAGTGCAGATGTTTATCTGCAAAACTGTTTATAACATAAAATGGATTAGGTTGATCAGGTAAATAACAGCACTTCTCAACAGTAACAGAACTTGCAGACCCTTCTCAGCTGAGTGCTTCTTTAATATTCCTTTCCTCAGATAAGGCAAAGCATTACAAACAACAGAAATCAGTAAGCCAACAACTAATTTTAAAATTATTGCCATTTATACCTTTCTGTATTCAGCAAATACATCATATTTGAAAAACAGTCTTTTATCCTTCAGTATGTCCAGTAGCACAGGAAGCTATAAAAAATAACTCTTGAGATCTATTCAAGATTCATTTCTCGAGTCCAGCTTGACCATATATCTCTAAAGATGATATCTGGTTGGCAATCACTCCGTTTAAGCCAGACTACCTGAGTTGCAATGAGCAGCACCACTCACCCTGACTCTTAACTATAGTCTCTCCCTCACTTAAGGCAAGGGATGGCTTTCAAAAAACATTAAATATTATTTGGCAAGTACTCCTGTCTGTCAAAGTAGTTGCAGTTATAATTGTTTTCTGTGCTGTTCCTGTCATATATCGGATGGGATCATAGTTCAGGGTGGCATGAGCAGCTTTTAAGCTTGCTGTTTTGTTGTCATATTCCAGGCTTTTTAAAAAGAAGACATAGGAAAAATTTCTTTTTTCAGTCTTTTCTGCCTCAGAAAAATGTCAGCAGAGACAGCTGTCATTTCAGCCAGTGAACAAACTGCATTAGCTAGGAGGCTGTGAAAGGGAGGACAGAACTGGCCCCCAGGGTAAAGAGAGTCTTTACTCATTTCCCCTTTTCAGGTCTGTGCAAAATTTTGCTGTGCCTGGATTCTTTGAGGGGTATTTCTTGTCCACGAAAGGGTCTCAGAGGGGTATGAACCACTAAAGTGCACACTGTAAATAACATTCAATATTGCAGCAAAATCTGAACACCTGTAACCAGAGCATATTCTATAAAATATTAAGCCCCCATTATTAACATAGGAGGTGTGATTATAGTCCACATAGAAAGGTTCTGGTGAAGCCAGTATAGGCTGAGAACACCTTTACAAGAAGTGTAAAGGGGCTGTAGAGGTATCCCTTTCAGGTTATTATATGTCAGTCCTCAGAGGGAATCTCTTGCTCTCAATATTGCCAGATTCAAAACCACAAACTGAGTCACTGCACAGAATACAAAAAAGTTCTGAATTTTCTATATACTCAGTAATCCCTGCCTTTGTGATCAAAAGCAAAAACTGAAAAAACCAAAGCTGTATCTTATTCCAGATTCAATCGAGTACATTTAAAATTAAGCTCAGTGACAACTTTCCTCAATTACAGCTAGCCAGGACCTTAAAATTGCCTGAATGTAAGAACTGCATATGAAATATTGAAAAGCTGCACATTATCTTGCTTTTCTCTTAACTTCTAATGGCATTGATGCAATAAAAAGTAAAAATGCTTTGTTCTTGTTCTGTTTATTCCTTTCAAAAGTATACTTTAATGATTATGTAATTTTGCAACATATTTAGATGTATTTATGCATTGCTCTCATAGCAAGATGTGGAGTTGATGTAAATACAAGATCCAAAAAAACCTCCTTTTCTGTCTAGTATTTCAGCTACTCATGAACATCTTTGAATTATTTGAATGAAAAATAAATGTATCTAAGTGATTTTTGCACCATGGTGCAGTCCTACAGCTTCTTTGCTGTTGGAGTAATAAATTAAATGCAACAAAGAGAAAACTGATGAAGAGCCTGTTGCATTTCATGTTTGTGAATGTTAACAAACTGTGTAGGAGACGACAAACAGACTGCAAAAAACCTGCTCTACTCACTAAAGTAAAAAAAAATTTAAAAAAAGCAAGCACACTTTTGCAGGAACTCAATCAATTTATAGCAAGCAAACGGAATCTGCTTGAAACATTGTTTATGTGGGCTCATTTTGTGATCGTTGCAGGGGGGTTGGACCAGATGGCTTTTCAAAGGTCCCTTCCAATTCAAACTATTTTACAATTATTACACAGAAGTAGGACCTGTCAGTTAAGAACTCCTTCCTTTCCCCTGTTAAGAAAAGATAATGCAAAAACATGAAATTCTGGCTCAGATAAAGCCCAAATGCACCCAGCAGAACGTTTGACCCTGGGGGATCTCTGTGAAGATATGTGAGCAGTGCTGTCCGTAAAGGTGCTGGACCATCTCCTGTCCCAGTACCTCCACACGAGCACTTCTGCTCCCAGCTCTGCAGCACTTGAGGCTCCAATTACCTGTTTGATGAGGCTCCCACTCTGTGAGTGGGTGGACTCCAACACCGAGGAGGGAAAGTCGTGCATGTTCAGAAAGTTTCAGCGCTCCCAGTGAGCCCTTCCTGAGAGAAGCGCGTACTATTTAAATATCAGACGGTAATAGTGGGGAGATGTTCCATGTGCAAAATGCCACCAGCAGTCAAGATCTATTTTGGAGTAAAGAAATTATGGGTTGTCTTTTCCAGGTAGACAAAGACAAATTCTTACAGCTCCACTGAGCCCAAAATATGCATTAAGAAATTAAAACGATATTGTCTTGGAAAGCAGCTTGATACTGATGGTTTTGAAAAGGTTTTGCCACTCAGATAATGCTGAACCACTCAAGTTTGGAGGAGGGGATAAGTTAATGCAAAACTAAATAAGAAAACAGAACAAGTCTTGCTTTCAGTTCAATAAAACTTAAGTGGCAGCATATTTTCCAAGTGTTTTTGCATTAAACAGCCAAAGCAGAATTTGCTGCTGATATTAAAGCTACCTGAATGTAAATGAGGAACAACATAATCTTATGCCATTTTTCTATGTTTTTATTTTGTGGGGATAAAAAACCTACTTTGAATACAATTTCACAGTTAATCTATTCTGTAAACACAGCTGGTCAGAAATAGATTAAATGCATTACACAAATATTTTCAGACTAATTATCCTTCCAGGTTATGGTTTAGCACATCTTTCAGCAGCCAGAGGGTGACATGCACGATCTCTCTGGTTTTCCCAGTGGGTCTATAGGTAGTACAGGAAAAGGTGGTTCAAGCTGCCCTCTGAGGACTGCAGATTACTGTATAACAATTCTCTCCAACAGTACAGAGCTAAGCAATGTCCATTGACCTCTAGCTTTCTCTTTCTTGCCGGGTTATATGTGAAGTTCACGTGTTTCTCAAGGACCCAAATAAAGAACAAACTGGTATTTTTAAGCTGAGTATCAAACCTCAAACCAATTAGTTGTATAAACAGAGCAGTTTAGCTCTATTTCATGAAGCAGAATAGTAAAAAATCAGAATATATTTCCTGTCATAAAAAAGGACCTTTTACATTGCAATGGTACTTTGTGTACACACTGTGAGAGATTGAACAAGGCAGCACAATTATTTACACATCAACTTTTTTACTTACAACTTCAATATTAGAAGATGAATGTAGATACTTCATCTGCATTTAAAATAATTTACTCTGGGGTTTTGATGATTCTAAATGCAAATCTAAGTCAACCACAATACGTGGGTTTTAGATGAATTAGGAAAATCATTGTTACAAATTGGTGTAGGATAAAACATTCCTTGTCATGCACTTTAACACACTCTCTGTACTCACCACCTTCCGGGACTTGCAAAATCCTCAGGCATCTGTTAATCCTGACTGATCCACACTTTCATGCTAGTGGATATCTGTACTACAAGGAGCTCTGGTGAGTACTGCAGCTCACCCTGCCTGCTCCATGCATGCAGAATGAATCCACAGATTTTGCAAAAGCCCACAGTGAGTTCAGGCCAAGAAAGCCAAGTTATGAATGTCACACTTCAGAGTCACTTTCAGCAAACCAAGGTAATTTGCTAAAGAGCCAACAATGAAAGTAATATCTGATCAATACTCAATAGGGAAGCCTTGTTATGGCAATTTTTATAGACATGGGCAAATTTTATTTGACTATCTCGTTGTATGTATGCTGTAATGCTTCTTGGTTCAAAAACTCCTTTTTTTTAAGGAATAATGAAGAGATCAACCATTTTCTAAGCATCTTAAAACTACTCACTAGCAGCATGATAGATTTTTCTCCCATGTACTCAGGATCCAATTACATCTCCACCAGTCAACATGAGCCCTTTGGATATACATACATGACATGCTGTGCTGCAAAGATTTTGAGGGCTGCTTTTGAACAATGAAGTGTTTACAGTATATTGCTTAGAACTTAGATTATTTTGATGGATGTTTACTCAAATATGGGAAGATAATTGGAAAGAATCCAGCTGAAACAAATAAATATAAGGCTCTTCAAATGTGTAGCTCCAAATTCAGTTTCAAGACTGAGATGTTTCTGAAACATGTGCGCACACCCACTCACCCTTAAAGCGACGTTAATAAGCACCTCTATCCCAGCTGACAGCAGCCAAACAGTCTCAATTGCAAACCACCCCCAATTATATTATCAGAAACATGAGTAATCCATACCTAGGAATGAATATGAGTCAGTAACGATGTGAAATTATACAGTGCCTCCCTAAAATAGTGACCTTTAGTTCACAAAGTAAGTTTGCTATCTCCATTATAATTTTGTTTTAAATCCACAGTGCTGTTGCTATAGTTTAACCTTGTCATCCAAGACTGTGTTTGATTGACTACCTCAGTGCTACAAAAGCCAAAGCCAGCAGATCTCTATTTTTGTCCAGAGGATTCAATCTTACGTGACACTAAAATTTCTTTCCTTGGGAATCACAGATTGGGACACAGCAGTGTATAAATGTCTGAAAGCAACAGCTTCTCTTCTGTAATTCTCACTCACATTAATTGATTTTACTTTCACATACAAACACCATTAACTGTAGCCAAGGCTGGAGAAAAGTAGGGTGGAATATCTAAAAAACTATCCCATCTTTTGAGAATACTCTTGAGTCAATGTCTGCAACGTGCCATGCTAGAGGTAGAATCCTGTCATCTAAGCCCTTCTGTAAATCCATCAAATTCCATTTTAAAATATCAAGGATTATTATTTTGCTGCAATGCTGCAAAACCTGAAAGAATCTTCCCTGTTTATTCATGGGACATTTGTACTTATGTCTTCTTGAAATGACATCTGAAACTACACATGGGTCTATTCCATACTAGTTATTGCAATTTACAGGATTGATCTGTAGGATTCATACCTCAGAATACAACCTGGAATTCTGATTTTCTTTTCAGTATTCCAGATCTCACAGGGAACTTTTTTTTTTCTGTCCTGTATTTCAATTGTCTACTGATTTATAAAACCTCAGTTTTTACCAGAATATTTTGCTAGTGCACACAGACTAGAATTTTAGTGAAAAAATCAAATAAGACCTTTCATAGTTCATGCATCCTCCCATTAGCTGCCATTTCCCTTTTCAGTCTGTTCCTTGCCCAGTTCAATGCCCCATTCATCAAGTCTCCAAAACATCTAGTGGAAGGTTCTAAACCTGTTGCTCTAACCTATTTTATATAGTCATATCAAAAAGGCATGAGTAGCAAATTTTTAACATCTGCAGAAGAAAATGAGTTAGGACAAATTGCAAGCAACACTGAGACTGGAGAAACACAATAATTCATGCAAACATCCCATGAATGAACAAATTTGCAGTACTAGAAGTGGAAGTTGCTCTGAGACACTGGATATTAAAATATCATCGTGAAAGCTGTTGAAGACTTCTATACTCCCTACCAATTCACAACCATGCCATGTGCCTACACACAGACACCCCCATACACAAATAAAACAATGAAAAGCTTTGGGTAATGGAGAAAAATAAACATCAAACCCTGTGAGTGGTGTATATGGGTAGTGCTAGGATTGATGGGATCACTCAGACTGTCCCCATAAAATACTCTGGTTTACTCACACTGTGTGAGTAATGAATCACTGTGTTCCCACCATCCTGCTCCTGGCATGGGGCTGGGTCAGGCTGTGTGTTAGCAGCACACCCTGCCTGGTCCTGTCCCATTCCTCCTTTAAAGCTGCCAGGCTTTAATCACCCTGCTGTGCTGGACTGCAAGGTCATGAGGAAGCAGAGAAAGCAGCAGTTTTGGTGATGCAGAACTTGCTGCAAAATGACTAATTCAGATTCCAAGTTGTATAGCATCAGAAATACTTTCAGAAATACCCTGCTATATTAAGAGATGTCTTTGCTGCACTACTCCTGAAGTAAAAAATTCACAGGTCTTATAATGCATCTTCTGTCCCAGTATCTGAAGTTCTGCCTCTAAAAAGCTGCCAAAGTAAATACTCTCCAAACTCATCTCAGTCTTTAATATTCTGCAGATGGAAAACCAAAATCACTTCTGAAAACCTGAAAAAGACACTTCATTTTGCCAAGAAATTATTCTATTAAATTCCTCCATAGATATTGTACACTTGCGTCATTTTATGACCAGAAATTATAATATATTACCAGTTCTCTCAATAAAATGATCATTACTGCATAATAGCAATGCCTAGCATATGACTGGATTAAGGCTTTTTATTAAGAGGATTTTTAACAGCTGAATCAATCAACATATTAATGAAATTAAAATGGCAGTCATTTTAATGGCAGACATCTTCCAAGGCCAACATGTAATTATGTGTTAATTGGAATGAGAAGTTTCATTTTCTTTTTTCATTAAGGGTCCTTAATTCTCAATTAAAACTTGGGCCAACTTGGATACAACAATGCCATATCAGTTTGAAAACTTACTAGGTTTAAAGGTATCAATGTGAAACATGAAGCATTTTGATACTTATAAGTACCTAGGTCCCCTCTATTTCTTAGTTTTGAGGTATGTTTTTTCCTAATATTAAATTAATTCAGATAAGAGTCTACAGATGACTTGGATATAAGGGTCTACACTCCTGGATATGAGCGGCATTGAATTTTGGAGCAAAATTACCGAAAACTGAGAACAAAGGAGTAAAAATTTCTACTTCTATCCTAGAGGCTGAATTAGGATTTTAGGCATTATTTGGCAGATGATATTGTGGAAGCAGATAGAAAAAGGACAAGTTCTCCTTTGAAAAGTTACAGTTTATGGCTTGGATCCCACAAAGTTTAATTGCAATTTACTGAGTACATTTTATTGGATTTATTTAAACTCTGTGAAGGACATGGCCTACGCAGCTTTTCCAGATCTACAAGCCCTCATGAGTGTCTTGCTCAGTGTAGGTAAATACCTAAATTCGTTTCCTTACAGTGAAGAGCTAAATAACACAGAGCTCAGCCTTTTTGACCATGTTACACTAAGTTTTGCTTTCTGAATTTAGTGCCTATCAGAAAGTTTTTATCGGGAAACAAATGTTTTTCCTGTTTTGACTCCTTTGTTCAGGAGAACATCATAAGCAGAAGATGGCTTTGTGATGATTCTACGTTTTTGAGAAAAGGGAGACTTTGCCTATTTTTGGGCTCCCCCCTTGTGTCAGAGCACAGAGAAATTCTGCCTGCTCACAGTGCTGTTCTGGCTGATTCACCAGGCATGATTCTGGTCCTCACTCTGGTCCCCAGGAGTGAAAGAGGAAGGCAAAATGGTGTCACCTCCTCATCGTGCTACTTCTGTTCTTGAGCCACCTCTACTCCTGCCTAAAGCAGCCAAAACGAGGAGCTGGCAGTAAAACCAGCCCTCATCCTGACACAAGACAACAAAATACTGCTTGAAATGAGAGCAGGAAACATTACAACACCCTCACTACTTCCCCCAAATTATACACCACACTCATTATGCCAACCACATTTTTAATGACTGGGGGACAAAAATACAAGTGTAACTTACAACCTCCCTGAAAATCAAGGACAAGATAGGAGACAGAGCCAGGAGGAAGAGTCATAGCTCTGTACAAGGAACTGCATGGATATTTCTACCTTTTGTAAAGGGGTACTAGAAAAAGAGGGAAGAAGGGAGATTAGATTAATATTGGTCTTTTATGAGATTTATATAATACTTCTTTCTTTTGTCTTCTGGTGCATCTCCCTTCTCAAGCCTTCTACATATCTTGAATCAAGATCTCCATCAGAAGATCTTTTTTGGATAAAAGGAAAAATAACTTCCCACAAAACAGGTGTCAGGTCATGCAGGGTTTAAGCAAGCAAAGGGATAGAGTTTTGCAATAGCAACTATACGAGCACACCAGAGTTCAAAATGTCCTGGCAACCGTGTTCCTCTCACTTTTAAAAAGGTCTTTAAACTGTATGAGGGTTTTGCTAACAAAGGTCAGTGAAATGGCCTGTGAATACTCGTGTGAATCTTGCACAGAAAAATCACAGTGTGGTTGATGCAAACCTGACCTGACCTGAACCCAGGAGCTGTCACTGCTGAAACAGGCCAGAACACATAAAACTTTTAATTGACTCCCAATGGCTTATTGAAAGTGTTGTGTCTGACCTGACAATATTGCGCTTCAGAAGGCAATCCTGGATAGTCTGCTGCAGCTCTTGGGACTGTCTCAAATGAAAATGAAAATTCATTCTGTAAAACAGACCTTCTCTTCAGAAAATTATTTCTGTGAAATAAATCTTTGTCAGAATGCTGCCTTTAGTGGATCTACTGAGCAGGAGGCATGATTGAAATTCACAAGTTTTAAGAAAAAAATGAATGAAACCTGGACAAATGCAGGAGAGTGCCAATAATAAAGCTAAAGAAACTTCAGGAGAATATTCTCAGCTATGCTCGTCAGGGTAATTATACTGATTTATGGCTTCTCTTTCTATATGAAGATCTGTGTGACACAATGGAGGAAAGCCTTTCTGCCTAGAGCAGACAGTAATTTCATAAGGTAAAAACCAGAAAATATGAGGGATAAGAGAGGAACTTTAATGGTTCTCTTTTATAGCAGCAGCAAAGTTTACAAGCACAGGGTACCAAAGGACCTGCAACAAAGTCAGAAGTTGAATCATGATTGCAAAGAGCCTTCCAGCAAGCAAGGACAATATAAGCCAGGGTGAAAAACTGTCTTTCTAAGCTGTAAGAAAAAAAATAGAAATACTCAAAGCCCAAAAACATCCCTTTGACCTGGTGTGAAAAGGGAAGGATGGAGGGAATACCTCCGAAGGTATTACAAATCCACAAAAATATGTGCAAAAATAGTTAAGTGTCACACTTTAGCAGAGTAAACACAAGGCCATGAAGTTAAATGGAAAAGTGAGACAGGAGATGATGAGAAAATAGTAAAGTGTCAGTGGCTCAGGTAGGGACTTCACAAGTATCTGTGTCAAGAAAGGAACTTAGAAATATAGGACTGCAGCACCTGCTCCAAAGAACAGACAAATATGCCTGTAGATAAATGTATGCTTTCCCAATTCCTACTGTCAGAGCCTATTGTTGGATAGATGAGCAGAGAGAGCAAAGACCCAAGTGTGAGAGTAGCTGAAGACCCTGCTCAGTTAAAGAGTCTGAGAATAAATACCTCTACTTTCAAGTGGTCTGTAAAAAACAGAGAAAAGGGCATTAATTAGCCCACTCCAGTTGAGGAATCTAATGCAGTCACCAGCCCTAAACTGTTTGAACCTCTTTACATGGCAATTCTCTTGCATTCAAAGAGCAGCTCCACGCTTGGTTCTCATCAGCCCTTCAATAGCCTTATCTCAGACTTTAACAAAATAAATGTCCTAGCTTGGCTACTATATTACAAGTGCAACCACAGTCCTTCATTATGTGATGACGACTGATTGATTTATGCAGCAGGTTTTATAGAGCTTGTATTCTACCAGTATCTTAGTACAGTATTTTAAAATGATCTCATGGTCTAGATCATTAAATGGTCTACTTAAGATCCCACTGCAGCTCTGACTGAAGTTTAGAGCCATTTTAAGCCAGAGGTAATGTTTCCAAAGGAATATTAAGCCCACTATACTTTCAGAAGCATGAAAGATGCAGTTTGATTCCTCTTGGGAGTTTTTGGTGCTAATGCAGTTGAAGAGCCCAGCAATTGCTTTTACATTATAGGCTGCAAATTGTGGCCAGCTACTGAGATCTGTGTATTCAGCAAGAGAAGATAAATAGCTTTGAGTTCCACGTGTCAGACATTGCAGCCCTTCCCAAGACTGTGGGATGTACCACAGAGCTTCACTTCCCCAACATATGGAGGTGGATTTCATTAGGCAGAGATGTGGAAGCATTTCACCCCACCTGTACCCAGGAAGGCCAGCTGAAAGCTGTTAAATTCCAGTTTCCTTGTCTCTTGCTGCTTATATTTCCATTTAACTCATGGGTGTAACCATTTCATGTTCCCAGCCCTTGAAGAGACTTCCTGTTACAGGGTAAAGATCACAAATACTGTAAAGAGAAAAATCAAGTGACAGTGCACTTTCCCTAGCAGATTTGCATAGGGAAAACATATGCAAAGAAACCTTTGTGTTACTAATTATCTTTTCTGGTGGTTTATTTATTACTTAAATGTACGCCTTCTATGACAAGTGTTGCACTCACTAGTTTTCTTTGTTTTGAGTCTGTAAGAAATAGAGATTCAAAGTGCCACATCTTTATACCTCATGTTCTGTATTGTCTTTGGAAAACATGGACACAGTGATCAGGACCACTAAAGGTTCCTGTTAGTCATGGAAATGACCTCTGTTCACACACAGAGCTGTGGCAGCTGGCTCTCCTCTAGGAGTCAAGGCAGTTTGACAGCTGGAGCACTGTCCTCCAAGTTCCTTCAGCACAGAATTTCTAACATACAGCAACTTATTTAACTTCAGCCTTTAGCACTGGAGAAATTCATTAACCCTTTCCTCCTGTATAAAATCAATATTTGAGGGGTGATTGCTATCACAGGCACATTTCCAGGTGAAGAACAATATATACCAGTACAGGTAGATAAATTCACCACCTCAGAAAGTTTAAAAGGTCTCCAAGCAGCTTTCACATGACATTCTCTTATATGTGGCCAAACAATTTAATAAACATACATTTGCATTTCCCTTTACAGGATTTTCACTAATAAGAAAATCTTAATGACTTCAGTTTTCTGAGGCAATCCACAGACCTCAGCACAAGAATTATTTCCTATTTCAAAAAGGAATGCAAGTCTCTGCTGAAACTATATCAGGTAGTTTAGTAAACCCACAAAATTAAAATGGAATTAAGAGAATTATGACTAACGTCAGTTGGGTTTTTCCAGAAACTTAGAAGCTTAACACTTTTCACACTTGTTTTTGATTGAAGATTACAAGCTGGAAAATAATTCAGCAGTACAGGGCAATTAGGTAATCACACAGCAATTTTTTTATCCCTTTATAAAGTAGGACACAAAGGAAAAATTCTTCTAAGTCTTGTCTTTTTATTCTTTTTCCCAAACTTTCATTTTATCTATAGTGTCCTTACTTGGAATTTCCAGAAACATCATATCTTTAACCATTTTTTCCCCAGCTGCATTTAATCTAGTTTTAAAGCCTTTACAGAATGATTTTGCCCAAATTAAAACTGAATGGCTATTCTCTCCTCCTATCACTTTCCTTTTCAACTTGCAGAAACCTCAAAACCATCATGACTCAAAAACCTTTACAAATTCCTACACGCCTTGCAGGATAAAATAGTCGTACTACTATGTTAGACCACTACTGCATTTTCACTTGTCTTCTAAGTATCTTTCCTTCTAATTTCTCCTCTAATGAGATTTACAGCACTTTGTCTCATTCCGGAGGGGCTAGAATATCATATACAGCCAGATCAAAGGGATTCAGTCCTGTTCCAGCCTCACAACATGCTGGCACTGCCTGTACCCCACATTTTTTTTCTCAGTGCTTTTATTTCCCCAATGCCCAGGCAACTTGACACAGACAAGATCCTCTCAGCCAAGAAACATGGGCAAATCTTTTCAGAGCCTGTTCACATGATTCATTTGCTGGTCAGGTTCCTAAAAGGGCACAAGACACTTCTTTTCCCATCACAGGGCAAGTCAGGGACACACTGGTCTCTAGTCAGTGGTAACATTAAAGACTGCAACAATCAAAACTGCTTTTTCCTAATCATTTGGTCTTTTACCTCAAAACTCCTATTTCTCCTGATTGGCATGTCAAAAGCCAGACCCTCCCATACCTTCTCCTGTAGGAATTCTTTCTGTCAAGTCCTTGAAGGTATGTAATTTTCAGAGGTTGATTGTAGTGAAAATTATGGGTGCTCAGTACCTTTCAGCATTTAACCTTTCTGCTGGGAATGTCAGAGGACCTTTTACTATCAGCAGAAAAAGTGAATGCCACAAAGATATTTTTCTACTCCTAGAGTTGCTTTGGTTAGAGCTGTCTTCAAAATTTAAGTGTCTAGAAGTTTGTGTGCAAAAGCCTAGTATGTCTTTTTTTTTTATAAAGAGCTTTTCTGAAGTTCCTGGCTGTGAAGTATCAGTGTGATGGAAGCCTTGCACAGCACCAGATCTGAAGAGTTGTTTGCAGAGCACCTGCTTGGCCTTGGTTTGATTTACCTCTGATGCTTTCAGCTGCAGGCAGCTCCCATGCCTGGCTCTTGCCCAGTTTTCCTGTTCCCCACGGTGGTACAGGAAGTAGAGACACACTGCAAACTTTGCTTCATATTCCAGTGGTTTAACATCTGGTTTTGTCTGAGGGTTTTTTTGGCTTGAAGTCCACCCTGAGCTGTGCGAGGTATATGTGTGAGAACACACAAAAGGACACAGAATGAGCAATTTCCTTAGTGATTAAGTGAATTGCCATGAGATTAGATCTTGGTATAGGAAAGCAAAACCACCTCACCCAATACAAGGATCCTTAATGTGATCCATAATAGAGCAGACACTCTCCTAAACCCATTAAAAGCTGCTGCTTGCAGAATTGATATCCTCCAAACCTGTCATTTCAAACACAAGGGACAGCTCTCTGTCAGTCTCTGTGGTGCCAGTGGTCAACATTTACCATTGACTGGTGCAGAAATCTCTGCTGGCATTGACAAAGACTGCTGTCCAAAAACCATGGCCTTGTACAGCTCCAATGCTTTTTAATCCAGCACATTAGATGCCCATTAAACCATAACCTGCTCCTGAGTGCTTTCCTGGATATGAGCCACCTACAGACCCCTATAATCAGCCTGGAAGGGCCCCACAAATACTGACTGAGTAACCAAAGTCTGAGCACCAAGAAATACAGCATTTCCTTTGATTTTTTCTATAATTAGGCTCAACTGTGCTAACATGGAGATATTTATTAGTTGAGCTCGCATTGATTATATGGACTCACTTGACAAAACAAATGCAGCAAAAAGAAGCCTGCACAACAGGTTTTGTCCTTTGAGGGTTACCTGGTAGAATAATCCTTTATTACAGATTGAAACTGAATAAGGACACCTATATCCTGCAAAATTTATTTACATTTTTCTTTTTGAAAAGATAAAGCATGAAAGAAAAATGAGAGCTCCCTTGTCTGAAACAGAAGGAGAGCTGATGGAACGCTTCGGAGATGAAAAATGTGATTACCTTATTAATCACATTTAGCTTAATATTATTATTTCACTTCATCTACTTTACAAAAAGCCCAGGCAAGAGACAGGGATGCTTCTCTTAGCAACATGAGTGCTTATCTTTATGATGTTGCAGACTCTGGGGAAGTCTGCATGTTGGCAGCAGGCTTCTTAAATTGGTCAGGGCTGGTATGAGTAAGCTGGGAGAATATAAATGAACTCTGATAGGAATGGGATATAAGAGAGAAGGAAAAACTATCAGAAAGCATTCAGAAATTTTTCCCATAATAGGGATCAGAGATTAAGTTAAACAAACTTCTTGATGCAATTTTCAAGCAGTGGGAGTTAAGCTGTGATCTCCATACCTGTTATGAGTAATCATGAAATATGAACACACAATAGCTAGCTTTCATTCAGAGTGAAATGAAATAACAAATTGAAAAATATCAATTGGTTTTATCTGGATGAGATTCACACCTGACTTAGTCTGCAGTGTGGCTTTATAAGATGTGAAAATCACTGAAGTTTTGAGCTTGAATAACTGTCCCTACAGCTGACTTTCAAATTACATGATAAAATAGAAAAAAAAAAAAGGAAATTAAGTTAAAAGTTAAAGAAAATGGTAACTATAGCAAGACAATATCATCTAAGTTGTAAATTCATGGCCAACTTAATTCTTTATGGGAAAGATAGCCTGATTTGGTTTAAGTTGCTGAGAATATATTGAGTATTGGAAGGCCTTTGTGCCTGCCTTCTTCTTGACAGCATTATTTTTTGGAGACATTTGACAACATTATGCTGACATTCACTTTAGCTCTGAAACGTTTCCTTCACTTTGGAAAATCCTGAGCTGGTGGGTGTCCAGCATGTTGGAGGAAAGGTGAAGTGACACCCTTGCACCCTGTCGGCACATATTTTCATGCTCAGTGGGAGACACAAGTTCATAACTTGTCTGATGAGCATCATTGCATCAACTACCCCTTTTTTCGCTCAGTTTTCTAAATTCCTCTACTGTAGGGTTTCCCTGCTCATCATGCAGGTAAATTAAAGCACTTTCTTCCCTCTACACACTCTGTAGTCATCTAAACCTACCCACTGACATCCTACAAATTGTTCCTTTATGGTTTCTGGTCCTTCCAAGTCCACAGAAAGAGCCCAGAGGATGTGAATGTTAAAGACCCAGAAGCTTAGTAAGAGGATGTAAATGTTTTCTCTTGCCTGTTGCTAATAAAAAGGTTGATCAATCTGTATACAAAAGCTGGCTATAATCTAAAGAATCTGTTTTCTTTCACCCACAACTAAGGGACAGGAAAAGGGAGGAGAGGAGGAAAAGAGAGACAAAAACTTGTTTCAATACCCGTGAAAACTATTTACATACCATTGTTACAGGTGCAATACAAGGACTGGAATAAGAAATCATTAGTATATGCAACTTGAGTCTGATCTTCCTGTTGACCAAATAATTACATAGAAACATTCCCTTTCACAACAGGAGAAAATTGCCCCACGCTGTTGAAGTCTGAAGAAGGTGGCGTGATTTAATTGCTGTTGGACAAACTCCAGATCTTGGCTGAATTGCAAAGAAAATCAAGTCTACTCTCTGCTTATGAGTGCATGTGCATGATTTCCAATACTGCACAGGAAAATCAGAACATTATTGAAAATGTTCCCTTTGCAAGGCAGAGATCAAGTGACCCCAGAGTCAATTTATAATCACTAGTTGACTGCAGCTGAGATGTGCTGATGATGTGGCTGATTAATTGAGAAAAATGAATGCTACCTTTGTTATAATAAGGAAGTCAAATTGATCTTGTGTTACTGGGATGCATCCATTTTACTGTATGGCAATCAGCATTTCATTAGCACAGTGAAAAATCTATTACACAGGGTGAAAACCCTGCCACCACCCACCACATTCACAGTCAGGAGGATTGGTTCTCATTCCCCTAAGTCAGAGCAGTTGAGCCCACAGGAGTTTTTCTCTGGAGAGTTGTATTTGACAAATTCCTGTAACTGCAAAACACAGAGCACCAGGAAAGTGCTTAGTCTTTCTAAGAGTCTTTTCCAAATGTACTTTAGCTTCAGCCTGCTCTTTCCATCATGGTTTTTGAACTGTTTTTTTGATGGCATCTGAAGCATATTTTCCAGGAATGTGAAAAAAAATTTTTATATGATTGCTGCAATTATAGAAAGGGCTTTTTAATATTCCAGACCCTTCCAGCCTTGTGCTTTAGATAACCTGCTAATGGAAATAATGCATCCTTAGCCTGTCAATAGATGAGGTGTATGTGCTCCCTGGCTTTAACAGGGGAGTGGCTTTAGCAGAGTTGACAGACAGATTGTAACAGAAATCTTGTCTCACACTGTATATTGCTATTTTGCTTTCTTCTCCTGTCTTGTTTTTCTTTTTCATTTGACTGTTTCTTGAACTGTTGTCTGGTTCTGCTCCCATGAATACAGCTACACTGACATTTCCATTAAGAAATTGCTTAGAATTTCTCTTCTCTAATTTAATTTTTCCAGACTAGGGAATACATCTTCTGCCCACACACATTCCTCTTTGTTTGTTTGTACATTCACACCTTACATTTTAGCTCTTTATGACAGCTCAAGCTTTTCAAAATTCTGAAATGTTGAATTATCATGGGGAAAAAAATCAGATTTCAGTTACAGTTAAATAAATCCAAAATAATTCCATTGAAACCCCACGTGGCCAAAAGCATAACTGAATCTATAATAGCCATACTTCAAATGAATCTTGGAATCTATCACTGCTGAAGGGTTAATATAATGACACATTGCCATGAATTAACTGTTATCAATGCTATAACACTTATAATATTACTGTAATAATAGGACTGCAACACCCAGAGGGGCAAAGAAGGCTGGTGTTCAAAGCTTCTGAATAAACTAGTCACAAATGTGCAGTAAAGAACCCTGATGAAAGCATCCAGCAATACACACCTCTGCATGCCAGGAGTCTTAATGCACGACTCCTAAGTCTAATGGAAGAGCTTGGGATCTATGTGCAGCCCTGGGCAGGTGTTCTAAGGGAGCTCTGACACCTTCATCTAAGTCTGCACTCACGGCTTAATGACAGAAATCCTATTGCAAGCTGGCAGGGAAGGCCTGGCAGGGCAGGTCCTGCCTCCAGCACAAAGAAGGGCACCAGAATCTCCTTCAGAGTAGTGCAGGAACTGCTCAGAGCCATGGACCACACCTTGGCTCCTGGCAGAGGCAGGAGGGTCCCCCCCACACAGGGGGATTCACTCTTGTATCTGAGACAGAAAAAACAGCTTTCAGCCATTTATGGCTGGTGGTTTGGTCTTAGTTTCTGCCTTGATCAGGATATTGTTTAAGAGGCTTCCCAAGACTATTTTGTCATTTACATGCAACAGTCTACATCAGAACTATCCCTGCAGAAGCCTTTGATTTACAGGGATAACACCAAAGTTAGATCCATTGACTCAAAAAGTCTTCTCCCCAAAATAAAACAATCCCATAGCCAGATACAAAAAGATACTGAAATAGAATTTATAATCTGAAAAATGGAAACTGTTTCTTTCTAAAACCCTGTGTGGGCTTTAAAAAATGTGTACAAAATTTAGTTTATGACTCTACATCTATTAGGTCTTCTTGGGCTGAAGAGATGGAGACATCAAATTTCTTTCTCATGACTCTATTTCATTATTAGTATAAAGGTCAAGTCAAGTGAATTTTATATTTCAGTCTTAAAGTGGTTATATTGGGATCAATTTCAGATTATTTAGAAAGGAAACAGGAGTACTTTGCCAAGAGATTTGTTTTCAGGAGTTGCCACTTGTAGTCCTGAGATGACAGCAGCTAAACCATCAGTTCTAAAATGAACCTGGTCACCAGGGAACAATGGGAAAATTGTTTTCATGACAAACAATGTTTGTTTAAAATTACTTCTCTGCCTGGTGACCTCATAGGGTTTTGTAATGACGCCTCAAAACCCTGAAAAATTTCCAGATATCCCTTTATATTATTCTGTGTCTGCCAATTTCTACATTCCTGAAAAAACTTCACCCACTGAGCTCAGTCCTCCTCATAATTCTTAAACACATCTGCTACTGGTATGTGGAATGTAGTAACATTATGATCAATCATATTAAATTTTGTTATTATACACTGTTGCTTCTTTGCAGCAAGAACACTGGTAGCCTCATTAGAACTGTTCATACATGGCACCTGAGAACTCGGTTTTAAATATCCACAGCAATTTACCTATGGATTCATTATTACTGATGTTATAGACCCATTATTTAGAATGTTTCTATTTATGAGTCTTTTATGCAAATTGCTGATATTACACTCTTCCTGCTATGATATTGTATGTTACATAGTAACATCTTCCCTTTTTTAATAGCTCTTCCAATAAAAGAAACAAACTATTTTAGAAACAATGTCTAACAGAATTTTGTGCAATAGCAATAGTTTAAAATATGCATATTTAAACACATAAAACAATTATATGGCTCTTTATTAATGCAAGTGATGGGGAATGAGTAATTAGTTCACTTTTACTCTACTATTCTTGTTGCCAAGGTTAAACTTTTTTTCAGAGATTTTCTTTGATTGAGGTCAAGTGGCTTTAGAGGAAAAAGTGTACATAATAAATCACTGATTTCTTTTCATAAATCAGCAGGGTTTTCCACCCGAATTGCATGCTAACTCAGCAACCTGTTCCTTGAAGAGATATTCAAACATTTCCTTCCTTAGAAAACACAAAGCTAGAACTGCACTTTGAGAACTATTCTAAGAGGTCAAAGACCAAATACTCCAAAATCTTGTGGTTTCAATAAAAAGCTTGACAAAATGGCATTTAGAAGCACACTTTGTCAAGGAGCTTATTTAATATAAATTTCTACGGCTTTACCTTGAAGACACAGATACTGTTTAAAGCAGATACTGTTTGCTATGGTGAGAAGTACTTACAAGTACTGTTCATTTGGCCCTTTGCAAGATATCCTCTCTCAAGTTAATAAATTAAAAACTGAATTCTACTTCAGCTTCTGATTAGTGGTTTTGTATTAGACTGAAATTTGGCCTCCAGTGCCCGATGGCTACGTTACTTGCAGTCTTTGGAAATATTGATCAGTATAACTACAGAAAGCAGACACTGCAGGGAAACTGCAAGGGGAGGAATTGCTTTGTTGCATCAGAGTATAATGATTCTTTACTTGGGCTTATCAGGTCATTGACGCTATTTTAGATAGCTTAGTATATACCTCTATCCAGGCTTCAGAACAAACAGGGATTTTCCTTAACTGTTAGGATTGTGCTTTGGATTGGAGGAGTAGACTGAGAAGGACCATCCTAGGCAGTGTTGTAAGACCTCAGTCAGTGTTGGAACATCTATTTAATTCTCAAAGTAAAGAGGTTTCTAAAGGGAGAAAAAGCAGCATCCCAGTTTTTGGAATTTATTTGAAGATTAAAACAAAAAGAACCCGCAAAACTGTATTGGAGCATGCCAGCCCTCTGTCAGCTTTATGAATTCATGCACTGTGCAATGTAACTCCAAGCTTTTTAGCTTTGTTTGTTGCCTGTGAGATGACCTTGAACAGGTCATTTAGCTACTTTGCCTGCATAGTGTCTGTCTGTATTATTCTTCTCAAAGAGGATCTCCTTGTATATTCAGGCCTTACAGATAAAGCTAAAAGACAATTTTTCTTCCCTTGTTTCTTTCCAATCAGTTATACTTCAGTGCATTCAGTTGCACAAGTTCTAGATATTTTAGTGAATTCACAATGTGCTAGCTGGTTACAAAACAGATAATGAACAAAAAAGATAATGAAAAAAACCCCAGAGAGTTCTGCTACTCGGAAGTTTTGGATTTTGTCTTCTTTTTCTCTTCCTCCCACAGCCTCCTGTCTATCTCTCTCTTAAACACTTCTTGTGTTAATTTTGCTATATGAATTCTTCTTCAATGTTTTCTTTTTTTCTTTTTCTATACCTTCCTGCTTTTGTTTTTAATTTATTCCTTACCTTTCCCTTGAAAAGACCTCATTCAATAGACTCCCACTTTGCCACTGACAAAACTGCTACCTATTTCAGGTCACCCAGAACTTTTTTGCCTCCTCATCACCATCTCTTTACTTGTCTACACAAGTCACATATTCTATGTCTCTTCCTTTGCTTCTTTTGGGTCTCCCAGCTCTGCACTTTCTCTGTGTACACAGCCCTCTCCTCAACCAGGGTTAGAGCTTGACTTTGCCAGCCAGCCAGCCAACCTCTACACAAAACAAGCCATAAACTCCCTGATTAAGAATGCAAGATTATCTTTTCAAACTATTTTCAAAGCTATGTAATTTTTCACCCCCCTCCCCGAGCTGACATCACATGATGAGAGCTATGAGAACTGTGTCAGTCCATTGCAGTTAAGTCTTGGATAATGAGTGAGCTTTAATGAAGATAAAAGCACAGCTATGTAGCTGAGATGTATATGTCCACACACAATATATATAATTATTTTCAGACTGAAAATGCGACACTATTTTTAGAAGTCTAATCTAATCACATGCTCATGCCATTCATACACATCCTTCCCACAGCACGGATAAAGAGAAGCAGTGCTCTAAGCACCAAAACAAGTAGGTCAGACTTCTGTCCTCTCTTCCATTTTTTTCTCACCTTCAATGTCATTGGCCACTTCCTTTTCCCCAAGATGACAGTCTCCAGCTCCCTTTTGTATTGAGTAGGGGAGGGAGGAAAAAATACATTAGCTTTCCTACTTTCAACAGAAGTGGGTCTTATTCTGCTTATCTACATTGCATCTACTGTAACAGAGTTAGAAAGAAACTTCATCCATAAGCTTTAATTTTGGGTTTGTGGGCATCATTTTAGTCTCACTTACTAAGAACATGCTGTCTACTGCAAACCTGAAAAGGCTTCATGGGATGTGTCAGCCCAAGACCATGAATCTTCAATCCAGGGCAAATTTTCTGTTTTCTGGCTTAGTCAGAAAAAAAATCCTTATTTCTTTGCCTTGCCCCACCTGGACCCCCACAGAGCTATCCAGAACCAGGGGTGGTAACATCTGTCCTGCCCCATCAATGTCTGGCAGAAGCTGCCAGTCAGTTCACTTTCATGCTCCAGAGACTCCTGCACTGACTGCACTGCCAAATGCCCCATATGTGAGAGAAAAGCAAGTGGTTCTTTTCACAGTTTTTACACACTGGAAGCAATATTGTGCATGCCTACACTGAGCAGTTATGACCATCTAAAATGAGGAGCTGGGTTTTCAGAAAACTTTTTCTGATCTGTGACACTCTGCACAGCAGAAAGCCTGCCACACTACTGCAGCTGCTGCTGCAGAAATGCCACATGCAGCACTGACATATTGCATGGGGAGGATGAGTAGAACAAGGAGAATGCTGAGGGCCTCTTCTAAATGATTATACTCTAACATGTCTTTCTGAAGAAGATGATGTAACTGCACAAGGAGGAGGAAAAGGGCTGCAGACTAGTCCTGGGTGTTCTGAGGAAAGACTGTCCTTCATCTCAAGGGGTCTGAAAGCAATGACAAATCAAGAAGGCTCTCTTGTGCTAGTCTGGAATGGGTTATCAAAAAGCTTTCTTCATCCATTCCTAAAGGATTAAACCATATAACACTTGAAACAGCTTTTTCTCTAGTGTGGAGCAGATAGCAGGGCATGCATGGGGAAGTGGAATACCTGGGGAGCCTGGGGCATTTGTTCTTCTGTGTAAAGAAACCAGAGTGCAGTTCTGTGTGAGTGGCACTAAACATAGCCTGTGCTGAGGAGCTGCACACGGGGTCACAGTCAACCTCTGCTGGCTCGAAAGGCTGCTCAGTCCAACAGGAAACTTGAGGCATGAAAGGTCAGGGATCCAATGCTAAACATGGGAATGCAGCACGTTTCCCGCAGGGAGAGCTCAAGCCAAACACTCTTCTAAGTTTGGGATAATGATGTTCCTGTATCAGGACTCAAAATAGCAGCTGCACGCAAATCTGCACCTGCACGAGGTGTGCAAGGAGAATATTCTTCCCACAACTTTTATTTTCCCATTGCCCACGTAATCTACAAGGCTTCTTTCCTGAAATGGTTTTAGATTGAATATTAAGAGATAGAAAGAAATAAAATAATACCAGGGCTGTGATAGAAAACAAGATAATAATATCTGGGTTGAGGGCAGAAAAAGGGAAGCAGCACAGGTAAGGAGGATGTTTGTTGTAATGGCAAATATTACTGAGATTGAGCATATGTGTTTTAGGTTGTTCTTACACATTTGATTACTTGAACATTGATACAATTATCTTATTACTTATTCATATCTAGAACGGAGTTGAAACAACTCAGAGGAAATAATAAAATCAGTCAAGCAAATATTTCTTCTAAGTTTATGTTCAGAGAAGCAAAATGTACTTGCTGGCCTTTTACCATAATGGATAAAGATGCTGAGAAAACAAATTTTATTCAACTCACTGAAAAAAAAATGCCCAAAGGACAATTGTGAATAGAATATTGCAAAAATAAAATTAATAAATAAGAGTATAACATATGAATGGATGTTCTATTTAATAATTCATGTTGTCTTTCGTAGGAAAAGGTTTCTGGGGGGGTGGTTCTCTACAATATAGGAAGGAAAAATAAACAATTTCTCAACCTGGAAAAAGAAATTCTGCTCTGCTCCCAGAGGCTTGATTCTGCCCTGTCTCATGGTGCTGTTCACTTGGGAACAGTTTGGCTGCAGTCAGTCAACTTCATTGACAGAGATTGAAACTTGAGGTTTTGCCAGTATTAAACACAATTTCAGCAACTGGATTTAGTAATGCAGAGAGTATGTTTCCCAAGGAAAGGAGAATGTTTGCATCACAGATTAGGGTTGTGCATCTGTACTCTCACCATCCTTATTCCAGGGGAGGGTGAGGAGTTTTCCTGTTGTAACTTTTAAGCAAACTTGAATCAACTTCCCATATCCCTGATGCCTTCTAGGAGAGTTTCCCTTCCTGCACTCAAATTTCAGGGTGAAAATTACAGTTATTTAAAGGAGCCATGGATTCAAAAAAAATGCATTTAACTCCCATTGAAACACTTCTACTGAATTGAAAGTCATCCTGGTTTTGCACCTGGCTGTATCCTGCCATCAGAAATGTACAGCAACAACCCTGCACCACCTGTCAGAGCTGTTCTGCTCACTGACCGACCCGGGACACCTGGCAGCAGCAGGAGGAAAGTTTCTCACCAGCACCCACGGGCACCAGTCCAATAACAAAAGATACACAGACGTGTTTTAATAATTTCTTCTGGAAAGCAAAGTTATCTGACTTCTTTAAAGTCAAAATGAAAATAAATTTGAGACTTTATACGACCCTGCTGGCTTCAAAGGATGAAATCCAAGTACAGCCAGTGACAGGTAATGCCTCGGAGGCATTGCCCCAGCTGCCCTCCTGAAAGGGCTGACAAACCACACCAATTTTATCCAATGCTTTCCTGCTGAGAACATACCCGTGGGAAATGCCAACATATTTAAATAAAATAGTTCAGTAGGGTGCTGTCTGTTGAACAGGATAACACAGACTGAAATGTCCTGTGTGACAAATTCATGTGAAAAATAACAAAAAAAAGCCCAACTAGAAAACATTAATCCAAGCCAGAGATACATTCCATCTATAACAAAACAGGAAAACAGTATAAACTTAATATATTTTATGGGTCTGAAAACATACCCAAAGAATAAAATTCAGTTTCTTATATCATCCTTGTTTTACTTTTTCTGCTATTAGATTAAAAATAACTATGGAAATGTTTAGGTATTTTTCACAAAGAGATATAGCAGGTACAGTAGTTTTTCAGGATCAAACCTTTGGCAAACTAAGATCTACAGAGCATGGCATAAATTTATGTAAATAAAATTTGATACCATAAGTCTTCTGTTTATAATTTAGTATTTTTTCAACTTTGTTATTCTGTAATTCAGAAGTTTTAGTCACACTCACTGAAGAGTTTGTTTCAATAACATGCCACAAATAGTTTGGTTCAATAATTTACAAAGTACACATAACCTGTAATTAGTTTGCTTGGGCTGTTCTGTGAGTACTTATGAATAATGAATGTATTTGGGAAACAAAAAAAAATCTAATGTATCTCTCTGTCCATATATCATCTAGCAGTGAAATATGAAAACGTTCTTAAATAGATAAATAGATCACAGATAAGAGAAAAGCATTTTCTAAATAAAAATGTAACAACTTGCTTCTGCCTGCAAATTATGATTACAGGTTATTAGATAAAAGACAAAATTCAGTGCAAATGTTCTTAAAAATTACTGAAGTATTTAAACCAAACTCTTTAAAACTAATCCACGAGTAGAATATTATGGGATAGTGAAAGGACCTTGTTCAGATGAAAATAAGGTTTGATCAAGTAATATGTAACTTACCCTGTGGGAGTTCAGAACCCCATTGCACAAAGTCAACATTGCTGCAGAGCCTCTCACTGATAGGAAAAACACATGTCTGGGAAACATAGTGGGCAAGTGACCACCCTCAGCTGACCATGGCTCTTTCTGCTGGGAATATTAGGAAGCTGAGCTTTTTATCAAGTTTGTGAATATTCATCTATGGTTTGAGGTATCAGAGAAGATCTTTTGAGAAAATACAGGATTTGGAGGGTCTGGATGTTTGATGGTTTGTGGATTGGGGGGTTCATTTTTGTGGGTTTTTTCCCTAGGGAAAGAGAATGAAAGTAGGACCTCCTAGCTCACTGCAATGCCAAGCAATTACATCTGCCACGTGCCTCAGCCTGGATCCAGATGCAAAAAGACACAGAAATAACAGATTGTTTAGAGAAAGCTCTTTTTAAATTAATCAAATGCTTAGAGGAAGTGCCAGAATGACACTAACAGAAATGACTTGTTTTTCTCCTAAAACAGATGCATGACAACCCATGCACAGTGCAAGTTTACTCCCACCACCCTCTCAGGGCATTTGGGGTGGTGATGAGAAAGCTGTTACTAGTAAGAAAACCAGTAACCCCCCAAATACTCAAGCTTGAGATCCCTTCTGGAGCCACTGTTCAGCTGAACAAACAACCTCAGCTTAAATTTAGTTGTTGAGACTGTGAAACATTTGTCTCTTTCTCCACTCACACATGTACATGCAGACATAGAGATCTGACAGAGACCCTCATACTTGAAACAGGAGAGTAAAAGGTTTCTCCACTGCCACATCAAACCACAGCTCTGAAGAGCTGTGAGCACATTTTCAGATATAAAACATAACTTTTGAAAAAGATTTAAGATGCTTCAGAAAAGCATCCAAAACCTGGAAGTTTATTCCAACCCGTTTTGAATCTAAGCTGATATGGAAGTAGGCCATGTTGATTCATGTTGATTCACATCTCTTGCATTCTGATGCTCCATGGCAAAAAAAAAAAAAANGATGCTCCATGGAAAAAAAAAAAAAAAAAATTAGAGACAACTATAGTTATAAGCTTTATTTTGAAGGGACAACTAGAGAGATTTGAGTACAAATTAATTTTAAGTATTCCTTGATGACAGAAATTTAACTTCCTGAGCAGAGACTGAAGATGTTCCTCCTAATTTTGGATTATTTACAGTGTCAGATGCAATTTTTTTTTTATCCCCAAGTACAGGGCAATAAACCACCTTGACACCACCATGACCAACAAAGTGATGTTACGCAGTCCCACTCTGACAGTGATGGAAAACTTAGGAGAATGGTTCTCCACACAAAATAGGTACACGAATAGATTTTCTTCTGCTGTCTTCTCAGCATAACGTATCATTTCAAAAATGACAGGTTCAGATAGTATATTGCACAACACATCAGATAGCTGCCTTGGTGAATGTGATTTTACACAAATATGCAGCTTTTATGTCTGTATTAGTAGCATCATTGAATATTATTCTCCTAAATGGCAGGCATGCTGTTACTAAAGTATAATATCTAGGAAGGAAACAGCTCACTTAGGGTTTTCAGAAGGTATTTAATTTAACTCCTCTTCATAATTCTCACATTACATTTGCTGAACTAAGAAAAAAAAGGTTGTGAGTGTTATTTCAGGATCCTCAACCTATAATTATGTTCCTGTTTCAATGGCACTGCTTCTAAGGAGACCTCACTAGCTGCTGAGCAAACCTCTTTCTTATGGAGATTTCGCTCCTCTCCCTCCCTATGACTAACTCTAATTCACAGGATTTCTTCCCATCCAGCCCATGTTCCTCTCCTTCCCCTGAAGCAAACAGGTAACTAGGAACAAACATGAGTATTGGACTCCAGTTTTGATGGGGGAGAGAGGTTGTTTTGCTTTGGCTTCATTGTTTTAGTGTACAATGATGTTTCTGTTTGCAACGTGGAGAATAATGTGTTATAGCAAAGACTTGCTGGATTCAGTGAGAGCTGTAACATTCTCTAATTACAGAAGAACAGGAGTAAGAATGAACACGCAGGCTGAGCAACTCTCTTCTTGCCGATTTTTGCTTTATTCCTTAGAGACCAGCTAAAAACAGGCAGAAGTCACCATCCACGTGGGTAAGCACAGTCTGTTCCTGGGAGCTTTTTCGAGGTTTGGATCCCAGCGTGTCTTGCACGCTCACATTTCAGCGTGTGCTCTTATGTCAGCATGCTTCCCAACTTAAATTCCATCTCTCATACTAAGCCTCTCTATTCTCTCTCCCCTCTCATTGTTAAAACACCTTTTTGCTCTCCAACCTACTAAGTGGTTCTAGGAAAAGCTGTAAATATCAAAAAAACCCCAACAGAAAAAACTCCCAAAAACCAACCAACCAGCCAATCAACCCAAAGTAACCTCCCGGCACCTTAATTTTTTCAAGTATTTGCTCTTAATCCCCTGATGGGTTTCCAAAGAGTCATGAATAACAATTTCCGTGAATGTAGTAACTGTGTGTTTGCATTAATAAAAAATCTACACTAATTTTGGTTCTTACTCTCCAAAAATTTATCAGGCTTATAGACAGTCACAACTGTAATAGCACTATTAATACTAAAAACCTTTTTCTTTCACAGAATCACAGCATGGGTCAGGTCGGGAGGCATCAGAGTGGGTTGTCTGATCCATCTTCCCTGCTCAAGCAGGGCCATCCCAGATGGCTCTTGACTATTTCCAGTGAGGGAGACTCCACTGCCTCTCTGGGAAGCCAGCCCCAGTCACCTGCTCAATGAGGAAATTCTTCCTCATGCTCAGGTGGAACTTCCTGTGCATCAATTTCTGCCCATTGCCCCTTGCCCGGTAGGTTGGCACCACTGAGCAGAGCCTGGTCCATCCTCTGGATTCCTTCCTTTCAGACACTTTTAGACGTTGATGAGGTCCCCTCTCAGCCATTCTTCTCAGGGCTGAACAGACCCAACTCTCTCAGCCTTTCCTTGTAAGAGAGATGCTCTTTCTTTCAGTCTAAAAAACTGCATCACCTCTACTGAATACGACTGCTCTAAAATGCTGCAGATAAAACCCAATCCAAAAAAGGAAAACCATAAAGGAAATTCTTCATGAAGAGGTTTATCACAAGGCAGTTTGGAAACAAAAGTGTGACAAGTGCAGAACACAGCCATGCTGTACATGGAATGGGATCATCCAGGTTGGCACCTTGTTTTCAGCGCTGAACCTCTGTTTAAGATGACAGGTAAACAATTCTAGAAATTACCAACTAGAAAATATCCTTGGGGCTAGCATCTCAACTGCTAAGCTCTGCACTGCTATTAGATCTATTTCTTTTTTTCTCTTTATAACCTAATTTTACTTGCATGCAAGAGTTCATGGGGAAAAAAATAAAAGAAAGAAAACCCAAATTTCCTATTGACTAAAAGGATATTAAAATGATTCCTTTAAAATGTGGTCCATCCTCTCAACCTCTAATTCACAAGACTTCACTGAAGAGATGTATTTGGTAATTATAAACACTGAAATTTTTCACAAAATATGCAGAAATGCATGCCCTAAATATTTTTGTGACCACCAGTGCTAAACAAGCCATGTCCTGACCTGCCGTTGACTCACACCCATGCTGTGCTCCTCTGGAAGTTGCAAATTATGCTGTAGGAAGAACATGATGAGGAGCAGAAACAACAGAGCTCAGATAAAGCTTCAATTTACCCCCCTGGAAAATCAGCACATCTCTGCTCTTTGGAAAACTGTTGGGGCTTTTGCCTCTGAGAATATGGTTAACACATGGCATTGATGGTGTACATCACTAGAGAACTAATAAATCTGTGCAGTGGGAGAAGAAAAAGGCAAACAAGAAGGCATAACAAAAACTTATGGGTGTGTCAGTAAAAGGATTGAGATGCTCCTATAGCACACCAAATACCCTATATATAGGAGGAAGTCAGATCTGTTTTTTAATGGTAATAGACACAGCAACAGAAAAAAAAATACGAGCATTACCTGGAAAAAAGACCACAGAGTGAGTACATTGCAATTATGTGCTGTTTGATCTGGGGTTTTATTAAACATATGGCATTGTTCACTGCTGGATTTGGCATTACTAACCTGACCTAGAAAACACATTAATGATTGGAAAAAATAATGAAAGTATTTCCAACTTGCATTTCTTTCCCCGGCCAAAATCATAATAGCTAACACTGATAGAGGCAGTGCTCTGTTTTACTCATTTTTAATGATAAATACAGAAAATGTATCCAGTACATCTACTACACAATAAACAATAATTTTATTTAGATGAAAAATGTTCTTACTTTCTCAAATTTCAAAACCATTCTAACATCTGCTTTAACTCAGAGTGGAGCATGGTGAGGGTCAGTCTTTGCAGAAATTGCAGGAAGAGAATCTTACCAGTGTGGACAGAAGGAGACAGCCCAGACTGGGCACCTGAAGAACAGGTAGAAAGAAAGAGGAAAAGAGAGATTAAAAGGGGAAAAGGTTTCACACACAAAAAACCCCCCCCCATGCCTACAACTTAAGACATCTTAATATTATTTTGAATTCTTTTTCTTCATCTTCTGATTATAACATTCATTTGAAAGCTGATTTGGGGCCAGTAGGCACCAAATACCTCTGCTTGTCCATCATTCTAATAGGCAAGAATATTCCAACAGTCTACAATAGCTGAATACCTTGAAAAGTACTTGTGATATCCATTGCCTCCATTTAAAGGCTTTCTTTCACCAAAGCAGAGTCAAAAAACCCAGAGAATAGATGAGAACCATTCTCCTGGTAGAGTCATTTAGCAGCTAATATATTTTAAGGCACTTCAGGACTGAAGTAATATGTAAGTGACTGGGCTACTGCTGTTGTCCCATAATGTATGTCCTAGTGGTAGTTCAGCTTTAGGAGATTTTTTCTTTCATTCCTAATTAAAAAATGGTCCCCGAGCTAGGAAACACATCCTTATTGCTGTAAATGTTTTACTCTCGAAGGGCAATCCATATGATAAGGAAGTAGAATCAATTATATCAGCTTGACATTGTGCACCATGAAGCTGATTTGTGAAAATGCAAACATTTGAGCACTCTGAACTTTTATTCTTGTCAGTTTAGAAGTGTTTAGCACCCTTTGGCATCAAAAGGAATTATATATGGCTCAGACTCATCTCAGTTTTGAACATTCAGGAGACCTGTAAATGCATTTGTGGGCTCTGGATTATGCATTTAAATCTCAAATAAAATTAAAATCTTCAAAGTGCTGCAAAAGGCAGGAAGATAAACTGTAGATAATGATGAGAGTCTACTGCAGATCCATTAAAACAAAAAAAAAAAGGCAAAAAAACCAGGCATCACATCTTTTAAAAGCCAAGGAGAGCTCATTGAGATCACTAAAAGCCAAGGCTATGAAGGTGTATTTTTGACTTTGCTGTGTCATGATATCCTACAAAGCCTGTTAAGCACTACCAGAACATTTAAAGCATCTGCAGGGCTTGAAAGTTCCCTGCTTGATTTTCTGCTTCCCAGAACCTCTACAGTTTCACCCTTGATTTTTCTAGATGCTTCTAAAGTCTAAAAATTGTAATATAAATATATATATACAAATTTAAATATATATATATAGGGATGTTTGGTTCCTCACAAAGGAGGATTTCAGTTCAGCTGAAGAAAACTGATACAAGAATGATGAAATTAGCCTGACAAAGAGGGAGCCAAAATTGGAGATGACATATGAAAACACACTGGTAAATCAGAACACTCTGGGAGCAGGGGTGGCCTCCCTCTTTTAGTGGAACCTTGTGCTGAGCATGAACCATGCCAAGTGGGGAAGTTAAGGTGGGAGAGTAACTCATCAGCGTCACAGCTGCTTCTGGGCTTGGTAAGAGGCAACTCAAAATCCCACCTAGTCTGTGATGAAGACAGCCAAAGCTTTTCTCTTGCAAAGGAAATAAATCAGACACCTGAAAGAGACATTTCCAGCTGTCTTTAAAGACCTGGTTCATGAAATCCAAGCAGCTGAGTCAAGGAAAAAAAAAAAAAAAAGAAAATGGTACCATGCCTTTCTCTGCTCTCCAGCCCACACAGAGCAGCCTCAGCTCTGATCAGCGGGGCAGCTGCAGCAGCTCTCTGGGGAGACCCTCACACTGGGAGAGACTGGTTTACAATAATCTTCCTGTGCTGAGGACAGACATGTCTGCACATACAGACAGCTCTCATCCCGGCACACTTCTCATCTAAGTCCACAAGGAGCAAGAGCTGGGATGAGCATGCACAAGGGTGGGAGGATGCTGCAGCAGTGGTGTAACCAGAAGCAGCATCAGGGCTCTTCTCAGGCTGTGTGTGTACAATACTATAAGTATACATCTAATAAGGCTTAGAAGTTACATTTCTTTCCTTTTTTTCAAAACTCCTTTACACTTTTGGTCCAGGCGTGTGAGATTATGAAGTTCTTGTACTCCAGAGCTGAACAGTTCAGGTCAGTAACTCAGAATGCAGGAAACTGATGGAATAACTACATATGCTAAACAAATCAGGAGGGTCAAAATTGGAAACACAAACACACTCTGCAGTCCTCCATCAACCACACACGCACTGCCCTTTTTCTGTGGATGTTTCAGTCAGAGTAAGAACATTTTCTCATCTCGAAAAAATCAAATGCCTGACAGGATTTGAAACAGCGGTATTAGCTCTCAACACTTTGTTTATTTTAAGTTTCCACACAGGCACCTTTCCTTTGTCTTTCCAAGATAAAGGGAGACATTTATGAAACACCTTTAAGCGTGTTTGTAAAATGCAGAGGACTGCAGGACTGCCAGAGGTCTGGGAGGTGCATGCAGCTCTGTGCAGGCAGGTGATGCCAACACCTGAGGCAGCTTCCCCTGCAGCACATGTGCAGCGAGGTGCAGCCCTGCCACTGAGGCCCTGGACCAGGCACAGACCACTAAGGTGGTGCTTGGCAGGTGGAGACTGCTCTGTGTCTGCTCCCAAGTGCAGTAATGATGTTTGGGTGAATTTTCTACTTATTCATGCTGAATGCAACCGTTACCTCCTGTGTTTATGCAGCTAACTTTGTGGGGGAAAATAAGGGTATTTTTGTTCTGTCTTGTAGGCAGCACAGTACACTTGGGACTGGGTCAGTTTTTATTTCTTAGCAACCTTTCAGAAAGGGCCTGTGACAACATGCTTATTTTCCAGTGTGCTCTAAAGAAAGAGAAGAGTGAGTAATGGAACATTTTTTATATTTCATTTGAGGTTTGAGTCTTGCAGTCTACAAAAAAGCAGATAGTAGATTGTAATAAATAAACTTTATGTCCTTACAATGAGAATGGATTTTCTTTCATTTCATTAAAATGTCTTGTAAGTTCTGCAGATATTTTTCTTGAATGAGTTAGGAAGGAAGTTGGTTTCCCACATTTCTCTGAAGCACAGAGTACCTGTCTGCTGCACCACTCGGCCATCCACTCAGTTCCCAAATCTGCTGCTGATTCTGGAGTCAATGCTGTTACTTAACCATTCTCTTAGCTGTAACAATCTAATGCTACAAGAGAGACAAAACTCACAGGAGGGGAAAAAAAGGCCTGTTGTTCAACCAACCAACATTGCCAGGGGTGATAGATATAAAAAAACAAACAAGCAAAAACACACTTTCAGGCACGCAGGCTTTTCTTCAGGCCAAAATCAGCAGTCATCCTGCTAAAGACAAACTGAGAACTTCTGCATAATAGTTCTGTTTATAGCATATAACGGAACTTGGAAGAAAGAAAAGGATTGAGTTAAAATGAAGTTCTGGGGTCTTGAGGAAACTTTGAGATCTGGAGCAATGACCAGGTCAAACAAGTTGAGCTAATCAACCCTTTGGCCTTTGAGGATGTAAAATGTTGAGAGAGAATTCCAGAAGAAAAAGCTGATATTTTTGGATATCACAGAAATAAATTCAAGACTAATCCATGAAAAGAAAGAAAAAACAGGGAAAAAAAAAGAGAAAAGAAAAGAAAAAAGAAAAAATCCCAAACCCTAATATATGAAAGCTCAAAAAGACAAAAAGCAGTTTTTTTCCTCCTCCGTGTTGTCATAGGAGAGATTGATAGCACCATTATAGCAAGCCTCAGGATTTGTAACTTAGATGTAGAAAAAACAGACACATTTCTGGGCATGATTCAAGATCTAAGGAAGAATATAGGCTGAGATAGCCTCACATTACCGTTACTTTTTATAGAGGGGAAGGGGAAAGAAAAAAGATGGGGTTTGCACCTCATTTTCCAGTTGGAATGAATATTCCGAAGATTTGCATCCTTACTCATCCAAAGTCATGTGCAGAACTGGTGAGGGAAGAGGACCAGAAAATTTGACGAGATGTCCAACATCAGAACTTAACTTCAAGAAGAAAGAAATGGTAATTATGTTTTCATACTGAGTTTTATTCTCAACCAGAAAAGACTGAATTCTGGTAACAGCAACATATATTTCCATTAAGAGCCAAGGCTTTTGTATAGACGGGATTTGCAAGGATATAGCTATACACAAAGAAAAGTGTGAATTTACAAAGACCTTTGGTTTCTGCTTTAGTACTCAATGAAGAAAGGCTTAAGAGGAACTAGGACTAACAAAAAACAAGGCAGCTCACCTTGGTTAGAAAATAGGGCAAGTGCAGAATAAATGCAGTCACCAGAGCTTTTATCAGGGGGAGCTTGAACAGATGAACCTGCTACAAAACCCGTGCCTTAAATTTTGTTTGCCCTCCGTGTCTAAGAAGGCAAGGATGAAACAATGGAAAACAGGTAGTGGCTTGGGGTTATGACTTTCTTTGGCCTTGTGGATACCTGGGTGAAACTTTTCACTCCTTCACCACAACGGCAAGAAAAATTTTTCTCTACATGCGTCATCAGGAGATCAAGGTACTCAAAACCCTTGTTCTGTATCAGGCTTCTCAGGAACAAAATAGCTGGGGATAGATCCATGAAAGAGCAAGTTCCCCAAGGCAACAAACAGCTCACGAGAACACCCAAGTGCAACCATCTCTGTATTTTCAGGGTGGGTGAGTGTGTGTCACTCAGTTGTGTACTGTGCTCACACCCTGGCCCGTGGCTCAGGGACTCCCTTGGGACTGTTTCAGGACACCCTGCCAGAAGTTTCTCCACATGCTTCATCCCAAGGACAGGATTTAGCAAATGTTCTGCTAGTAAATTTAAATTATCTAAAGAATATGTCTGCTTTCCCCCAGAAGGCATGAACCCAAATGTATTTTGGTGAATAAATTCCATCTTTTCCAAACATTCAAAGCCATATCTCTCACTGAAACACCCTGAAGACTATAGCAAAAGGGTCTTGCTTAAGGGTCCCTTTAGTAAATTTACTGCAGCTAAAAATCAGTCAATCCACCAGCCCTCATGATCAGAACATAGACAGTCTTGGGAATAAGATGGGATTACAAAATAAGAAAAGCATAGGAATTCCTACCTGTCTGTAGAAAAATATTCAGCATCAACATCAAGACAAATTTGCTCTTGTTCAGCCCTTGAGCATATTTTGAAAGCTACAGGAATCTAAATACCAAAGTGTAAAACCCTCCCATAAAAGATGGGATGCAAGAGGCAATGTAGTCCAAGACATAACCAACATGAAATACTGAGGACAGGGAACTTGGAAACCTTATGTTGGCAAGTGGGTGTACTGTGTTACAGTTGCCATTAACACCACTACATCAAAGCCTTTTTCTTGTGTGACAGAAAACACAATGTGATGTGGAGCCATGATTTTTTTTGCAATAAGCTTGTTAACAATATTTTGACAGGAAGGTTGCCACTACAGAATTATCATGTCAGGGTCAGCACCTTATGTTCTCCTATTGTCAGCATGAGGCCAACTCTGCAGTCTGGCCAATTGGACAATCAGCAGCGTGCTCAAACATTAGAATAAGAGACTCATAGGATAACTCAGGGTAGAAGGGACCTCTGGAGACATCCAGTCTCCAGCTCTTAGCATGATCACCAATGAAATTTGAAGAGGCTGTTCAGTGTCATGTCCAGGTAGAGCACAAAAATTTCTAGGATGGAAATTGTACAACTTTGCTGGGCAGGCTCCAGGTGGAGCACAGCTCCTGAACTACCACCCTCTGAGTCCAAATCTCCAATTAGTTATCGACACACCTGGTGATCCAGACATCCAGATCTGACATTTCAGCTTGGACGCAAAAACGTTGTGGGAGACACTGCTGAAAACATTACTAAAGTCTGGGTAAGTGACATCCACTGCTCTCCCCTCATCTCAAACCTAGCCATTTTATCACAGAGAGCAGTCTGGTCAAGCATGGTTTGCCCTGGGTAAATCCATTTCAGCAGTGCCAAATGCCATCATCTTCTCCCAGCCACTCATAGCAGCAGCCCCAGTGAGACACAGACCTGTATGTGCCAGCTACAGAACTGCAATAACACCTCAGGATCTTGAATTCACTCATTCCCAGCCTGAGAAGGCTACCTGTCTTTTATCATTTGAAAGAAATCTGATCCCTGATTCAGGGCTGTGGAGCCTGCTGTGTAGGTTGCTTCTGGCTGTGTGGGTCAGCTTGTCTCCCTGTGCTTTAGTTATTCATCCCACAGTCCTTCAAAGCAGCTCACGAGGACAGACCAATGCACTCAGAGCTGGATGCTGTCTGTGGAGCAGTAGCAGCAGTGCAAGCAAGGCAGAATCTTGTTTCTCTCCCTCTTCTCTGACTGTATATGAATAAAATGGTAAAATATTAAAGTCCATTCCGTGATTTAATTCATCCACTTTCTGTTACCATCCTTATGCACGTGCTCATAACTGGCTCTGCTTACCTTTGAAACCGTGTTTGCTGGCACTGTCACCCTCCACTCGAGCCCTGTCCCAGCCAGCACTGAACACCTCACCTGTACAAACCAAAGCCACCTTCATGCTTTTCCTTTCCAACTCTTTTAAATTGCTGAATGTTCTTCCACATACCTCTGGATTTTATAAATGAGGTCCGTTTATACCTTGGACCAATCTTCAATTCCTTAATATAGTAACCAAAAACATTAGATGACCTTCTGAACTAAAGGGCAAAAGATTGTTAAAACATTTTATTTAAGAAGACAGAAAACAGAACATAACGTTGTAACAGTACTTACTGGCTCTGTATTTTGGATAATGTTTGAGAGTTTCTAATGCATCACATTACTCAGGAAATACAAATTAAATCAAAGGTTAAAAGTGTAAGTTGGAAAATAGAGACCCAAAAAGTTTGGGAATTCCACCCCAAGCACAGGATGCAGCAAAAGGCTAAATCTTAAAACTGGCAGAGGAGAAGATGCTGGAGAGAGGCCAGAAATATGTAGTCCATGTTTTTGTAACATTTGTTGCAGTGAACAGGAATTAGACTATTCCAGAGCAGAGGGATTTTAATGTTGCTGTTTCAGTTTAAGGCAGAATTTTATGTATACACATAAAAAACTCCTGCACACACACAGGCACACAGGTACATCAGGAAGGCCTGAAGTGACAAGGTTATAGAAAAGAAACAAAGGCAGCAAAAGATTAAATAAGCTGCTGATTCAGAGTACATTGTAAAAAAAAAAAAGGAATATGTTGATAAGCAAACAAAAAAACCATTGTGATTGTTCAAATAAGGCATGCTCTGAAACTAAACATAGCCTTTATTAAATATGGCTGTGCTTGTGCCATTTAATGCAACAAACTACACTCTTTTCTCCATTAGAAAAACCCCACATTTATTTTCTGCCTATAAATTTGTCCTTCAGCTGCAGGAAACACAGGAAGAGAGAAAAAGCCAACAACATTTCAGAAGCACTGCTCAGATCCTGGTGAGAGGGGGGTCTTTATAACAGTAAAATTGCAAACACGCGTCTTTTGCAGCTAATTGTGCAGTCCTATCTTTTTTTCTTTTTTTTTTTAAATCCACTCAGGTGGCATTAAAATAAGGAAGTTTTAAAAGCACTGCTTCAAAGGTGTTGGGAAGACATTACACTCTTGGCCAGATTATGCCCTACAACCACTGTGAATTTTAATATGTCTCAGGCAGTTAAAACTCTTCAGTTTGAACATTTTGAAAACTGGGAGGGGTGGGAGCCAGAAGAAATTTCATCTTTTTTTTTTTCTTAAGCACAGTGGAAAAATAGTAAAATTATCACGGCTCCCTTGTCTACAGAAGCACCAAGGGGCACGTTTAAAAGGACAACTGGGCTATCATTCCTAGCATGTGAAATGGCAAACTCTGTACCTCTTACATGACACGGGGGAGGTCTACAATAAATTGTAGTCAATTTACAAACAGCAGAGCCCAGCTGTCGTGAAAGGTCCAGGACACAAAACATTCCCCACCAGAGGCAGCACTGGTAAGGGAGGGAGAGGCCAAAGAACAGGACTTCAGGGGAAAGACCTGAGAGAACAAAACTTTAGGGGAAGTATTGGATAGGTTAATTTTTTGAGCCTGGTTGCTCCAGATGCATAAAGTACTCAGTGAGAGGAGACTTGTCCCTCTGAGGTATTCCTGAAATTAGTCATTATTTTCCCAAATAACCTCCTAGAGCAGGCTCCCCTCTTCAGTGACTTCTGTGAACTAAGGAAGATGAGAGTTCATGGTCTAATGCTTGAGTCTGCTGACTCCCCTTATTGGGGGCTGTCCCCCAGTGCAAGACAAGACAGTCAATCACCCTCAAAAATAGGAGTCAAAAGGTATTTCTGACTTTTGTTTCCTTACCTTTCTGTTTTTCTCTTTTCACCTTGTCAGTCATGCTCATTCATAATTTAACCTGACATATCTGGCAGCTGCTGGAAGACTCTGTGAGCAGACTCAGCTCAGCAGCCCAGCAGAAAAACCCAGATAATGTTTCGGCAGGTTTAGTGGGCTAAACTGGCATAGGGCAAGGTGTGACAATCTCTGTGGCATCTGGAAAGAAGGTGGTAGCACCCCAGAGCCTGGAGCAGGGGAAGCCAAAGCAAGCAGTGGCAAACAGATCAGTGAAATGGTTAACACCTTGTCCTTTCTCACAGTGCACTTTGGAGGTTTCTTTCCAAGCAGGGAACAATTTAGGTGTACATATATCTAGTTTATGATAGCCATGAACAGCCCTGAAAAATTGAGTGGCTTAGAGCAAACCTGGTTTTGTATATCAATGTAGAATTGTAAAGTTATTACTCAGAGGCAAGATAAGTGTAACCCAAATTTTGGGATAGAAATAAATTACCACCTTGCAATCTAAAATACTATTTTCAGTCTTCTTTTAAGAAACAAAACCACGCTTGCTGATGTGCAATAAGCAACCAAATTTAAATGAAAAGGCACACTTTGTTCACCTTTTTTCTTACCAAACTATGACAAAAGCTGTCAGACTAAAATGACAGAAAATGCAGATAGATAAAAACAAACCTTTCTCTAAGATCTCACCTATCTTTCATTTTAAGAATATGGCCTAGTCACAGTTTAACACATTCATATAAAAGGAAGCAGCTAAAAATCATAATGACCCTTCTTATTTTTCCATTCATCATGCTCTATTACCACTGGACACAGGCACTATAAATCCAGGCTCTCAGAAAATCCCATCCCCTGGAGAGTTACAAACTTGGGAGCAGCATGACTTGAGTCAACATGCAGAGGGGATTGGAGAACAGCATTCTACAGCCTCCCAATTTGAATTCATCATCAAAACCAGGAAAATAAGTGCACAGAGGGAAAATTCCAAGGCTGTAGGAATAGCAGGCTGGAGCAATGTAGGATAGCACCCCCTGCTATTTCCTACTCTTTAGGTCGTATACAGAACTTAAAGAAAGATCACGTTTTGTGTCTTTCTTAAAAAGCTCTGCATCCTCCAGCTTAGAAAATAAAAGAAGATGCAGAAAGGCTTTTATTACTCTTCATTTTTTTAGAAGCAAAGCTGATTTGCTCAAAGTCTCACGCAAAGCCTGCAGTTGAGCAAATTATTTGAGACAGGTTCCCCCCTTCGACAGGCACACTGAGCTGTACAGCACTTTTCCTTCAGGCCTGAAAGGAATTTATCCCTGGCAGTTATGGTGATAGAACTGCTGACTTCGTGGAAACAAGAAATGCTCTTTGATTTCTGAAGTTTTAGGTAGGAGATCTTTTTATCTACACAATTCAATCTAACAGTTTTATTTCTTCATCCTAAAATTGAGCTGTGACAAGTTTTATCTTTTCAAAGCCAGAAAAGACCAAACAACAATGAATAAATGGGTGATGAAAGAATAATCCAGTATTTTCAGTGGCAGAAGTTCTTTTGCACCAGGTATTTGGTGGATAAGATTTATTCCTACCACAACACATACAATTGTGGCACCAAAACCAGCTCAAGGACAGAGGGAGCAGGAGAATGCAAAGCATCCTGTGGCCTTACTCTTCCCTTCTGGAATAATATTAAACAATAATTGGAGGGTTCAGAGTTTGAAGTTTTTGCCGAGAGCTGAAGGGAATTTATAGTCTGAGATCCTACTGGAAAAACAACTTACACAGCACAGAGGGAGATTGTTTCTTGTATGTGTTAGCTGCTAACTTTATTTGCAAAAAGAACTAAACAAAAGGAAAAATAGACATTGAACAGCATAAACATTTCCTGGGAAAAGAAATTGATATCTATATTATAGCCACTTATTCATTTTGTTGTGACACAAATAAATAGTTCTACCAATTCTTAATGAAACCTAAATCAAACTCCTTGAAACTCTGCTTCTCTACAGGAAACAGAACTGGGAAAAGAAAAGAAAACATAACTATTTATACAACATCCATTCTCCAGGAGTGAAAAAAAGAAAAAGTGGAAATTCTTCAATTTCTGGTTAATATCAAAAAGATAACCATATTTCAAGAACTTACTATGCAATATTTTTTCTAGTGAATATCAGCCTTTGGTCACATATGTATTTGGCTTTGTCATACAAGTTCTTCCAAAGGTCAGTGCTGAAGTGCCTGCCTCCATGCAGGCAATTTTATCTTTCCTACTGAAAAAAAGAATAAATAAAAGAATGCATCTAAGACATGAGACATCACCTCTACATCCTTTTCAACCAAGGGGAGTAGGGATGAAATTAAGATCAACTGGTCCAGCAAGTAAAATTGCTCAGCTTCTTATTCTCGTAATTTAGAATATTCTAGTAAGTGGATGCCATACAAATCTGAAAATAAACAACTAAAATAAAACAGACACACACCTAAACTGTCAGTAAGTAACAAATCCAAATAATTCTGTTCTTGAAACTTCTTCTACTGTTGCCTCTAAGCTGTTCATGAATTCCTCACTTCAATTTTTCCATCAAATACCCTGTTTCAAATGATTTTTCAGATATCAGGTGACTGTTAAAAAAATTCACATTTTTTGGGAGAATATGTTATGCCTGACAAAATTTGATTGAGAGATTGGAAGATATTCTAGTTTCATTTCTATTGTGATTAGAACCATTTGGAATTTTTCTGATGAAAATTCTTTACTATCACTTGCTAAAGCTGAATTCAGAAATTAATTTTCACAGAACCAGAGTCCATTACTTCCAGGTAACTTACACGAGTCACTGCTGAGCTCAGAATCTCTAAATTTCAGCTCAAATGAGGACTGTGAAACACTCATCACGGCATAAAGACTAATCTAGAGCTCAGGACTACCTGGACAGCACATTTAAATGGGCTGGGAGTTCCTGAGGTAATATTACACAGGCAGTCGTGGGAAGAGTGCTTGTCAAACAAACCTAACCAGCCTCCAGGGGTCTTGGCATAGGATAAAACTAATGAGTGGAATCAAACTCTTGAGCACAGCATGTTGCTGCTGTCCAGATGACAACAGGAAGCTCTTGCAAGAATCTTTGACTAGATTTTCAGTGACTCCTTGAACCACTGTGTTCCTGAATTTTTGTAAGCCATGATCCTACAAGACGACTCCAGCCCATACTGGACCCATTGCTACAGATCACTACAGGCAAAACCAGTTCATTCTACTTGACCATTTTTGCATCTGTAAGAGTTTCTACTGCCCATTTACCTCTATATGTGCAACAGGAACTTCTGGTGGAGCCTGTGGGAGGAAAAGCACAGTTGGCCACTTGAGACGTTAAAATGCTCGAGCACAGGAATTGACCCAAGAACAGCAGGAACTGCCTGGAAGGACGCTCCAGGTCATTCTGACTTTCCCACCTGGAAAGGAGTTCTTGCAACAATTAATCAGACATCTTGCTGAACAGGTGTCTATCTGGGTAGTCAATCACCCTATTCCAAGTAAGTTCCTTGTCTCAAACCAGCAATTATCTCATCTGTGCTTATGAGGAGCCCCAGAGTCCTTGAGCCAGACAAGGAGTGCAGGACTGAAGTGTGCAGGTCATGCACACAGGTACGGCCTTGATATTCAACTGCTCCTTTGTTATAACTAATGGACAAACCTTAGTTTCACACTTAAAAATTTGACAGTTTTTGCCACAAAAAAGTCCATTATCTTATGATTTTTTGTTAACTTTCTATTGTTTTGTACTTCAAACTGTAGTGTTTCTATTTCCTAAATGGGCTATACAGGTCAAAAGGCTTTGAAACTAATTCTTCTATTATAAAAAAACCAAAAAACTAACAACTTTGATTAGTGATTGACAGTTTAATTCTACAACTTTCTAAACAACCCAAGATCTGCATATCCAATCAAGTGTCTCTGCTTGCTATATTAGAAGTGGTAGGAGATATTTATATTACACTATATTTACAAAAGGGTAGGAGACAAGGGCTGAAGGAATAACAACGCATCTCAGAAATTCTCTGAACTTTGCCTGGGATTCCTTTTCACACTTGCAGTAAGAAAAAAAAAACAAACCAGGAGATGCAAATTTAATAAAAATATTAATGATATGAAAGTAATTGAAACTGTTGTCTCTGTCATGTGTGCCCCACCAACTTATGTATTTACTACACACTAGAAATAATTTTTTCAAAGTGCATATGTACTTGCTACATTGAGCAGTAGCTTAAAACACACCAGATATTACACTATTTCACAAGGTAGGTTAAGGCAGTTATTTTAGATCTTTCATATTAAACATTTATTTGACTGTGACCTGGGTACTGAATATAGTTTGACAGATTCCATGAAACTCTTCTTGGATGGCAAAAGAAGATTTTTTTCTTATCAGGATAGGAAGCTCAGAAGTAGCTTCACATTCTTTACCTCCTGCAAAACACAGTGGTGATGTGTAACAGTAGGACCTCAGCAGGTGCTGCTGCTTCCTCCCATTTGTTCTCTTGCTGCTGGCCCAAAGCAGCCTCATGTTTGGAACCGTGCCACTGACACAGGACTTACAAGAAAGATTAGCACAGCGGTCAGAAAGTGAGCTCTATTGAGGGTTTGGAGTGGTGACTGGGATGCTCTGAGACAGAGATCCTTGCCCAGACAGTCCCCTGGCCTGGCCCAGTGTGACCCAGTGACACAGCATTCCTGTCAGTCCTTCCCTGTCCTCTCTCCCCTGCCCATCTCTCCCTACACATTCCCTCGGAAGCCAGAGTTCTGACTGAGGATTCAGATCTGCCCAAAGAGAGATTTCCTGCCTTCCAGGAGACTTCCACAAATGTTTGGGTAGAGATTCTATATAGCTCCCACACGGCTGAGATTATATTGGTACAGAGACCGGTAATCCATTTGGATCCAAAGGAATGCCAGCTACAAGCCAGTCTAAGGCAGTAAAGCAGGGAAGAAATATGAATGGCTTCTATTGACTGCTCCAGACACTGGAGAAAAAAATAATCATCAGTTTCAACGCTTATCCTATTTTATTTCTGAAAGAAAAGGTTTGGCTCCTTTTGTGGGGCCATGAATTACAAGTGGAGACGCAGATAGATTGTCTGTGTTAGGGACACAGCTGAGGACATATCTCTGCCTTTAGCATTTCCCATAACCTGGCCAGGATGCCTCCTGTCTGTTCTGTGGCACCCAGCTATGCCACACACTACACAGGGAGTAAAAGCATCTACTGGCCTTCCCTAAGAGCCAAGGGTCTGCAGCCCAGGGACATCCTACACAAAAAGCCATCAGCTGGAGAATCATGCAAGACAATCCAGCCATTTGCAAGTTTTTACAGCTTTATATAAAACTCTCTTAAAACATACACCCCACGACAAGGTGGGACATCACAGGGTCACTTTTTTGCAGTCCTTCTAATTTCAGCTGTGGCCCCCCAAAGACCAGGTACCTCTGCAGGGATGTGGAGGCCCTGTGCTCGCTCTCAGGCAGCAGCCTGCACCCTGGCAAGGCAGTCCTGCTCCAAACCTCCCTGTAAATCAAGACCTCCACGTTTCAGGTAGCAACAGCTGTTGCTGGAGAAAAAGAAGTGGAAATTGTGTATTTCTCAGCTCTTGGACTTTAAAATCAGAGCTGCAGGACACAGCAAGGGAAGAGCAGCCCTGCTGCTTATGATCAAAGAGTATTTAATCTTTTCTCCAGCTGACTGCATGCTCTCCCTTCTCCCCCCATCCCTTTGACTAATCTCATTCCCAAACCCAAAAGAGAATCTGAAATAGAAATATTTATGTATTTACTGAGCATGCTCACAAGGCTATCTCACTCAAACATTTAAGGGAACATAAAAAAAAAAAGATCCCGTCTTTCAGGAATATTCACAGCAGGAAGAAGAGCAAAGAAAGAAAACCCAACACAACAAAAAGCAAATAGCAGTGATGAACTCACTGTGAAACCTCTGTCACATTGTTTATTCACCCAGCAGTCCACAGGAGTTCACACACTCAAACTCACATATTATCACCCTTAAGTCAGAGTAGCTAAATAAACATTAGTTTAGTTGGCACAGACCTTAATTTCCCATACTTTACATACATTAATAAACATTTCCAGATTGTGATGGGATTCCCATGTAACTGAAGATGGGCCAAAATGACATTTTCACTGCTCAGCTGCACTTCCTGTAGTATTCTGCAGTGTTCCTTGAGATAGCAAGAAACCAGTCACATTAAAATTAAGGCAAATTTATTATTAGTTCCAACAGACATTTTATTCATGTGCAAATGACAGGATAATAGAACTGTTGTTTGACAGCTTGCTGAGAAAATTGTAGCTTTCATCATCTCAGATGATAAATTTTTCCTAAAATAAAATGAACACTCATGGAAGAAATTGCAATAAGGGTTTAGACAGAGAAAAGAATATGACAACTATTCTACCTAAATGAATCAAATTTTGTGATCTCACAAGAGGCAAAAAAACTTTGGTTCAGAAAAAGTCAAATTCAGATAACACTTAGCAAGTTAAATACTTGAAGTGGCAAAAATATTTGCAGGATTTAAAAGGAAAAGTGGTAAACTCACCTTGAGATTGTTAAAGCACATTAGTTTAGTGGAAACAACTTCATAATTTCTTATTGTCCTCATGCTCCCGAAGTCTCACACAAATGTGATTTTTTTTTTTTTTGGCAGCTTGATTGCAAAAGCCTATTAAGTCTGCTAAGCAATATCTAGTGTTTGCTGCAGGATTTTGAGTCTTGGACCTGAGCAGGAATACTTTTCTTTTGTAAAAAAACCCTGTTATATAGGTGAATTTGAATATTTTAATAGAGAGAACAAGGTAATTCCAAGATCTCCAGAGGATTTGAAAAAAAAAAGTGCTAATCAGCATTGGGAGAACAGGTTTCTCTTTGTGCAAAGAACATTACTGGAATGTTCTCTTTTCATTTCTCAGTGTTGGCATGAGGAATAGAAAACATAAGCATTCTTACAGCTGTCAAAAATGAATTTAAGGCAGTTCTGTTCATAGAAAAAAATTTAAAAATTAAAAGATTAGTTTGACCTTAAGTAAATAATTCCATTTCAAGAAAAAAAGGTTATTTTTAATTTAAAATTAATATACTGTGAAAAATAATAGCTTCTGCAAGTACTCCAACATCAATCCAATCTACCCAACTTTCCAACTTGCAAAGGAGAAAAATAAGACAGTTTCCCAAAAGTAACTCAGAATCCTCAAAAAAAACCCAACACAAAAAAACCCCAAAAAGCCAAACAAGAAATCAAACTATCCATATGTTGATGCCAACAAAATCACATTTTCTTTCCCAGGCTTTATCCCCAAATGCTAACCTCCGGGAAAATGTGAAATTAAGACATTTAAAAACTTGTCAGAAATCTAGAACTCCTTTGAGACTCCTTAGGACACTTCTGTAAGTGTTTGTTTCCAAACAATCAATCCAAAGAAGATCAATAAGGAATATTTTATTTTAGAATACTTTTTTTAAATCCATAACAACTAAGGAACAAGTGTTGATATGCCAAATTAGTATTTCGTAAAACTTCAGGCCAAGTCTAGGACCCTCAAGCTCATGTTCTGTGTTATTCTTCTTTTTATGACTCCCTCAGCTCTCCCAGGGATTACATTTTGTCTTGGACCCTTTAACTGCTGTAATCCAGGGGCCAGGCAGAGCAGGGCCCAGGACCAGAGCAGGACCCTAATACACTTACACAAAGATAACCAGGACCTTCAGACAACTCAGCCACTGCTCTCTTACTTTATAACACAAATAGGAGGCACCTGCTCCTACTTTTAATAGTCTGGTAGAATCCAAATGGCATTTAGACCTGTTCCATCTCCGTAAGATGAAGTCTCCATCATTGTGTTCCCATTTAACATCTGGACTAGACTCAAATGATGCCAAAAGGCAGAAGCCAGATGAAACACCTCTGTGAGATTTTGCATCTGTTGCTGAGTTTCACATTTTCACATTACAACAGAATTGTAAAGGAGGTGAAATTTTACGCTCCCACAGCACAATTCTCAGAATGCTGGACGAGAAATGATAATCACTAAGTCACTCTTAGTGGGTGACTTTACATATACTTCCACGGCTTTTCTACACTGGGAAAGCAGTTAGCAGCCCAGAGAAGTAAAAAATAAATTAAAACAAATATATTTGGGGGGGGTGGGGGGGTGGGGTGAGGGGGCAGGTGGAGAAAAAAACCAAGCAAAAACCAAACAACAAAACAGACTTGAAGAAAGATGTGATAGTGAACAAGTCAATTCAGATGCAATGAACTGATGGGACCACTGTCACAAAAAGCAAATAGTACTGTCTTTTCTCCTGTTGGCTTTGTTACCTAAGAATGCTCTTCATTTCAAGCAACAGATATTTCTTTAACTTTCCTGATTTCCAGATGATCTACTATATACGCCAATTTCAATAGATGCAAATGTTTAAAATCCAGTGCTATAATTAATGTTGTTCAGCACACCAAGGGACACAGTGGAATGCTGAATATATTTGTTTGTTTACTTTAAATACTAAAAACCTACCCAGTTGTCACCCAAAATCTGTCTTTAGTCTGAGGCATTTCAAATTTCAGGACATCTCAGTCACTGTTAAATCTCATTCCAGCTTGTGAGAGAGTGTACTTTCTCCTTCTTGCCTTAAACTTGATGCTGCAGTTAAAGGCAGCCCTAAGGAAAGCACCTCTGCAGCTGCAGATTTGACTATGGATAACTGGTCTCTGTGCAATAAACAGCCTGGAGGTACAAGGTCAGTCCTCTCCTCCTCCTCCTCCTCGAGTAGGCAGGAGCCTTCACCTCGAATCAAGCAGAGAGCGGTCTGCTCTGGTGCCAGGTGACAACACAGCAGTGTCACAGCAGGGCCATCAGCCGCACTCTGAGAATGCTCAGCTCTGAAAAACAGTGCAGCAGTTTCCATCTTGGGAAGGCAAACAGTTCCAAGCACAGAGGGGGAAGGCAGCAGCTGAAGGCTGTGGCTGGCCCTGGCTATAACCTTCTCCATGCACTAACTGGGGTTCAGCCCAGCCAGGAGGTACTTGTGCAGAAACAGCTTCTCCAGGTGTCACGGCACACCACTCTTGAACTGTCCCACTTACATGCTGAGGTGAATCTGAATGTGGTTCTAAAAGAAGATTGGAAGTGCAAGCAACCAAATGGAGACGTGCTCGAAAGAGCAACATGCATTTTCACTGGCCAAGGCAAATGATAAATCATTCTCAACAGTAAATGTTATTTCAAGTTGGCCACTGTTCAAAAAACCCCATTCAAATCAACAAGACACAGCTCCAAAAATATTTAACCTCAAAAAACTCATAAACAAGTTTGCTCAATTGCAATTTATTTTCTTCAAACAGAAATTGGGCAAGAGTTTAAGAAAGACATGTACAGATAATGCTGAAATAAAGGTTGCAACCTCTTTTATTTAACAATAGATAGAATTATTAGATGAAGCCAAATTTCACTTTAATTTGAACTTATTTTTGGTTCAAAAATAATGTTTGTCTCAGAAACCATCATTAAGAACTGAAGAGAAGAAAGCAATCCATCTAGCAGCTGTGGCACTTAAAGGAGCAGGGAAGTGAGATGAAAAAAATCAGACTCATAAGTTTGAAGCAGCACTTTTATAATGGAATTTAGTTTCAAAGTGAGATATGAAGCTACAACTGGCTAAGACTTTAAAAATTAATTAACTCACATGATAAGTAGCTCCATTTCAAAAAGCAGAGAAATAAAGCAGAAGGAGATATTAAGCTGTTAAAAAAGCGCCTTGTGTCCTTACCAGAATATTTACTGGGACATAACAAATACCAGAAGTTGAGGAACATTATGCTTCACTCTGAAAGCACTCTGAAGAACTATTTCCTCATAACCATGGCTGATTCATCAGGGCCTTAAAGGAACCTCTCTCTCTCCCAGCTCTGTCCATAGATGCACTTATGCCCCATGGAGGTGATCATTTGAGTGGGCAGTTTCTGCCAGTCCAGTTCTCTGATCACAGAAAGTTGTCTTCTGGTGCAAAAACATGGTTCCCTTTGCTTTCTAGCTACCCACAAAGGCTACTTAAACAGAAATACCACCACAATGATGAAAGCGAAGACACAGCACTGACACAACTGCCGGATAAAATCTGGACAAGACAACGACAGCCCTGTGAGGGAGCTGCTTGATTTGGTACAGTTCCTCAGCACAGGGCAGATAGCAATTCTTTTGGTTCAAATCTTTCTCCTTTCTTTCCCCAAGGAGAATGAGATATTGGGTTTGATTTCATATTGTCAAAAAATAGTGGCTGAACCTATCATACTAAATTCATTGGGGGCTGACATTTCAAAGTCTTCAGTTAGAGTCCATTAAATTGAGAACAGACTTGCCTTTTGTTACTAGAGGCAATAAATATTAATATTCACTTAGAATATAAAATTAAATTCACACTTTTACTCACCAGCCTTTAAATTAACCAGTACCTTATAGTATTTTATTAAACAAAGTATTTTAAGTATTTCCCATTTTCATGAAACTTACTACTATATGATTGAATTATGCAAGGTGTATGAGATGTGTTACAACTGAATGCATTATGACCCTCAAAAATAAATCAATGAAAACCACAGCAGTGGGTTATCCTAAAAGAATGCTCTAGGCATTCAGTACTATTTCAGTTGTGATAGACTATTTATTCATACACTTGCAGTGCACCTGTAGAAAGTTGGTGTTCAGTTATGTTTACCTCGAAGAAAACCTTTCATGTGGGCCAAGCAAATTACTTATAAGAAACAAGCGTCCAACATTCCCATTGCATAGGTCAGATAACTCCAAAACCCCTTGAACATTCCTGGTGCTTTCTCCTAACAGGCCACTTATGCTGCTGTCTCATCTTTACACATCTGTGAGCAGCTGCATTTTGCTACGGGCAAGTTCATCTGTCACCCAGTGTCAGTGTGCCACTTCCCTGATCCATAGGCAGCAGCAGAAAATCAACAATGTCTCAAGTTTTTTTGCTGAGTCCCACACACGTCAAATGCTGTTAATAATAATAAGAGTTATCAAGGAAGGGATGGAAAACAAGACAGCATTAACAACCAGACCCTTTTAAAATGTTCACAAAAGAAGGAAGGTATTTTTCCTTGTTAGTTAAACATTCACAACCCTGGCAAACTAGAGGCATGACCCTGGATCTCACAAAGTTTTTCCATTTCAGTCAGGGTTTTATACAGCCTAAACTCTTCTCTCCTGAAAGCTGCTGCAATATCCAGGTATCAGATGTATTAGCAGCCACATCCTTGTAAGATTTGTTTCCTACATAAAGTCCACAAATTTCACCTGACAAAGCATCTCCATTCTCTCCATTTTCCAGCATACTTCTGCATAATGCAGGCAAGGGTCTGAATATCACTTCAATCCCTAGATGTATTAATATAAGGTCACAGTTGGTATTTGTTAATGAGGGTAACAATTGTGTCTCAGTACAGAAAAATGTAAAAGACAACTCAGTAGAATTTTCCTAAGCAACCTTTTCAAGGCTGAATGATCCAGATGACAGAGAATCCCTAAGGCACTCAGCCCCAAAGCAGATGAAATTTCTGTAACTTCCTGCTGCACTGTAGGTCTATCAGAAAAAAGCAAGAGACAGAACTGCTGCATCAACTTTTTCAGAGCTTCCTTGCTTTCTCCTACAAAAGTTGAGGCTGATTCACCACATGGAGCAGGCCCCATTTCAGAGACAAGACAACCCTTTAGGCAGTATTAGCTTGGCTAACTCAGGTGTTTAGAGGTAGGTATCCTTGACAATGGAAGGAATTCAGAGCACCCAACTCACTGTAGCAGTTTTATCAGTTTAGAAAGAGCTTGTTCCTGGTCTTCTGGGGAAGTGTCTTCCTCATCCTCAACTCTGGGAGACAACTCCAGAAATGTACTGACAGTGATGTGACATGGCAAGACCAACATCTTAAATATCCTAGGCTGGATATATTTTTCCTTCTTCTGGGTGCAGTGGATCCAGAGATCCTCCTTAGAAGCCTAAGTCCATGGAAAACACTATTAAAATGTCTAAAAGCATTTTCCATGCATATAAAGCTAATTCTGGACAGAAATACTGAAAAAAATGAGGAGGGGAAAGCAGGTTAAATGGATAGAAAATTAAGTCCTGTTATGCACTAGGAACTGGTTAAAAGCCAGAGAAAAGAAAACATAATTTTGTCATGGGAAAATACTGCCAGTAAACATAGCTGTGAATAGACATTCAGATCAACATTGGTCTTGCTCAGTTCTGTGAAGTAAACAGAGGAGATACACGAGGCAGGGAAAAAATATACCACCCTGATGACAGAGGCCACAGCAGGGTTATGGAGACAGCCAAAATAAATATGGCAGTGAAAACTGAATGCAAGGCAGTAAAGAGTGGTAAGGAGAAAAAAAAACAAGCCACACACAGATAATTTCTGATCAGCGTTTCACTTTTCACTTGAAGCACTTGCGTGCTGTCACTCTGTGGCTCACTCAGGGAGGCTGCTTAGTGCATAGCAGTCAAAAATAGGCTTCATTAAGAAGGGGAAAAAGAAGTGAAAATGCAATGTCATTTACACAAAATGATGATACTCAACACTACTTGAATATTATATTCAGTTCATTACTTCAAGTCCAAGAAAATTATTAAAATAAGTCCTAGTGAAAGGGAGGTCTTGGCACCACTGGCAGGCAGGTCCAGGGTTCCTGTTAGAATACTCTCATTCATGGGAAACCTATAATAATACATATTATATTTTTCAATGAAGGCTTTCATTAGCATCCTTCACTCACCTTCTTCTTGCCTATTAAAATGTTAGGATCTTCTCAATGCAGCAGGAAAGTAGCAAACAATGGAAGCAGTCAAAATAGCACAGGAAAACAAGGAAAGACAATATTTCTGTCTGAACTGGACAAATATTCCAGTATTTTTATTCATAGAAAGGAAAATTAAGTTAGCTTTCACTGACTTTGTAGCCACTTTCATTGCATGATCAGGCACATCAATGTATCAATACAAATGTTTATATAAGGAATTATTTCAAATAATTCAAGCACTTGAAAAGGGGAAAAGAAGCCACAAATATTTTAAATTCAGAAACATGAAAAACACAGGACCTAATCAGAGGGTTCTGCCCATTTGAAAGGGGCATTGATTAAAGAGAAAAATAAACATCACTAACTGAAAATTCCTTTATCCAGTATCTGGACATTAGGTAAATATATTACTTCTGAAATTCCTCTCTCAACAGCTTTTTTCATAAATTACTCTCCATATTTGGGGCAACCAGGGGGAGAGTGGGGAAAACACTTCCGGGCTCTCACTTTACTCAAGCCACCTGTCACATCTGGAGAGGGAAAAAATAAACATAAATAGAAACAAACAAAACCTACCATAGCAAAAACAACAAAAACCAATCCCTTGTATTTTACTTAAGTTTGCTTACTTTTGTGGCTAGATATTCTTCTGCCAGTAGGATTCTGGAATCCACTGAACAGCCTAGTTGTGCTTATTGTATCACACACTTGCTTTAATTTCTGCCTTCAAATTCCTGAGCATTGTTGCTGGTGGACATGACAGAGCAGGCTACAGGAACCTGCAGAAATTACCCTCCATCCTACCCCAGCTCAGGGGTATGGTATTTGATTTCTCATTGTGTTGAGAGTAGGAGGGGAAGAACAAGTAGAAATGTGTGTATTCACCTGGGAGAAGATGGCTTGGTGAACAATTGTCACTCCAGGAGACAGGGAGCACAGGTTAATGCATCCTTCAACAGAAGATGGAATGAACTCCATGGCCAGGGAGCAAGATGAATAAAACTTGTTTCCCTCTTATTTCCTCTCTCTGCCATTTAGCATCTTTAACCTTTCATAAAACTGTTTTATCTCACTTCTAAAATGGTTTAGTTTAATCCTAAGCATGAATTTCATACTTAGAAAACAGAAGGGAAAAACTTCCCTAAATCAGTACTACTTGTTTTCTTCTTTTTTTGTCTGATTAATGGCTCAGCACAGCCCTTTTCACAACCCTTGTAATCACTAGCTGTTTTGTCACTCCCTTTGCTGGCTTCAAACAAGCCTCGTTAACTCCTAATTAATTTCAGATAACAGAATCCCTTCCACTTTTTCCTGGATTTCATCGGGGTCATGACAGAAGAACCGATCGTCAGCCAAGCGTCTCCACCTCTGAAAAGCCAAGGGTGGATGGGCTGTGTCAGGGGCTGACACAAGCCAGAATTGCTCCAAGAGCTGAGCCTGGCCATGGGGCTGAACTATGACCATGGACATATCTCAGCAATGTAATAATACCCGAGGTTGTTAAACTTTTAGTATGGGAAACAGTCTAGCTACTGTCCCTATTTACTGGGCAGAAAGGCGAGTTTGAGAGAACACGCAGATACTCCAGAGACCCTGAAGAACAGCTGGCTCTGCTCTGAAAGGAGAGCTAAGCAAATGTATTGGCAGATTTAAAGTGACTTCCAGCTCACAAGGAAGAGGACATACACAAGGTTCTTGTCTCAGACAGTGACTCGAGGAGGTCACTACAGAGAATCTCTCCAGATTAAAAAAACTCTTCTTAAAGGGACAGAAGTGCTGCTGCTTGATTAGTGGGTGAGCAGCAGTCAGGTTTTTTTTCTCATTGCTGATGTGCAGATCAACTTGCACTGTTACTTCGCTTAAAAAAGAGAAACAAACATGAAAAATTTCAGTAATGTGGCTGTGGCACTCACTGCATAAAGTCACTGGAAAGCCTCATCAGCCTGCAGTGAGGAGCAAAATTAGCCCATGAAAAGCACCAAGTTCTCATGTCCAGCTGTTTCCACATCCCCTTGAGCAGCTTTGCATAAACCTCCACTGGGCACAGCTATCTCTGAGTTGGTCTTAGTTCTAACCAGCCTAAAATCTTCCCTTTGACTATAAAGCAAATGTAATTAACCAAAACAAACTTTTTTTTTTTAAATTGAAGACATTACATTTTCTCACACTATGGTAGCACCACAAGTGACACATGTTTTTTCAAACCCCAAAGGAAAAGCAAATGCTTTTCATGATTTTGAAAAGGATACTGTTGCAGACAGTACTTCACTGTCTCCAGTGACACCATCCCTTACGTTCCCAACTAAACCTTGAGCTGCAAGATGAGAAATCTAAGACAAATTTTGAGGCTCCCTCATGGCAAAGAGCTAAATCTAATTTTCTGATACTTAGAACCTGACCCATTGGATTAGGTTAAAAAAACCTCTAAATTGCATTTGCCACTAAAGATCTGTTGGCCTGGAATAGGTGGAACATGTATTGGTGTGAATACATGCTAGATATATGAAGTCCTCGGCTCTCCCCCATTACCTACAGTTTTGTAATCCATTCTGATGCCAAATCCATCTTGTAACACTTTAAAAATAAAAGCAACAATATGAACGTATGTCTAATTAATTGAATTTTAGTTGATTTTGAATTATTCAGTGAAATACTTTTAGGAAAACTTATTGTGATTACCTTCTCTTTCTTCCTTCATGAGCTGGGGGCCCACAAAGCTAGAGCAAAGGCCATGTAAAATCACTGCTGTTCTGTTAAATTCAGCTCTTTACCTACAATAAAACTCCAGGGCAGTAGATCACTTGTCCTGAGGACAACAGGAGAGCAGCCAGATGCTCATCTTAGCTGTGATGAGGGTTTTTGCATCAAGTGAGAGAAGCCTGAAGTGCCAAGCTATAAGCAAAACTTCAGGTAGGAAAGCTGTTCAGTTTCTCCCAGAAACGACGTTTGCTTACAGCAGGAGTTAAAGCATTCTCCTCTCTGCCACTGCTACAACAATAAAAATTTTTTTAAAAAAAATTTAAAAATTGACAAAAAATATAAGAAAACTGAGCTTTCCTGTCTAGTAGAAAGGTTTTAATTTTAGAGATAGGCTACAAGCATCTATAATATAATAAGTGCCTGTGATATGGTGGTATAAAGAGCCTCCCACTTCAAAGTTATAAACAAAAAAAACCCCAAAAATCCCAAAGAACAAAGAATCCAGTCTCAGTGCTGTATAGTGATGTTTAAATTAATCAAGTGTAATTTTAAATAGAAATGCATAGGGAATGCCCTTTAAGGTGGCTTTGAAGTTTTCCCAGCCTTTCATCCATCTGAACTCCTACCATGTCAAAATGCACAACTCCAAGCACTCAGCTCCTGATGTGTTTGGTATGTGCTAGACTGGAATCATACAATCATGGGACACTTTGGGTTGAAAGCGATCTGTAAAGGTCACTTAGTCCAACTTCCCTGCAATGAGCAGGGAATCACACAAGTACAAGCCATGCTCTTGCAAGGCAGAACAGATTACTCTGCAGAACAGAAACACTAAAGCTTTCCGTAAAACCAAAGCTATGGCACGTAAGAACCTCAGGAGCTCACCCTCCTACTTCCTGAACCTCAATAAAAAGTAGTAGTAGAGTCTAAAAGCAACTTCAGAGCTCCAGAAAACAGCAGGAGCCAAGGTCTCTTCCCATAGAAAACCCATGCACGCCCATGTACTTGCACCCAGTGGAAGCTCAGTGCAGCTTTTCAGTATAAACATCACCTAACTTACTCCTCTAAGGCAATAAACAAAGGCTCATGTTCCAGGAAACAGTCTCACTGGTTACTCCACAACACACACTTATGTATGTCTCCTACAGACTTCAGAGGCTGGCTGTTTTTAATAAAAGCATCTTTGCCCTGAAGCTGCAAAGTCGGGACTTTTCAGGAGGCTTTTAGTGTAAACTTAGCTCTGCAGATCTACAGTGCATTAAACTGCTCACGTAGAGAGTAGAAATTGGTCAAAAGACATAAACTAGAGAGTATGTCATGCAAAATATAGGACATGATGTAGCACACTGGTATCTTCTCTCAAAAAGAATTTAATTATGCTGTGATCTGGAGGACTAGACCACAGACCTAAAAAATAGTCAGTAATGGGGTTGTGTTCTGTAAAGGCAAATATCAGCAGCAGGAGTGACACCACACCACAAGCTATCACAAAGGTTTGTGTTTCTGACATTTAAAGCTGATAGACACCCTGCCAGGACAGCAGAGTTCGAAAGCTCCTGCACGCTGCAAGCCCTTACTAAGGGACAGAGATGTGGGAATTCTGCCTAAATCTCCAGATTTTACTTGAGCACACTCTCATGTAGCTCTCTTCCTTTCCTAAAGCCCCTCTCTTTCTTTTTTCTACCTGTTTTCAAACTCCATGTCCTCTTACCTACACAATTCAGCCTGCGGTGGTTCTGTTTCTGCTCCCCAAAGAGAGCAGACAGGGAGGGAAAAGAGTGATCTTTACACAGATGGAGGCTTTTTGAAATGTAGCAGTTTGTCCCTGTACATTTTGCTTGACTACTCTCTTCCTAATAAACTGTGACCTCTGAAGGTCATTAGGTGCTTATTAACTGAGACAAGCTTTAGAGAGCTCTAGCTATGCACTAGGTAAAAGCCACTGAATGCTCTACACCCACTCCTCTGTTCTGGTGCCAAGTGATGGCATTAGCAGAGATTAATAATTATGTGCCTGTTTGTACCCCACAGTCTCAGCCTGGGCTCTGCAGTCAGGCCAGCTCACCACAGCTGCATGGGAATGAGGAGCTGTGCTCAGCTGGAGGCAGTGCCTATAAAAGCTCCTGCTCCTCCGTGACCTGCACGAACTGTTCTGCCTTCCCCAAGCAGGGCAGGGGCAGTGTGAAGCCTGGTGACTTGGCCATGCTTCAACAGACTTTTATTGGGAAGTGAAAAAGAGGTTTCTTGTTACAACATCCCCAAAACTTTAAATTCCTGCACCAAATCATGGAAGGGCCATATCATCCCAAAGATCAGTATCAATTTTATTGAGAGGCCATATCAGCAGTGAGGAGCATTACAGCACACCAGACAAATACCACAGATTTAGGTAAGGGCTGGATGACCCTTTTTGGGGTGGGCTGGATATAACCTTGCTGCCACACTAGTGAAAAAAAGATCCTGACTTGGTGCATAGTCTAGATGCTGTTGTACATAATCTACATGACACTCCAGGGCAGGATGGACCTGTCAGGCATGGCACACATTATATCTCTGTCTAAAATCCGTGGTGATAGCCAACCAGGCCTGTGCTTTCAGCAAAAGGAAGACATGAAGTGTCTCTGAAGCATTCACCAGCTCTTGAAAACCCAAGCCCACAGAGAAAACGTTCTCATCTCCCTGTGTACCCTTGCCATCAGAACTGCCACCAGCCAGGGAACAGCCAAGGAAAACAGCAGCTGGGTTGCAGTGGGAGTCTGAGCTGCTGACCTTCAAATCTAAGTTGCAAGAGGTTTGTATCACCAGTATATCCTGTTTTCCTACAGGTATCAGCTGCTCTGAGGCCCAAGAGCTGTGTTACAGTGCACGGGTGCTCCTTAATTTGTTCCTCACTTGTGGGATGCAGCACTATATAAAAAATCAGAGTGTGTAAAACAGTTCAGTAAGATCTGGAACCATTTTGTCAGCATGTAAGGGGGCAAATAGCATGAGGCAGGGTGGAATGCTGGAATGCTAGAATTTCCAACACTTTCTCCTCTTGCCTAAAGTAGAAGCATGGTCCCAAACTTGGGATTCTCCAATTTCATTTGCTTCCCTCTGGTTGAAGGTCTTGTTTTCCTTACCCAGATTAAAATTCAGCCAGGAAGACTCCTGATCTCTTGACAAGAAATGTCACTTAATATTTTAGGCTTTTGGCCCTTATATAGCCTAAACATTGTCACAATAAAAATTGTTAGATAACTAGTTCTTCATAAAACAGATAAAATACCAGACTAAGCCTCAAAGCTTCTGTGGGGTCTTCAAAGCAAAGGTGCCCCCAGATTTTCCAGCAATCCATCACAGTGTTTCACACAGTTTTCCCAGTTAGCTTAAGAAAAGGAATGAAAATACACAAGCACCTTCCTTTCTATGATTCTAAACCATTGCAGGAGTTCTCACCCTGTGTATCACAGGCTTGTTGAACAACAGATTCACAACAGCCTTCATTTAAGACCTGTTGCACTCAGCCTTCTCTTCAGTTCTAAACCAGATGATCACTCCAGCCTTCCTTTGCCAGAAAATCTCTAGGGAGTCCATATTTCTCTGGAGAGTACTGGATGTATCACTACAACTGAGGCCTCAATAATGTTGAACAGACTGGGAGTACATTCTATATTTTGCTGGCAATACAAATGCTTATTGATACAACATTTGCTTCCTTCTCAAGCCAGATAAAACCAGCATTGCACTTCTGAGTCATATAATATTTGAAGTCCCATGATTCCCCATCTTGTTTTCCAGGAAGCTTTCAGAACCACGCATCACATATTTGCTCTCAACAGAATTTAACACCTCACCCTTCCCTCTCTAAAATGCAAGGTGCTGCACCTGTGTCAGGGCAGCCCCTGGTATCAACACAGGAGAAGGAATTGAGGGCAGACCTGCTGAGGAGGACTTAGGCTGAAAGAGATGGACCTGGCCCAGCCATGCCATTCACAGCCCAGAAAGCCAAAGGTGTCCTGGGCTGCATCCAAAGCACCATGGGGAGCAGGTGAGGGAGGGGATTCTGCCCCTCTATTCCACCCTGGTGACACCCCACCCGCAGTGCTGCACCCAGCTCTGAGGAACCCAACACAAGAAAGGCATGGACCTGTTGGATTGTGTCCAGATAAGGGCCAAAGAAATGACCAGAGGGCTGGAGTAGAAGCACGTGGACAATGCTCCCAGGCCCATGGTGTGAACTATGCTGTGGTCCTGTGCAGTGCCAGGAGCTGACCTTCCACGATCCTTGTGGGTCCTTCCAACTCAGGATAGTCTGTGATTCTATAATAGACATAAGGAAGATTTTTTATATGACAAGAGTGGTGAGGCATTGAAACAGGGTCCCCAGAGAAGTTGTGTGTACCTCATCTCTGGAAACATTCAAGGTCAGGTTGGATGAGGCTTTGAGCAACCTGATCTAGTTGAAGATGTGCCTGCTTATTGCAGGAGGTTTGGACTTGGTGACTTTAAAAGGTCCCTTCCAACCCAAACCATTCTTTGATTCTAAATGCTATCATTTCTGATTATATTCTTTATCAAGACTGGAGGACTAGCTTAGCCATAAAGCCAGTCTGCTTTAGCAGTCTGTTTCAGTCTAGCTAGCTGATACAGTTGTAAATAGTAGGCCAACTCCCGATCCCATTCAAAAGACCCTGTGAAAACTCATTTGACGTTTCTGTTGGGTCAGATATCAGATGAATTTTCTGAGCCTGATTATCCAAGTCATTTGGCTTTTCACCACCTAATTTAATTTATGTGCGTATTTGCAAAAGTGTGATGCAAGGGAGTAGCAAAAGCTCAACTAATCTCAAAATGTGACATCAAATGTGCCTCCTTTATCCACAGGCAATTACCCAGTCACAGAAGGGAACTGGGTTGAACAAATGGACCATGTTGGCAGCTACTCAGCTCTTTGATGTTTTTCCAAGAAGTTACAGATGGTTTGATTTTTTCCATTCCAGAATTTTTCTCTTAATTGATGTTGAACTGACAAGTTAATAATTTCACAAATTCTCTTTCCTTATTACCTGCTCTTTTCTTACTCTTTTATACTCCACAAGTTTTGTACACTTGCTCAAAGACCTGTAGTTATAGTTCTGAGGACAGAAACTTAAAGATTCTGCTAAAGAGTAGATAAAAAACTGAGAGACAGCTCAGTAAGACTAGACAAATTTGCTTATATTGGCGAAAAGAAGGCTTTGGGCTCCAAGGCCAAATAGTACAGACTGATTCATATCCACTGGATCAGCTGAAAGCCACTCCTGAAACACAGCCATTGCATCCAAGTTACAAATTGTGAGTAGCCAGCCCTGGCTCACAACTCTGATGTGCTTTGGCTCTTGTTAATCCCCGAGACCCCAGTAGTGGTCACACTCCAGATGCAGGCAGGAGGGTATGACACCTTCCAGTACACCTTGTTCTGTGTTTGCAGGCTGGAAATCTGTGCTGGGCACCAGGTGTGACAACATCCTGCCGTGTGCCTTGGATAATCTCCCTATCCCAGCATTTTCTCCATATGCTTATCAGACAAATATCCATGCCTCGTATGGCCCATCTGTAGTCCTGCCTCACTCTTCAGGCTGAAGCCAGGCAAGCTGGCCTCAGTTAGGGGCTCCATGGCAGAAATTCCTAGTTTGGGACAACTGCAGCGCTCCTAAAATGTGACCTTCCTGCCTGGAATTGGAGGTAGTTTCTGGGAACACTCTCTACATACCATAAAATGCAAAATGTTGCTTTCTCCTTGACCATTGATCATAGGTCCAGTTTCCAATGACCACCAGTGGAGTGTGTGTACAGCTGGTTGCCCACAAGGTGTTGGACACTGAGGGACATCCTAGAAATCCAAACCAACAGTGCTCGTAGTGCCTTTTCCTGCTGTGCAACCCAAATGGCCGATGAGCATCCTCATGGCAGACAGAGGGATCCCAGCAGGGCTCAGCCCTCAGTTCCCACACACACGGCCTGGCCTCGCAGGCACAGATGGCCCCACACACTTGTCTGCCTCCTCTAATTCCAGAACTGAAGGTGGCAATTTGGAAAATGCTTATTTCCATCACAACCTTCACAAACACTTAGCAGCATTCACCCCCTCCCTCCCTAAATACAGCCCCTCCTCTACCTGTGCCTTGCCTTCCCACAGTGCTGTATGCATGGAATAAATCATGTCCATGCTGACAGTCCCTTCTGTTAACTCTTCCTTTTCCATGAGTCCACTGCTATAACTAAGGGTCTACATTCTTATCCCCTCCTCTCTATTCATGTAGGAACTGCCACCACCTCTCTACTCATGCTACCCCCACACAATCACCTGCCAACATCCCAGCAGCTCTGCAACTCCCCAGCTGAAGGGCTGTGGCTCAGCCTTTAACAACTTCTCTTAGCAAAATAAAACTTTGGAAATCTATTTTATTGCCACAAAGGATGCAGAAACAAAAGCATATGTAGCTACTATTCGAATAGATATCAGGTATTCCATCCTTCCTAGTTTCAGTTTCAGCAGCCTGGAGCTTCAGTCACACATGGTCAAGTATATCCACCTTGCCCAGCTGGGCAAGGTGCTCGTGTTTCAGGAGCTGCCAACACCCACATCCCTCACGAAAGTGCTCTATCTCCCAGAAGAGCCAGTTCTCTCTGAGCAGGACCTGGTCACACCACAAAGGTAGTTTGTGTCAGTATGAGCGGTACTTTCTCCACGGTTCCCTGGGAGCTGTTCCAGGAATGGAGCCAGGAACTTCCCTCCTGTTAAACCCTGAGGATCCTTTCAGTCAGGGGGAGCAAGCACAGAAACCGCATTTCCCTACGGCTCTGCTCAGGATCCTGCTGCCATGCTAGCAGGTAGGGTCATGTCTGGTGACAGGGACAACCCAATGGAGCATCGTCTTTCTGCTTGACCCATCTTTCAAACATTTTGGTAGGCAGTTCTGGGATCCAAAATTGTTTCATCTCTAGAGTTCCTAGCTTCATAGAAAAGGGTTGTCTACACAAATATTCTTCAGACCAAGCAGTAATGAACTCAATAGAAGTTGGCTTGTAGAAGTCAGCAGATAGAAGCAAAATCAGCTACTATCCTCCTATGTCCCAAGGTACATCACTGAGCTGATCATTGTACATCCTGGGCCCAAGAGGTCCACCAGCTCTATGCCAAGTGGGGAGGCACTGGCAGGGAAAATGACACTGACTCCTGGGTTGTGAAAGCTGTAGTGCCTCAATTGCACTGTCACTCATCCATAGCTCATATTTGAAACTATCAGTGCAAAGGGATTTCCATGTGGAAGTTATTCTGGGCTTTTGTAGGTTACAAGAGATCACCAGAAATCATGTTTACAACTGGAAGCAATCCTGTGCCCTCTGCTCTGGGGTGACCCAGCCTGCGCAGGGAGGTTGGACCAGGTGACCCCCTGTGTTCCTTTCCAACCTGACCCGTCCTGTGATTCTGTGGATGGTGACTGATGGCTGTGATCCAATGCTCATACCTGTGTCATGGGCTGGTGTTATTTAACAGCACAAATTGACTTTGTCTAACTTGTTGCTCAACAAGACAGTACACCAAGCAATCAGGTGTCAACTAAGATGCCAACCTAGTCTTTCTGGCAGAAAAGGCTTCATTCTAGAAGCCATTAATGATCTCTTGCAGAAAAACTTAAACTGAGACTTAGAAAACGCATGTGGAATTCTAGAAATTAAACCAGATTTATTAATTTAATTAAACTGCTGCACCATTTAGGTAGGTCATGTATATAATCATCTAAGTAGAGATAATTTCCAAAGCAACACAAGATATTTTCTTACAAAAAGAATGATAAAGCTGGAATGGCTCCTATTGAAAAGCTTGAAGCTACCAAGTATATGAGACCTCTAATACAAATACACAGATTGAGTCTAATGGAAAAAACAACTTTTAAACGTCCATGATGTAAGTAGAAAGAGAAAATTGTGAAAATACTAACAATTAGCCTATTTTCTTGGCTTCTAATCTGACAAAAATTTCAATCATGGTAATGACAAAAACTGAATACCAATTTGGAGAGCTAGAATCTAAGCAGTCCTTCAAGTGTTTCCTGGACACATTTGGCCCTCTGGCCCCAGGTGTCTTACAGAAGAGAAAATTGTTTGCATTTTTATTCCTCATGATGCATAATCATTGGGTAAGCAAAACCAGACAAATAGAAAAAGCAGATTCAGTGGCTCAGAGGCAGCATCTCAGTCTGGCCCCAGCTGAGCTAATTGAACTGTCATAATTTGAATTGTCATATAATATAAAGGTCTTCATTATTAATCTTGAGTCAGTAGCATAGAAATTTTATACATATCAACTACAGATGTGGGTCAGGTTCAGGATTTTTTCACTTTTCCTTTATTATTATACTACAACTTGAGAACTGCCACTGCATCCAACTACTGCCCAATACCACCTATATGGGCTTGTGTGTCGCTATTGCTGCCTCTATACTGAAGTTGATTTATTTTTTGTCACGAAAATTTAGGACAGTGTTCACAATCAAGGAACCTTCCTACCTGGGTGTCCTTTGCAAAGAACGGTGAGAGCAGTCATTGCACCCTGTGGCATAGGCCAGCACAGAGCTGATGTGATGTGCCCCACGTGCTAAGAGCTGTGCTGTCACTCACACAAAGTGCTGAGACTCCTTTGCCAAAACTTTTATCTAATACTGCCTTTAGCTCGGGGTTCACATTCCTGACACGGCTGATCCCAGAGAATGCTGTGATATCTTTGTCAACTCCTAAATGGATTAAAAACTTCATCAGAGAACTACTTTCACCATGGAGTGAGGCATTTGTTATCATTTCCATTACAGACCCCATCAAATGTGCATTCCCCTAGAATATACCTTGCATTGAACTAAGGCTGAAAATGTGGAAAATTTTGCTAGAAATTTCCACAGAAAATTCCAACTAGTGTGATATTTTAACCCACAGCTGTACCACACAGCTTGCAAACTCCTGTCTCTGGTGAACTGTTGGAATCCTAGGAACGTAGAATTTGGGGTTTTAGTGTATAGTAGTACATGTGAGTCAAGATGGAGGACTTTGGGTGTTGTCTTTGTCCTTCTTCTTCGCCTTCTTCTTCCTTCTCCTTCATGGGTTTGGGTGGTTTTCTCTAATTGGGTGAAAAATGTCCACATTTCAGGCCTTTGATGGTCATTATTGGGACAGAAACATAAATAATATAAGTGTCACCTTGTTATTGGGTAACTATCTCTTAAATAACTTTGCTAAGAGCTAGAAGCTCTCCATTTTACCTTGTTTCTCTGGCTTGCTAGTTAAGCTTACAGCTTGTGAGCCTGTAAATACTGTAAATAGATAAGATATAATAAACATTCCAAGTCCGAGCTTGATGATTCCCGAGTATTATTCATCCTGACCTTGGCAGAGAAGAAGAAAAGAAGCCAAAACAGTGAACAACCTGCCCCCTGCAATGTAAGTGAAGGGGCTGGAGAGGCCACGCCAGGGCTCACATCTCAACACTCTCCTGAGGTTTCCCCCACTCAGGAGAGCCCCTGCACAAGGCACTGGAGCACTCTGCTGCGGATCACACCACCCAGAAATGTGGCCTGTACTGCATGAGAGCATGCCTTGAGAGCCAGGCTCCTCCAAGGCTTTCCTTAGCCTTGCTGCATGAGTCCCAGGACTGGCAGGGCTGCCAGTTTCTGCCACTCAGCATGTGCTGGTGTTCCTCCTGTCCTATATGAAAATGAGGGAGGGGGATCTCAGCAGCTGGATGCATGTCCTGCAGTCCCTTTCTGCATTAAATCTCTCTTTGTAAAACAAATGGACAGACTAATGCCAGACACCTGGGCTTCACTAAAGCCTTTCTAATACATTCAGGATATCTAGAACCATGTGAATTTTTCCATCAGGGTGTACAAACTATGTGAATACAAAATTCAAAAGAATTAAGCTTCAGGAAGGGTGGATATTCCTTCTATAAGACAGAAAAAAGTACCCCCTACATTCTACTAAAATATCTTAACACATCTGGGTAGATGAAAAAGGTACTCAAATATGTTTTTCAGAACTGGCTTCTGTTTCAAATGTGATAAACTGGTGTGGTAAGAGACAAAAACCATTCAGATACTTACCCATTGTGGTTACATTTGTAATTTTCTTATTAATGTAAGCCTTACAATCTTTCTCCTTCAGGATGCCAGAGTCACTAAAAGCCAAACACTAGAGTTAAAATAAGTTACTCATTTATCTCTTTAAAAGAAGCCTTTAATGTTTATTATTTTAGCCCTTGGAATGATTTTAACCATTTTGAGAGAGAGAGGAGGGTAATAGACTGTTCTTTTTGTTTAGACATACCAGTCTTGCCTTGGATCAGCTTCCCAAGCGTAAGTTCTAGTTGAAGTTTTGCTTTCCCGAAGTAAAACTTTAGCTCCAGATCTATTTCCTTCATAAAGGCAGTTATGCTGGACTGTCTCCCAAGACTGGTTATAACCAGAAACAGCTCCCCAGCACTCCCCACAAGGCCACTTTTCTTCATCACTGAGTATTTTCCTAGTTCCTTTCTGATCTACTCAAAGTTCTGACATGCTTGCAGAGCAGCAAGACCCACTGAGTTCATGAAATACTACAACTTTCTACTTCACAAATGGGTCTTGGCAGTGTTTGAACACTCATCCTCACCTGTTAACCTCAATCCCTAAGGCCACAGCCAGCACAGACAATTACAACAGGAGTTTTAAAGAACATTCTTTACCTTTTGACCTGCCATTTTGTCTCCAGAGGGACATTTTTTCAGTGCTTCTGCTGAGGCATCCAAAACCTGATGTTGCAAAGCTTATGGACTGCAGGAACAGAACTGGCATCTCTGGAGCAGCACTGCACCCTTTGCAGCAACAAAGGGATTTGGGGCATATTCCTGTGTTTCAGGACCACTTAAGGTACAACCAAATAATCTCTTTCTCAGTTCCTTATGCAATATACAAGAAATGTGAATTCCCACAGCCAGTTTCCATCGAGGAAAGCAGCACTTTTTTAGCCTCATCTAGCAATTACTGTTCAGGCTTCAATATTTCCAAGCATAACAAGGAAAGAACCTCTGTGTAATCCAGGACACCACCCCATCTCAGACACCAACGGTGTCTCTTCCCCAAGAGAAGTGTATTATTTTTCTTCTCTCGCCTGACACTTCCAAAAACTTGTTGTACAAGCTGGGTCAAAGAAGGCCTCCCTGGAAGCCAGGCTTCTTGCATTCTTGAGAGCCACATTAGAGTGAAGTAAATAAGTTGTGAGTAAAAGTGCTTTAGTAGAAGAGAACAATACTTAGAGCAGTTTTAAAATACCTACATACTTGAATCACTATTATGGAAATACAAAGAAAAAGCAAACGTAAACTTCTGTCACTTGATAAATAATATCAATACTTCAGTCACTGAGAAGAGAAAGGAATCCAAAATTAAAGTTAAAATAGGATTAAGATACACTTTCAGTGGCACTGCGGACGTAATAGTCCATTAAAGGAGGTTTGAACATTAAGTAGTTTTAAGAATGATTTGAAAGATTTAAGGACAGTTGTTTGTTCTAAATGCTAATCTTACATTTCTTAGTAGCATTAAGACTAGCAAGGAGTACACTTTCAACAGTTTTATTCCAATTGACTTGAATTTCTGAAATGTTCTTTTGCACTGTACAATTATAAATGAGCATCCCTGTTTCATTAAGATGAAGAAAGACCATTCTCTGAAATAATCAGGCAGGCTGCTGTAAAAGCAGATCACATCCTGCTCTTTCTCATAATTTCCATTTTAATTTCAGAGTTGTTGGAAAGCAAAGTTAAAACAAATGAAGAAAATCCTTGGATACTGGCAAACCATGATAGATAATTGAAATGGATTGGATTTGAAATTTTAATTCTCCTGAATTATTTACTGCATACACCTATTTTATTTAAACTTAGAACACTTATCCTTCCTTCATTTCTTCCAGCAAATCAATGTAGGCAGCTGCTCTTTATATTCCTCTGAACAGCATCAGACATGCAGTAAATATGCAGAGCAAGCATTTTGGAGGATCATACAGGTCAATGTATTTTGACTTTTGCAATATGATGCTGAATCCTAGCAACAGGCATTAGATTAGGGAAGATGTAGTGAGTATGCCTTATGCATTTTGGGTTGATTCTGGATGTGTTCATTCAGATAAGTAATGAAAACCAGACAGTATTTCTTAACTTATTCAGATGCCACAAGCTGGACACTTCTTCTGTCTATTAAATTCTTAAATCAGGTGGACTACAAGACCTAAAGATCAAATCACACACTGCAGCTTAAACATTTATTAGCTTTGTCACTGGAGCTGTTCAGACTGTTTTTCAAACAAAAACATACAATAATTGCCCACACATCATTTATATTCGAAGTGATTACCATAATGGTTAGACAGACAGGACATCAATATAAAGTCTAATTGAACAAGACAAATTGCATGTCAGACCTACTGACCTTTTCAGAATTACCTTTGTAATCTAATGTTCCTACTGGCATTGTCATCTTCATAAATACTAAGACATACCAAAGCCAATGAAAGAAAAATCCTGCAAACCAAAGAACTCTGCCTTCTGATCCGATGGAATTCGGTTTTGAGACGAAACAGCACAGCATGTAAACAAATATATGAAAAGCAGAATTACTAACAATTTCATGGTCTTACAGGCCTCATTAACATCCACATCTTCATATTTACATCTCCACTTCTGATTAACAGGCTCAAACTGTTTAAGAAATGTCAACAGCACAACAATGGAAACCTGTCAAAAAATCTGTGCTTATCTTCATTCCTGTAAAAATTCCAGTCTTTGGAACCGTGCCAATCATTATGGAAAATAGCACTTAGAGGACTACATCTCCCTTCATCCCATCCATCTTCCAGCCAAATTAATACTCAGAGATGGCTTTTTACATAAAGTTATACTCTAATTACCAAACTAAAACAAATTACTTAATTTTTAGCAATATACCAAGTACACCATTCTGGCATACACATTACTCCTCTAATTTGAGGCCTGTTTAGCTTTCTTCACAGATGAGAATGAGAGGGATTGGACTTCAACAGCTGTAGTTTAAGTGACATTCTTAAACCGAAATGCAGAGAAAAAAGGGAATATAATATTACTCTCATCTGTTTTGTGGAAAGCTATAAATTTCCCTGTGTATTCGTCCTTCTCTTTCAAAGCCTCTTGGGCTTTACTGCAATAATTTACCAAGTAGGAAGCAGCTTAACCAGTTTTGTAGAGCAGTCTCCCGTTATACAAGAGGTATCTTCTTCTCACTTTTTATTCAGACATCAAGAAAATTTATAGACAGCTTTGCACTGCTGTATTTTTCATACTGTCCAGTTCTCTTTCACAATTTCTTCTCTCTTTTCCATTGCCCTATAGATATACATCCTGAAGCCTGTGCCAGAACACCTCAGTTTTTTATTCCAGGAAAGTCAGGAACTCAAGAGAGATGCAGAAGTTCATATTATGTTTATTTTTTCTGTAAGCCCAGAAGTCCTATTTCCATTTTTGTTCAGTTATTCTGTTGGCTCCTTGAGGGCTTCTACAGCAGCTCAACTTTTCTCAAAAGAGTTTTGGGGTAAAAAATTCAAGAACTGTTGTACTGAAGCTCCTTGAGTTCCCAAAGACGTTTAGGAATTGGTCACTGAGGGGTGAGAGTCAGATCAACCTACTGAATTAAACACATTCTCTTCTGCTTATAAGAGCCCTTGAAAAAGTTAGAGTATTTTCTCCTTTAGGCACACAAATATGTATTTTACATTAAAGGTTATTTTACTCCTTACCTCTAGCAGTTTGCTACCTATACTCTGAAGTTTTGCTGTTTAAGGGAAAAAAACCCAACAAAAACAAACAAACAAACAAAAAACAAATCCAATAATTGGATGACCCGAGTACTGTTTACCCTTGTAATACATTCAATTCACTAAAGCATACAATTATTAGACATTTAGAATGTAAAAATTAACACTGTTCTATTTCCTCGGATGGTGCATTTAAAGCAATTTGTCTCTGTCTATCCAGAATTTAATGAAAAAAAAGCCTCTTTTCAGCTGTGGTTTTATTTTTTGGCCTCATATTATTCCTCTGTTAACTAAAGCCAAATGGCAATTCAGCAGCTAAATGTGATTAATCTAAATACGAGTAAGTCTTAGTATTGCTTTGGCATTGCCTGATGGCGTTTGATGCTGTTTCTATCTCTACCCGAATTGTGCTGAACATCCTAGGAGCCCCTCTCTGTGAAAGCAATCCACTGACTGCCACCTCCCCTTCTTCCTCCAGTGGCACAGGAGGAGCACTTTTAAGAGAACCACCTGGTTCTGGGAAGAAATAGGAGACAGGACTCATTGTTCTGCATTATTTTCAAGAGAAACAGACCCAGCTACTCCCACCAACGCTTATGACGTTCTAGTTGCCATTCAATGTTTTAAAAGAGAAATCTCAATAGACAGTAACACTGCTTGGATAGCAGAGACTGTACTTGGACTAGTTTACCTGTTATTTTAAAAATTAAGTACTTTATTCAGTCACATCAAGAGTCCATTGTTCTAAATATTCTCCCTTTCACCTGAAGCCGCTGTTGAATGCCTAGGGAAGAGTAAGGGCACAGAATTTCCTCAGCAATTTGGGTTTCCTTCTACCTTCATCTCAGCAACTTCCCAGCTTAGCTATTTCTATGCATTTATTCCACCTTTATGGATTTCTTTGCCATTAACTGGACCGGTTTCCTTTCATGCCCTCAGAAAACTTCCAGCTTCTACTTCATCCTCTGGGAATGAGGTCCTGCAATGAGTCAGATAAACAGAGATGAACATCCACAGCTTGCAACACATCCATTTGTTTCAGACATCCCCACCATCCCCATTAGAGACAGACCTTTTGTCATTGGTTTTCATCTTCCCCAGAGACCCCAGAGATGAGGTGAAAGGGGTGGCATACCTGTGTACTCCTACGAGTGCACCTGGGCAAAAATGCCACCCAGAATGTTCATTTGCAGCAATCCAGTCCTGACAGTGGTGTTAAAGCAAAGTTAATCCAGTTTGCAATTGTGAATAGAAAGCCACAGGGAAAAAAACAAACAAACAAACAAACAACCCTGCGATGCAATACAGAAAAAGAAGAATTTCAGGAAGGGAAACTCTGCGTTACTAATACAATGGGGATAGGGGAAAGACCACCACACACAAAATCCTCTGGGATTCACAACAAGTGCATTATTTGGAAAATCACACTGCAATTAGATGAGACTGAGCCAACTTACTACTAGATGAAAGGCAAGTGTTGTGATTATAATTTCTACAGGCACAAACTCAAATATTTATGCAGTCATCTCCTTATTTCCTTGCCCATCACTCCAGGTGTACTATACAAGGTTCTGGCCCACAGTGTTTACCCCAAGAATTTTTCCAGGTTCCCAGAAATGCATTTTGAAGAAGGAAGACAAAGTTACAGAACAATATTAAAGTAAGGAAGAAACCTAAAGTCCTTTGATGGTGATTCAGACACAAGGAGCATGCCTGCTTGTGAAGAAAAGATGATAGAAAAAGCTCAAACCACCAATCAACTAAAAAAACTGAAAACAAAAGACCCCACTCCTTTGTAACATTTGTTTAAAGACTAACTAATAAATGTAAGGAAGTCATTATCTTACAAGAACAAAGTCTACCTTTTTCTTTATTTTTCTAAGAAATTTCCTTTATCTTCCCAACTATAATAAAACATGAAAGAAAAGGGGGAAAAAAAGCCATAGAAATGAGCCATTCTAGAGTACACAACAGGCTCTCTTTTGAAGTAACATACATTCTTTTGCGGCGCTAGCTCTTGGAAAGAGCAACACCTTTGCAGAGAATAGTTCCTCATTAGAAATGAACAGATACCAAATACCCAAGTTCTCATTACCTACTCATCATTTCCACATGCATTTTCTCATTTTAATTGACACATGATACCTAAACATCTCTACAAGCCCATGTGAAGATGAGTGGGATAACAGGAGTTGCCTCGATGGATTTCTTAGAGTCACTGCACTGTATTGTTGAGGCACTTCTCCCAGACTTCACTTCTATAGCATGGCTTCCACCTTCTGGTGGAGGCTAGTCCTCATCATGATCATTCCCCAGTCTTCCACACACTGGGATGGGTCTTCCCAGAAAGCAGGAAGGCAGCACGAGGAGTTGGGCAGACCTGCCTCAAATCTTGCATTTTTCATTTAGGTGTAGTTGTTTGTTTTTAAATCATCACTTTACTTACGGTGTTCCTTTCCCATTCACTGAAGTGGTCTCAGGTGTTTTATTCCCTTGCTGGCAGGACTCAGCTCCTCATCTTCTGTGTACTTTAATTAACTTGGAGAACTACCATGCACCTGATTCACCACAAGAGTGAAAGGTTTTGTGTCCCTGCAAAGCTGCAATTGTTATTGCAAGGAGCTTCATTTCTTTTCTTCGATAGATTTTTATTCAAAAACTCTTCCTTCCCATCTCCTTTCACCTATGTGCTACTCTGTTCTAGTTAGTACCCATAAAGCTTCTGCTCTCTTACCATAAACAAGTTAGAAACTAGTGTATTGTCTTCTTAACAGCAAGTTCTAGCACAACCACTTTAAACAATAACCACAAAGACTCATCTTTACATTAAAATGTTGAAGGAGAATGCCTGTGTGGTTATTTCTATGCTTTCAGAAAATTCAATTTACAAAAGACCAAGACCTGAAAATACAGGATGGAGAAGTCATCCTTTTATTCTAGCATCTCAGACAACTCTATCACATTTTTTCCCCCTCTGGTTTCTTCCCTCACACTGAGTTTGTGGGAATGGGCAATGTCCAGGTATTAAAGACCCCAAAATCCTCCCATATTTATTCCTGGCATCAGCTGAGGGCTTCAGGCACACAGAGCAGCTAAAGCAGGAAGGGCTCCTCTTCAGGAAAGGAAGCCAGTCAATATCACGTACCCACACACAAATAAAGTAAAGCCATCTTACCATTGATCTCAAATACAAGTCTTTTCACAGAAGAAATTGCATCAAGTATGTTCATGCATTAAATGGATTTTTTATTTTTGGTTGCCTATTATTCATAATGGTATTTGACTTGGAATCTACCTGCAGGTCTGAGGGGGAGATTGGAACTATTCACACAGCTGGGGAGTTGAAGAAGGAAAAGGGGGGTTAAAGCAGCAAGGAAATGGGACCAAAGAAGCATGGTTTCAGAACAGCTGCAGAACAACACCTCTAAAAACATCAAGAACATAAGAATTTTCCTCTCACACCCCCCTCATCTCTATAGAAGGTAAGGGGTCACAAAACTCAGTCCAGCTCATTAGAAAGATGAAAAGAAGTGAAGCTCTTGGAGCTTTACTCTTCTATCAGAGAATCATCAACCAAATCAGTGAAGAAAACCAGCGAATTAGTAAAACTTCTCAAATTGATCGCAGTACCTTTCCTTGCTTCCTGAACCCTGAAATGGTTCAAGCAGGCAAGACTAGACAGGAGGGAAAGGAGACTGTCTTGTGGGCAGAAGATCTGAGTTCATTTCTTCCCACAAGAGTATTGTTTGTGCTTGGGTAAGTCAATATATACTTTGATTCCTCGACTGAAGGACACAATTATACCACATCACTGAACCCCAAGAAGGCAAATGAATTAGACCATGAACTCCCCATATGTGAAGCAGGACGCATTTAAGAACCTTTTACAGAGTAATTCCACACACATACATTGTCTTATTGTTGCAGTCAGTCACCAAGGCTTTGCTACATCTTCCTCTCCATGGGCTGGAGGCAACTGCTCAGCGTTGGCTGCGCTGGTCAGTATTGCTGCAACATGGCAACACCCAACAGGAACAGTTCTGCCCTCAGCTAACTACAGCAGGAGTCCAATTATACTTTCTCAGGGTTGATTTTAGCATTCACAGATATTATCTGCTCCGTTTCTTTATTACCCTTGCTAGCTGGATTCTTGGAAAATAGCTGATGTGTTCCAAGTAGGAGCCTTCGCAACCGAACAAGCTCTTTTAACCAAGAATTGTTTGCACTGTTCTTTGTAATTTATGCAGTTAGTCATTTGCCTTTTCCATTCTTCCCTTAGAGAAAACTCCCTGGATGTAGGACTACATTGTCTCCTGTGAGAGCACATCTTATCACAAATGTAAATTCAGTCATGGGACTCTGCACCAAAGACTTCTTAACTTGGTCTCAGAATGATACTTGGAACTGAGAGGAGAAACTGTACACTGGAGCCATGCTCCATGAACACACAAGAAACTTGATTATACAAAGTCCAAGCTGGACAGAGATCCCAGCTGTAGTTCCAGTTTAAGTCCTCAAACCATGATAAAACAGCCCTTATCAGGTCCACCTGCTGCCTTATATTTATACAAGTGCAACCTAGCTTGCTCCACACAAATGGTCTCAGAAAGCTTTATATCTGTCTGACCCAGCTTTACACATCTCTGGTTCTCAGCATCTTCCTTGCTTCATTGAAACTGGGAAGAACTGGAAGCTGAGGGCTGTAAGACCTTCCCTCTGGATATAAACATATCAGACTTATTTAAAGCTGTTGAGTCCATCTAATAAATTGTGGCCACAATGTTGCAATAAAGTCTAGAAGTGAGACTGTTGCTGAAAACTGTGTTGTCTTGTGAACCAAGTCACTCACTGAAAACAGTTTTCCAGAGATCCCAGCTTGAATGGTGAAGCTCCATATTCCCTTTTTTTTTAATTATCCAAATGTAGCTGGATCAGCTAAGGAGCCTCCACTTTTAGGTTCTCTACAGAGTGGAAGTGCTGAGCACCAGGGACCACCCAATGACAATCCCATCAGCAGTATTAACAAGAAAAACAAAGTATGATGTTGTTCTACAAAAGATCCAGTAAAGTGAAAAACAGCTTTCCTAGAGAGTAAGCAGCAAATAAACCTGGGGAAACTACAAAGCACCTCCTGTTCCTTGAATTAGTCAAGTGACTTTTTATTTGGGGCTGAATTTCAGCCCAAAGTATCAGCTTATATCAGCTGCTGCTAATTTATATCTCTGATTGCCTATTCCAAGCTCTCTTCTTACAAGGAAATAACAACAGAGCCTGAGAATTTATTTTATATTAGCCAGTAGTTCTGGATTCTTTCAGATATCATTTCTCCTTCTACAAGTCTTTGGTCCTGTTAAAAGCAAGTATCATAATGGTAATAATATTAATGATAATGGAACTTTGACTTAGGTTGTTATGCTCATCAGCACTATCATCTCAATGCTACTGTGCTGAAACACACAGGTAGCCTCTGAAATTACTTATGCATCTTCCTTAAGCAGGAAACCTATTCTTTTTTCCTTGCCCTCTAGTAGAAGTCTTAACTTGAAGTAAAAAAATGCATGCACAGTTGCTAGGTGGCTCAAAGGAAAAAGCATGATTCAGAACCAAGACATCCACAGAGCTCCTTGCAGGTCCTAGAAGAATTATTGTCAGTCTTTCCACAAGGTATATAGCTTTCATACAATGCATCTTTTTGAGCAGGACTCACAGAGAAGGATATCTGAATATTCAGAATAATTCCTATAAGGAGCCTAAAGGGCTGGATTAGCACTGATGCAGAAGAGGAGCAACTTGCAAGGTGTCAACCATTGTAAAGAGCAAACACGAGAGCTTCTCCCAAGATTCAAGCAGGCCACTAAGCTTCTTTGAATCTGCAGCAACCTGTGGTTCAACAGCTACATTTCTATTCACCAGGAGCAGTGCAGAGCAACATCTGTCACTGCTGGACAGGCTGAAACCAGTGTGGTGTCAAACATTACCTACAAGCTATTTATTTGCTTTTATACATTCCTCCTGTACTGCACACTGGCAATTCAAACCACAACTTCTCTCTTTTCCCATGATCCCACGTGCAACTCCAGACCAGCTGGGATTTCAGGGGACAGCCAGTGGGAAAGGAGCAGCCTCACCCCCTGTCAGAGCTCTGCCTGGTGCAGCAATGGCCCCATCTGCAGTAGCACTGCTTCATGGCAGGGTCCCTCACAAAGGACACTGAGACATCTGCAAGCTGGGGAGATAATCCCCAAAGCAGCCTCCTTTTCACATGGTCGGATGGGACCACTCAGCTCCATATCCTTGATTTTTTCTAAAAAAAAAAGCACAAACAGAAAAGGCAAACAGGGCTAAGCACACAGAAGTGTCATTCTCTTGAACTCTTGAGTCCTTGGCAAAAGCTGAAGAATTACAGTGATGCTCCCATGAGCCCACCACTATGCACTTCCCCCCTTCTCCAGGTTCTTGAGTCAAATCGTGCCTGGATCTTTTTCATGATGGGGAGAAAAAAAAATAAATCTTTCATTAAATAAAGACTTTTTTGCATAAGAAAGTCATGGTAGTTGTGGGTGTTCTTCATTTAGGGCGATCTTATTTTGGTCGGTTCTGGGGGGCATGAATGGTTTTGGGGATTTAGGAGTGGAGTATTTTTATTTGTTAGTTTTGTTGTTTTGGGGGGGGGTGGTTTGAATTTTTTTATAGTTTGCTGCTGTCTCACATGGAAGATCTCCCAACAGAAATCTCTGTCATCTTGGCAGTGGATCTTGGTAGCAATGGAATCTATTAGTCACACAGAGCTGAATAGTTCAGATAGCTTTCAGCACATATTGCTGGGATTTACTCTTTAAAAGGCAGGCTTTTTATAGATGGAATTAAGGTTTTTTTACCCAGGGCTTGTGACACACAGTTCTAGGCAGAATTGAAGTCCCATATTGAAGTGAGTATCAGCAGCACCAAGTCAGTCATGTCGGACATAACTCTGTGTTCTTCAGTTTACTCAGAAGAAATCCAGTTATTTACTGCTTTTGCAGAGGTTCTGAGAACCACAGTGTATTCCCAGAAGGCACAGTCATTGCACACACAAAAAAAAAAAAGAANCACACAAAAAAAAAAAGGAGGGGAGAAAAATCCTGTCTACTTGTTTTAACTGTGTTTGGATCAATCTTCACTACACCAGGCCTGCGGAGAAGAACTTTCAGAAACAACTAAAAAAATGTCATACTTTAAAAAATTGCTTGAACATGAGCAGGATCTCTGGACGGTGACAATATCTTCACTTGATTGTTCCTGACTCTCCAGAATAACAATACTGAAAACAATTTTCATTAGAGATCTTTATCTATAAGAAAAATCTGCCAACAGTACAAAAGCCACAGCTTGCTTAGCCTCCTTTTTTTTGGTATAGCGAAGAAATAATGTCTCCCGACCTTTAACCTTACCAAGCTGAATTTGATTCATATGGAAGTCAATGGCTTTGAAGTCAATAGCTTTACTTGTGAGTAATTCTAGATACATGCTCAAGTGCTTATATGTTCAAGGTCTAAATTAAGACAAAGTGCTTTGGCACTGGACATAAGGTCTCAACTAAACTAGTGTAACTAAGCATTTGTTTTACGTTTGCTGCCACAGAGACAGGAGAATTGGAGAATTAAAGTACATTCTGTTACTGTGAATTTAACTTCTTGTTCTTTATCCTTGAAAATCTAAGTAATAAAAAGCAACAACCTGCAACTATAACAGACAACATTACTGTGAAAGTCATGCAAATCCATACACAGATTTTAAGGGGAGTAAGAGGGGTGCTTCAAAATACACATCTTGGTTTGTATCAGAAATTGTGTGTCCAGCAGGGCCAGGGCAGCGATTATCCCCCTGTAGCCAGCACTGGTGAGGCTGTGTCCAGGTCTCAGCCCCTCACCACAACAAAGACTTTGAGGTGCTGAAGCAAGTCCAGAGAAGGGCAACAAAGCTGGAGAAGGGTCTGGAACACAAGTCTGATGAGGAGCAGCTGAGGGAGCTGGGGGTGTTTATCCTGGAGGAAAGGAGGCTCAGGAGGGACCTTATTGCACCCCACCTGACAGCAGGCTGCAGCCAGGTGAGGGTCGGCCTCGTCCCCCAGGAAACAAGCAAGAAGATGTGAGGAAACAGATTCAAGTTGCACCAGGGGAGGTTTGGGTGGGATGTTAGGAAAAACGCTTTCACTGAAAGTGTGGTGAAGTGTTGGAACAGGCTCTCCACGGAAGTGATGAAATCACTGCCCCTGGAAGCATTCAAAAACATGCAGATGTGGTGCTTAGGGGGGTGGCTTAGTGGAGGACCTGGCAGCGTTGGGTTAATAGTTGGACTCAATGATCTTAAAGGTCTTTTCCAGCATTAATGACTCTATGATTTTGTTCTTCACTTCAGCTTAAGAACTAGTGGGTTCACACTGGAATTTCCCCCTTCTCCTAATTTAGGTGTGGTTCTTCACTCTTTCACTGATCCAGTCTCTATTTCATTGTGGTTTCCAAGTAAATAGGATGTGGATCTGCCCTTTTTTCCCAGCACTACCATAATCCAAGTAGGCCTTTACCTACACACAGAAGAGAGGAAAAGAAATTATTTATTCTGCCTTTATCACTAACACAGACTGACGCACACTTAACACACAATTCCTTAGATGGGGCAGAGGCATCAGGAATCATGTGTGAACTGCCTCAGCAGCCAGAACTCAAAGCACTAAGCCCTCTATCAAGTGGGATGTGAGTCATCACAGTCAAAAGAGATAATCAGGTTAGCAGATTTTATGCTGAATACATTTGATATAATTTTTAAGTTTCTCTTCTAAAACTTTGGTTCCCTAGGGAATGATCATTTAAGTGGTTAGGAGATATGATTAAAAACATGAAATAGTTGACATATGCTGAAACTCAAACTTTAATATTCAAGGGGAAAAAAAAGAAAGGTATTTTTTAAAGCATACTCAAAACTACTGTGTTAATATCTTTGGTTTGTTATTTTAGCTTACTTTTTTCAGTGGTGCTGTCTCTTACCTGCTCCAAAATAGCTGAATGCTACTAGGCATTGAGAGGTTAAATAGAAAAAGCCAAGTACCAACCACAGGTACCTTAATAATTTACCAGTTTGTCTCCCACATCAGAGGCCAACACATTCAACAATCCCTGTATCAGACTATCCATTTTAAATGCAAAACACTTCAAATGGATAAAACACTCTTGAGGCTGAGTTTACTCATCTCAGAAACCCACAATATGAGGATCCAAGTTTGCTCCTAAAACAATGGAAGAGAAAAATTGAATTACATTTTTTACAGATACCCTGATAAAAGCCATGTCTGTTGTAAGTTAAGGTACCAAAACCTCATTAGAAAGACTTCCTGCTTCTTTATATGCCTGTAATCCATACAAATCAGGAACTTCAGATCAAATTCCCCAATAAAATAATTGCTTTATACATTTTCCGTGCCTTAATACAGCTAAAGAAAAACACACTATTCACTTGTGCTTTTCCACTCAGGAGAGAACACTTTGTGCTTATCTTCATTCATTTTAAGGGAATGGCTTTTGCTATGTGCTGCTGCACTTGATTGTTTCTGCTGATGTAACTTGGACTTTCCATCACCTACTGGGACCTGATTCTCCCACTCTTCAGCTGAGAAGGACCTTTTTCAGGAAATCTTTCATGTTTAGTTTTTAAATACTTCTACTTCAGCAGCACTACAACTAGAGGAGCTGCTTTGTGTATTTGTTGTATGCAGCGTTAATTAAACACTTTGCCTTTCAACAGGTCTCTGATCTTTGCTTCTCTTTGGGTAAGGAGCCATAGCCAGCAGCTGTTACCTCTGCTGGATTTTAGTGTCATGGAATTGCCACAAACCTGAATTTCAGAGAGCTTGATGGCAAAGCTGAGACTCCACTGCTGTGCAGCCTCACCCAAATGCCCCCACATACTGTGCCTCGAAATGCTGGCTTCCTTCTCTCTGTGAGTTACTCAGCTCTTGGGGTTTTGCCTCTTAAAGTTTCATTCAATTTGTTTTCCATTCCTATTGGATGTTTAAAGGCTTGATTTCCGTGCAGGTTTCTCATTATTTCTATGTTATTTTGCCAGGAATAATTTTATGAGTTGCTGTCCATTTTGTCTAGAATTTATACTGTTTCCTTACATGTTTATTAGGCTAACAAAAAAGTGAAGAAGTATCTCTGGGCCTGCTGAAGGATGTAGCCCTCTCCTTTAACAGTGCAGAAGTAGGAACAGGAATTGAGCCTTTAACCAACCTTTGCCTTGTTTTCTTTTTGATTCAAGCAATATAGCAAAATTCTTAGAAAAGGGTGAGTTTGGAATCTATTTTATAAACTTACTTTTAGAATAAAATAAGAATAACACCATCTTCTATGCCTGTCATGGATTGAAGAGAGAATAATAAACCAAGCTGCACAATGTATTTCCTTGGGGATATCCTGTCAGAGTGTCTTCAGCATTTTCAGCATCGCTACAGTTTGCAATGGATGGTTAAAACTGCTGTTAAACCACTGGTAAATCAGAGTAACGCTCTATGGTGTGTTAGAGGTATCAGCAGGGACAAAATCGAACAGTGTCCCTGATTTGGGCTTTGTGCAGGACAATAAGACGAAAATAAGAAATCCTTCTATGTAAATGATGTGAGCCTTTCTAAGATGCCTTTCAGGAGGTTATAACTGAAGAGATAAATACAAGTCATTAAAACTCTGAAAGAAGGAAGAGAAAAAATCACCTGCAGCAGATAGAAGCACTTAGACTTGTTGTTTTATTCCTTCTCAGCTGCTGTTCAAACACACTTGGATCTACTATTTTCAGTGTTCTCATCTTTAATTCTGTGTTACTGTCATAAAAACAATCTTATATAAAGATAGAAGCTTAAGCATTAGGAATGAGTAAGCACACACCTTCAAGAATAGGCTTTTCATTACATTAAAGTGTTTAAATAAATTCAAAACCTGCTCCTTCACTGCCTATCTTACAGATAGGTGTGCTGAGAGAAAAGGTGGATTATAACTAATTGAGCAGAGAACTTACCTTGTATAAATTTTTCTTGTTTTAAAACCTACAATATAGCCTCCACTGTTATTTTTGTACTTATATATATTTTTACTTCTATCCCTTCTAGTATCAGATGAGTCTCTCAAGTCTTTCTATGCTATACATTTTCTTCTGTTCTGATGGACAAATACAAACTTTTTACATGAGCAGGTAACACTTTTCCTGAGCTGTGGTGAAATCAAACTTCACTTTTATAAAGCAGCAGAGGAAAAGAGGGCAGTAGATAAATATCAAATTATTAATACAATGTTGTCCCAAAAAATACAATTCAATATAGAGGTAAACTTACCCCATTGGAAAAGTTTTTTTAATTTTTCTCAAACAATTTATACTATCTCAGGTAAGACAAAAACAGAAAAGTATTTTTTTCAGGTATATTGGTTATGTTCGTGAAACCTCCATCTACGGAAGTTTAATAACCTCTTAAATATAAACTTATTTCCCCATGAAAAAACAATTCTTATTCCATAAAAATCTTTTAAACTTTTTTTTTAAAAGAAAATTAAGTTTATACTTTCCACAATGTGTCATTCCAATCTCCCACGCCCTAGAAAATGGATTCGGGATGTTCTGGTTAAACACGCTGTCTAATTTCTGCAGATTTTGACTGAGTGCTAAAGGATTCAAAAGTTTTAATTTTCTCCAATTTTCATTTGAGTAGGCAAGTAGTTGGATAGAAAAAAGAAAAACAAAAGTAAACCCAACTTCTATAATTTCTAGTGGGTGAAAGAATGCACCAGGAATGCCTTCCCTCATACACATCAAAAAAGCAGTATTTGGGATTTTTCAGCTACAGGGAAATCTTCAATTTGCACTACATTGGATACTGAGAATCCAACCCCAGAAACTCCACTTGAAGCAGAGTTTTAGTTATTATGTTTTTTTATAGACCAGTTGTGTAAAATGTTTCCCCCTGCCCAACAAAAGACCTCAGGGACAGCCAGCCTGGGGTGCAGCCAGTGGCAGGGAAATTGCCATTTAAGCAGCTGCTGAGGTTGAACTGGAGAGGGATCTTGTGTAGAGGCTGGGAGGTCTGGGCAGGGAGAGGTTTCCTATCACAGTCCAAAAACGCTGCAAAAAGATTCATATTTCTCAAAACTGAACAAAAATTAAAAAAAACTCCTCCCGTCCTGTGTTCCAGTTTCATAAATCTATGTTTAAAGCAAAGCAGACACGTTATCAAGCTGAAATTTCATTAAGCAGAAATTTAGGATGTTGGGAAGTTCTCTCTTGCCTTGGAGTTTTTATATTTCATCGGCTGATGCAACAGAACACTGAAGAACTTGCTGAGTTAACAGTGGACACTTTGAAAACGACATATTTCTCTACTAGCTTTTTGAACCTAAGAAACATAATCGTTGCTCTACTTCGTTTAAACTTCTCTCTTAAATCGATGGCACTCCGGCGTTCTGCAAGGAATTTGCTGCCCTCTGTTGATCAGTTGTATGAAATGTGACACATGAAACAACTGTCTCCAAAAACTTTGCTAGGGACACATATAGGTGTTTAGATAATTATTTCTTAAGCTCTGAACCTTTATAATGCAACCCTTAAAGTGATGTAAGGGCTTTTTTAATTTCAGAAATATTGGCTAAAGATGATACAGATACTATTATTGTGAAAAAACTGGTGATGTGCATATTTTTGTTACCTTCCCTTTCTAGAAAGCAATAAAAATAAGTGGATGCATTTGGGATGATGTGTAAGTCATTACGTGTGTAGTATTTCACATAACAAACCTGTGTTCATGCAGGAATGTGCAATATGGATGGCAAATTTTATTGTTTTGAGCTCACATTGCAGTTTTGTCTGCTTTTCATGAGCTGGCAAGCAAAATCAAAAAAAGCATAGAGCTTTTAAACAAAGAATTAAGTATGTAATACACTGCCTCTGGGAGCCACAAAACCTCCTGCTGAAGTCTCAGAAAGCACAAACAAGAAACCTACAGCAACTTTGTAGATGTCAAGGCAGAGACTTGCTTTCCTCACCCTTTCTGTGAGTGTCACCAATCTGTCTTGAAAGATAAACAGGACTAGTTGTTTACAATATTGAATTGCAAACTACTGCTTGGCAAAAATATCTTCTAGTTAAAGCCTCTGTCAAAGCAAGGATATATCCTGTCACGGCAAAGAGACGAACAATTAGCAAGGACTGCATTTAACAGATGGATTCTGTATTTATGTAGCTCCTGCTGGGAAACACAGAGGGATTGCTGAGACTGCAGCATGTGTGAGATGCTGAAAATGAGAAGTGGTTAAAGAATTGTCTTTTTGTTTTATATAAGAAGTCCTGAAATCCAGGAAGAGCTTCCTTAAACACCCACCCACAGTTGTTCATATCTTAAGCCAAAGGTTTTGTAGCTATTTCACTGTTAGCCTGCTGAAACATTTAATCTTGATGGGACTGTGGCTTTTGTTTTGGTGCTGCATCTCTGGCAAAGGGGTTGTGTAGGGGTACAGCAGCAGCTTCTCCACTCTAGTGAAGATTCCCATTTTCCTTCGGCAAAAATCAGTTCTTGAGCAGGATCTGAGAAGGTCTGAATAATGAAAGCTGACACTAATTTCAATGTCAAGGTGAAAAAATACTTTTTAGGAAATGATTCTGCTTATTTTTGCTCCTCCCTTAAAAGGGCATTTCAGGGGTGATAGTGATTGCCAGTTTGATAGCAACAGTGCAGGATCAGGCATTCAGTCTTTTGGTGCTTATCTGCGCCTTATCTTCTTGGAGATAGGGTTCTGATGCAAAGGCTGGAAATCCATGTAAATATTATTGCAGCTTTCAACATACCCCTTCTCAAATCCTTTTCTAGAATGGTTTGTCAGACCATGCTTTTGTAGAAAATGGGTAGCTGCAAAGTCTGTGCTTTTGCTGTCAACAGAGTTGTGTATTCTGCTTTCTCCTTAAGGCAGAAGCAGATCATTTAAAGAGCAACTTATGCAAACCTAAAAATACTGAGTTTTCTGGCCTACTGTTCAATTTACTCCCTGGACACTATGTATAATCCTTAAACAATCTTTTGGACTCTGAATTTTTAAAGTCAAGAGAGCTGATCCTTAATTAAATGGAAATGCTCCTGTCTGCGAAGATCAAACTTACCTTTTTTAATTGCTCAGAAGAAATTAATTTGATTCCTGTAAAAAAAAAAAATCATGTCACCAACTTAATTGCTTTCTTCACTGAAAGTCTTTAAGTAGGTGTCAGTGAAATCTTTCCCACTCACAAGCCTGTAATTCTGCAGAGAGAAAAAGACTAGAAATTACTGGGGTTTAGCATATTCCAAACTGATTTAAAAACACATGAGAAAAAAACAAAGAAATCTAAAACCAGTGTTAAACTAAATGCTCTGTCTGCTTATTAAGGCCATGGGTGTTTTCAATAAGAAAACTCTGAAATTGTGATTTGTCTGAGGTCAAGTTCATGTACCTGGGTCCAGCATTGATCAGTGCTGCTTAGAGAAACAATAATCCAGAGGACTTCCACCAAATGCACTATGCAAAGCATCTCTGGGCACTCCTCCCTCAGCTCTTCATCCTCTACACTGCCCATCACCTCTGTGCAGTCCCACAAAAGGACATTCTCCGGGTGTCTGGGTGACACTGTGCTGGGCATTGGAGGCTCTTTGCTCAGATGCAGAAAATGATTCCTCTGGTCTGTGGTCGCTGCTTCTTAGGCGCAGGCCCATGTGTGGGTGTCACAGGCCCTGTGCTGCTCTGGGTGTTGCAGTGTGTGACACTGGAGGGTCAGACACCCCATCTGAGATTGCTTTGCTCTTGCTCTGTTCATAGAGACCTAGAAGGGTTTGGGTTGGAAGGAATGGTAGAGATCACTTAGTTCAACACCCCTGCCATGGACAGGGACACCTTCCACTAGACCAGGTTGCTCCAAGGCCCTCTAACCTCCCCTTGAGCTTTCAGGGATGGGGTAACCACAGCTGCCTGGGCAACCTGTGCCAGTGCCTCATTGCCCTCACAATAAAGAATGTCTTCTTTACATCTGAACCTCTCCTCTTTCAATTTGCAGGCATTCCCCTATCTTGCCACTCCATGCTCTTATTAAAAGTCCCTTCCCAGCTCTCTGTAGGTCCTTTAGATACTGAAAGGCTGCTGTAAGGTCTCCCCAGAGTCTTTTCTTCTCTAGGGTGAGCAACCTCATCTCTCTTGGCCTGTCTTCATAAGAGAGGTGCTTCAGGCCCTCTCTTTGCTTTGTGTCCCTCCTCTGGACATTCTCCAACAGGTCCATGTCCTTTTAATGCTGTAGTCTCCAGAGCTGAGCACAGTGCTCTTGTATTTGTCCTGGACTGGAGCTTATTATTTTAGTTTTCCTCGGAACAGCCAGAATTTTTGTGTTACCTTCTCAGTTTAGAAGTGGTTTATCCTTCCTTGGCCACTTATGAAGATGTTTATGGCTGTATAGAGAGAAGCAATTCTGTCCTTCAGATTCTGGGTTTTTATTTTTCTTGTGGATAATAACTTCTTTGTCATGCTAAACTAAATGTGTTCAGAGCCATCTGCTGCTCTAAAAGTGTCATCTAGTTGAATATAGAAAAATTCTCCTCTTACCACTTTTCTTCCTCTTCTGTCACGGTTTTACTCCAGACAGCAACTAAGGATCCTACAGCCACTTTCTCATTCCACACCCCCAGTGGGATGGGATGCAGAGTCAGAAAAAGGTAAAACATGTGGGCTGAGATACAGTTTAATAACTGAAATTAAGTGAAAAATTATAATTATAATAATAGTATTGTTTTTATACTGAATCAAAACCACAGCATTGTACCTGCTACTAGGAAGAAAACTAACTCTATCCCAGCTGAAAGCAGGGCACCTTCTCAATCTTCTTACTACTTCTTTTATTAGCTGCACATTGGATTGTGATTTCAGTTGTGTTGTAAGGTTGTATAATTGAATGATAGGGCTTAATGACTTTAAAGGTCTTTTGCAACTTGAGCAATTCTATGATTCTGTGATTCCCCTTGATCAAAGTCTCACCATTTGTCTGTAAAACCAGTCCTCAAGCCTTCAGTTAGTCACAAAGATTTTAAGCAATTTTAAGTAAAAGCAATTCAAAGGATGACATTTTTTCATCAGCTTCTTGTGCTTATTTATATATATGCAGATTACAGTGTCCATACATTCAACAGTAACATTTCAAAGGGTTCTGTTAACTTAAACCATTTTCTGCCTGTGCATTTATACAAAGTAGACTGAACTTGCCCCATCACGTTGCTGCAGCTGCTGCAGTAGACTCCCAGCACTTTTTGCAATTGTAATGGGCGACTGTCTGCCTGATGGATTAAGGTCCTTATAGTCTCCATCCATAAGTTAATTGAGCTGAGTCAGTCAGGGCTCTGAAGCCCTTCCTGAAAATGAACTCTTATTAAGGATAAATACTCACTAAAGTGTAAGTATAATACAAATACCCAGAAAGTGCACTAGCTAAACTCTGGAGATGGAGCTCAGGCTAGGAATACAGATAGAAATAAATATCCATCTCCTTGTCATCCAGGTTAACAAATGTAAGGATGTGTGATGTGAGAATTTTCTCTGTGCAATATAGCAGACATATCTGCTGTTATTTTTCATGTGATTTCAAGATTTGGCTACCACACTAAGAGCTTTGGGTATGGCTTCCTAATTGTCCCTCACCTCCCACAATTTGAGTCCTAATATATTCTGTATAAGCAATTATTTAGAAAAAATTGCTTAATAATTCGATTTGCTTTGCTTTAATGGCAGAACTAAAAGACTTATGGATAGAAAGACAGTAGATGTGAGATCTTGACTGTAGTGAACTTTAGTGGGAGGATTTCATGATGTTTTTCTAAAAAGAACAAAGGAAACTTTTGCCTTGATAGAACTTCCATGGGTGGATATGAAACTCATCAGGAAAAATATCTGAGTAGCTCTCAGCAGCTTAGTGTCAAAATTTAAGAGGTACATACAGCCTGTCTCCTGTTTGGTTCAACAAGCCTGTCTATTACAGGTGGCACAAAATTTTCAGTCCTTGAGAACATTGGTGACCAGGGTTAGAACTCAGCGTGACCCCAGCAAAGCAGAGAGACATGGGATTGGTTGGTAACACTGGCTGGAAAAAGATGTGTGGGATGATTGTGCCACACAGGGCAAAGCTGACTTAACAACATCCTGCTGTATCAACACATCAAGCAGTACAAACAATACAGGGAGTGCTCTTCTCTGCTCCTTGCTGGAATACTCTTTTTGTCTTTCTGTGCTGAATGGGACCTGTTTGAAAGCAGACTTGGTGAGAGCAGTAAGAATTCACTCAGAAGCATGAAAACAGACCCAGAAAGGCTGGAGGATTCCCAGCCAAAACCAGGACAGGAGCTGAGATCAGAAAGCCTGGAGAAAAGAAAGAATTATGAGAGGAGAACTCATGAGACATGAGAAATATGAGACACATATGGAGACAAATATAGGAAGTCTATTGAAGGAAAAAAAGGGAATAACCCATACTCTGAGTCTGTGGCTGACAGGACAAGTAATAGGAAAAAAATCCTAAGAAATATTTATGATTAATCATATGCAAAACCGAAATCAATCTGTAACCCTAAATTCTCTTTCTCAATGGATTAGTCATCCTCCAGAAATTGCTTCCACGTGCAGTGTGTTCCACTTATACTAACAGAGATTGCAGTACCACCACCAGAGTGTTGACTCCTGTCTAGCTTGCTCTGCAAGACCCCTCTTTAAATACAGTGAGGTACAGTTGTACAGAACTGGACTAGATTACTTCAACTCTAATTCCTCTTTTGCCCAGGCTCACCTTGTCTGATCATTTTTCCTCCTTTTTTACCTCTTGTCTAAAAATAACATAATTTCCTACTCATGAATTTGTTGAGAAATTTAAAAATATTATCCTTATACTTCTATTAGAGAATTGGTTGAAGTTGTTGCCAATAAATGCATTTCGAAGAGCTAGGAACAGGAGATGGAGAAATATAAAATGTATAAATCTAACTAAGAGGAAGCCTTACAGAAGAACTGGAACACAACTTATTCCTAGCCAGAGACTGCAGAGAGCTCTACTGCTGCATATTTAACTGCTGTGGAGAGATGCTGATGCTGATTGTTTAGAACCAGCAGCACTTTCCAATCTGAAATTCCCTTTTTACTCCTTATCCAGGGGCGTATAATTGCCCCTGGAAAACATTTAAGTCATGCTGGGAAAGCTCAGAGAAGTTCCATTTCAGCAGTTGGCAAGTTGTACGTGAGCTAATGATGATGGATGATCTTAATGTTCCACTCTTTTATTTTAACACAATTTATTAGGGGTAGAACATGAACCAGTAAAGCTCGAGAATTGTTGTCCTTTGGTCATCAGTTAGGTTAGTGATCATTGCTGGACTGGGTACATAGAATAATCCTATCAGTCTTCCAGGGTTTAAGATCAAACAGCAGTTCTTTAATCTCTTCAAAGAACTCTGTTAAATCTATATATTAAAATCATGTTTCTTTTTTCTTTTCTGCATATATGTGTTCTAGAAAATGTTCAAGAAGAAAATTGTTTTGAATCTCGTCTGGTGTTGTCAGCTTGGTCTTGAGGAATACATGCTGTCTATGCAATGGAGCTGCTACCCATAATAGCAAAACAGAGCAATCCAGAATAGTTGTTGGAATCCCTACTAGTTTCAGCAAAGTCCAGGTGAAACTGAGGTTTCCTAGTTCATAGAAAAATATGATGTTCTGAAAAGTTTCTTTCATCCCAACAGAAAATCTAAACTCCATGTTATCTGACACGTATTTTTTTAAAAAATAGAGATATCTTTCCCTTTTAATGTTGCAACATTTAATAATTATATTATACATATATTTTTTAAATTATATTGAGGTCAAAATTGAATGAAAATTATTCACTTTCTGTTGCGGGCTGAAGCTGGATGTGTCCCAATTTCAGGAACACTGAAATGAAGCTCACACCACGGTTGTGAGGGAAAACCCTTTTTAATTCAAATCTGACTCCAGTTTATATACATATGTACAGAGGTCAAGAGATTGGCTGGACAGGTCACCACCTCTTCAACCTGGATGGTGGACATCACCATCAATCATTTCTTCTCTCAGAGGAGAAGTATGCAAACATTCTAAGAATAGATATTGTTTTCATGAAGCTGAGTGAGAAAGTTCTACAGAAAGACAAAAAGACAGAAAGCTCAGGGCAACAACTTTCAGTCAAAGCAGTATTTCCTGAGAGACCCAAAATCAGCAAACTTTGAGCCAGTATAGTTTGTGCCTCCAAGGGGTTTCCCACTTTATTTTCCTCCCTCTCATACTTTTATCTATGACCCTTGTCTGATGTACTCTGACTGTGGCAAAGACGGGGCAAGTGAAGCTCCCTCGAGGAGGATATCCAATAAAGGACATTCTGTCCAGGCTCACTTAAAGGACGTTCTGTCCAGGCTCAGTGTCCTTGGTGCACCTTGGATGGGGCAGATGCAGTGCCTTAAGTAGGAGGAGCCCCTGGCAAGGCTGGCTCCAGCGACCCCCTTGGATGCTGGGCTGGGGGTCAGCCTTGCTCTGCTGCCAGGACTCCCCACACGTCCTGGTCCCAGGCACTGCTTCTGCTTTAATAGCAATGACATCCACAGGGAGGGGTAAGGAAATTGTCTCCAATGTGCCACTCAGAAAGGAGGCAGGAAGATGTTCAGTTGGAGCAGCAAAGATAAATTACATGGGCTCTGCTTCTAACTTTTATTCACAGTAAAGGAGCAAAGGGCTTTAGAGCAAGCCACTGGCCCTGATATGGCCCCTCTATCTCTGCTTATCACAGCATCACCCAGAGTCACTGCCCAGCACTGTCAGAGGCAGAAGAGGTCCTTGGCAGTATCAGTAGAATAACTCTAAGTGAAGCAGACATCTCTCCTACAATTAACTGCTCAGTTTCCCCTTCCTTTCCTCTTTTCCCTGCCTTTGTCTCCTTGGAGTTTCTGTAGAAGATTTGGAAAGCCCCTCACTGAGAACTCTTTGATTTTAGCTGAGAGCTGACAGCCCTCACTTTGTTCTCTAGGGTTGCTCCTCAGAAAGACAAACTTTGATCATCGGGAGTTTGTGCCACTTGGATGTGAACGAGGGGACTGCACGGTCCTAAACTCTCTGTGTATTGCTTCAGCTTCAGAGGTCATGAGTTTCTTTGATATTATCAACCTAAAAATAGAGCACACTGCGTGAAATTTCACGCGGGAACTGCAGTTCTGGGAAAGTCGTTGTGGCCAGGCTGGGATGAGAAAGAACTGGGAAAGCTTTCCTAAGTCTTGGAAGGGTTGCCTGCTAGTATTTTGTGGAAACAAATAAATACACATTGGTTCCTATATCCAGCTTTAATTTTACATCTTTTGCAGCTTGGGAAGGGACCTCAGCTCGCCGCTAGATGTCAACAGAGTTCCAGGAAAGGGGAACGGGGCTCGGCTTCCCTACAAACCCCCGGAACTATCGCAGGCCGTCTGAAATCGGCAATACAAGATTTTTCTGATATTTTTCATCCTCGAGGCTTGGATCTGAGAAGCTGGGTGGAAACCGCGATGAAATCAGGAAAACACATGAGTGTCCCATAATAATTTTTATAATTTTCATTATGAAATGACAATTTTTTTACTAAGACAAATGCAAATACAAGAGTGAAAGTAAAGAGCAAGACTTCTTTAATGGATTTGTTATTTTTTTTAGCTGTTAGCTAATGTTAAACACATGGAACGTTTTCAGATTGGTTCCACCGAGGTTTTTATTTATGTGATAAATAAAAGTACAGACATGCATACATAAGCAGCACATTATCTGTTAACTCACAAATTCTTTAAAATGTGGGTAAATCATCCATAAACAAAAAGGGAGTTTTGATTTCTCTGTTCAGAGTGGTAGCAGTGTTTTGGAATTGTGATGGCAACAGTTATTTACAGAAAAATTTGAAAATGTATTTTCATCTCCATAAGGGCTGGACAATCAGTTGCATTTGAGTTTTAATAACTATTAGCCTTTTTTTTGTTTCACCTATATTAGGGCAGAGTACAATGTCTTTCATGACATTCCACAAGAAATACTGAGCCTGATCCCGGGGCTGCTGCTTTCCTAAGCTTTGCTGAAAGTAAGGCTGGTCATCAGCACTGTCCTAAAATTTCTCAAGCCTGTTTTTATAAGGAAAATTGAATACCCTTTAGTGTTTATAGGTGGAAATTGAAGATATCGAAGGGTCTTTTTTTCCCTCAAATACACGCACAGACTGGCCAGACATCCAGTTTCTGTTTCCTGGGAAATAATGCACAAATCAGAGCAACAACACACAGGGGAACCCCACTGGTTTCCTCCCAAGCTCACAAAGTACCTGGATCTGTGTGGGAGAAAAACACCTGGGATTAGGAAACCAACTCAGCATGAAATTTCTCTCTTCAAATGATGATATGGCCATAAATCCATAAATCCTCTGCAAATTTATAGGAGTCTTCTAGCTCATCAAAATTGTAGTGTATTTCTGCTTAGGAGGATGGTGAAAGAAAAGTGGATTAAATTTGTGTTTCAACATGCAAACCTGATTAAATGAGCTAAAAATAAAATCCCCACTGTAAAAACTGTTAAAAAGAATAGAGAGAGATGAAAACAATCACACTGTTTTACTTCCTGTAGTTTTAGTCAATAAAAATTCTGAAACTGTTTAGGGAAAAAAGAAAAAAAAATTCTTTGCAATTAATATGTTCACTCCTATTTGCTTAATGTGGGTATAGAAATAAAATGGCAGGAAAAAAACATATCCTCTTGCTTGAAGCATAAGAAACAAGCCTAGTGTGAGGCAAATACAAGTTAGAGACATTTAGCAAGCATCAATTCACACCAGTCAGGAGACTGCAGATGACTCAGGAGTTCAGCTATAACAGATTGGTCGCAGCTAAATATGCCCTTAATCCATCACTAAGAGTCCCTGGAATGCAGCAAGGTCAAGATTTATTTATTTAAAAAAAAAAAAAAAAAGATAACAAATGTTAAGACTTTTAGGGCAAGATTTGGAGAGAAACAGACAGACTGTCTTTTCAGGAATTTCATACCTTCTGTACCTTCTGCCCTCATCATTCTTTAGGCTAAATCAATATTGTCTGCCCTAGACTAAAAAACTGCAGATCATGCAGGGGTGTTCCTAACTTTACTGGTGGCTCACCCCTTTAAAATCAGACTGTTCAGTTACTAATATTAATTTTTGTTCATGTCTTTGTGTATTTCTTTTTGTCTCTATTTCTTTTGTTTTTTGTTTCCCAGCTTATTTCCCCATTACCTGTGGAGGATTTGAGTGTTGAGCTGGTTCTATCTCTCTAGAATTGTGCAAAAAAAAACTTCCCCTTCTTCCATAGCACACAAACAGTCTGATGCTAACACCAGTGAACACCAGCACGTGAGCAGTAGTTTCAGGGCTTGCATACAGTTAGAAATCAGATTTCCACTAATTACTGTAAAATTTGAGGTGGCATTTTTTACAGTATAACAAATTAAAATTAAGCCATATATGCAAAGCAGAAGGGGCTTTTTATGAGTCCTTTTGTTCCCCAGAATATTACTCATTACAAAACATTATAAACTCTGCCTCTGGTTTAGGACGGGACATGAACAAAGACCTGTTTTACACATAGGTTTTTGTGTTTTTGTGCTGCATGGGATGAAAGCCCTACCGATCTAAGCAGAGCCATTGATACACCACTGTCCCAAGTATCTACATGGTTTTCTACTCAATTACCTGTCTGCACACATCTTACAACTCAGTGGGGAATGCAGCACCAGTTCAGGGAGTTCTGCAGTCACGTGGGCATTTTTCTGTCTCTCTCCACAGCACACTGCCCTGGATCACAGTGCAATCTTAGTCTGAGTCGATCTTTCCAAGCGCTATTATTTTATTTTCTTTGGGGAAAATATCCCTTTGCCTCTTCCATTCCTCTCCTCAGCTCTTCAAGCCCTCGCTCACTTTCATTTTTGCTTTGGATCTCCCCTATCTCTGCATCATTGATCAATTCACTGCAAGGTAAATCCACCCAGCATGTGATTCATTCAGAAAGGAAGCTGTGAAGTGTTGACACTTTGAGACTCCCCATGTTTTTTAGCAACTGTTGAGACTTCACCACATGTGTGAAGTACCAGCTAGATTACCTCCCTTTAGGTTTTGGGATTAAGACACAAACATCTGCAGTTATGGAGTTTGTATTTCCTCTGAGCAGGATTTATTGTGATGACAATAAAAGTCCTGCTACTAGTTATAGAACTTCTCTTCCCTCTGTCAGCATCCTCACCTCATTCCCTGATGTCACCTTTCCCTGCATTAAGTCATAATGCTCTGAAAAACTCTGCCTACATGGGCTATTGTGAACTTCATGAGTTGGATGACATGAAGTAATTTTCCCCGCTTCAGTGCTCCATGGGAAAAGGTCAGTCATTCAGGCTTGGAGGGCAGAGGCAAAAATCTGCAAAGGTTGTTATGAGAGAAATGATATTTTAGTTCCTGAGGAAACCAAGTGGAATTTAGGTGATGATAAATGATGCTGGCTGCTTTTGAAAAGCTGTCTCACAATCTTTTGATATTAATATCCATTACTGCAAATATGTCCTGGTTCGATATTAAAAGATATAATACTGTCTTATCAGATCATTATGCTGATCATGGTATGTAAAACTACAAAACAGTAGTAGTAAGAGACCATGAAAGCTGCTGTTACGAGCTGCCTCTTAGATTAAGCTCTTTAAAGCATACATGTAAAGAGACACTCTTGCATGTACATTAACATCAAGAGTGAAATAATACATTTGACAATGTCACCTTCGGTGGTCTGCTACCATTTGCACACTTGCAAAATGTAGAGGTTGTCCATCTGCATTGGAGTGACAAAAGTAGAGAGCAAAAAGGGAATTGTGCAGCAGGCAGGCGTGTCACTCCACGGAGGTCCCGGCGGGATCCACCGTCTGGCTGGTTTGTGCACGCTGGGCCACAGTGCCTCAGATAAAACTGCAGGTCATTCTCTGACTTCTATTGGCTGAAGCAACTTCTATCCTAAGTGTGGATTCTATTGGCTTAAGCAACTTCTATCCTAAGAGTGGAGTTTCTGGATATAACCTTGAATATTGCTTCCTAGTAAGTCAAATAAAACATCTAAGGGAAAAAAAAAAAATCCTTTGCCTGAATGCCTGGTTATACATAGACAGGAGTTACAGGAAAAGTTCATTTAAGAGATGCATGGGATTTGATTCTGGCATGTAACATGCTGTAATATAGAAATTTCAAAGCCAGGATGTTCTGCTGCTTTTATTTACACATGGTAGTGAAGCACTGTAAATCCAAGGGCAAGATTTCAACAAGAGTCTGGCATGAAATATTGCAGAAATGAGTGACTGATAAGTTTCTTTGTAACAGTAATTTTCCAGGTATGAGTTCTCTTTGAGTAGCATATTAATGATGAAAATTTCATTACTCCACTTTCATGAGCTTTACCAAAACACATCCTTACGAGAATGATTTTTCTACTAAAAAAAAAAAAATTCTTTGCAATTAATATGTTCACTCCTATTTGCTTAATGTGGGTATAGAAATAAAATGGCAGATAAGCAGATACAAGTAGAACTTGAGTGTACCTCCTAAATTCTACAGACACCTCACTCTTGACATCCAAGTCCCTAAACAGCTGAACTTCTGTATCCATGCTCAGTCAGACCCATCTCAGCCTTTACAGAATGTTTATCTTATGCCAAAATTGTAAAAGAGTCATTCCTCTGCCTATTCAACTCAAAAAGGATTTGATCTAGTAAGAATCAGCGGAGCACAAGATGTAGCATACACACACCAGTAATTGACAGGGATCAAGGCTCCTACGCTGGAAGAAAGACCCACTTCCCATTCCTTCAACTGCTTGAGAAAATCCAAACCACATTTCTTCCCTTGCATGTGGATTCCCAGCCTTAAGCTGTAGGCTCTTCCCAGCGCCAGAGGAAATTACAGAATGAGTCAATACAATAAATTGTGACAAATCTCCAGGATAGACGGCGTTCCCCAAGAAAGTCCCTAACGAAATTTGAAAGATTTGAAATTTCTGAATAAGTTATTGAAATCAGCCTCATGATCAGAGGAAGGGAGGGAGGTTCGTGTGACACATGGTTTCTAAAGGATCTGTTACACGTCTGGAGAACCAGAGATTAGCAGGTCTGACTTCTGTCTCAAGCATTGGTAGAAATGGAGTTGAAATGGCTTTGATAGAGAGAAGTTATGACTCCTGGTGTAATAAAGTTCTTCAAAGCCGAAAATCTGACTGTGAATAAAGGTCACGTACTTGATGTAATGTTCTTAGATTTCTAAAAATCTTTTGATGAGGTCAGTTATCAGATTCATTTAAAGTAGATAGGATTTAATGGGATAAGAGGGAAGATCCTTCTTTGGATTAATAACTGTTCAGAAGATTTGTAGCAAAAAGTAGTGATAAATGGTGGAAGGTAATTGCTAATGAAATCCTGGAGGCATCCAGATGTTCAACATATTTGTGAATGGTCTGGAAAAAGGTGAGTAGTGAGGTAGCAGGGTCTTTTAATGATGCTAAATTGTCTGGAGCTGTCAGAATTAAAACCATCTATAAATGCTTTCAGAACTATCTTTTGATACAAAATGGACAAAAGATACCAAATTCAAAACTGAAGAATAAAAAGCCGGCTGCACATAGCCAATAACAAAAGTCTATTTGTATATATACATGCATAAATAAAGGAGTTATCTATATGTACTTATACACAGTGGACTCTCACCCAGCTATCACCATCTGCAAAGGGACCATGAGTCAATTTGCATGAATCTTTAAAAGAACCTTTTCAGTGTTCCACTGTAGTAAAGAAGAAAAACAGGGTGTTAGGAAGGAAGAGGAACCAATACACAGAATGATGCCATTTAATAAACCCATGGTGCATCCACGCTCCTTGGATAGTACCTTGCCTCAGAAATGATTTACTAAACAAGATACATGAAAGTTCACGACAGACTTTTGCATATTCAGTGTGATTCCCACATGAGGACAGATTAGAGAACCAGAATCTCCCAGTCCCTTCATTTCACACACTCAGGTATACTTGCTGAACTTAATGCGAGCCTATCTCAGAAAGTACCTTGGACACACTGTAAGTAGTTTACAAGCAGAAGATTGCAATGTCTGCTGAGAGACATCCCAGCACTGGGTGAGATGAAGGCACAGCTGGAGGTGTTGTACAGGAAAATTGAGTCACCCAGCTTAAAGCTCTAAGTTGCACTTTTTAGTTTTGAGGCTGTGTCAGCAAGGATGCTGCTAAACCAGGAAGAACTCCTTACAGTCTCAGCTGGAGTCTTTAGAGCTGCAAATTGACAGTGGGAAGGAAAACCTTAGGCAATAAAATGAAGGATGTGCTCAACAATAAAGCAGAAGTACCTCTGAAAATATGTCCAGGAGCCACCTTCACATTTATTTTATATATATATTTATATTTANTATATATATATATAATATTATTTTATTAATTCACATTAATAATGATCTTGTGTCCACCTGCTACAGAGTAAAATATCAGTGTTTCATGTAAAGAGAAGTCATAGATTGTCACAGAGATCCAGGCAGCCCACAGAGGCACCTTGCAGCTCTGTCACTGCAGATGGCCAGGCTCAAACAGAAGGGCAGCAGTGTGTGCATATTTACTCCTGGTCAGGAGATAAGGTGGGAGGCATGACATGTTCTGACTCATCAGTCGATGCTTCTGGTTGTGAGAGAGGATTATGGCAATAGTAGCAAAACTCCTAAAAATCTCTCAGTATTATTGAAATTCCTTTTGTCAGCTGGATTCAGTTGCTGTGGCTACAGGGCAAATTGGTCGATCAAAGAAGGAACCTTAACAAATCTGGTGAAAAAAGAAAGTACCGGCTTTATAAAAAATATGGGGGGAAAAAAAGAAAAGGGGCAAATAAGTGGATTTATCAGTTATGCCAATCAGTGAACGCAAATTACAAGTCCAAATTTGAGCAACTCTGTGTGAGTAAAATCCTATCGAGCACAATCTGCAGACCATAACTGCTCCCTTCCTACTCACTCACACACATACAAGTATATTTTTGTCTCTCCACTTATAAAAAACCAGCAAGAGATAATGAAATTTTCTTTTAAAAGAAGATTTAAATTCACCTAGGACTTTTTAAAACTGTATTTGGTTGTATTTTTACAGAAGCAGAAGAGTGTTGAAAGTACCTAACATGCTCAGTGCATTAAATGTATCATGCACTCAGTAACCATCTGAAACTAAAAATAGAACCACATGGGGAAGGAATAAATCCTGTCTTCATAAATCAATAGCAAATTTTTAAGAACTGGAAATATTTCCTCAAATTAGGGACCTTTCCTTATTGATGTGTCTGGATGATCTAGGTATTTCTCCAAGGTTTACAACACGATTTTCAAAGTTATCTAAAGGAGTTAAGACAGACATTGCACATAGACAGGATCTAATCCCTTTACATGCTTTTTTTCCTTACAAAACTTTGACCTACAATTACATTTTGGTGCAAAAATAATTGTTTTGTTCTTCAGAAAGTTTTCATTATAATTTTTTGTACATTTTCTTGTCTTACCTGTTGAATGTTTTTTCAGCGTGTGACAGGTCCTGACTGCTGCCAATCAAGTGCAAACACAGGGTTCCCATAGGGCTGGTAGGGATAGTTTTGTAATTATTTTGTAAATTATTTTTATGTTTACAACTGCTGTTGTTGTCATCTCTGAAGTATCTCTAGGAGCTACATCACAACTGCAGGATCTGCCCAGAAGATGTAGTTTGTTGCAGGAATAATTTGCAGTAATCCTCTCCCTTTATAACACAAATATATCTAAATATATATCCAAAAATATTCCTTTCCCTTTGTGTCAAGAAAGATTCAGACCAAAGTTCTAAGCATCGGGTCACAGCGGTGTCTAAAAATGGGAAATGTCAAGCAAACTTAATCTCCATATCCATTCTGCCTGGGGTTCCGTCTTCTTAAAGCATCTGCACGGCAGCCGAGGTCAGCTTCCCTTCTGCCTCAGCTGGTCCCACTAACACCTAACCCCGGCCTAACGTGCTTGTGATCCTGCCTGGGCTTGACTTTGCTAAATATCAAAAGCCAAAGCTGAAAGTTGCCAGCCCAGTTCTGTATTTTCTCCGTATGATATGAATAGCCAGCCCGTTTGTGTGCTGGGGTTTCCTTCAGACCATCCTGCTGGCACTGCTGAAAGGCTTGAAGGCAAAGGGCAGCGTATGTGAAGGATGTCAAAATCCAGACTTCCATGAATTCCCTAAGCGAAACAACAGAAATTCATGTCACTTCTCTTCTGAGCAGAGCTCTGAATAGTGTTGGTGTTTCCAGGTGAAGTTTGTGTTCTGGCACCCTGCTTGGCCGAGGCAGCCGAGTGATGCTCGCCGTGGGGAGGCCTGCAAAGTGGCTGCTTCTCAGAGACTCTGAGCTGGAATTTGCTCCATGGGGGCTTGCTGGCCTCTCGGCTACTCAGTACCAGGCATAACAGCCTGAAAAATGCAGCACAGGATCAGGCCCTGAGCAGTTATTTAATCCTATCTTATAGGTCTCAGCAAGGAAAATCCATATTATCTTGTTGCCTAATACTGTTCATGGGATACAAGAAATCAGCTTAACAAAAAAATCCTTTGTAGAATAACTGCAAAATATTCCTTTTGTTTTTAAATTAAAAAAAAATACATATCCACTGTGAGGTAAATGGTAGAGGGAAGAAATGAAATTCCACCTGAAATTAATAGAACATTACAATTTTTGGTTGGTTAGCATATAATTTCAGTTGGTTAGCATACTAGATCCTAATCCGTTGATTAGAAAATTTCGTGTCTGAAATTTGGAAGTTTATTTACTTTTTATTTTTTTTAATTGCAAAGATAAATGCCCATTCTTTTATGAAAATAATGTGCTTGGAACTGCGTTATATCCTGCTGCAGGTTTGTTACGAGTAGTTTTGTTGTCAGCAACAAAATCACAAGCAGTGCCTTCAGTAAAATCCTGGCTTCAGTGCAGTCTGCAGGTCTTATTGTGGCTCTCACCAGCAACATGTTAAACCAGTAGCTGTGTTTTTAAGCAAGCATAATGCTTTGAAACTCATAAAGTGTTTTTTCCGCAGTGCAATGTTGTACCATGGATGTTGGTTTTATGCTTCCCTGGATAGCGAGCAAATCTGAGATAAAACCTTTCTGGCAGCCCTAACACCAGATACACTTTACTGAGTCAGTCTGTGCAAAAATATTCCCTCTCAAAATACAAGCAAGGGACTGGGCAGAGCCCTGCAGATGTAAATGTGAGCAGTTAGAAACCAGCTCTGGACATAACCAGCTNCACACACACACACATATATATATATAAATATAGCGGGTTGCAGCTGTGGTACCTGCAGTCATCCCACTGTGTCAGCCTCTAGCTTTAGGCAGTCATTTTGATTAATTTTTTGACCATATGAAGACAAGAAAAGATTTTTGGGGAAAAAAAACCCTGAAGTTAGAGGAGCAGGTTCACGTAGGAGGAGTCTGAAGCTCTGGATTTGAGCTTGCCTCTTTGCACGTCAAAGTTTGGGATGTCCTAAATAAGGCAGAAAAAGGTAAGGAACAGAATATGACCCCACAGAGCCACAATCGGTCTGTGCGAGCTGCATTTCTGCCTGGCTGAACCTGAGGCAAAATATTTCTCCCCATGTTCCAGCAGGGAAATGGGGTATTAACAGAATGAGAAGCCAGACTGGCTCTATGATGAGAGTTCATTTATGAAATGTGGCTTTGGGGGAGATGATGGAGCTAAGCAGCAGGGGATGGGCTTGTTTAAGCCTCCCTGGGTTGGGGGAAGTGTGGCTCCAGCAGGTACCTCAGACTGACCACAGCACCTCACCATATGGTGGCACGAGCAGGGCCACAGTGTGTCCCTCCCAGGCCTGCTGGAAACCACCCCATCAATCTGTGCTTTTCGCTCAGTGCTCCTATTGACAGCTGCGCCTGCTTTCCTCGAATCCTTGGGAGATGCCCTCAAAACTGAGCCTCAGAGGCATATGTCTCCTTCTTGTCCAGGCAGACTATGATAAATCCACCCAATTCCCCATGGAAACCCACTCCAGGACTGCAGGTTTGCAAGGCAGGATCCAGCACCGGGTCCTGAGCACCCCCCTGGGCTGAGAGCCTGATAAAAATGTCCCGATCCAGTTCACTGAGGTCCATGGCGAAGCGCCCGTCAATCCTGGGGAGAACAAAAGTGTTGGGCTTGGCAAATCATTTCCGTTAATGTAGGAGACAATTACTGATGCCTCTTTGCAAATTGCTCTTCTTTGACGTTTTTATAACTCAGTAATTTCCAGTTGTGTTCCCATGTTTGCCTCTTTTGTGTATAGTTTTCCTATTTTTGAGTGCATGGTTCACAACATTTAAACAAACACTAACAACAAATTACCTGCTCAACTGGGTTCTGTGAAAAGGGGCCCTGAAACTTATTTACAAATTAAGCAGACTCGGGCAAGGAGCGAATAGTCACCGGGAGGGATTTGCGGGTGCTCTGCAAATCACGCGTAATTCTCTCGCCAGAAAAGTCCTGCATTCGGAGAGGGCTGAGGGCCAGGCAGTGGAACTTTGTGTATTTCGCCCAAGACCTTCTCTCACAGGGGAAAAAAAAGAAAATTCACCTGATTTTTAATTTTTTTTTTCCTGTTGATAACTCTCCGGTGAAAATATCCATCAGAGAAGCAGATCAATACATGAACAACCTCACACCCGGCCGCACTTGTTCTCACTTATTTTCCCTTTTAAAGAATTACTCTGTTTTTTGTTCACTTGTTTAATTCTCTCTGACTGTCGTAAAATAAAGATCGTATGTTTACTTTCCAGAAAATCCTGTCTCGTTTTAAATCACATTTAAGATATGATACAAAATTCTCCACAACGTTTCTGAAAGAGGTTTTTTGACACGGAATTGATCACTCCAAATGCAATCTCTCCTCGCTTAAAACGCATCATCGTTAAGACGGGAAGTAACTGTGAACTTTGTTTTTTATTGTATTTTTAATCCTATAAATCTCCGCAGTATTTCGTTGCTCGGCAGTTTTTATGTATTTCGCCTCGGGCTGATGTTAGATCTGCATCCCACCATCTTTGGCTAACTCTGTTCTCCCATTTCGATAGCTTGATTTAGTTACAGTTATAAATAAAATTTAAGATGGGCTTTACACGTTATTTTAGAGAAATAAGCAGAGTATGGGCTATTTTTAAAGCTGCCTATCTCTTAAAGTGGCTGTGTACTGCCACACTTTAAATTTCAGCTGCGCATCTGTTTACGTGAGTTATTGCCATGCCAATACCCTGAAAATTATTTATGTCCGGGGTTTTCTCAGCTCGGGATTTTCAGCTCTTTTCGTTCGTCTCCGTATTTTGTTTTTCTCTGATTTCCCAAAAGACAAAGAGGGACCTACCAATATTTACAATCGGATTTTTTTATCTCCTTTCCATCGCTGAATTTCGAGATACTTTTAACGCGGTTTCGAACATTATCGTTATTGTTTTGCGCTAAGAAAAACACAAGGTTTAGACTGCGTTTAGGCGCTGTCTGCATTGCAGGTGGAGCGTAGGGATCGGAATCCCCTTTTCCTTCCTTTCTTCTCTGTTTTTGGGGCGGGGGCCCCGACAGAGCCGCGGGCCGCCTCTTCCCACCTGGGAGCGCAGAGCGCGGTGGCGGATCCCTGTGTCCCGAGGCAGCATCGGGACTGCGCCAGAGCTTTGTGCGGGCAGACACCTCCTGTGCGGGACTTTGTCGGCCGGGAAGCCCCCGACGACCCTTCCTTCCGTCTCTGCATCCCTTCACCTCCCCGAGGTTGCCACTCTTGTCGGAGGTGGGCACAGCCGGGGCGGGCAGGACCGGGCAGCGCTCTGGGCCGGGCGCGCTTCTCCACGCACCCCGGGGAAAATATAGGTAAAAAGAAAAGAAAAAGGAATCCTTTTTGGTGCCGTCGGAAGAAGCGGCTCCGGGGCAGGATGGGCAGAAAGGCCCCGGGGGAGGCGGCGGGGAGCTTGCGTGACCCAGGGGAGGAAGGCGGAGGGTAGCTGTCCTCGGGCACTCGAGTTGAGCAAGCCTCTTTCATCTTTTCTGTCGCTTTGGCTTAATTTACCTCTGCCCTCCAACGCCCTGTGAGTTTAATCACATCAGATCTCCTTCAAGCCAGAGCCAAAGACTGGAAAGAACGAAAGAATGAACAAGAGGATGAAAGAGTGGAAGGGAGAGACAGAAGAGGGAAAGAAGAGAGAAACAGAAAAGGAAGGAAGGAGGAAAGAAAGAAGGAAAGAAACGAAAAGGAAAAGCTAAGGAATTGAGAGAAATAATAGAAGTAGAAAAACGAAATAAACAGTCACTTTAGGCAAAAAAAGAACAGGCAGGTGGTCACAGGGCTCTGGTGACGTTTGACACAGCGGCAGAGATGCTGTTACTCTTCCCTGGGCGCATAAGCGCAACCCGAGGGTCGAGCGGGTGACTGAAGCTCCTCCGTGGGGCCGAGTGGGGCTTCGCCAGCTTCTCCTCACATGTGCGTGTGTGTGAAACCATTTGTAGCACTGACATGCAACACTAACGTGCTTCCGTGAGAGCCTGCTGGTCCCTGGGCACCTTTGAAATCGAGGTCTGATTGAGGCATTGTTTGTTTTGGTTTGGGGGGAGTTCGTTGGTGGGTTTTTGGGGGGAAGGAGATTCAGTTCTCGGCATGATCCCTTGAAACGAACATTGGGAAGGTTTGCTTTGTTGATTTAGTACCACCAACGTCATGCTGGTTGGCGATCTTTTATTCGCAATAGCTCTGCTGTTTGGATGTGGAAGGAGAAGCAGGGCGATTCACACCGCTTCCTGGAAGCCTCGGTTAATGGGCACGGATCGATTAGTTGTCAGGTTTCGCCTTTCCCAGGTCACGGCAAGAGCCGGGATTCCCGGCAGCCCCGCAGCATCCCTCGCTCCTGCACCGTTCCCCGAGCCGCGGGCGAGCCCTGAGCCGCAGCCTCGGCGGCCGAGGCGAGCTGGGTCCGGTCAGCGGCCCCACCCGAACCCTGGGAGTGCCTGCCTGTTTGTCTGCCTGTTTATGGCCCTGTCCGTGCCCGCTGCCCTCGCCCCTCCCGCCGCCGCGCCGGTGCCGCGGTGCCCTCCGTTCCCGGGCAGGCAGAGCCGCGCAGGGAGCGCGGAGCGGGCCGGGGCTCTGTGCCCGCAACGCCGGGGCTCTGTGCCCGCAGCCCGTCCTGCAGCCCCGCCGAGCCGCAAACTCCAGCCGGGGTCACCTGCGGGAATCCTGGGATGAACTCGGGGGTGGGGGACCCCCCCTACCCCCAGAAGAACAGAGGGCTTGGATCAACTGTTTGACAGACTTCTGTCACATTTGAAGCTTTTTTAATGAGCAATGTGTTCCTTCCAACCCCCCTTTCTGCCCCATCTACTCTGTTCAGCCTCAAGCGGGCGGCTCGGAGGGAGGGATGGGGCGGAGGGGCGGCTGCTCTCGCTGCCGGGGGGGAAGGGGAGCTGCTGCCCAGCCCTGCCCCTTGAGCAGTCCCACGCTTCCACTTTGCAACCTGGCTAACCCAGCGTCCCGGGTTGTTTTCCAGGGGTGAAACCGTGTCGTTCCCTTCTTTCTCTCTGTCACTGAAAAGGAACCATCCCTTCTGTCAGTGCCGCGCGTGCTCACCGAGAGCGCGCAGGGAGGCGGCCGGCAGACATTCAGGCCGACCTATGTCCCCTTCCCAGGGGACAGGACAAGGAACACCGGGCTGGCCTTCACGGTCAGTGGCTGTCCGGACAGGCCTGTGGGAGTGACCCCCAGGGACCCCTGAGCCTCCCGGAGGCCGGCATGGAGTGGCTGCTGTTTGTGTGTGGGCAGAACAGGACTCCTTTTCCCGTCACGCCAGCCCCTGCCGTGCCACAAGATGTCCCATCCTGGAGGGACAGCCGGGTCGTCCCAGCCCCGTCGGCCGCAGCAAATTCCCCGCAGCGTTTGGGGAATGCCGCTCGGGTGTTCAGAGAAGATAAAAAGTAAAAAAACCAAGCCAACAACACACACCCATACACCCATCACACGCAGTACACCCATCCCAGTGAAGGCGGTGGATGAGAGCTAAAAGCAAAGAGGGACCCAGGTCAGACAGCTGTGGTTTCTAGTTTTGCTTTTACTTCTGTGATTACTTCACTTTCCAAATAACATTCAGGCGTACTGTAGGCAGCCGTGGTACCAGCGGTCATAACCTTCCTGAAATTTTTCTACCAGTCGGTACAAACTTTCGTTCTTCTTCTTCGGGAAAAAAAAAAAAAAAGAANAGAGAGAGAGAGAAAAGTCATCACCCCCAAATGCGTGGAATTAAGGCTCTCCCGGGATTTAGACTTCCAAATAACCATCAGGCTGCATCCCGGTACCAAGAAGCTCCGCCGCAGGGAGCACTAATTTTTCGTAAGGAGACCTTTCCCGTTTTAGGGAAAGCTGGTTAATAATTTAAGTTTGTGGAGTGACATGTAGCTTTAAATAGGTACCAACATTAACCATCACGAAGCCCGCGTTAATAGCTCTTAAATACCTCGCTAATAGCCCCCACGTGGAAAGAAAACCCCAAGTGTTGTAAATTCAGTTTAACGACCAGAAAATCTCCTGGGCAGCGACGAAATCCGAAAACTCTCTTCTCCGAGTTCCCTGTCTTTGATTTATTTTTAACTACAGGCTCATGGGAACCCAGCGCTGGAAAATCACGTCCAGATGTACCTAAAGAGGCGCTTTCTCTGCTGAAACCCTCTCTCCTAAAGGGAGTGAGAAAAAAAGTTCTTTGAAATAATATGAATTTGGGGTTTAGCACGGGTCCAATTGTAAAAGGAAGGGGTGGCTGCGTTCTATGAGAGACGCGCAGCGAGGAGGGAGTAGCTCTGAAAATAGAGCGCAAAGGAGCTGAGCTCCTCCGGGGCAGGCTGTACGGCTGGAGAGGCGGCAGCGCAGAGCCCGGGGCTGTCGCTCCTTTTCCCATGCTTTGGGAAGATCCCCGGGTTTGCCCGGAGCCGGGCGGGCTGCGGTCGGGGCTGCTTCTTCGTTCCGGGCTGAGCGCAGGCGGTGCCGCTGCCTCCGCTCCCGCTCTCCCGGTGAAGCATCCAAGATTCGGCTGTGAGAGAGGGTTTGCAGGAGGAGGGAAGATAAACGGCCCCAGAAATGGGAAATGAAGGGGCTCTTCGCAGGTAAGAAATCTTTTGCGCAAGCCTCAGCAGGGACTTTTTTTAGTGCCTTGAAATGTTCGAACGGAAAACATCTATTTCGGATAACTTTCCACGAAGTTTATTAGCTTTCTGGTTTGGTAATTTTTTTTTTTTCTTTTGAGAATTATATCCGAAATGGAATCGGGAAAGGGAAACAAACATGGCTGTGCTTGCTGCTTGCTCTCATTTCATCTCTTCTGTCTAACATTCCATGTAATAACGGCAAATAGTGATAGGATCATTCGTCCCCTTTCAATTGTACAATGACGAATTATTCTGGTACAGTAATTTGGGGCTGGATGTACCTGTATAGATTTATTTTAAGATTTTGTTTCCCCATGAGAGATTAACAAATTGCCTGAGCAGCCGCCTGTATGGAGAGTACAAAGCTGTCTGTCCTCGCCTTAGTATCGGGTATTATAATTCAAATCCACTCCTTTTCACCTCGTATTATTGGAAAAGGTTGTAGGGAGCTGGCCTTTGTTGCAGGAAATCCCATTTAAAAATTGCTTTATAGGCCATTTACTGCAATCCTCGACATTGATCTCATTACAGCTCCCTCTCACTGCTGTTTATAAATCCTGGTATTTACCAGCCCTTGGCAGCCGTGCCTGGTGGCATTGCTTGCTAGGGGCTGTCACTGGGAGGAGGATAAGAAATGGAGGTTGGGTGCCACTTTCTGGATGGTTTTGTCTGGAGGAAGCGTTGTTATCTGTTGGAACAGGCGGCTAGAAATAAATCTTGTACTGACTCATGCAGTATAATCTCTCAAACCTCTGGGCTGTCCGCTTCCAGAGGACATGGATTTCTGTGCTGGAGCCTTCTCACATGGCCTAATTCAGCCAGGAGGGAAGGACACCCCTCTAGGGTGGGTTAATTGCTGGATTTAATAGTGTGGAGAAAAATGAAAAGGTGATTTAATAGAATTAATCTCGCTTCTGAGCTGGTTACAGAAGCTTTGAAGAGATGCTCTTCCAGGATACATCTCTGGCTGGGACTGTGTGGTTGCAAGTGTGGCTACATCACTGAGAAGTTGCAGCATCTTCTGAGTACTAGTAACTGTACAGATAAAGGGAAGAGTTAGGCCTTAAAGCTTGACTTTGTCTTGAAATAGGAAGCCGCAATTGGATGGAAATGAAATAAAACACAGTGATGAGTATAATTTTTCTTTCTGTACTACCAGGTAAAGCCACAAATCAAAAACAGGCTGAAAGTTCCTCTAAGGCTCCTATTTTTAATTTTTTTTAATGGCAGCTGGATCAAGAACTGAGGAAATACGTGGCTATATTTGAATTCTGAAACAGACAGCATGAAGATTTTAATCCTATTTCTGAATCATAATAATAGGATTATCCCAATGCTTATGTTTAAAAAGTTTCTTTTAAATTCATGTGAGAACAGAATTGGTATTTAGAATAATGCTTTTTTTTTCTCCCTAGGAAACATCTGTACCTGATGTCTAAGTCCTCAGTGGGATTTGCCTGTTGCAGTAGAGACAAGTTGTTTTGAGGTTGGCTGTCCTCAGAAGCAGAGTCTCAAGCTCCCCAGCCAGCACCCCAGAGAGAAAAAAACCCCAAAATAAACAAAAAATGCCCACCTCAGATTTGTGGGAAGACTAACAGAATGAGCAGGCAGATGCTTCCATCTGCTATTTACAAGATCTCAGGATGCCAGGCCTGACAATCCACACCATATAGAATATCCCTAGGAGCTTCTTTATCATGGTGTGTCTTGTCTGACACAGCTGATTCAGCTCACTGAGTCATCAACAGTTAAACTGTGCTCTTAAGTTCTGAAAGACCAATTCTCTCATTTGATTTGAAGCACAGGCCCAGAGTGAGGGTTCTTGCACTCCTTGCTAAATGGTGGGTATTTTAGGGTGAGGAATTCTTGTTAACACTTCTCCATTTTAAGGGGCTAATTAAAGGCAGAAAAGGAGACAAGACTGGAGCCAAGATCTCCTGAATGTGAAATCTGTCATTGTGTTCTAGAGATTTTCTCTCTATTTTCAATTTGTCTGTTTTGATGCTTTTCTTCTCCTGTTTTACACTGATTTCTAGTTTGTGCTGATGAAGCTCCCTCTCAGATTGATTGCTCCTGTATTATTATGAGCTTCTCTGGAGGCTGCCTGGTGCACTCTCCTGTTCAAAATGGTCAGAACAAGTTGCTGAATAGTTAAATGGATTTTTCTGTATTTCAGTCTTTGCCCACTGAGTTCATTCACTGGACATGACTGAGTGCAGCTCCATCTTCTTTACTCCCTCTCCTCACAGGAGAGTCGTCTACACACATAGATAAGATTTCCTGTAGCCTTCTCCAGACTGAACACTTCCCGATCTCTCAGCTTCTCAGAGAATTATCAAAATCCTCAACCACCAGCCCAGCACTGCCCCTGTAACCCCTAAACCACTAAACCCCATTGCCCACTGCCAGAACCAGACATCTCTTAAACACCTCCAGGTTTGATGACAGCTATTGCAATCCCTTGATTGTCTTTGTGGCCCTTCAGCAGACTCACACCAGTAAAGCCATATCCCATCCTGGGGAGCCCAGAACTGGACCAGTGCTCCAGATGTGAACTGCCACTGTTGGGCTGAAGGGAATGATCACCTCCCTTGACCTACTGGCAAATTCAATTTTAGGATTGCATCCCTGTGTGGCCAGTGTCTCTAAATTCCTCCTAGGCCATCTGTCCTGGCTTCTTTTTAAATTTCAAGAGTTCCTTGTACATCCATGCATGCCTCCTGTAGCTTTTATTTCATTTTCCACACATTGAATTGGACTGTTCTTAAGGCTGAAGGAGACTGAAAATCAGTCAGCTCTCCTGGGACTTGTAATTTTTATTTATTTTTCTCCTCTCTCTAGGAAAATATCCATGGTATTCTGCCAAGTAGGTATCTGAAAGATCCAGAGTCTGTTGGGTTGTGATCCTGCCAGTTGTTCTTTTCCTTCCCATAATGACCTTCAACCTCACAATTTCATTCTGCAACCCAGACTGCCTTCAGCCCTCATTCCTGAACAGCCCCTCCTCATTTGCAAGGATGAGATCCAGAAGGGTGTCTCCTCCCACCTGTCCCTTCACCAAGAGGGTGTCAAGAAGTGTGGTGGTCCGGTGTTTCTCTCGGGACCCGTGTCCCGTTTCCAGGCTGGCTCTGGCACTGAGCCCGCAGTGAAGGTCTGGGATACGATCCTGATCCTGTGGGTTCTTGCCTTCGGCAGAAGCGTGAACAGTGGCGAGGAATAAGGGAGGACTCTTGTGAGGAATTCAGCTGGGGTTTATTAATCTCGTGCAGGACTTGTTCGCACCCAGAGTGAGCCCACAGAAGTGGGTTTCCTCTCTGAACAGCACCTTAAGTGTGGGGGTGGAGAAATGGGAAGGGAACAGCTTGGAACCAATCCAGAAGGTGAAGGGAGTGACCCAGAACACAAAGGACAATCAATAGAACCAATCAATACATCAAGGGGTGGGGGAGAACTGGAGACTCTGCCGATCACTCGATGTCCTCACTAGAACCTTCCAGACATCAGGGCGAGGCTGTAAGGTGATGGACAGGACCCATAACTGTGATTGACACCTGACAATCACTCGGGGGAAACCAAGAAGGGTTTAACATGGGGGTACATGGAACAAACCATTGTAACTTATATAAAAACAGTACAAAACAAAGAACAGATGTATAGAGAAAACTGGTAAACCCAAAACCACACCACAACAAAGAAGTTATCCTTAATGTATCTTGAAAGCAGCCAGGATCCCTTGTACTCCATTGTGTTGCCCTTTTGGCAGTTACTGTAGCAGTTAAACCCTACTATGAGCACTTTATAATAATTATTAAATGAAACTATTGTAAGAATAAATCATTTAAAAAAACTAAAGACCAAAAATGTGGTCCTTATTCAAACTGATATTTTAAGTTTCAACTCAGTGTGGGTAATAAACTACTGAATTGAAATTACCATTTTTTTTGTGGTAAAAACCAGACCAAATTCAAAGGAAAGCTGTAGCTCCTACAAAATACTGTTCTAGGGAGACATGATACGGAATTGTTATATTACAGAGGATTTTCCAGTTTGGGACCCAGCTGGGGCTACGTGGATTAAGGCTGGAGGATCTGGGGTAGGTTCACCCTGCCAGGCAGGTGAGCCCTAATCCAGCTTCATCCTCACTCCCCCTCAGTAGGATGGGGATGAGAATTGAAAGGACAAAAACTGAGAAAACTTATGGGTCAAGATAAAGGCAGTTCAATAAGTGAATTAAAATTTTTTTTAAAAGTGAGTGCTAATATTTACAACACTATCAGCAGACCATGACACTCATCAAGTAACAGCTGCTTTGGAAAAAACACCCTGCAGTTTTATTGCCAAATGCGATATTGCGTGATCTGGAATGTCTGTTTGTGGGTCAGCTGTCCATCTGTGCCCTCTCCCAAACCCCTTCTCACCTCCTGCCTGCCTCTTGCGGGGGCAGAGTGAGAAGCAGAGAAAGTCTCTATGCTGTGAACCTGATGCATCACCTATGACTCTGATGAATGCTCTGCATTGGTCAGCAGGAGGTAGAGCACTGGTGTGATATCAGCGTTGTTTCAGGCACAAATACACAGCACAGCATCACATGGGCTGCTGTGAAGAGAATCATCTCCCCCTCAGCCAGATGCCAGTACAAAGCTTTACACTGATTTTTGGGAGAAAAAAAATTGGAAAGCTGACCTGATCATCACAGCTGTTGTAAGTTTGGGGTTTTTTTTGTAAAGGATATGATGACCTTTCTGAATGGTTTCTTCATTAAAAATTCAGTGACAGGTGAGAGTAATATCTGATAGAAGGAATAATATGGTTTGACTTCAGTAGCACCTTCTGGCTAGTTGGGAATTTGGGAAGTAGGGCTCAAGGTGAGCAGGAGAAATCGTCCTCCTCCTGGCACAAGATCCCTCCGTGGGCATTTGGGTGGGATGGGATGTCAGTGTTAGGGGTCATAAGGGTGGAGTCCAAGATAGGTCAGCTTGGCAATATCTGACCTACTAAGTTAAACACTTCTTTCTGGACACAGTGAATAAGAGATTCAGGTAAGAGTGGCTTTTGTCCCTTACTTAAAGGCTTTCTTTGCTTTAATTAACTGCCTCTAATATTTAATGCCTTGTTATGTGTCTAGAGAACATCCCTCTTCCTCTCAGCTGCTTCTTTGCTCGACTTTCTGTTCCCTGGTAAAGTCAGGACAAATCTTCAGTTTCATACAGTCCTTCACAATATCTTGATGCACATAAAGAGTGTCCCTGGAATCACACACAAAATATTTTATGAAGAGACTGTGAATTCACAGCTAGCAGCTAAATAGACCCCATACCATTTAAAAACTCAGCGACAACTATTTTATTTCAGTGCTGTTAGAGTTGTTTTACATCCTCTGTTATCTTAGATCATCTCTTACCATTCAAAAACAGAATACTATTGAATTTCTGAGTCACAAGCTCAGTGGCATTACCAGTGCTTCATCACATTATTGACATGATGGTGAAAGAGATCTGATACACCTGTGTTTAAATTGCATCACAAATGATGTGAGTTTGCGCCTTCATTTTGGAGTATTTTACATGAGAATGACTTTTTTTTTGGGAATTACTTTTATCAAAAGGTTAAAAGAATTCTCAGACTGTAGATGAAGTTATACGATCATTAAAATGTGGTGGTTTTTTCTCTGAAAATCAGCTCTTGTTTGTGCAAATCAGGCTATGAATATAAAGATTTGGGGAATGTTCTTGTTATTTGTTTGAGTTTTTGATATCTTATGTTAAAGAGATTAAAATATGTTGCAAATGGCTTTTAATGGGGATATTTTATTAAAGTCTTATTCAGTGGGACAAAGCAAGCAGAACTAACACAATAGCTTTCACTGAAAGATACTTGGATGAGTTTTTTGGCATTTTTCAAAATGCTTTATCATCTCTCTAAACACAGAATAAAAAGACAGTTTATTCCCTCAACAATTCTGAATTTCAATAATTCCAAAATTCTCAGCAGAACCTGAACCCTCTGTAGTCTTTCAGCCTGCTGACTGGATGGTTGGGTGTTTCAGCAGTAATGCAGCTCTGGTCCCGTGTGTGACGCTGCAGGAGCCACCTCAGCTTTTCAATAATGTCATTACTGCAAAACAGCAATATTGCTTTTAGAAGCAATGTTACAGACACTTCACAAAAGTCCACAATCCACAAGCTCAGCTATCTGCAGCAGCAGCGGTGTCTCACTTTTGCCTCAAACATGGCCATCCCTTGAAGGCACTCAATGACTGAAATCACCTAATGACTGACCTGGTGGCCCTGTCGTTTGCAGAGAGGAGTCTGAAGGCTTTCCCAGACATGTAGACAGAAATATTTAATAGGTAATGTGAGCAGACTTTAGGAAGAGGGAAAACACAGTAATTCTTATACCAAAGTGAAAATCAGGGTTTGTAGGTTCCAGAGAATGTCTGCCACCCCCGGGCTCCAGTCTGGCGTCCCCAAGTCAGGGGCTCTTTTGTCCCAGGCTGGCACTCGAGCCCATGTGTGGCTGTGGCTCCAAGAAAGTGGCTGCTGCAGGGGCACAGGCCTGCTGATCACCAGGGAGAAGCACACCATGAACAATGTGAGATAAAGCTCCTGATGGCTGGGGGTCTTCTGCCTTTGACAAGGGATGCTGCTGGACATCATCCCAAGGCTGGCTGAATCTCCCTCGTGCCTGCTGAGAGCCATTCAAGGCATTTCCCAAAGGCTGTGTGCTGCTCGCAGCTTGGATGCCAGAGGGTCTTGCTCATTTTAGCAGGATTCACACCTTTGGCTTGATTTATCTAAACCACTCCAGATAATGAAAATTTTACCATGGGGGTGGGGTTTCTTCATCACTGCATGCAACAGGCTGCTCTCCTCATGGGGCACCCATCCTCATGGACACCCAGCAGAGCCCTGCTGTCCCTGTAGCTGCTTGTCCTCTCTGAGAGACAGAAGCACGATGTATTTTTCACTTATTACCCTTACTGTTTTATAAAACAGAGGAAATTTTGGAAAACACAGCTGCATCCAGTCCATGACTGAGCACATGCCCAGCACAGCAGGGTTCTGTTTGTGAATGTGAAATATTGGCAATCGTGCATCTGTCCTGGACCAAATGAGCATTTCTCTGAAATTTAGGTAAAACTGAGGATCATCTCACCTACTTAAGGCTGATGTTTCCCCACATATCCCCTGGCAATGAGCCCCTCTTTCTGCTGGGTGGTGGCACTATTGTCCCCAAGGGTGAGTGTTTGGGGTTGGGTTACTGCCCCATCAGCCTGCCCACAGCAGCTGTGAGCCCTGCCCAGCCTAGAGGAGGTGCTATCTTGGGAGGCACCATGGCCCAGCCCAGATGGGAAGACATCTATTTCAGGAAGCAAGCAACCTTTGAGTGCTGCATCCTTACATGTGCAATAAATGTGTGCATGGATCACTTACAGGGAAAAAAAAAAAAAAAACAAACCCTTTTGGCAAGTTTATATACTGCCTAATTAAGAACAACAATACAGTGTTAGCAACAAGAGATCAAAGAGCTGCCAGTGTAAATGGTAAGGAATGTTTATTCTGAGATTTTCCAAAATTGTACATTCAGCATGATTTCTTAAGTTCTTTCACAGTGCGGTATAATAGGTGTTACATAGTCACTGACCTGGTAGTACATGTAAGAAAAAGATGGGTGCAATTTTTTAATGCATCAGAGAAAGAAAAATGCCTGTTTTGGTAACCTCAGCTGTGGGCAATCCACTGAGCACTCAAAATGTTTCTTCCTTCACTTCAAACATAGCAAAGCAATGTTCTGTTAGAGCAGGGGCACTACTGTAGAAGGATGTAAACTTAATAATTTGGAGGGTATTTTTTTCAGATATTTGTAATTTTAGATCACTGAGTTCACAGTCTTTGAATCATTGAGTGATTTCATGATCAGCAGGCTCCTAAGAGGAACACTGATAACACTTAAATCTTTCCTTACAGAAAGCCCTGCCACCAGGGCTGGGTAAACATGAATCCAGCCAGGGTTAGGTGAGCCAAAATGTGGAGAAACGCTACTATACCATCCCAGGCCTGGATGCCTATGGGAATTTAGCACATAATTTGTTTTCTACTAGCAACCTTTCTGTTGAAGAAAGATACCAAGGGAGGAAGAAAAAGCTAGTCCCGGATTCTGGGATTTTTCTTGAATCCAGTGGATGCTGTTGACAGCATTCTTGGCTTTGTGCTGTGTCCACCAAACTCCATACCTTTTCATACCTTTTCTTATGAGATTTCAGTCTTTCTTCATGGCATGGCATTAAGCAAGATTCAAATAAAACTTCTTAGATTTCTGTGCATAATATTTTACTTCAGTTAAAATCAAGTTATTGACAAAAAGGGAGTTATAGAAGCAGAAGGTTTGGGTTTTTTCCAAAGCCTTGCCTCACATTTACTGACCAAAATGTAGAAGAAAACTCAAGGGCCAGATTTGTGTCCACAGTTTTCTCAAGCAGCTAGGCTCTGTGCTCCACACTGGGGAGAGCTGAGGCTTGATCAGGGACACTGGTGCAGCTGATTGCTCTGAAAGAAAACCCTCCTGTTTATCAACTGACTTATGTCAAGGAAGTGCTAAAAGGAATTTTCCAGTTATTGCTCCTAAATGCCAAAACTCACTGAGCTGAATTTATTCATCTACCTGACTATATCTGAGAGCAAAGCCGATCTGTCATCTCTGATCTTGCCTTTGCATATGATCCACACATTAGGACCATGGGTCAGGGAAAGAAAAGCCAAATGAGCAGCATTTTTCTGAACCAGTTTCCCTGCCGAGAGAGTTGTGTAAGAACGATGCCTTAGGCAGGCTACCTACTTTGGATAAGCAGCTGAAAATTGCATTTGGGGTCCCTCACCTTTGTTCTGCATTTGTTCCTTCACTGCCTCGTGCTGAGCAGGAGACCCAGGGGCTGGTGCCCTCTTTAAAATGCAGCTGATTTCTGACAAGCCCATAATGGAGCTGTCAGCTTCCTCCTGTGACCAAACTAAGTGGTTTCTCACCAGAGAAGTTTATATAATCCTTATATGTCTTCAGCCGGTGATGAATCAATGGTAGGTGTTTGGGAAGTGTTGGGGGAAAAAAGAGAAATTGAAAGCCAGCTTCAGTACTGACATAAAGCTCAAACTTGGTCTTCTTAAATGGTGCATCAAGAAAAAAACTCGAAGAGTGTTTGCAAAGAAAGCACAAGGTATTGCTAAGATCAGTAGCAATGTGCTTCACTTTATTATTAATCCATCAAGGTGTTCTTCCTGGATAAAAGCACTGCAAGGCAATGTAATATTCATCTCTAGGTAAAGTGTTCAGAATCCAAAGACAAAATTCTCTCTTGAATTGGTAGCAAAATTCTTTGACTTTAATGGGAGCAGGTGAGACTTGCTGTATTTTCCTTTTAAAGAATCCCAAATGGTACAATGGTTACTTTATGGCAACAACAAAATTAGTCACTTGTCTCAGTCTATCAATCAAGTTCCTAATGGACACGTGTCCATGTATAAAAAAAAATTCCAATTAGCATTAATTGACATCCTTTCCTGCAGTTTTTGTGAAGAATTCAGTAATAGGCATGGGAGCAGAACTCCCTCCATTTCACCCCAAGAAAGGTCTCCCCAGCAGACCAAAAGGCTCTTGGTGTTGGCACCAGGAAGCTTCGTTACCATTAAGGGGCCATGTGCAGGACCTTGTCTCTTTGGGCTGGCACTGGGGTGCCACAAGAATGAAAAACCCCTTGTGCTGCTGGCTGTTCACAGGGTGGTGTTTCCAGTTGGCCCTGGAGAGCTGGGGACCTCTGGGGACACTGCTGGAGGCAGCTGTCTGGGGCATGACATACTGCCCTAGGACAACCTATGGCAGGACAAAGTGTTTCTTCCCTGAAATAGGGAGGTGAACTGCAGAACAAGAATTAGCTGGTCTGGAGATCTTCTCTATCTTCCAGCCCTTCACCAGGTATTGTCCCACAGGAGTCAAAAAGACTGTGGTATTGCCAATAATCACACAGTGCTTATTTAACATGTTTGATTGGCTGTTTGCTTCCTCTCAAAGGTGGATATCCTCTTGACAGCAATGAGTTTAAGACTGCGGTTTGCACACCAAGCAGTGTTAGAGACACTGACTTAGGCTTAAAACGTCTTACTCTGGGAAAAAAACTGTAGAGCAACAATCAGCCCACACCCACTGCTGAAAAGCCATTTTCTTGATAGTTGTCGCCGGCCAGCCCAGCCCCGGGCAGGGATGTTCTGGGTGCTGCGACCTTCCTGCGAGTCGTCCTTAGAAGGACGGCCTAGTTTCGGAGGCTCAGGCACTCCAGCCCAGTGACCAGCTCAGTTGTGTGGTTGCCTAAGAAACCAGGCCTACCAGCTCTTTTAGGCCTAAGCAGCCAGGCCTATCAGCTCTTTTAGGCCTACCACTGCTACAGCAGTGTCTACCGGCGAATCCCTTCCAGGCGGCGCAGGAGAGAAAACAGGAGGCAGAGTGGTCTCCAGAAGTCCTCTTTATTCCCTGGAACCGACGACTTCGAAGACCCCAAGGCTCCTAACGGCTGGGGTTTTATAGGGTCTAAAGGGGGCGGGGTTCTGTTAACAACCAATGGGATCAAGGATTGAGAAAACGGACCAATCAGGGAGGGTTTCAATAAACAAATTAGGGGATTGAAACTTGGACCAATCAGGGGAAGGATTCAGGATTAACCAATCGGGGAACAGAACTGTGATACAATACATTGAACAATGGGGAACAAACTGATTAACATATAAAGAACAACTCTCTAACTTACTCAAACACTTATGGCTCTCCAAGGGAGTGCTGGGCGCATTGCCATTTCTAGGTCTTCTTCAGAGACATGGTCTCCCACACTTGATCGTCACAGGGACTGAAGGATGCCCTTGAGTAACTTCTGAAAGTCAAGAGAAATGGTGCCCTTCCACCATTTGGATGGCTTTAGATTTAAAAAAAAAAATGTAGTAGAACAGAGAAAACAGCTATGGATAATTTTCCATAGAGCCTAACACCATTGCTTTTAGATACTTTCCAGGCCTGATTTAAGGCCAGGTTGGATGGGGCTCTGAGCAACCTGCTCTCGTAGAAGATGTCCGTGTTCACAGCAGGGGCTTGGAACAAGATGATCTTTAAGGTCCCTTCTAGCCCAAACCACTCTATGATTCATTAACCACTTAACTTTAAGCATATGATTAAGTGAAGCGATGGGTGAGACCTAGAAGCAGACCCTCACATCACACCTGCTGTGCCCCCTTTGCTTTCTGGCTGCCAATTCACTCTGACCACCCCCACACTCTGAAGTCAGCAATGACATAGAGAGGGAAGATGAAAGAAGTGATTTCCCTTCCTGGCTTTGGCTGCCTCTTGGTAACAGCCATGGCCTTTGCTTTTCTCTTTCATTGGGTTTTTTTTGTTTGATTTGTTTTTCCGTTTATTTTCTTTTTTGTTAACTCTCAGGTGTCATACATTTGGAGGGTTTTGGTTTGGTTTTTGTTGGGGCTTTTATGTGTGTTGTTACCTTCCAATCTTCTTGTTCAGTCAGCTGTCGCTGGCTCGTGTCTGTCAGTGGCACTGCTGCTGCAGACCAGCCCCACAAGCTAAACTGACACACATGTGGCAGGGTTGGACTGTCCAGGCAGGATATTGGGTCAGACTCATTCTTCCAGGACTCCTTCCTGATGGGGTAAAGATCAAAGAGAGGCAGAAGCTGAAATTTTATTCAGTTTTCTCCATCTTGGTACTTGCATTTTCTTGTCTTACAAGAAACAGAAATCTGGTTTCAGTAGCAACATAAGGTCTCAGGCAGAGTTTTCGTCTTCCCGCCCATAAATGGGAGTTAATGTTGATTTAACAGGACAGCACAGTCTGTCAAACTGGACCATAGAGGATAAGATTAACATAAATGTCACTTAAATTTTAAATGGATTTGTTCCTGGTTTTTATTTGTACTTCCTGAAAAAGACCATCTTACACTGTCTTATTTGTCACAGTGAAATTTATGCAGTTTCATCTTTTCTCCTGCTCCAAGCAAACGATAGTTTTGTAGTTCCAGTTAAATACAGTTGTTGTAATGTGTTTGTAAGTACCCTGTTGTACACTGATACATTTATAGCTATACCATAACTACTACCCAGACACACAAATTAACACAATGCAGGTGAAAGACATTTATAATTAATTTAGTAAATTATAAAATAGAGTTAATTTCCCCACACATATTCTGCCTAATAATTTACATTAGTGATTCTAAAAATAAATTACTACATTAAATAATTCAGAAATAACCATAATTCACCTTAGTTTTCTGAACTTCTGTGACTGTGAAGCAAAGTGGGAATTCAAGCAGAGTTGTGGCTTTCCTGTCCTCTGGGTTGCAGCTGGGATATGTTGGTGTTTCTGACAGATTTTTTCCAAAGCAATGGTAGGTAACAGCATCACAATATCTCGACATTCTCTACTGATTTGCTTCTTGTTTTCAGGAAGCCACTGCCCCATGGCTCTACAAAAAAAGCTGGAAAATCCATTTGGTCCTTGGGACTATTGTGTCACATCACCAGACTGAACTTTGAGCGAGGCATTCATCTATCTGTGGAATACGATCTTCGTAACAAAACACACATTAATTCTTTTTGTCTGAGGCCAGGAGTAGTGTCTCTCATAATCAGTGTTGTCTATGAGCATACTGATTCACTAATTCTTGTCTCTTGCTGAAGTAACTTACAGTAGTAAAAGTGAGATTAAATTTGGGCTCAGAAAATATTCCATTAATGCAGCTGCAATCGATGTCATAGCAATGGCAATAATAAGAAACATACAAAGCACATTGTGCTTTTATACTATAAATGCTTAACAAGTGTTTATTTAAAATAGAATTTCAAAGGCAGGAATATGAATTTAAAAGCACAAGTCTCATCTAGCTGGATCTATTTCAAAAACTATTGGTAGTATTCCTTCTTATGTGGATTTAAAAATCTTTGAAAAATGAAATTGACCTAAATTAAAATATATAAGTGTTATTTTTTTAACAGTCTAGGTTGAAGAAAGTATTTTTTCCAGTAGTTTAGAGTAATATAATTATTTCCCTTTACTATTTAAAATTAAAAGCTAATATTAACTGGAATATGAAAATAAAAATTCATTCATAAGAAAACCCCAAACTTTTTTCTATCATGTGCAGAGATAACCGGAAATTCCCCTGCATTAAAAAAAATACTTTGTTGAATTCATGTTTTTTGACTAATTAAATTTTTCATTAAGTAACTTGGAAAGCTTTTGGCTAAACGTTAATCAGATTAAGACATGTTAAAAATTAAAGTTCTTGATTTATGGGACAGAGCCTAACTAAGATATGTTCAGATGTGCTTTGAATTCTGAATTACTGGATGAATTCTTTGTGTCTGTGCCCTGCAGTAAATAGGCTTACAGTAGCAGCCCTTCTGTCTTTAAAATTTATTGACCACATCGCTTCATATTAAACCATTTGTTACTTTCTACACTGAATTGCAATAGATAGAAGGCTTCAGCTCTAAATCAAATACTTGAAAAATACCTGAAAGTGCTCAGAAGGACTTTATTTATTCACAAAGGGAGCACTGAGCAATCAGGATTTCTAAGAAACTTCGGAGAATTGATAAAAGGAGGCAAATGCATTGGAACGAATCCGATACTGCAGATTTCAAGAGGCTTACCCATAAGGATGGAACACCCAGAGGTGACTCGGCTTCCTGGCACACAGTGGGTGCACTGGTGTGCTGGGCTTACAGGCACCAAAATCCAAGTGTCTTAAGTAAATTTGCACTCTACTCCTGCAGCCTCACTTTACTGTTTTTCCTTGGCTTCCTCTCAGCTTTATCTGTGCTCCTCTTTCCCAAAACGTCTCATTTTTTGATCGTTTCAAGGCTCGTGTCCTGTGCTAGTTGAGGTGCACACCCGCATTTACTGAGATTTTAAATGCTGCAGTAACTATCTGGGTAGAAAAGAGAAGAAACACATAATGTTCAGCAACAAAAGAGGAGACAGCATTTACCTTCCTCAGTTTTCTCACCATCTGTAGATTTCTCAGGGTTATGTCAGTTTTGGGGTGTATATTATGTCCGCGTGAATATTTTTTTTCCACATTCTGGAGTTTAAACAGATCTAAGCAGTTTTACATTCACCTCAGCCGGTTCAACAGCCACAAATAATCTCTTCCACAAAAACAGATCCTCTTTTTCCATTTTCTTTCCCAAAATTCTCTTTCCCCTTCTGCTCGGCATTTAGTGATTTCTTTTCTTGGCATTTCTGACCTTGAAATTCCAATCCTCATTGACAAACTTGCCTTTTGCTAGTGAGGGACACCACGATCCCTGCATGCTCCTCCTTGTGTGTGTGTTCAGCAGTCTTCTGCTGCTCCTGGTCACAGATGCGTGCAGTACCGGTCTGCCAGCATCTGCAGGATCTCAGTTATGCAGGGATGTTATGAGTACTCATAATAAAGCAGATACAGGAATTCAGTGAATCAAAATTCACAAATCAGACATTGATTATTTAAATTGCGGTGTCATCTTTTTTTCCAGTTTAAAAGTTCTGATGTTGTACCTGATGGTCCCAGAGATCCCTTTTAATCTGGTGTTCTATAACTTCTTTTTCTGCAACTAATTATCGTTGTGTCTAAATCCCTCATAGCAGATTCTTCTCTTTGTCCTTCCTGAAGCATAGGAAAGTCTTCTCTAGGATGTGTAATATCCAGTGTCAGACATGATGTACTACCATGGTGATAGGGGAGGATATATATAATATTCCTGCCTCAGCTAGTTTCCTCTTGTAGTCCTAATAAAACAGGGTAGAATCCCACTCTCTCCAGTGTGTCTCTTGAGATTTTTCCTTCATTTACAGCCTAAGAACCATAAGAGTGTTTTCTAACTGGAAATCAGGAAAAGGAATGGGACATATTGTTAGGAAATTCTGCTCGTAAAGTGCTGTAGAATTGCAAAGTATTCCTGACACCACACAGTGCCAGGCATAGAAATAAAATTTTCACTGACTTCCTCTGCTGTTAACTAGACCAAAATTTCTCCAGTGGAAACACGCACAGAATTCATGAAAAATATTGTTTGTGTTTGATTTGTTGTATAGCCATGCTCATGTTCTTTCCTTTTTCAGAGATATCAGAGGTGACAGATGCAAACAAACTGACAGCCACTCTGCAACTCTCCGCTGGCTTCACCGTCTCGAATTCGGGCAGTACAGAGGTAAAGGTAACAAACACATGGGCAACCATGTTATGGGTCACAATGCAGTAAAAAATATAAGATAGTCTTCTCTGTTGCTGTAATTTCAGTCTGAGAGAGGAATTAGAGGTTGATAGCAAACTGTAGCCAGATTTTCTAAAAAGCAACGCTGGCCATATTATTGATATAAAATATTATTTATATACAATATAAATCCTATTCAAATGCATGAGAGAGGTATTATCCCTTTTCACCAAGAAGCAGGGAATGAAAAGCAGTGTGTGTTTTATATCTGAACATAGGGTGCTGAAATCTGTGTTCAGAGTTGGATTTTATAGTTTAAAGATTTCTGAAAAGGAGGCAGTAGGAATCAGAGGAATTAGAAAAGAATCTGAAAAGAATAATTTACACACACGCCAAAAAAAAAAAAAAAGGCAGCAGAGAATTAAATCAGACAACCCCAAATTTCAAAGAAAACAGGTTTTAACCACCATGGTTATTCAGCAGGGGAATGTCCTACCAAAGTCAGCCATGTGAGGTCCCTTTTTTACATCCTGGTGGAAAACAGCCTGCTTTTCTGCAGGAGGCAATTCTGCCCCATAGAAATGGTGTCTCAGCCCAGCACAAGCTAATAATTTCTGCAGGACAGAAAGCAAACAAGTGCATTTGCAGAGGTATGTTAGACCAAGCAGAGACCCTGGCCCAAACCTCCTTGTATTTCAGCATTTAAAAGCTAATAGAAACCACTACCCACCTCCAACTGGAAAAAAAAATAAATCACAGTTATCCTTGGCTGTTGGTCACTGTTGGCAAATGGAGTTAGATTTCCCTGTACAGAAATTCCAGTCTCCGCTGGTTTCATCCAAGAGTTTTCCTGTTCTGGCAGAATAACATCTATCTTACTTTGAATGAGTTTTTGCCACTTAGATCAATAGAGAATAGTCTTTGGATCTTAAGGCAGGGAAGGGGAAAAAAAGAAAAAGAAAAAAGAAAAATAAACAGTTCTTTTTATTCATGAAAACCAAGGAGCAAAGTTGCTCTTGTAAAACGAAGGACCAGAGACTGCAATAACTGTGTATTTTTCAAGAGCATTTGGCAGGTTAGCTGGTGCTGAATAGTGATGACAAAATGTTCAACAAACCAAAAATATTCCATCTGTTCACTAAAAAAAATGGGATTCTGTGAAGCAAGACAAATAACAGGAAATTCAGAGTTCTATCCCTCCTCAAGACATTTCGACACTAACATCCCAACCCACTCACTTAACTAGTATTAAAAAGCATTAAACCCGGTCTTTGAAACCAATTCCATCCAGCCCAAGCCTCAGCAGAGAGGGGAGGGCAGGACATCAGGCAGCCATAGAATGGTTTTGAAGGAGCCCTTAAAGCCCACTGCGTTCCACCCCCGCACAGAAGGGCTGCTCCCAGAGGACGTGGCTAAAAGCACGGCTGGCTCTCCTCCTCCGCAAGCCCCGCGTCCCCGCGGGGATTCCAGCGCAGTAGGCAGCACTGCTGCAGGGCATCTGCAGTCCCGGGAGGCAAGAGGAGCTTCACTTGTGAAGAAACTCAAGCTGTTTGAGGCGAGCTGGCTGTGTGGGCTCTGCCGAGCTTTCCTTCCAGCGCTGCCCTTCCCAGCTCCCCGTGCCTGCTCAGACGGGAGCTCTGCAGAGGAGCAGTGTACTACAGCCCAGGAAATGGCCTGTTTACTCAACAATACCATTTCATGGCTGGTTTTGACAGCGACACTTGCAAAAGCCGTGAAAAATTCTCTCCAGGGAATCAATCTGGGACTTCCTTGAGGAAAAGTTGGGTAAAACAGATCTTTCTGAGATGCCTGTCACCTCCAGCCCTGTGTGCTCCTGACACGTCAAAGCTGGGGACAAGTGTTAGCTGTCTTTCTGGCACAAATGCCCAGATTTTGGGCTGTTTGTGCTGCTGGATTATTTTACCAGGCAAATGTTTCACAAGCCTAGTTTGGGTGAATTCAGTGGCTTTCTTTGGAGTACATTGCCTTTGGAGCACAATGTGTGCCCCCGTGGAAAAGGGACAAGGACTCCAATCACTGTTTCTGTTCCCCCATCTTTTTTTTCCCTTTTCTTTTTTTTTAACTCCCTCAGGTAGGCCTTACTCCTCATGTTTTCTCATCTTTCAAGCCCTTCAGCTGCTTCTGGGGCAGGCACACAAACATCTTTCTGCTTTATCCTTACTCTGCCTCTCCCTGTATGGGTATTTGGACAAGCATTTAGGCTATTTCGAAGCAAAGTTGATGAGGATTATCTTTTCTAAGCAGTGCAGGAGAGCACTGCTTCATATCATTACATCTGCATATTCATTATAAATACATATAAAATTTGCATTGTTTGATTAGAATTCCTGTAAATCTAACTAGAAAATGATTTTATAGAAGCAGAACAACAGGAAACATTCTTCTCTGCTTTGATTTCACATCTCTGCTTGAACTTCTGCTTCCCCGGTAGTGGAACATGCACATGCAAATACACATTGTGATGTCCTTCCAAAATCTCCCTTGCCTCTAGCCCTGATCCCGTCTCATTCTGCTTCTCAGCAAAGACAGTTCCAATTTATACCCGTTTCCAACCATTTCAAACTGACACTTTTAATTCATCTCACTGTAGTTACCACGGGCTTAGCACAGAGAAAAGAAAAAAAAGGAAGAAAAGGAATGCATGCTGCAGTCTCTAAATTATCTGTCTCCTGTGACTGCTTTGAGCTGTGTAACTCCACTGTGGCACTTCTTGTATTTCTAGGTAAGTTGATTTCCTTTCTCCCACAGAAGGGAAAAAAAGTCTGAAGGTTCATTTTTCTGCAGTATTTGAGAATTTATTTGATTGTAGTAACCGACTTCCGGTCCATTTACAGAGACAGCAAAGAGGACCGAGCCAAGGAAGGCAGAGCAGCAGTGGTTTCTGGTGCCCAGGGTTGATGATGGTGGAATCAGCTCTCTCCTGACACTGAATACTACACAGCAGCACACAGAAAAGTTGATGGCTCATTGAAAAAGCCAGGTTCAGACATAAAGGCTTTGAAAAATGTATGGAGATGTTAAAATTGAGTGACTTCTGGTCATGATTTTAAGGATTGGATTGTAAATGTAACAATTGATCCCATCCCTCTGGTAGGTGCTATTTTTCCTCAGGGAGGGACACCAAACCTTTCCTGAGTCATTTCCACACAGCTTTGGGACCATGGAAACTCATGCCTAAGTAGGACATCACTCTCCCAGGTGTTGCATCATCCCTCAGCAGGATGTGATGATGTCAGACTTCATATTCTATTATCCAGAGCTCTCCAGGCAGCAAGAGCTGGTTCAAAGTCACAACGGGGTTGCTTTTTCTTTATTATTTTCTTGTTTCTTTTTGGACTCAGAAAGGAGTGTCAAAAAAGAAAATTGTGGGGGAAAAATCAGCCTCTCTCTGAATGGAAATTAAACTCAAGTTTATGTAAAATCATTAAAGATAATTCTATGATGTTGCCAATAATTTGTTCATGTTGTGAATCACTCAGAAAAATACACTGAAATGGTGCATGCAGAATTTTAGCTAAAATAAATGCATTTCTCTCAGTGAAGCCATGCTACTTTTTTTCCTTGACAAAACATAATGTATTTTTAAGGAGAGATTATTGTTTAAGCAGGGTACTTTTCCCTAACATCTGCGTAGAGGTGTCTTTTTTGGGATAAGATCTTGTTTATAAATGGGGCAGGCATTCTTAGCAGTCAGGAACAAAGAAAAGCATTTTTATTAGCAGCAGGAACCACATGAACAGCTTTGACCTCAATTTAGGATTTAGCTTATCATTTCACACAGAGGCTTGCATCAAGAATTTGACACTGGTGCCCTTTTCTAATTTGTAAAGCAAACTAAAGGGAAAATAATGGAGTACGGATAAGTGCTGTTCATGAACCACTGAGCAGGCTCTATTCCATTCTGTCCGAATTACTCCACAATCAGTCAGAAATCTCACGACAGACTAGGTTGTCTTTTTGTTGTTTTTATTCCTCTAGGAAAAAAAAAAAAAAAAAAAGGCAAATTAAACGGCCAGGCCTGTCTGTCCCTATCGTGCTGGCAATGAGGAGTATTGTGGAATCGGCATTCCTCGCACTCATTGCTGCATCTGTGGAGGGAAGAGCTGCTGGGGCACAGGGAGAATATTCTCCTGCAAATATTGGAGCCGTGGTCATGTGATCTCAGAGCAACCTAAGGTTAGGTCTTAAGCGTGGTAAAGCCCTGACAGCTTTGCTCCAATTGGCTCCATGACATTCCCTGCTCGGCCGTGATCCTAATGGCTTGAGACTGGCTGATTCTTCTAACCCCAGCAATTAGTTTTCATTTTCTAGAGCTCAGCTCACTTGAAGTGTTATTTTTTGCATGCAGAGGGTGCGTTGGAGCTGGGGCTTAACCAGCCCACTGTGTGAATTGTCTCTCGGGCAAAGCCACAATGCCCGATGCCCCCCGTGCTGACTCAGCCGGGTTTTTGTCCCTGCCGGCAGCACAAAAAGGCTTCACAAATTTCATTAGATTTTCCTGATCAAAAGAGCCGTGTAATAACAAAATTGTACAAATTATCTTAGCAGATATGTGATCGACACCTCAGTATCGACATCTCAGCCAAAGAGAATTTTAGTCTTTCCATTCTCTTCATCTGAAACAGGGCATAAGGCAAGCTCTCACTGTGTTATCTGTGATTCCCCCCACCCAGAGATGATACCACCCATTTACACACCAAGATCCCATTCCTGTGTGCCAAAGCAGCATCACAATTTAAAATTTCTTTCCAGTCACATTTACATGGCCAGCCCTTCCCCAGTCCTGTACTCTCCTGGAACTGGCAGCTGAAATAAGGATGATTTTTCTAAACACAGACGTACATCTGCATTGCTCAAAGTAATATATAGATACATAAAATATGGGAACTGCTGAGTGGCTTTTCCTCACACTACTGAGAAGCACGTATTTCCTCCATATATTTCATAACACCAGGCATATGGCCCCAATCCAGTGAGTTATAGAAAGTTTTGCTATGTGTGATTTTATGGAGAGCAGCAGGAATGAGGACTCCTCAGGAGCTTTGCTTTCAGTCTGTGTTTCCCTGGTAGGAGGGAAGAGCAAAGGGTGCATAACGTATCTCTTTGAATCAATTTGTGCATGTATGAAAAACACATGAAAACACACAAACCACCATCTGTTGACATTGTTTTGTATCATCCCTGGGAAGAGGAAGCAGAGAGATTTAGGCTGTGACTGTTATTAGGGAAAGCTGGATATAGGACAGAAGGAGAAAGTAAAGACGAAGAAAAAAGCCAAAGCAGGGTAGGGCACAGACTTAGAGGGGAGAGAAATATAAATGAGCTAATAAGGAGAAAATTTATCACTGTTTCCTGGCTGTGTCTGCCTCTCTGGACAGTGTCCTGTCCTGTGCTACTTGGTGCTCAACACCCTTGTAGATCTTCAGCTTCCCTGTCCTGCTGCCCTGGAAAGGATCTGGAAACATGAGTGCAACATGCTGTGCCTCGTCATGCTCCTGCCTCCAAGCATCAAGGTGCACCTTCCCCTTCACCTGTGAAGGTCAGCACTCTCTGGGCACAAGCATGGTTTCACTGTTGATTTTTCAAGACAGTTATCCTCTCCTGGTTCTACTTGTGATACATAACATTTTGGAAGTGATGTTGTCTGTGAAAACTCTTCATAAACACTACTTTTGAAGAGCACTTTGGAGCACAGGGAGAATGAGGTTGCATCGCCCACAGCCTGACCAAAATGAAATGGTGCCACTGGCAACAGCTTAAAGCATCTTTTAAAGGCAAAACAACAAACTCTAAATTAAGTTACATAGTGTTAAAACTAGCCTTGTCCTTGGCTGAATATTAGCGTCAGGAAGGTTTGCTCTGGGAATTCTTCACAAGCAAGAGATCAGTGTGACAGAAGAATAAGGAATCGTTTGCAGGGAATCCTTAGCTCCCAGGCAGCAGCCACGAGTGTAGAAACAGAAGATATGATCAGAGAGTGACCAAAACTTGGAAAATTCAAAAAGCCTTCTTCCTAATTTAGTAGGCAAGCAGCACACATGCAAATACATAAAACAAACATGGTTTTCTCAGGTACAGCATGCCAGATCCATGTCCTGAGTGTGGCTGAGGAATACTGTGCAATGGGAATCAGGGATGATAGGGGAAAGCTGAGATCTCACAGGCACGTAGATCTCACAGTGGTGAGTATCTGCACAGAGTAGTGCTGCAGGGCTGTGACAAGAGGTTGTGGCTGCAGTGATACTTTACTGTACGTCTCCCATCCCCAGCAGTAGCTGAAACACCATTTGTGTTTCCAGGCCCTTTCACAGCCCTTCTCCAAGGTTATCTTAAACACACTCAGCAAAGATAACTCATCCTGCAGTTAGAAGAGGGTGAGGATCAGAAAGTGTTCCCAGCCATTTTGGTGTGTCCGTGAAATGACCCCCTTGATCTGATTGCTCTTGACTCATCGCTTTCCTGCCATCGTCCCTGTCGGCAGGCGCTGGGAGATGGGGCTGAGTCTCACTGCAGAAAAACAGCAAAAACTATGGCTCAGCAACTTTGGTCTGGAATGGTAAAATCAAGGGATAATTTAATTCACTGCAAGCAATGCAAATCTGTGGTCAGCAAATTGCCCCTTCCTGAAGTCAGAAAACTCCTTGTGCCTGTGCTTTCTCCTCCACCTGCCAGTAGTGCTGATGGAGAGGTGATATTCCTGTTGTGATAGTTCTTTCCCAATGACTCCCCAGATTTAATCTCCCTTCTGCAGCAGGCAGTAGTTAATTTTACAATTGGGCAAGTTAAAACAAGAGAGATGGATTTCTAATTTCTGAATTGGGAATGGAGGAATGGAGAAGCAGCTCCATGTCTGCAGCCTATGGCCAGGACTGGGAAATTTGGAGAGTAGAGAGCCATATGCTCAAGCCCACCTGAGGCATGATGTCAAGGGGATACATCTTGTAGGCTGTAGAATGAGGGATTTTCAGAGGATAACTGGAATACTACTGCTTGGAGGATCTTAAATTTTGTTGTCTACCCATGGGAAGGCTTACTTCCAACACAGAGACCTAAATATAAAGCCCAGACATAGCATGAATATCCCTCTTCATTACCCCTAGATTTGAGTATTTTTAATAATTTTTAACAGGAAAACAAAACAAAAAAAATTTCTATTTTTATTTTTGTAAGTACACAATGTTTTGATTTGTATTTCTTTGAGGTGGTGATAGATACCCAAATGTTCCCAAAAGAACATCTGTTGGGAAAAATGGAGTAATATGGCAAAAGGGAGGTTATAAGCAATTTTCTTTTTCAAATAGGTAAATATCTTCCTCACTTTTTCCTATGCAATCCCATTGTTGAATTTCTGGTGCAGTTGCAAATAACAGTTGTTCTCTAAATCCTTATTCCTGTTGTTAACAAAATGTTTGCTGAGACAATTCAAGACCATGTGAGTCTAGGAGTGATTCTACATAGAAGGCACTTCTCATTCCACTCTGACCTTGATAGGCTACAGAAATACCTGAGTAGCATCTTTTCTGGCTCAGCACATTTTTTAAAAAAAATCAGCTGTGCTTTCTTTTAAAAATCTGCATTAGCTTTAAAAACCCTAGCGGATGGCCTACTTTCCTGTGGAATTATAAAAAAAAAAAAAAACCCACAAAATTGAGCCTTAGGCAGAATGACCTTATTCTTTGCATTCTTATTCCCTGCAGCTCTTCCTTATCCTTTTTACTGCTGGGATGTGTTGGATTGCACTGTGTGTCCGTCAGTGGACAAAGTAAGGCACTGAGTGTGAAAGCAGCAGCCGTGTGAGACACTGAACCTTTCCAAGACAGAAGCTCCCACCAGTGGGCACATGGTCTGTGTCACTCATCACACTTCTTCTGTTTGATCTCTCACCAACCTGAGCAGGAGCAGGAACGTGTGCCCTGGCAGCTGCACAATCTGCTGGGATGTGCAGGTTCTGTCCAGCTCTCCTCCTGCCCAGGTGACTACTTTAAATCATTAGTCAAATACATCAAGGGTGGCCAGCAGTGTCATCAGCTATAAAATCAATTATGGAGGTGGGTACGTGTTATGGATGGGAAAGGTGAGAAGACAGAACCTGCCTCCCACCATCTCTGACTGCTAGAGGGGAGCATCCAGTCAACACTTCCCCCTCTCCAATGTACTGAGGGCTTTTGTCTGAGGGGGACAAACTCTGGTGGAAAAAAGAAGGGCCATGCAGCTACAGAGTTTTTGTGAGGTGCTTGGCTTTCACTCCCTCCTGTTGGAGCTGCTTCACTTTGTACAGGCAATTAAATATTCATTGGACCAGGGAGAGAAGAGCAGGAGATTGAGTCTATTGCCCAGTTGTTCGGGTGCTCACCTGGGATGCGAGAGATGCAGGGTCAAGTCCTTGCTCCAAAGATGATTTAATTATTCATACAAAGTGGAGCAGCTCCAGCAAGAAGGACGTACATGCCAGCAAGACTGATGGCCCTCTCCTGCGCTGCACAAACCCTTTTCCCATTTAACTGCGGGGTGGCTTGATGCATGTTTTCTCCTTGCCAAGAAAATGTTTTCTGTGTTCATTGTAATTTGCTAATTTATTGACCCTGCTCCCCAAAGCAGGGCTGGCTTGGGCACCGTGCTCCGCGGCAGGATTCACAGTTGAGGCTCTGGCCAAGGGAGGCACAGCCCTTTGCCCACCTGACTCATTTGCCATCAGGATCAAGAATTAGCCTTTTTTTGCTGTGCCTCACTCCCTGAAATCTCGGCTATCTTCCTCACCTGTGCAGAGAAAGAAAGCCCAGCAGCTGCAGTGGGGGCAGGCTCCGAGAGGGAGCGGGGAACACGAATTTCTGCAGGGTTTTCCAGGGCTCACAGGAGCTGCTGTGAGGAGGGGGCAGTGAAAATAAGGAACTTCCCCTACAAGGAGGAAATATGCAAATTTCTTCCATCCTGTTCATTTCTCCAGAAGTGTTTCAATCTGGACATTTTACACCTCCTAGGCCAGTGCCACTACAGTTATTTTTTCTCCTAGCTGACACCATTATCTAAAATTCACTGAGATGGAAAACTAAGGTTTTCCCCTGCAAGGGCAAGTGGGAATGGCTTGTGTTCTGCTATCCTCAACACACAAACTGTTGTGTTATCCTCAACACACAAACAATCTTAATTTCAGTAGCATCTCACAGACTTTAAAAGTGTCAGGATTAAGGCAGAGATTAAATAGCTTAGTCTGCTTTACAGGAAGAATCTTTATTTAAGCACCTGGCCACTAACACAGCTAGATTTCCTTGGGACCTTTAAATTGAGTATGCCACCCTCAGCACACTGGGTTGTATCTGTTGGGTTCTGCAGTGAACACCATTAGGTAAAAACACAAAATATCAGTGCAGTGTTTAAATTTGTATGTTGTTGTTGTTACACATTTCTGTTGTTGTAACAGAAATGTGAAGTTATCCAACTCCTCATTTCACACATTTAGGTTGTTTTGCTGCTGTCTGTTTGTTCAGTATTCACAAAGGAAAAGTTACTGAGCACAATAAAACACAATTCCGTACAATTAGTATTTTTTTTTAATCAAAGCCAAACAAAACAAGACTTAAAAAAAAATAGCTATTATAAAATATTTTGTGCTTATACTTGCTATCAAAATCTGGTTCTGTTGATTTTGACTAATGGCTTACACACTCAACAGAGATGGCATTGTTTACTTTCTTACCCAAGTTTACATTCATTATTACTGCTCAGTTCTGTGTTAGCACATGCTGTTTTAAATTAAATGAATATCCAAATACTGTTTTGATGTTGCTAATGGCACCATATGTACTGCGTTTTCTTGCATGCTATTTAAAGAAAAACTCTTAATTGTACAACCATCGCCCGAGGATATTTTTGTGGTAAGCAATTAAGATTCATTTTCCTGTTCATGTAGAAAATCACTTCATGAAAACACTGGAATATAATAACTTTTGCCCAATTTATGCATTCTTGCTTTGATAATTTGTATTAAGGGAAGAGAGGACTATTGTTTAAAGTCTGAGAATCTCAATAAGCTTTTAATTGTTATTTCTAACCGAACTGTTCCTTCCCTCTCCATAAAACAAGCAATGTAACAAAACTTAAATATCCACTTCTAAACTTAACCAGTCAGCCTGTTTGTCCTCTGGTTTCACTGCTGAGAAGTCCACAAAACGTGCAAAACAGGCAACAGAAACCCAAAAGTTGTCTGAAGGTTTTAAGATGAGGAAAAAAATGAACAATCCATTAAGTTCATCCAATATTCAGGAAAATCTGGAGGCAAGGACCCGTGCTGTTATCAGGGAGGTGAGAAGCAGGCTGCCCTGGCAGCATCACGTCTGTGCCATCAGCACAGACACCCGCACCCAGCCCTCGTTTGGTGGGGGTCAGCATCCCCAGCTGCTGCTGGAAGCTGTGGGGCTGGTGGGACGCAGAAAAGGTCCTTGTTCCTTGCCAGGGTTGCGCTCATCCCCGCGGCTGCAATGGCAGGGGAGGAAGAGGCTGGGAGCAACTCCGTCAGTCCCATACTTCAACATTGTTTCTGAGTGATTTGTTCTTCATGACAGGGTCAAGCTGCTGTGAAAAGGTTAAACAAACGGGCTTTGTAAGCTCCTTTTAGGGGAAAGCTGGTCAGAAGGCCCCTTTAATCAGCGATCCCCTTTAGCCCTGGGAAAAGGCACCAGCCAGACTCACTCACACGGCGGCGGGGAGCCGCGGTGAGGATGGGATGGAGGCTTCCTGCCCTCCTGCAGCCGCCTTTGTTGGAGAAATTGAAATCCTGCAAGGGAAGGTGTTTGACTGGAAGTGCTGTTGTGCCTCCCCCTGTGCTGAGGTGCTGCCGCAGAGGAGGAGAAGAAGGAGGTGGAGGAGGAGGAGGAGGACATTCCTCTGGGGCCGGTGTCTAGCCCAGCATCCCTAATGCTGTCTGCACCCATCCTGTCAGGAGGGTAATGAGGGGAAAGTTCCCAGACTAAAATTAAAAGCACCTCGGTCTTCAGAGGAGGCTTGCAATAGCAGCCTTCACCTTCCCTCTGCTGTGCCTGCAGGTCTGGCACTCTGCTGGGAAAGGATCCCTCGTGGGTTAATCCCTGCAGACAGGCACGTTTTAGTTCAGCCTCTCCTGACTTTTTTGAGGTGGATACCCAGTGCAGTACACAGCTGAACTGCAGCTTCTTGGAGACGCCCTAGGGCAGGGATGGTTCCTCCTAACGCTTTATTCATTGGGCAGATAAATAATAGTACAGCCTCTGCTACCCTCCCAGGGAGAGCTGCAGCAGCCAAGGGTGGCTTCGTTTCTGCTGTTGTGAGTGGTGGAGGCAGGAGGAGATGGCACTGAGGCTCCTTGGCCAGATGTGTTACAGGGAAAGGGTGGGAAGATGCATGGCAGGGGCTGAGCAGGGCAGCAAGGCTCCTGTGACACTGCTCTCTCTGTGCTCAGGGCTGTCCTGCCCTTCACAGCTGAGTCTTTTGTTAACTTGGGCCCTTGTCTCCTTCTTGCTTATCCCCATTAAGCATCCTCCATCCCCAAGGCTTAGCTGTGAAGTGCCCAAAATCCACACACAGACATGGGCTGTGACTCCTGGAGCAACACTTGCAGGAAAGCCCAGGGGCTGTTATGAGCAAACCCTGCCACGTTCCTGTGCCAATTCCAGCTATGACCATGCCAGGTCCATGTCTCTGCCTGCTGCCTCTCATACTTAGATCCTTACATCCCTCACCTTTTTCTCTTCAGTTACTCACCACAAGATAATGTAGGAGTGATTTTCCTCAATGACTCCAAGCCTATTTGATTCCTGCACTTCAAACTGCCACTGTTTTGTCCTTCTCTCCTTATTATATCCACTGTCCTAATTTTCTTTTCCTCTCTCTGCCTCACCATCCACCCTTTCTATCTTCTGCTTTGTGTACATTCTCCCCATTACACTGCAGACAAATATGAAAACAGAAAAAGTTACCACCTCGCTCCTGTTTATTGCCATGCCCCATCAGAGGTGCCATAACTGCCTGTATGAGCACTCCTAATCTATTCCAGAGCATAATAAAACAAACAAATGCAGTCAAAAAGTGAAGGTGACCCCCCCTCTTTGTTTCCATGAAAAGGACCTCTGTGACCAGAATTTAGAAAAACAACACTGTGCTTCCTACTTCAAGTTCTTCTCCCAGTAATTCTGTTGATTGAAAAAAATCCCACAGGTCTCCTTAGTTGGTCCATTTTGCATCCTTTCTGCTCCACTGAGACCATTTCTTAGGCAGTAAATTTAATATCCAAAACCTGGGTAACAATTGTTCAAATGAAACAGCAAAGGGGAGAATGAAAAGCTTAATACTTTTATTTAATAGGCTAGGGAACCTAATAGTCTAATCGTCTTCTGTACCACTCTGACCTCTGACTGCCATAATATTCGTGCTGAAATAGCCATAATATTTATATTTAATAGCCAGAGGTGGAATGGATTTGGTAAGAGGCCAATCTTGTGATACTTCTTCAAAACACAGCAAAATGGCCATGTTAGTGCCTGCCAGATAAGAACTTGGTACTGAGCTACTGAAGGCAGCAGTGGCTCTGCCAGTGGTTTGGGTGTGAATTAAGAGCCTGAATTCCACATGAATCAACATATTTCTAGCACCACAGTCAATCAATCTTCAGCTGAGTTTAATCTCCATCCTGCATCAGCTGTCAGCCAGCTGAAGAGTTGCCTTGCCTCTGGGGGTGAGATAGCTTTGTAGCAATGGAGCACTGAAAGAGAAGTCAAGAAGTCATCCAGTCATCTGGGCCACTCTCCCACCATTCCACCCTCTGCATCAAAGCTAAGTAAATCACTTTAGATAATCTCTTATAGATATTTCTTCTGATCTGCATTTCTGTAGCACAAGTCCTGGGATTTCTATCAAACTCTTTTCTTGGGTACCCTCTTAAGAAACAGACTGTTTCTACTATTTATCCTAGCTTTCTTTGCTGCAAATTTAAGTGATTTCACATTCTTCTTCAGCTGCTCACAAGTGATTACCAGCAGCTTTGTAGCCACATTTTACATATAGAACACTGTTGTCCCATGTCTTCCTACTCTTTTTTTTTCCCTTTTCTTTTTCCAGTTTAAACAAAGGCACATCTTTCACCCCTCATGTTTTCCAGATTTCCGTTATCCTGTAGACTCTTTCCTGTTGATCATTAAGAGAACAGCCAAGCTTCCCAACTCTGCAAGCAGCATGTCAAAATGCCATTAGGCTGGGAGCTGTGAGGCACGTACCTTGGAAAGATGAGCAGGGAGGGAACCAGTGCTCTGAAAATGAGTTGCAGCACTAAAGGATGTGGCTCCTGTGAACAATGGTTATGAAGAAAAAATGGAATCCCTACAAAAAAAAAAATCTGAAAATCTGGGGCAGCTATTCCCCAGAGTGACTCAGTGAGTGTGATCACACCACAGCTCAAGACACCTTGTTTTCTCCATATTGGGAATTTGGATTATTCAGCAGCCCCCGGGCAAGTAGAGACTGATGTGATATGGCCAAGGTGGGAGAGAGGCACTTGGACTGTTGGAGAGCACAAGTGTGTGCCCAACCCTGCTCAGCATCTGCATACCAAATCTCTTAAAAAGGGGAGAAAGTCTCTTAAAAGACAGGGAAATTATTTCATGGCCAGAAATAATGTTGCCACACACATCATACAGATACTTTTATCCAGATGATTGATACAAATGTTTTTACATCACGATTTATTTTCTTTTCCTCATCAAAAAGATGCAGATACCGCAAACATACAATTCTACTAGTGGGGTATGGAATTGGTCCTGCAAATTATCCATAATTGCATGTAGGATCAGATCTGAATTAACTCAGCTTGATGTTCAAACCTAGACCCTGAAGACATGTGGTTTGTGTTTTGGAGAACCAAAGTCTGGGCAATGACTTTCAGTATTCTATAATTTTTTCATGTGTTCTTAATACTAATTGCTTGTAGGTCTGACTTTTCCAAAACATGATCATAGAGAACAAATTTGCAAAGTTCCAACATTTCCTCATGCTGAAGGACTTTGTAGGTAAGATTTCACAGTTATATTAATGAGTTCCCAAGCAACCAAAATTGATTTCAGAGGCCTAAATATCTTACAGAACTGGAAAAGCTCCGAAAGACAAAACCTGCAAGATGTTCTGCATATGAACAGATCTGCATCTCCCCAATGTTAAAGTCCATTAACAACCTTTCGCATTGCCAGGAAACAATCAGAGATTACTGGCTACCTGAAAAGTGACCTTTGATATGTATCTCCCAATGCTGCACAAGCACAAACAACGTTAATCTTTGGCAATAATGGTATTCTGGATTTGGAACAGAAGAGTCAGATTAGCGTCTCTGTTGCTGCAGAAATTATAGCTAGGTGCTTGTTTTCTATGAAGAAGGAAATTCTGTCAGCAACATACTGAAATAAGAGTCTGCGATTCCTGATAACAGCCAACTCAGAATAATATCTTACCAACTTCAGAAGACTCCAAAAAGGGCAAAAGACACCCTACCTTCAGAATGGAAGGATCTGATGTGTGTTTTATTCTGGTTATCCTTCATACATTTTATTAAGCCTGTCTCTATTTTTAAAAATATTGTTTCTGTTGAAAATATTATGTGACAGAGCAGAGTTCAGACACAGACACAATCACTTCTGGGTGTGAAGAAAAAAAATCAGAGGAGTGATATGAAGGGCACTGATAGCAAAGTAAATCAGGTAAACCCAAAATGTGGGGTCGTAACAAACATGCTTAGCTGGAGGAGGGCTCTGCAGAGTCCCCTTGATGAGTAAAAGAGAAAGAAAGTGTTAGTGCAGAAGTGAGAGGAGAAAACCTGCGGCAAACTGTGCCGCACTTCAGGTGTGATTGGCATTTCATGGAGAGTTCAGTGCCCAGGCTCAGATGCCGTATCATGGAGCAGGACACTCCTCTGTGGGCTTTTTCTCAGGGAAATATTCTTGTTCTGCTATTGATTTTTGACACAAATACAGCAACAACTAAAGCAGGTAGAAGTTTCTTGGATCTGAGCAAGGCTCTAGAACAGAGAAATGGCAGAGGATGCGCATACTAGAGAAGGATCAAACCCGACTTTAAAGTACCTTCTCCTTTGTAAAGTTGAATGTGGAAAAGAGTAGTGAATACCTGGATGCAAGACCTTCCTACATGACACCTGTGTAGCTGGGAATTTATCTTTCACCTTGGATAGCCACTTACTTTTTGTGACTTAATTTAAAACTAATCTGTGTTTGGTCCTGTCCCAAGGAGTGTTAGGAAAAAAAAATTATTTAAACAAAACAAAACTGCCAGGAAATTTTCTGAACAGCCAATAAAGAGGTACCTTTTAGCGACACCTCTAAAAATAACTTTAAAGAAAAAATAGATGAGCAAACAAAAAAAACCTCAAGCCAAACCAAACAACCCTCTACTTTGGGATAAAGCTAAAGGAGAGAAGGAGACAGATTCCTGAAGAAAAATTATTCCTTTCTTCAGGAGGGCTCTGTGAGGATGCCCTCACCCCACCCCTGTGTTCTCCTGTAAAGATGATCATCATTTTACTGAGGGCCGAGGGAAAGCGATCGAACGGAGAGCCCCCGGCGGGTCGGGGCTCGGTTGCTGCCCACCCCGGCCCGCGGCTCCGGCTCCGCACCCCGCGGGGCTTTGGGGCCGCCGGGACGGGGTCCCTGGGCCGGGGGTGCCCGGCTGGCCTGGGGCTCTGGGGACTGATCGAATTCCCCTCCCAGCTGTAAGGAGAAGCTGCTTTGGGTGGACGGAAATTTAATTCCCTGTATTCCATCCCTCCTCGCCTCTCCGCTGAGGATCCGACTGCGCTGGTCCCGCTTTTCCAACGGGGCGGCCCGGGCTCGGTCCCGCGAAGGCGTNGAAGTGAAAAATCCTTTCCTCTGTCTATGCTTATTCTCAGGAATGGAAAGGGGCCCCGGGCGCAGCCCCCCGAACCCCCGGTGCCCTTGGAGGAGTGAGGGGGAGCCGCAGGCGCTCCGGGGTCTGTTCGGGGACCACACTGCCGGGGGGATCTTGGGGATCTGCCCTGCTCTCTCAGGCGGTCGCTGCCCTGGTGGAGGAAGGACACGACACGTCGGGACGCAGCCGTGGGGTCCCTGCTCTCCCCTCGGAGCTGAGCCCAGGCCTGGGGACGGGACTGCAGGAGCTGCGGAACCAGCGGCTGCCGAGCCGGGCCGGACCCACGGGGCGGAGACGGCCCCGCTTGGCCCTGGAGATGGGCTGAGCTTTAGCCCGCGGCCATGGGGGACTCTGCGCTGTCCCCCTGCCCTCGGCCGGCTCCTCCAGCGTGGCCTCGGTACTTTCCCACTCTTCCCCTCCCGGCCGGTACCGCAGCTTCTTCCGTCTCCTTAAATTAACCCAAAAAGGCGATCTCTAGCCCAAAAGCAGGACACAAGAATTTTATCATTGGCTGTAAAACATGGCAAAGCCTCTTTATTATGAACAGCCTCGTTCCAATCCAGGGTGGGGAGCAACCTTCCCGGCCCTCTTTGACGTCCAGTTTCATCCCTCCGCACAGCCCTGTCCCCCAGCCTCGCCCCCGGGGCCGAGGGGATGAGGCACGGCGGTGCCCTGCCTGCCAGGGGATGGTTTACCCGGTACCGGACCTCTGCCCGAGGGACCGAGACACTTTCCCATCTCCCTCCCGCCTCCACGGGCAAAAGCAGCGCCCGGCCGAGCTCCATGTGCCCAGTCCCGGCTCTCGGCCCCGGGGGCGGCTCTGCCGGCAGGAGGAGGCCCGGCAGGGGTGAGGAATAACCCCTGTTTCCCCAGAGAAATGCAACGTCTGAGGAGCTGCACGGCTGGATCACGCACACACCGCCGCTGACGGGCCCCGGGCCCCGTCCGGGACGCCGGGACACTGGGACAGCGGGACACTGGGACACGGGGAGACGGGGACACCGGGACACCGGGACAATGGGACACCGGGACACCGGGACACGGGGAGACGGGGAGACGGGGAGACGGGGACACTGGGACACCGGGACAGGCCCCCGGTGCATCTGCTCCCTTTCATAACTCGATCTGGAACCCGGTGAGCGCTGCCTGCTGCAGCATTTCCTGCAGACGCCGAGCAGAGGTTAACTGTAATTACCACGCGAAAACTTCGGCAAAATTATCTCTCGCAGTAAAACTGAAAATTGGCGAATCCAGCAGTTTTAGTACCGAGGAATTTTTCTGTCCCAAATAAAGACTAACGAAAACCTCCAGTGTCACCACGCTGTTGGTCTATCTAACGAAGCAAAGGCAGCAGAACTTGTGCTTCCTCTGTCAGTGCTGCAAGACACAGTGCCCACAGCTGGAGAGATCCCACGGAGTCCGGGGAAACTCAGCGGAGGCGATGCTGGATGTGAACACTCTCCTTGAAGTTAAGCACTATCCTCCTCTTTGCAGGGAGAGGGCAGGAAGGAGGGACTGCATCTCCCTGTCATTTACTAGCTGCCAAGCAAAGGGCAGAAGCAGTTGCTGCGTTTCTTAGAGCCTGACAAATGGGAGACATTGTTTTATGCAGAAAATGCAGCGTGCTCTGTCTGCCTTGCACCATGGATTTTTCCTGAACTGGATCTAACACAGTTTATAGGTAAAATATACATAGAGGAATAGCATATGGCATCTGGTCATTATTGCATAATTCACTGGGTGGTAACTCCTAAGATGTGTCTCCGGCTCAGAGTACAGGGATCTTTGCCACAAAGAACTAAATAAATGGCTTTACAACCCGCCTTGCACAGAGACCACGGGTGGGCATTGGGTTGAAGGGGATGAGGCTCTGCCTGTCTCTGCTTCATCTTCCAACAGCTCCAGAAAACGTCACAGTGGCTGAACATAGAGCTGCTGTGTAGGGGTTTTTCCTGTTTGTTTGCCTTTGGACTATTAAAAAAAAAATCGAGGAATAAACAAACCATGCAAATGACATTTTGTTGGGGGAAAGAACAGTAGGTGGTTACGATGGCATTATAAATGTACTGAGTACTCTCATTGAGTGTTCCTGTGGTTTTAATACTCACCAAGCTGAGACTTGTTTTGTTTATATATGAAACAAACATAATTGCTAGAGCCTAATAATTCATGTATTTCTTTTGACTTTACTGGATTTTACTTGTGTTAAAAATATATGTTGAAGATAAGTAGATAACAAAATCGAGTTGATCTAGAAATCTCTTTGTCACTTTCAAGGGTGAAAACAGAAAGTGGAAATATACTGTTTGAACATACCAATGAAAATAGATTTGGTCTTTCCATGGAGATCAGGAAAAAAAAACCCCCGCAGTAAATGATAGAAATAAAACAGTATGAAACAGATATAATGATGAAACTCTTTAAAGAAAATTTAAGTGTCCATTTGAGAAAAGATTCAATCACACAGACAAAATGGGTGCAACAGAAGGGGGGTGGTAGTCGCATCTTGGGGTGATAGAATAATTTTGACAAGTGTCAAGGATTAAAGACAATGCCCAGGGAAAAACCAGGAGGAGGAGATGTGCAATTTCAGCACCAGAAAAACTGCATTCCCAGTACGAGGAACAGCTAGGTCGCCGCTAGGTAATGGATAGGTTTTGAATTTGCCTGAAGATGGTGCTGTTTAGATGGCAGAAGGAAGGGCTCGGACAGTTGCAGTAAAGAGATACACAGGGAGACAAATACACAGATAATTAATGGTTCACCTAAACCTCTGTAACTCTCCAGCAGATTATTCCCGCAAAATCTAAGCAGGAGAGATTCATTGAGAAAAGGCTTAACAACCAACTTAGTTCTTGGATAATTTCCCTGTGACAAAATAGTTTCTGGTGAGTGAAATGTCAGTCCCTGGTACCTATCAGCAGATGCCACTCTCCCATTCCAGCACAGCCAAGGTCCTAATGCTCCCCTTCTGACACCCCACCCTGAGCAGAGCCTTTAAAAGCTTGTGTCTGTGCATTAACTATTCCAAGGAAAGGAGAAATGGAAGGGATATACTCATGGCTGACTTTTAAGCAACAGATGGTGAAGGAATTTAAAGTGGAATTTCCCATCACATACAAGCTTTAATGTTATTAAACGTGATTTTAATGTAACTGCAAAGCGATCTGCTATAGTTTATGACAGTCAAATCTACTGTCTTTGCCAGACTGGAAACCAGACTTTTTCTGATGGATTTTATAAGGCAATTTTTTAAAGGGCACCAGGATCTGGACTAGCAGATTCAAAAAGAAACTCACTTACACATGTAAGACACTTCTCTGAAATTAGCAATAAATAATCAGAGGGGAAAGCAACTTTTCTGGCAAAATACAGCTCTTGCAAAATTTATGCTTCCCCTTCAATTGCACAACACTTTTTCACACCATATGCCAATCTGGGAATCTCAAGTCTAGTAATTAGCTCCGAGTTTTTGGAACACTTCATAAGGCCTGGATTAATCCCAACTGTATTATCTGGTGTCAGTTACTCTGAGCCGGAGACACATCTTAGGAGTTACCACCCAGTGAATTATGCAATAATGACCAGATGCCATATGCTATTCCTCTATGTATATTTTACCTAGAAACTGTGTTAGATCCAGGGAAAATCCATGGTGCAAGGCAGAGCACGCTGCATTTTCTGCATAAAACAATGTCTCCCATTTGTCAGGCTTTAAGTCAATCCCCTGCTGAGCCATTGTGCTGAGATACGTGTTGTTTTTAAAATTTTTAAATTTACTTCTTTCCAACAAAACACATTATTCCAGAACTATCTAATGAGCAGCCATAGGACCTAAACAGCTTGCAAGATCAAAGTCTAGAGAGGAAGCACTACCGTGGCATGGATTAAGGCATAGGAAGTTGCTCTCTCCTGTGCTCCCTCACTGTGGCACTTTCGGCTTTGCCCCTCCCATCTAAGTGTCTGCTCTGTGCTGCCTTGGATGAAGAGGTCCCCAGAGCTGGGACAGCCCTCTGCATCACTCCTGCAGTGAAATCTCCATTTCAGAGGTGTCAGGAGCACCCCATTGTCTTCTGCTGGTTTCATTATCTTTTTTACTTGTGCCCCAGAAGCAAGTTGAAGGCAGCCTAAGTATCACTGGAGGGACAGCTAATGCAACTGAATTGTTCCATGATAGTTGTTTTTTTCTTGCTCCACAGCAGGGGAATTAGCTCTCCTCCAAGAGATCTTCTCACTGGAGGGCTTACATCCAGCAGGCTAAATCTAATCCAGAGAGAATAGTTGCCTATGGTTTGACAGATCACTTTGCTTCTTTAGTGTGTCCTCTGTGGAAAAAAACCAAAATAACACAAGAAACCCACAAGCCTAGACATTAATAATGCCATTTGTCTCACGGTCCTTGCAGGTGGCAATCAGTTCCCAGAGCTGTGTGTCTAGTATCACTCAAGCCACGTAGCATTGAGTGGCCCTGCTCCAGCACCACAGGAGTGTCCCCAAAGTCCTGGGTCATAATTGAAGTCCTATGTAAATATCTTGGGTGACTTTGGGACTATTCAAACACACTAAGTAGCTACTTTTAAACAACCTAACGATGTTCTGGACATGTCAGCAAGAACTGTCCTCACAGTCAGTGGAGTTTATTAGGCACTATTAGTGTCTCTGATAAATGTGTCCTGTGGATGAAACAGACTGTGTGCAACATTCATAAGTTTGTGTGCACATTAGGGTGTCTAGGTTAGCTGTAAGTGACTAAATTATAGATTATTTTCACTACAAATAACCCAGGTTCTCTTTTTCTGTTTTAAGTAACAATAAAAGTGGAAGTAATTCTGGTGGACCCAGAACATCTGTGTTTCTCATTCTCCAAAAGCTTTACAGATTGTGGTTGGGAAGGAGAAAATAGCTTTTCCAAAAAAGTCATGAGAAAGCTTCCTATGAATGAGATGATATTTCCAAGGCATTAAAATGGGGAGGAAAAAAAAAAAAGAAAACCCTAAGGAGGAACACAAACTCATTCTTTCAAAAAAAGAACCTTGACAAGGTTGTCTTTATAGAGCAGCTTGTTCTGGATTGTGTGGGGTTCTATCTCAGTCCCAAGGCTAAATACCCAGCAAGACAGGACACACATCCAAAAGATGGGGAACTAAATTAAGACAACAGTAAAAGGGGGAAATACATGAGGCTCAGTTTTCCGGCAGTGGAGGAACAAGGCAAGATAAATATTTATTAGTCCAAGGTCAGAGGTTGTCTTAGGTAGGGTCAGAATTAAACACAGGATTGCCCTGTGCTGTTCTGATTTTACAAATTACTTGTCTCCATCTTTGTAGAGACACATGGATGTGGCAATTTACTGTGTAAGGTATTTTTTCAGCGAGATGTGAAATTTGAGGCAGGGTTTATGGGTTATTCTGTAGAGTTTTGCTTGTTTGTTTGGGATTCTTGTTGTTAGGCTTCATTTTACTTTTTTTTCCCTTCTTTTTCTTCTTTTTTCATTTTTTTTTAAGTCGACAAAAAGTCTAGTGGCTCATGAAATAAATCAACACTTGGAAATTGCTCTTTGAGCTCAGTTATTAACTGCTAAATGATTTTCAAAGCAGGTCTGCTTCCTATTTTTTCCATTTCCAAATATAAAATGTGTCACTATTTTGTCTTGTGTGTTAAGATGTTAGATCAATATCTGAATAATTAAATGCAGCAGGACAATGAACAGTTTAATTAGCCTTGAGGTTTTCTGAGTATTAGCTATTAAAACTAAGTAGGAAAATTGGCTTACTCTGAAGCCTTTTATTTATAAATTGCGACTTGGCAGAAGTACAGATCTAAGTTTAGTGTACATTTGGATTGTGCAGTACAGAACTGCTAGAAGAAACTCTAAATCCACCTGGACCTCAGCCGTGGTTTTTGTCTGAGATGGGTTACCTGCACTATGCTCTCACAGCACCTGCAAGCAGCCCGAGGGGTTCTGCAGCACCAGAACCATTTTGGAATTGTTTTACAGCATGGATCTCACCTGTGCTTCACTTTGAATAAACGTTTAGTGAGAAATGAGAAAAACAGTCCCACCAGGCTGTGTTGAGAGCACTTTGCAGAGGTCTGTGTTGGTCAGGAGAGGGATGTAACCTCGAGGTGCACAGTGAAAAGGTCCATTTGGTCTTCAGTTAAACCCTGCCCTGGTGTTTAAGCAATTAAAAGATATCTACACATCAGGTCTCCAGTCAAGGATTAGCAAAGATGTTCCTCTGTGTCATCTTATTTTCACCTATATTTTTCTTACATTAATTGCAGCTTCAGGTAAATACAGGCACACATTTTGAAAGAAGATTAGAAGAGGAAACTGAAGCAGTGGGGAGAGAAATATTTTACATGCTTTTAAAATTAATGCAGAATGACCAGACACTTTTCTTATTAACTTAATTTACACAAGAAAAAGATGTAAAATGCTGATTCCTGCTTGCAAAAATTCTTTCCCATGCCTGGCTTTGCAAATGAACTGTTTCATACTAAGGAAGGCTGGCTAAATGTGCAACTGGAAGAAACATCAGATAAGACTGCAAAATAGAAATAAGTTCAAAACAAAGAACACGTGTCCTATGGTCAGAATCACTCCCTTGAAACAGGTCAGATCCAGAAGATTCCAGCTCAAGGAAAGGCACAGTTTTATAATTTCTTTCCTCAGATTGCATTCAGATCCAAAAAACTCCTGTTAAATGAAAGCCATATAAACTTACGTGCCAGTGAAAAAATTCCCCAGATTCAGACTCTGTGAAAGACAACTTTGAGATTTTTATGATTCTTTTCTTAATCATGCTGATTTGGGTAGAATTTTAAATAATCTGCATCTATATATCCTGATTAAAATCAGATTAGGTACAGATACAGTAACTGGCATTTATTACTGTTTGCAAATTTGGTAGTAGCAAACTAATCTGGAATATTAATCTGAATTTAAATTTATACTAAAGAATCTATAAATCCCTGTTAGGTGTCAGAAACGTTTCTAAAGCTCTCTAAATGCTGAGAGTTACTTAGAATCAGCAAGATACAAGTGCTTTTAAAATCCTCATTAATCCTTCCCATCCATCATTAGATTTGGTCCTTATGGAAAGTAGTAGTTCAAATTCCTCAGATTCATATTTCTCAAGGATAACCTGCACTTTAATTTATACCTCATAAGGCTAAGATATCTCTTCTTTGAGGCAGGTCTCAGTGGATTTGGGTTTTTTGCTTTGGTTTAGTTTTAAACTGGCATTAGTAGATATATGGAAAGGGAAAACCTGTGTGTAGGGACACTTGGAATTTCAGCACAAAATAGAAAGCAACCACCCAGCATTAGGCAAAAAGATGTTTGCTCTTTTTGACTCTGAATCATAGTCTCTTTTTAATTCTCTGTTGATCTCAGAGGTGGGTGCCCACAAGACTTCCTGGATCAACACAAAAAGAGTCCAAGGAAATATTTCATTGTCACACAAATTTTTCTGCTGAATTGAACACATAACCAAATGTAGTTAACTCAGAATAGTATAGTTGTTGCACTTAATAAAACAATTTAAATTATGGTGGAAATGAAAAGTTGCAGATGAATCAATTGTTTTTTATCCCTGTGGGCTAAAAGAACAACAAATCTAAGCAAATTTAATCTAGTATGTTTTTTATCCTCAACTGAACTTTATTTTGACTTCACTGTACCATGTAATAATTTGGTCAAAATCACACCAAATTTGTCTTTTATGCAAAGGAATGGCTGCCATGCAGCTTTGTACTGACATAGTTTTGAGACTGTGCATACATTTTTAAGGATAAGTTAAAGATGGAGTGATGAGTCAGGTCCTCGGTCAGCTTCTGCTGTTCTTTACAATAAAAGGCACAAATGGAGGAATGAGGAAGGATTTTTCTAGCCAAACAGAAAATGAACAGAAAACAAAAATAACCAGACTATGAAGAAATAAAGGTGGGCTTCTTTTCAATCTGCATCAAACAGCTAGAAGTTAGGTGTTTGGTTTAATGTCAATATCCTGTACAGCAATTTTGGCAGCACTTGCAGTATCATCCCTACCAAGTAGGGATGCACAGAGAGGGGAAACAGATGACCCTCCACAGGTCCCTCTTGCCTCCCTGCACAGTGAAAGTCAAGATAATCTATCAGACTTGACATCTGACTTCTGTGCAGCTCCTGCCCCGAGTGGGGAGCACGAGGCACTGGGATGATGTTGTGGAAAGCCACCTTGTTTGACACACTCATCCTCCATCCCAGTGAACCCTGCGGAGGCTTGGTGTGGAGGCCTGGAGGTGGCCAGGCCTTTGGTCTGACAGCCAAAAGGTACTGATAAGATCTCTCCAAGTCTGGCTATCATGGCTGTCAAAGGGTCAGTTGTGAAAGCAAGATCTGTGCTTAGTGTCTTAGCAATTGCAAGCAGCTGGTGGGATTTTTTCCCTCCTGCTAAATGTAAGAGGACAGCTCCTCAGGCCTGGCCAGGCCTGGGTGACCCATCAGGGCTGCCAAGAGGATTGAATCTGGCTCACCCTAAACAAGGAGCAAGGCAGGGTCAGGAGAGCTCTGCCAAAGGTGGAGACAGAGTACATCATGTTTCAGCAGCTCTGAGAAACGCAGCGGTGTTTTACCTGCTGACAGCTCCGCAGAAGACCCCAAGCTCCTGCTGCAGAGGGCTGCCAAAAGCCCCAGGTGCTGGCATCATTCCAGCTGCTTCCCCTCTGCTCTTTTCCCTGCTGACCTGTGCAGGCAGTGAGAAGGTAGATGGGAATGAGGGAAAGACTTCCCAGCTCATTTAGTTCCCCCTTTGACAAGGCAGACGTATTCCACACATTTTCTGCGTGGTGCCATTCAGACCTGTGAGGAAGCACCTTGCAGATCACCTGGTATAAGCTCCTGAAAAGTTCCTCTTGTGCACCTTGAAAGCACAGTTGCTGTGAACCTAAAAAGTGGATATCTGAAAAAAAGGGCTCTAGGATACAAGGGATGTAAGTGCCAACCCTTCGACCCCAACTTGTCAAATGTTGTTCTCCTTTACTGCATGGAAGCCTCACTTAAGCACGAGCTTGTTTGCTTATTTATTAAGTACATATGTTTTATGGAGTCTATGATCTGCAGAAAACATTCCAGCTTTTGGACCCAAGGGCAAAATCCTTCTTTCCAATCTGTACAGACAATCTTTATGCTGAAATTTTGCTCCTCCTAAGGGATTTCCATGTATTGAGGGAAAGAGAAATATCAGAGCTCAAATCCACCAGGTGTATCTGAAAGGAAAAACCTGCTTTGTTGTCCTCCTCATTGCCTCCCTCAGCAAAAGGGGAAATGCAAAATGGAAAATGCAGTAGAAAATATGATGATTGATAGTGCTAATATTTAATAAACTGACTGCTCTTTACTAAATCTGGTGGCTTTTTGCAATGAAATGATAGTTCAATTAGCGTTTACAGGACTTCATAGCTCAACAAAGGAATGGACATACTTCTCAAACACTTATCTTAGGCATTTTCTGTGAGAAAACAACATTTGAAAAGGTTTCCTTTCCACTCTTTAGATGTGTGTGATCTTGGATCACCCTTCTAGTTTCTCTTCCTTTTTTTTTCACCAAGTGTAGTCATTTCCAATAAGGTTCATGAAGGGTTTCTGCTTTTGAAGGTCCCAAATGGCTTAAATCACTCCTAGCACAAATGCACTCTCTATTGTGGAAACTGAAACCTGCCACACCATAAGGTGATCTGTATATTAGAACCAGATATCCCTTCACATCTGTATTTCCAAGCAGCAAAGTGGTATGTTTTGAGTTAACCTACTTTCAGAGTAGCTCATCAGATAGAGATATAGCTATAAATACTGCTAAAGGGCTGGTGTTTGCCAGACTTTTTGCAAGGATGCTGGCAGGGGAGAGGAGGAAGTGTGGGCAAGGAACACTCTCCTTTGCAAAGTATTTATCGCCTACACAAACTACCACAACTGCACACCATGATGAAGGGCACCTCTTCTTCCCACTAAGGAAACTGTGGTCCCTTGCCAGATGCCCAACAGGGGTTTGGGGGCTTCAGGTGGACCCCTGCGGTTTCCATTCTCTAGTTCTGAGTGCAAATGGTGACATGGCTTTGTTGTTCCCTGCCAAAACAGGGTGGTCCCATATCCACCAGGAGCAGTCTATGGACTTTATTACTCTCTAAATGCTCTGGCATGGACTGAAAGGGGACTGATAGGCCAAAAATATCCAGGGAGTAAGTTTACAGGGAAGACTGTGAGCAAACATATGCCCAAGCCTGTGCCATGATCCTTTATAACTTGCCCATGCACACTCAGACAAGAGAGCCAAGCCTTGAGCTTGGAGCATTTGAGCAGGACAAGGCAAGACCAAATTGCCTGTGACCTGGAATGGAGAGGCCACCCCATCACAGTGTGCTGGCTAAAGACAGCTGTCCCACCTCCAGCTGAGTTCTTCCCCTCACGAAATTCAGTTTTCTGCATCTTCTCTGCAGAGCTGTCCTTCATGCCTCTGCACCGTGGTATGTGTTGTCATGGAGCACCAAGAAATCTTCCCCAAGACAGGCAGCTGGAAGGGGCCGTGCAAAGTGATTCACCTGACCCTCCCTGTATGATGGCTGCCCCCTAAACATGGGGAAAAATGTCGGCTAGATGTGCTCTTTATTGAAGAGGATCATAGGATGAAAAGGTTAAACATAGAAGTTGCCACTTAGTTCGATTAGTCCCCTCCAGCAGATGTGGGGGGAGAATTTTGCATGAGAGAGGGACCTAAAAGGGACATTGACACTTCTTCCCACTTAGTCAGGATGGCACCTTCAGCTCTCCTCACCCACTTCTCCAGTACAGTCTCCATTTAAATAGAGCTTTAGCTTCCTCTGGGCATTTATGAAGTCTAATATGGAAATTTTCCTGCAGCAAGGCCACTTATTGCTCCAATTTCAGTTAACTGCAGTGTAGATTTTATTATTCATAGCCAGAGGCTTGTGTAAATTTCTGGGTTGACTTCTCATGTCCTGGCAAGGGCAGAATGTGAGCTGAGGTGCTCAGGTTTCACAATGAATTACTGTGGGAACTGGCTCGCGCCGTCCTAACACAACTCCAGGAGTTTGGGAAGTCAAAGGGGAATCTTATGAGAAGGAGCTGATATGGTTGGGTTTCCTGCCGAGCCCCACTGAGATCCTGGGGAAGATAGCACTTCCCCGTGCTGCTGGACCAGAGAGAGCAAACAGAGCTTTACCACCGAGTTCACTCTGTGCTTGACCCAGCCTTCCTACTGCTTCAGGGTTTTCTAGGACTAATCAGAATTGATAACAAAATAATTCAGAACAAGAAAGTGAATGCATTTGGGGTTTCCATGGATTTACATTAGGATCTGTGTTCATTACAATATTAATTTTGACTAGGTTCAATCCTTTCTAAAGGCATTTCAACACCATTTTCAGGCTGTATGAAAATGTAATATTTGTATACCATAATAAACATATTCATATGTATGTAACTGTATATGTCTCCAGATATGTATCTCCACACATGCTGGAGCATTGCAAATCATTTATAATCTATTACAGAACCATTTGAAAATTACATTCATCCCCATTTAGTGACTCACATAAACTCTAACTACTCACGGATTTCTACAAAGATTATTTCTAGACTTACTCAAAAATTTATGACTTTACATTTGCAAATATATCATCGGTGAAAGAGTTTCTGTTTGGAGGGGGAAAACGTATGCTTTACTCAAGTATGATTTAGAGAAGCATAATTTTCACATGACAAGGGAAAACACTTTCCTTGATCTAATGACAGTTTTAAAGGTCAAATAGTTGTCCTCCTTCATGATGAATGACTCGAAAGTCAGTGGAAAGGAGATGCTTTCTGTTTTCTATCTACGCAGAGCACACTTGCTTCTTATTAATATAAATCATAAATACATGTGATTTTTAATATAAAAAAGTTTCATGTAATTTTCACAAGTTTTCTTGAACATTTGAATTTTTGCATAGCATATGCACAGTTTGAAATACTTTGCTATCAAAGTGGAAAAGCTAGTAGGACTTTTACTCCAATGTTAATAATATTTGGGGGCTAACTTTGATCCATACATCAATTTTCCTTTTACACAACTGTAAAGTACAAAGGATGTTTTGTACTCTTAAGTTCTTAATACTTTCTTTGATTGAAATTGGTTCTGTCCTGGAATTAATCTAAAACTCCTGAGTCAATCAGATTTAAGAAAGTATGAGTTTTTACGAAATTCACTAAGCTCCAACAGTTTTTGAAGTTTGATCTGAGAATCCAATCTATCAACACATGTGGACATTCATTACAGTCCTTGACAAAGTTTAGTGCTCTGCTAAAATAAATCAAGACTGGATAAAGGAAAGAGGACAGCATTTTCATTTTTACTTCTGAATCCTCAGCTTCAAGTTTTGGCAGAAAATCTTCAGGTTCAAACAGTGGATACATGCAAACAAATGAAAGACTACCTTGTTATTCAGAAAACAATTTGATTTTTTTATTGTGTTGCAGACAAAAAAAAATCAAATTTAAATGTTATTTCAAAATTGAGAGTTATATTCTCTTGTGACAGTGCAAGATTTATTTTTTAGTTCCCTAGCTCTTTTGATTTAGGTAAAATAATGAGCTGTGTGCAGTGCTTCATTTCAGGAAACCTTAATTTTCTGGGGGAAAATAATTCCAAAAATCTTACTTGATAATAGGTTAATGTTCTGAAAAGCTTTGAAAAGTCAGGGCTTTTTTTTTTTTTTTTTACAGTGTCTCTGTATTTTCTAACGTGATTGTTAACAGAACAAAATATCCATGGTTAGGTCTGGTAAGGATCTCTTTCCATAATGCTCTTTTGTCTGTATAACAATAATAAAAGCTTTATTGGCACCTATTTCACATGACCTCCATAATTCTCCTGTGGCTGACCCTAACCAGTACCGATAAAACCATGCATTTTCTCACTGTACATTAAATAAAAAAGAAAAAAAGAAAAAAGAAAAAAAAAGTTAAAACTGTATAAGGAAATCAATGCCAAAGACCTTTCTAGAAAAGTCACTTTAAAGCTGGATTGTACTATAATTGCTATCTCATTTTCTGCAGGGACTACTTTTTATTTTAGGGTCTTATATAGCTTGCTGGTGGTTTATTTTCTCCCTCTCTCCCCACCTCCAGTCAAACAATAAAACATTTCTGAAAGGGCCCTGGAATTTTAACGCAAGGGAATAGATATTCCCCAAAATCATTCTTGAACTGTTTTCTTAGTTAATATATTTGTTTCCCTGTTTCACCTTTCCCCACAGGTACCCAAGGACATTCTGGGTACCCAGATGGATAATTTGTCCTGGGTTAAAATAGCCCTCACTTAGCATGAAGCCAGCTCTTAAGCCATGCTATTCATGCTGCGAGTTGTATGGCATCTCTAACGAGCAATAAATAGGCATCGCGGACAGTCAGGACATGCCACAGCCTGGAAGTTTCCATCCAAAGCACTTAGCGACTATCTGTGAATAATGAACACATTCATGGGACGCAGCATGGGTTGTGCAGCGCCCTTGAAAGGGGAAAAGTTCTCTTCCAGTATCACTGGTGGTGAAGAATTCAGCTGGACTGCGTTTATAAAGATAATACACTGGAGAGAAAAATAATTTGTTCTGTTTCCCCATCTTCAGGGACCCGTTAAATTTACTGCAGATCCAGGAAGGAATCCACAAAGCGTTGCTGCCCTCAGATGCTATCTAACTCACATTTGAGGGGCTTTAGTGTTTTCTACCTGCAAGAAAAATTTCCACTGCCGCGTCCTTGTCCTTTCCGTGTTCCCTGCCGCAGAGGCCACCCAAAAAAGGTTTATCCCCGTGAGGTGCGAATGGGATCTCCATCCAGGCGTGGGGGCTGGTAGGGACACCGCTCTGAAAAGTCCCCTCCGCTTGTCCCTGCGACCCCCAGCGGGGCATAACCCACCACCCCTGGGTCCTGCTCCGCTCCCGACACTTTGTGAGGACGGCAGAGCCGCAGCAGGGACCTGCCAAACTCTTGAGGGGTGAAGGATGCTCGGGCGGGAGAGTTTGGGTGGCTCCCCGGGAAGGTGAGCGGGCTCCCGCCTCTCCAAAAAAGGAGCAGGAGAGGAAGGTGTTACACAGAGGTTTAGAGGAGGTGCCATCATCTTCTGGTTGATCTTTGTTCTATGGGGGTTGTTTGTTTGCCCGTTATTTTGTTGTTTTCTTGTTTTATTATTGCTTCGAAGTAGGTAACCCAACCATCCCACCACCTCGGCTCCTCTGGAGGAGTTTTGGACACAAAAAAGCAACACTGCTTTCTAGGAACTGTTTTTGCGTTTTGGCGGCTCACCACTATTTACTGAAGATGTTAATACAGCCTTTATTTGCTTTATTTTTATACCTGAACACCTGAGCAGAACATGGCTGAAGCACTATTTTCAGTACACACACAAACACACATGTATTTATATATACACACGCGGGTTTATGTGTATAGTTATAAATTATAAATATGTATAATATATTATATATATACATATATATACATCAACCAGAGACAGGTATTGACCAAGAATTCCCTTACCCCCAGCGATGCCGTCTGATCTCTCAGGGAGGTGTCAAGAACTGAGCGATCTGTCCATCACCGCTTTTTTTGACACGGAGAAGGGAGCATGATGCCCCTGACCAAAGCCACCTCTGCCCGTAGAGCTGCGGGTCAACAGTCCCCCGCAAAGATCCGGGCCCCAAAAGCCGCGGCCCTTAAAAGCAAAGAGGAGCAGAGGTTAGGGGTGCGAGCGATAAAGCCTGCCTTTCATTCCGCTTCTATTTTACGACACACCGAGGCAGCGAAGGGAGAGCGAGGGGAGACATCAAACACTGCAGGAAGGCGCTTCGCTCCATGCAGGAGGCGGCCGGGCAGCGGCGGGAGTGGCCTGCCCGCCAGCACCGAGACTCGCTGGAGGCTCTTGGCACACTCACATACTCGTTTTCGGCCCCAAATGTACCCCTCCCGTCTGCTGATTCCCTGCGGAGCCCGGCCCCAAACCCCCACTGTCTCTGCCCTCCGCTGTGGAGCAAACCCTGACGGAGGCTCAGGAGCCGTCGGAGATGGTGACGAGGGGACATCCCACGGGCATCCCGGGCCAGAGGTGGGCACGAACTGAAGCCAGGACTGTTCCGCCGGAGAGACGCCACCGGCAGCGGGGCCAGGGCCGCAGGCGGCGGCCGTCCCGCACCTCGGGGGCTGCGCTGGACATGGAAGTCTCCTGCGCCTCGGAGAAAAACATGTGCCTGGGAAAGAAACAGAGCCAAGGATGGAAAAAAATAAGAGGCCCCAGCACCTTTAGTCTAAACTCGGTCTCAAAGCCAACTCTGTAGAAAACACGTGGGTTTTTTTTTTTTTTT